>CM044002.1:62456602-63139277 GCA_024085815.1 Flaveria linearis
AAGGGTATTCTTTCTTTATGCTCCCAGTACGTCTACTTGTGCCAGTGAATTTAGCTTCATCACTATGATTGCATAAGAGTTCCACATCCTTTTACCGTGACCGACCCACCATAATGACGCACCCATGATCGCGTCCTCTCATTTTAGCCCACTTCTCCAAGTCTTCATGAAAATCAAAATGCTGAAAAAGTTATAAAGCCAAACATAAAAAAACAATGTATAAAACAAATAAGTAAATAATTTAAACAAACCAAAAAAATTCTTCGTACTTTATTGGTTTTATAAGAAACCGTAGCCTTTCTTATCTGATCCTCATCCCCATCGTGATCCGCAGTGTCCCCATGGTTTTCTTTGAGATAAACCGAACCGTCACTCTCATCTGTGTCATTCCTATTAAAAGTTTCGACACATGTGTAACTTCTGGTTCTGACTGGTACGGGGGATGTCCATAATGTCCGTGATCCGACACTGTTTGTGAGTGGTATGAGCCATGTCCGTAATCCGGCTCTGTTATGAGTCGTACAGGTTCGGGGCATGTTCGTAATCTAGCTCTGTTTGTGAGTGGTACAGGTTCGGGGCATGTCCGTAAGAATGGTAAGGGGGATGTCTATGCCCTTCACCGTAACCTGTCGGTCCAAATAATGAGTTGTACGCCTCTTCGCAAATATGTTCGACGAGTTGGTTTTCTCCACCCCCACGAAGGGTGAGTCACGTATACGTAATATTTCTAAAAAAGGTAATGATTAGATATTTCAAATAAGCATTTGTAATAAAATAGACACTATACCTGGTTCGAATCTTCGATATGTGGCTCCTCATTCAAATCTGGAAGCTTAGACTTTTTATAATGATCTCTTGAACCCGACATTTTATTTTCGAGAATTATGTGTTTTCGGAGCGATGAAGTTTTTTTCGTCATGGTTCATGATAGTTGGTTGCATGAATCCATGAAGTGTATTATGTAGGAAAATCTAGACGAGAAACCATCACGGTTTGCCCTAACCGTGACGGTTCGAAGTGGTAGGTACCTGGGTTTCATGGAACTTTCTGTCAACATCGAGCCTTCCCGTACCCTAACCGTCATGGTGAGGGCAAACCGTCACGGTTTGTTTCAGACCCGTGCCTCTTTATCAGTGTACTTTTGTCGGGAGTACATTTGTTTAAGACCCGTGCCTCTTTATACGTGACATTTAGGCCAACCCGTCACGGTTAGGTTTCAAAACCTCATGTTTAGGCCTAACCGTGACGGTTAGGTCTTGTGTCTTCCAAAAACACCTGCGGTGTCTCCAGCACAACCTTAATAATAAATGTTGATGCTTACTTTTCGTTTAAATGTTAGGTTGTTTCAAATTATAATTTTCAAATTTTCATGTGCTTAATGTTATTTGTGTTCCTGATAGACTATTTAATGGCTTTTCCTTTGATCAATTTAATTTCCAACATACAAGCACTGAATAAAATCCACTTTTTGGTATCTCGTAGATATGTTTTTATTTAAAATTAGTCTTTTAATCTTTTTCCTTTAAAATACCATACCTTGAATAGAAAATGAGCTAAAGCATATATCTTTTTCCTTTAAAAATACCAAACCTTGAAAGAGAATATTTGAATTTAAAAATAGTAAAGGTTTCGTGCTTACAATAACAACATGTAGACGAACAAATATGCCACTTTCATAAATGTGATCATCCAACTAAGATCAAATTCAGAAAGAAAACTCAATTGGGTTCCAATGGCAATTCCAGTAGTTGACCTCACTCATATAATTAAGCATTCCAATGAGGATGACAGAAAGAAGGCTGTGAATGAATCGGCAAAGCATGCTTAGAATTCGGTTTTATGCAAATCATAAACCATGGCTTACCAGATGAGCTAATAAACAGCAGCCAAGAACTCGCTATACGGTTTTTTGATCGTCCCATTGATGAAAAACTTGAGTGTAAACCTGTGTCAACTATACTTCCAGCAGGTTATGGCAAGATGCAATGTAGTTTTGGCTGCAATGAATGGTTAATGGTGTGTCAACCAGTCTTGGGTTTCAACGTCTTTCCTTCTAGTGTGCCTCATATTCGGTAAGTTTCAGCATATTTCATTTGGTTTTGGTGCTCTTGTTGCCACAAATGGATAGACACACACCCACGTGTGTGTAGGGTTCTTACATAAACACAATAACGAGAACCCACGACAAATAATTAAATCATCCATTAAAAGTTCAATAAAAAGTGTGATTATAAGAGATTAAACATGTCTCTCTAATTAGTTAATTTACACACTTAATCACGAGTTCTTTTACACATGTGTAGATCATAGACTTATAGTAACCTACTACACATATGCACATATTCATAATATATGAATAAAATAAATTTACACGTACGTACTAATTCACATAACAATGTTAGGGTTTAATAATTATGTCATTTTACCATAGAAACAAACAAAGGTAAAATGGTTGAACATAAAAATAAAGAAAAAAATAAACTAATGAAAATATTTGATAAAATTTGGAAAAGTATTTAACAATGATACGCAACTAAGACAATAAACATATGAAATTAAAAACTAATTATTCGTAAAGATGTAAATGTTTTTTGTCTAATGGTATTGAATGTTATAAAGGTGAAAGTTATATCATAAAAGGTTGTTAAAAATATGCATTTAAAATATGAATAATGTCCTTAAAATTAATTAAAAAGAAAATGTTATTTTGACAGAAAATATGAAAATATTTTAATAAACAAAAAATTGTTAACGTAATATTAAAATTAGTAAATTAATCATTTCTTAATATAATTAGAAATTTCTTATTAATTTTAGAAAGATGTCAACGAATTTAAATTAATAAGCAATTATAATATAATATTTATTGTAATTGATAATAATTTTAAATTTATTTTAACTCAAAATTAAAAAATGTAACATGTGATCATGCAGATATGACACTTATATGCATGGACTAGAAAGATGTCATGTGTATAAATAGTTAGTCTTTTTATTATATGTTATACATTATAAATTAGATTAATATGAAGTATGATATGATACATATCTTTGTGTATAAATATAAATTCAACTATATAACTAAAATAGTTCCTACTCTCTCAAATGGTTCATCCAAGATATTCAAAAGCTACGTGTTAATTCAATTATCACACAAGTTTTCAATGCATGTTTCTAGATAAAGAATATATAATATTTTTTACTAATTTAATAATAAATAAAGATAACTTATTTTTTATTTGTGGGCCAACTCTTGCTATGCAACACCAATTCAATCAGTCCATGAGAATAACGCCTGCAGAGTGCAGTCCACTACGTAAAGCAGAAGAAAGAACAAATAGATCCCACTTCTATATCTATTACTGTTTTTGTCCGCTCTTTATTTATATCCTTCGTTTGCTATTCTTCTTCCTCAATAATCGTCTGTTAATTTCCTTTTGCATTTAAAAAGTTTGAAATAACACTTTTATTTTAAACAATATATATAAGAAATCAATTAAGTCAAACTTTAAAATTTATTAATATTTTATAAATAAATAAAATATACCTATGTGTTGTATGCTATAGTTTATGATTGCGTTTGTTATTGTCTTTGTTATCGAGTCGGGGGTCTCTTCAGAAGCGGTCTTTCGATCCCTTAAAATAGAGGAAAGACTCGTCACCACCAACCCCTTCCAGACCCTGCTCTTGAGTGGGATATACTGGGTATGTTTGTTTGTTTAATAAATAAATAAAATTCTATTTAATATGATCATAACATCCTAATATATAGTTAAAAACTTGATTTTTTAATAATCACAACTCAATATTAGTATCATATGATTTAATATGATAATCATATTTTAAATTAAAACTAATTATATAATTATTTATATATATATATATATCTTATTCAACCCGTGTAGTATATGGGTCACTAACCTAGTGTGTGTGTGTGTATATATATATATACACACATATATATATACAGGGGAGAGTTCTTGACAGAATAAGATTTTTTGCGAGAACATAGGGAACAAATCCTAGCCTTACATTAGATATGATCAATAGTAACAATTGATAGTAGTAGTTTCCTAAATGTTTTAATTGATTGCTTTTGATTTTAATAACATTAAGGGTATTTTGGAATTTTTTGTGTATGAAACTTAATTGGATTGGCACCGTTACAGAAATTTAATTTAACTACCATGATTTTCTCAATATTTTGACCAACACAACAATTAATTACTAAATCGTTGAATTTATTACCATTTTACATAATTACAAAATAAATATTGTTCCAAGCTAAAAAACTTTTACAAAATAATTATGCAGTATATATATCTAGACAAAATAAGATTACTTTAAAGAAATTATTAAAAAACTTTTTGATTAAGTTTATTGATATAAAAATGATTTAATTTTAATCTCCACTTTATCGTCATTAAAAAAATTAAAATTTAAATAAATAATATTAGTGAACTATCTTTTTCATTCATAATAAATGACTTTTTTATAGGACTCACCATTTAATCTTATTTTATATTTATGTAGGATATGTATTATTAAAACTATTATAACAAGTGTAGGTGATATTGTTGAATGCTTCTTGTAGTGAGTATATTTTACATGATAGATGAGCACCTACACATAATGGAGTAGAGTTTGTGTGTGGGGGGGGGGGGGGGGGTGGGTTAACCTTGGACCTAATGCATTAAATATATATACTTAATTAAACTACAAATCTTACTTCTTTGTAAAAAAATAGGAAATAGGTAATATAAATTAACATTATATAAATTTGAATACTTTTATAATTATTATCAAGAGTTAATTACACAAATAGTCCCTGTGGTTTACCTAAAGTAACAAGTTTGGGTACTAACTTTTTTGAGTAACAACTTTGAGTATCGTGGTTACTATTTTGTAACACATGTGGGTACTAATCGCAACGTCCGTTTATTTTTAACGGATTACCCATCACGTGTGAAAAACGTGAGGGTAATTTAGTCAAACCAATTAGAAAGGTATAAAGTTATTACACAAATAGTCCCTGTGGTTACCTAAAGTAACAAGTTTGGGTACTACCTTTTTTGAGTAACAACTTTGAGTATTGTGGTTACTATTTTGTAACACCTGTGGGTACTAAGCGTAACGGTCGTGTGTTTTTAACGGATTACCCCATCACGTGCCAAAAACGTGAGGGTAATTTAGTCAAATCAAATAGTAGCGTATACTTTACCAATTTAAACCTTTGCTTCATCATCGTCTTCATTTCTTCTTCATCATCTTCATTATCTTCGTTTCTTCTTCAACGACTTCAAAATTTGAAGCCCTAATTGTTTCAAGTAACCATGGTTATGTGCCAATGTGATAGAGCAGCTATAATAAAAAAAACTCTTGGACTAACAACAACCCTGGACGACGCTTCTACTCTTGCCCACAACTGGTAATTTCTTCTAAACCATCTGCAACTTCTGAATCCGTCATTACATCTTAATCTGCTTCGTGTTTATTTGCAGTGATGTAAAAGATGTAATGATGGATTCAGAAGTTGCAGATGGTTTAGAAGAAATTACCAGTTGTGGGCAAGAGTAGAAGCGTCGTCCAGGGTTGTTGTTAGTCCAAGAGTTTTTTATTATGGCTGCTCTATCACATTTGCACATAACCATGGTTACTTGAAACAATTAGGGCTTCAATTTTTGAAGTCGTTGAAGAAGAAATGAAGATGATGAAGATGATGAAGAAGAAATGAAGACGATGATGAAGCAAGGGTTTAAATTGGTAAAGTATACGTTACTATTTGATTTGACTAAATTACCCTCACGTTTTTGGCACGTGATGGGGTAATCCGTTAAAAACACACGACCGTTACGCTTAGTACCCACAGGTGTTACAAAATAGTAACCACAATACTCAAAGTTGTTACTCAAAAAAGTTAGTACCTAAACTTGTTACTTTAGGTAAACCACAGGGACTATTTGTGTAATTAACTCTATACCTTTCTATTTGGTTTGACTAAATTACCCTCACGTTTTTCACACGTGATGGGGTAATCCGTTAAAAACAAACGGACGTTGCGCTTAGTACCCACATGTGTTACAAAATAGTAACCACGATACTCAAAGTTGTTACTCAAAAAAGTTAGTACCCAAACTTGTTACTTTAGGTAAACCACAGGGACTATTTGTGTAATAACTCTATTATCAACTAATCAAGAACAAAATTTTAAGGATGTTTATAAAAAAATATAAGAGCACAAATTAAATATATAACGTAAATTCTTAATAATCCTAAAATATCAATTAAAATTTTTTTTTCTGTTCTTACAAATGATTTTCATCTAAGACCGTTACTTTTTCATTATTTAACATAGTTTTTTACCGGTAGCAATGCACGAATCATAGTTCCGTTATAAAACAAAACCCAAAAGAGAGGCGTGGCAACGCACGAGCCCCAATTTCTAGTTAATAACAAACACTAACCATTCTATGTACGTATGTATAAATATAAATGTGTATATATATTACACTTTTTAGTTAACCATTTGAAATTATCTACATAATAGTTGAATATTGCTATAGCATCACAAATCAACCCATGTATTATAGTTACATTTAGCTACAACAGATGTGCATCAAGCACTCAAAAAACAATGTTTTTAAGATAACATTGTTATAAATTTACAGTGAAACTTTGGAGGATATCTTTGTGCATTTACAAAAGCTTGGAGCAATGGTGGAGAACATGCTCAACGAATACTTGGGCCTCCCATCCAATTTTCTTTATCAATTCAATGATGATAGATCAAAGGATGTTCTCATGTGTTGGCGCTATCCACCTATCACGACAGGCAACCCTAACAAGATGGGAAGGGAAGAACACCAAGATACTAATTGCTTTACATTCTTGCTTCAAGATGATGCTGGTGGTCTTGAATATGAGAAAGATGGCTCTTGGATTCCCATTATTCCCATGGAGGGCTCTCTGGTGGTTAATGTTGGTTCCACAATTCAGGTAACGTATGTATCTGCGGGCTTTCATACCAACCAAAGCTATCCGTTTTGTCAGTAACGAACAACTTACAGATTTGGTTTTGTTTGCCTTGAGTGAAACGTACTAGTTGGTCACTCCTATTGAGAATACCCTGTCTTAAGCACACTTAACTACTTAACTTTAGAATTCTTGTTTAATCTACAACTAATACGCTCAAAACGTGTTACTGATATTTGAGATGGGACATTTCTTATAAACATTGCATTTGTCTTCTAAATGGCCAATGGCCGGGGATATGCCTTTGGGTGGTACATATACTAGGCCTCCTTGGAACTTTTATAATGTAATAGCATGACTTAGTTTGCTTGAAAATGGTCCACATAAGTATATAATTTTCCATCAAAGCACACAACATGTGCAATAAGCATCGCGAATTTGAATATTATTCTGAATAATACTTGTTGAACTTTAAGCTAATATACAACCTTATTCTTGTTTAAAAGGCCTTGACGAATAAGAAAATTATCGCGGCACGTCATCGAGTGTGGAAACCAAAAGGAAGAACTCGACACTCACTTGCATTTTTCTACAACATTGGTGGTGAAAAGTGGATTGAACCATTGCCCAAATTTGCGGACGAGATTGGTGAAGCACCAAAGTACAAAGGGTTCTATTACAAGGAGCTTTTACAAGCAAGACTCAAAAAAGAAAGAAACCCACTTACATTGCGAGAAGAAGTTCTTGATCTTGATCATTTTGCAATCGATGTGGAAGATAGAAACTACTAATAACGGGGTGAGGTCTATTTCTATTTTTGTCACATCCCGGCAGAAGCGTGAAGCGATATTTTTAGATGTGACTTGTTTGATCAGAACACAATTGATTACAGCAATTAAATCGCAACAACAATAAATCATAAAGTACACACTTCATATATTTATATCACAATTTGGATTACATCATTACATATAAGTCAAAATTTGATATAACTCTTATTACAACATATTATTTAACTAACATCTTCACGTACGATGAAAGCGCGCATCCAATACCACACTTCCATCATAGATGTTAACTGTTAAGCTAACACAAACTCGCCCGACTACTTCTCCCCATCCGTTGTAGATGTCAAAGGAAAAATCAATATTGTTAGTCATTTTTACCTGAAAAAGCATACTTAAACAGTCAACATAAAGTTGGTGAGATCATAGGTTTATTTTCAAACAAAACATTTTTATTGATGCACCAATTACAACCAAACCTGTTCACATACATAATCATAATGTCACAAAATAATTCACAAAATCAGATAATATTACATCTCAACCCTCATTCGGTTAGGTGCAGGAAAATAGCATCTCAACACTCATCCTGTTGATGCAAATATTCTCCTAAGTAGCGCTACTAATATTATCAGACGGTTTCTCATTCGAATTAATGGTTGTATCACAAATGACAGTAAGTGTCAAAATATTTTCAAAAATAATGCATCAACATAACCAGTATGCTTTTTCCCCTAAAAACTTTATAAATACCAAAAAGGTCAAAATGGGACTATGAGTCTTTCTATGTCTCTTAATGATAACCTATAAAAATAATTTATAAGTTAGATAAAATTTCTTTAAAATTTTTAGAACCTCAGATATAACAACCTTTTGAGGTTTAGCTTTGAAATGATCAGTTAACATCACCATAAAATTGTCAATTTTTATTTCACTATATATAAATTGTTATAATTATTCTAAAGTTTCCAAAAATCTCCAAAAATAGCTACTTTTACTCAAAAATTACTAACAATTCACAGAATATTATCTCAATTGTTTTTAATATCCCATAAATTTTATAACACCTAATTCCCAACAGATTGTTTTCTGTAATTTCTATAATATTCCTAAAATTCATGAAAAATAGTTATATAATTTTAAAATTTATAAAATTTATAATATCTATATAATCTGATTTATAATAGCTTCAGTGAATTTTCACGATTTATGGTATATTTTATTTATTTATTTAGATTTTTCTTTTACAGATCACTCAAAAATTCATTTTTCAAACATAACAATGAAATAAAATACCGAATAATTCCTGGAGCTTTTTCACCCTAAAAGAGTCATTTTGTGATTTTTTCAGAATATTATCTCAACAGTTTTTAATATCCTATAAATTTTATAACACCTAATTCCCAACAGATTGTTTTCTGTAATTTCTATAATATTCCTAAAATTCATGAAAAATAGTTATATAATTTTAAAATTTATAAAATTTATAATATCTATATAATCTGATTTATAATAGCTTCAGTGAATTTTCACGATTTATGGTATATTTTATTTATTTATTTAGATTTTTCTTTTACAGATCACTCAAAAATTCATTTTTCAAACATAACAATGAAATAAAACACCGAATAATTCTTGGAGCTTTTTCACCCCAAAAGAGTCATTCTGTGATTTTTCCAGAATTTTCCCGAATTATTTTGTATTTTTGAGTATTTTCTTCATTTTTAAATAGTTTATATAAATTATTTTGCTTAGTATATTTTTACTAAAATTTACAGAAGAATAAGTAAATATTTTCTAAAAATTTTCCAATGTTTATTCCCACAATCACATTTATTTAGTATTTTTACTTAATTTCTTTAATATTTCAAGATTAAATTCTCATAAATTCAAAAATACATCTTTTGTCAAGTTTTTCTGATTTTATTACTGGTTCATAATAGATATTAAGTTTTCAAGATTTATTAAGATAAGTTTTGGTACTTATACATGTACCAAAACAATTTATATGTGTTTATAACACATAAGTAAATATTGATATCTTAAGTATTAAAAAGATTTTTAAACCTTTGTAATGAGAGAGGAGGGTGTCTTGGATGCTTGTCTTGCTTGTACTACCAAGAGGTGAAGAGAACAAGGGTGATGTTGGTGGTGGTGATCACGGATCTTGATGGTGGTGTAAAAGGTGTGCTACGGGTGATGGTTACGGGTGGTGGTGATTGTGACTTACAAACCAAGAGGTGAAGGGAAAAAGGGTGATGGTATGCGGTTGCTAGTAGATACCGAGAGAAAGTGGAAGAAGGGTGGTGGTTTTGAGTATGCTTGGCCTAGAGTTTTAAGAGAGAATGTGTATGGTATGTGGTTTTTAGGTTGTGTTGAAATGATTCCCGGTTGAAGGCTTCAAATAACCGAGACTTGGGGGCGGTTTAAGGATGGACACCTAAGCATTTGTAATGATGGCTATTAGGTGAAGTGTCCAAGTTTGAATGTGCTTAGTGTCAAGTAATGATGGTGCTTGATGACTAGGGAGTTAGGGGTGCAAGGTGGCAAGGTTGGTGTCATGAGGTGGTCGTGACCTTTGCTACATTCATTTTGAAGTAATGATGTTCCATGTGAGTCGATTTGTGGATGATCATTCAATCGGGGTTTAGATGGCTAGTTGCTTTGTTTGATTAAGTAGTTAATAACCCATTTAAGGTTTAACTCGAATTAGTAACTAATCGGTTTTAAGTTTTTAGTTAGTGTTTACATGTTAGTGTTTTATTTAGTTCTGTTTTGGTATCAAGATGTCTGGTTTTGTGATGTTTGGTTGAGTTATTATTTTGTTGTGATACTTAATTTATACATATCACTCATACCTATTAATATAGATAATCATAAGTTTATGGGTGTATATATATACATACACGCAAATATATATCTATAGACAGGCATAAATATATATGTACATGCAACAACATGCATGTTCTAATTTTATACATGCATGCAAACATGCATACGGAATTTTCATATATATACATGCATGCACACATAAATTTTTCTAAAATATATGCATGCATGTAAACATGCGTACATACATTCCATATATTTATGCATGCGACATGTATACGTAATTTATATATATTTTGACATAATATCGTAACTAAAAATTTTAAGATTGTCACATTCTTCCCCTGTTAAAACAATTGTCCCAAAATTCCTTGGAGTGTGACTTCTTAAATTTTAGAAAAACTTAACTGGTCATTACCTCTGAATAAGTGGGGGTATTTCTTCTTAATCTCATCTTCTCTTTTCCATGTGTATCTGGTCCTCTCTTTGCATTCCACTTAGCTTTCACTATGGGAATTCTATTCCTTTTTAACTGCTTTACTTCTTTTCCCACAATGGCTATTGGTTCTTCCACAAAATGGAGTTTCTTATCTACTTTGACTTCTTGAATTGATACCTCTAAGGTTTCATTGGTTAGATATTTCTTGAGGTTTGACACATGAAAAGTATTATGTACTTCACTTAATTCTTGAGGTAATTCCAGCTTATATGCCACAGGACCAATTCTATCAATGATTTTAAATGGGCCAATATACCTGGGGTTTAGCTTACTGGATTTTCCAAACCGAAAGATTACTTTAGAGGGAGATATCTTCAGATAAACTCTGTCTCCAATTTGAAATTCCAATGGCTTTCTTCGTTTGTCTGCATAACTTTTCTGTCGATCACGAGCTGCTTTCAATCTGTTTTAATCTCAGTGATCTTGTCTGTGGTTTCTTGGATTAATTCAGGACCTGTGAGTTGTCTATCACTTATTTCATTCCAACACAAGGGTGATCTACACTTTCGTCCGTATAAAGCTTCAAATGGGGCTAACCCAATACTAGAGTGATAATTTTTATTGTATGAAAATTCTATTAATGGTAAGTGACTGTCCTAATTTCCACCAAAATCTATAGCACAAGCTCTTAACATATCTTCTAGGGTTTGTATTGTTCTTTCACTATGTCCATCAGTCTGTAGATGATAAGCTGTACTTAAATTCACTTGGGTTCCTAAGGCTTTTTGCAATGTTTGCTAGAACCTGGAAGTAAACCTACTATCTCTATCTGATATAATGGATACAGGTATTCCATGTCTGGACACAATTTCTTTTATGTAAATTCTTGCTAATGTTTGCCAGAACCTGGAAGTAAACCTACTATCTCTATCTGATATAATGGATACAGGTATTCCATGTCTGGACACAATTTCTTTTATGTAAATTCTTGCTAATCTCTCAATCTTATAATATTCTAGTATAGGTAAGAAATGAGCTGACTTAGTCAATCTATCTACTATAACCCAAATTGTGTTGTATCCATTTCTGGTTCTTGGTAGCTTAGTTATGAAGTCCATTGTAATTTGATCCCATTTCCACTCTAGAATCTCTGGTTGCTGCAGGTATCCTGAAGGTTTTTGATATTCAGCTTTTATTCTTGAACAGACATCACATTGCTCCACAAATTCTCCGACTGATCTTTTCATGCCTGACCACCAGTATTGGCTTTTCAAATCCTTGTATATTTTATTATTCCCTGGATGCATAAAATATCTTGACTTATAAGCTTCTTGCAGAACAGTTGTTCTAATCATGCTGTTGTCAGGTATCCAAATTCTTCTTTTAAATCTCAGAATTCCATCTGCTTCTTCTTTCATGTCTTTTAATTGTCCTTTTAGTTTTAAAATATCTTCTTGTTGAGCATCCCAGATTTGACTGAACAGATCTAAACGTAGTTCCATTCTCATAGCACGTACCCGTAATGGCTTAGTTCTTTCTTTCCTACTTAGAGCATCAGCAACTACACTCGCTTTACCGGGATGATACTTGATTTCACAGTCGTAATCACTTAGTAATTCTACCCATCTTCTCTGCCTCATATTTAACATCTTTTGATCAAAGATGTGTTGTAGACTTTTATGATCCGTATATATTGTACACTTAGTCCCATACAGATAATGTCTCCAAATTTTTGGTGCAAATACTACAGCTCCTAATTCTAGATCATGGGTAGTATAATTCTTTTCACTACCTCTAAGTTGTCTGGATGCATATGCAATTACCTTGTCTTTCTGCATTAAAACACATCCAAAACCTTGACGTGATGCATCACAATACACTATAAAATTATAAGTCCCTTCTGGTAATGCTAATATGGGTGCACTGCATAACTTATTTTTGAGGAGTTCAAAAGCTTCATTTTGTTTTTCATCCCATATATACTTTCTATCTTTTTGGGTCAATTCTGTCAATAGTTGAGCTATTCTTGAGAAATTTTCTATAAATCTTCTGTAATATCCTGCTAAACCTAAAAATTGCCGTATTTCAGTTGGGGTTTTTGGAACTTCCCATTTCTTGATTGCTTCAATCTTTGCTGGATCAACCTGAATTCCATTCTGGTTAACTATGTGCCCTAGGAATTTTACTTCTCTTTTCCAAAATTCACATTTTGAGAATTTTGCATATAACTTTTCCTTTTGTAGCAATTCCAAAGTTAACCTTAGGTGTTGTTCGTGGTCTTCCTTATTCTTAGAATAAATCAGTATGTCATCTATGAAAACTATGATAAATTTATCTAAATAAGGTTTACACACTCTATTCATTAAATCCATAAACACTGCTGGGGCATTGGTTAATCCAAATGGCATCACAAGAAATTCATAGTGCCCGTACCTAGTTCTGAATGTAGTTTTGGATATATCGTCACCCTGTACTCTTAATTAATGATATCCCGATCTTAAATCTATTTTAGAAAAGTAGCTGGATCCTTGTAATTGGTAAAATAAATCATCAATCCTAGGGAGAGGATATCTATTCTTTATAGTAACTTTATTGAGTTCTCTATAATCGATACACATCCTAAAAGTTCCATCTTTCTTTTTAACAAAGAGAACTGGTGCTCCCCAAGGTGATACACTAGGACGTATAAATTCTTTATCTAATAATTCCTGTAATTGGGTCATGAGTTCTTTCATTTCAGTTGGTGCTAAACGATAGGGTGCTTTAGCAATAGGGGTTGTTCCTGGTATTAATTCTATTTTAAATTCTACTTGACGAGGGGGTGGTAATCCAGGTAATTCATCAGGAAAAACATCACGGTATTCATTTGTAACAGGAACACTTTCCAAATTTCCCTTAACAAGTTTTGCATCAACTATGTGAGCTAAGAAAGCTAAACATTTCTTATTTAAACATTTTTGTGCTTTTTCACAGGAAATTAATTTCACATTATCATTTGGTTTATCACCGTATATACAGAGAGTTTTGTCTTCCTTCATCAAAGGAATTTTTATCATTTTCTTATCGCAAATAATTTCAGCATGATTCTTACTCAACCAATCCATTCATACTATAACATCAAATCCTCCCAATTTAATAGGAATTAGATTTATATCAAAACAATATTCATCTAAATTCAAAATGCAGTTAGGAATGATCTCATCAGCTTCTACTATTTTACCATCAGGTAATTCTATCACGTAGTTATCACTTAATTTCTCAGATATTAAACTAAGTGATGGTCTAAAGATGTTTGAAACGAAACTACGAGTTGCTCTTGTATCAAATAATACTTTTGCGTACTGGTTCTTGATAAGGAACGTACCCGTTACCACTTCTGGTTCATGACGAGCTTCATCAGCTTGTATCATGAAAGCTCTTCCACGGGGGTTGTTCTAGTTAGTTGGAGCCTTGCCTTTTCATTGTGGACACTCATTACGAAAATGATTTTCACTTCCACACTGAAAGTAGACTGTTTTAGGGTTGGTAGGGTTTTTACAGTCTCGAGAGACATGCCCTTTCTTTTTGCAGTTGTAACAAACCACTGTCATACAGTTCCCTATATAATACCTTTGGCAGATATTACACTGTGGTTATTTATCCACCTTCTAAGCTGCTCCTAAGAAATTTCTTGGTGGAGGTCGGGTTATCCTTTTCTGAGGTGGTTTTTCTCCAAATCTTTTTCCTGAGTGGTTTTCATTCCATTTTCTTTTCTCCCCTACCAGTGGATGGCTTAATGATCCATTTCTGATCATTTCATCTGTCAGACTTCCTGACATGATTACTGCTTCTTGGAAGGTTTTGGTTCTTGCAGATTTCACTAACCTTCTTATTTGTGGTACGAGTCCCCAAATATACCTCCCTATTCTTTTTTATTTCGGGGTTATCAGATATGGTACTAACCTGGACAGTTCATTATACCTGTCAGTATATTCCCGATGTGTAGCTCCTTTCATTTCAAGTGCTAAGAATTCAGCCTCTAGTTTTTCTATTTCATTATAAGGGCAGTATTTTTCTATTGCTAGTTTTCTAAATTCCTCCCAACTTATTTTATTCATGACATTCCTACCTCTAGTGTGTACCTCCATTTTCCACCAGGATTGTGCCTCTCCTTTTAGAGAATGCGAGGCAAACAGTGTCTTGACATTTTCAGCACAGTTACTGATTTCCAAAACTCCTTCTATTTCATCTAGCCATATTAAGGCTTGCACAGCTCCTCCTCTTCCATCGAATTCCCGGGGTCTGCAGGACATAAAGGTTTTGTAAGAACATCCCTTTGAGACTCCATTCAGAATTTCCTCTTCTTGTCGCTCTCCTGTGTTAATGTTTTCAGGCCCTTCTGGTGGGTGTGAGGTGGTTCCAAAATTTAGATTTTGTTGGAGTTGGGTTATCAGGGTAGGTAGGGTAGCTTCTATTTGTTGGGATACTATTTGAGAAATCCTGTCATTCTCATTTGTGTCAGTGTTCACGGGCGTTTCTTCCCCAAGTCGGGTTCTGGGTCATCCCACTCGAGCTGTTCTTCGGACAGGCTGAGTGTTTCTTTTTGGCGGCATGATTCACTATAGTGAATTTATAACATCAGTATCATAAGTAAATATTCTAACACAAAATCATTTAGTATATATTAAATAAATACTTCAACACAAAAGTACATATATCATTTGGGTTCTTATTTCTTTTTCTCTGCTAAGTTAAATTACGACTTCTCTAGTTCCTGCGAATCCACTTCCATATCCTTGTGAAGATATTCTTCTTGGGTGTTTTGAGTTTCTTGATGTCCTTCTGGATTCTCCACATTCCTAGCTGTATTTTCTTAAGTTTTCTAAGAGTTTGCCGAGTTGTTTTCACTTGATCCAATTCTTATCTCTTAGTTACCTTATCCTTACTCTCGGAGGAATCAGAATGTTGTATTTCTATGTCCTCAGCTTGCTTAGTCATAAACTTGTTCCCACGTTGTATCTTTTTCCTAGGGGTCTTAATTGTATATCCTCCAACATGTACTGCTGCACGTCGAACATAAAATTTTGATTCTTTTTCCAGTTGAGGGATTTCCATAGCTTGTTGGGGTTCTGGTTCAGGTGTTATTTCCTTAGAGTTGCTATGGTCTGGACATTCGGAAGGATCGGTCTCATTGTGGTAACTATCTGAATTCATAACTGCACAAATTTCTTTATAATATTTCACAAAATGGTTAGTCATATATTATTGTAATTATTAAGCATAAAATCATAAATCATAGAATTTCACATAATAATTATATCACATAAGTATACCAATATTTACCATTAATTGAGCTTATGGTTATAGTCTAGGTATTTTTATTTTATCTAATTCTCTATAACCAATGGCTCTGATACCAACCTGTCACATCCCGGCGGAAGCGTGAAGCGATATTTTTGGATGTGACTTGTTTGATCAGAACACAATTGATTACAGCAATTAAATCACAACAACAATAAATCATAAAGTACACACTTCATATATTTATATCATAATTTGGATTACATCATTACATATAAGTCAAAATTTGATATAACCCTTATTACAACATATTATTTAACTAACATCTTCAGGTATGATGAAAGTGCGCATCCACTACCATACTTCCTTCATAGATGTTAACTGTTAAGCTAACACAAACTCGCCCGACTACTTCTCCCCATCCGTTGTAGACGTCAAAGGAAAAATCAATATTGTTAGTCATTTTTACCTGAAAAAGCATACTTAAACGGTCAACATAAAGTTGGTGAGATCATAGGTTTATTTCCAGACAAAACATTTTTATTGATGCACCAATTACAATCAAACCTGTTCACATACATAATCATACTGTCACGAAATAATTCACAAAATCAGATAATATTACATCTCAACCCTCATTCGGTTAGGTGCAGGAAAATAGCATCTCAACACTCATCCTGTTGGTGTAAATATTCTCCTAAGTAGCGCTACTAATATTATCAGACGGTTCCTCATTCGAATTAATGGTTGTATCACAAATGACAGTAAGTCTCAAAATATTTTCAAAAATAATGCATCAACATAACCAGTATGTTTTTTCCCCCAAAAATTTTACAAATACCAAAAGGTCAAATGGGGCTATGAGTCTCACCGTGTCTCCAAATGATAACCTATAAAAATAATTTATAAGTTAGATAAAATTTCTTTAAAATTTTTAGAACCTCAGATATAACAACCTTTTGAGTTTTAGCTTCATCACCATAAAATTCTCAACTTTTATTTCATTATATATAAATTGTTATAATTATTCTAAAGTTTTCAAAAATCTCCAAAAATAACTACTATTACTCAAAAAATACTAAAAATTCACATAATATTATTTCAACAGTTTTTAACATCCCATAAATTTTATAACACCTAATTCCTGACAGATTGTTTTCTGTAATTTCTATAATATTCTTAAAATTCATGAAAAGTAGTTATATAACTCTAAAATTTATTAAATTTATAATATATATATAATCGGATTTATCATAGCTTTAGTGAATTTTTCACGATTTATGGTATTGGTTAAGTATTTATTTAGATTTTTCTATTACAGATCACTCAAAAATTCATTTTTCAAACATAATAATGAAATAAAATACCAAATACTTCCTAGAGCTTTTTCACCCCAAAAGAGTCATTCTGTGATTTTTCCAGAATTTTCCCGAATTATTTTGTATTTTTGAGTATTTTCTTCATTTTTAAATAGTCTATATAAATTATTTTGCTTAGTATATTTTTACTAAAATTTATAGAAGAATAAGTAAATATTTTCTAAAAATTTTGCAATGTTTATTCCCACAATCACATTTATTTAGTATTTGTACTTAATTTCTTTAATATTTCACGATTAAATTCTCATAAATTCAAAAATACATCTTTTGTCAAGTTTTTCTGATTTTATTACTGGTTCTTGATAGATATTAAGTTTTAAAGATTTATTAAAATTAGTTTTGGTACTATTACATGTACCAAAACAATTTATATGTGTTTATAACACATATGTAAATATTGATATCTTAAGTACTAAAAAGATTTTTAAACCTTTGTAATGAGAGAGGAGGGTGTCTTGGATGCTTGTCTTGCTTGTACTACCGAGAGGTGAAGAGAACAAGGGTGATGTTGGTGGTGGTGATCACGTATCTTAATGGTGGTGTAAAAGGTGGTGCTACGGGTGATGGTTACGGGTGGTGGTGATTATGACTTACAAACCAAGAGGTGAAGGGAAAAAGGGTGATGGTATGCGGTTGCTAGTAGATGCCGAGAGAAAGTGGAAGAAGGGTGGCGGTTTTGAGTATGCTTGGCCGAGAGTTTTGAGAGAGAATGTGTATGGTATGTGGTTTTTGGGTTGTGTTGAAATGATTCCCGGTTGAAGGCTTCAAATAACCGAGACTTGGGGGCGGTTTAAGGATGGACACCTAAGCATTTGTAATGATGGCTATTAGGTGAAGTGTCCAAGTTTGAATGTGCTTAGTGTCAAGTAATGATAGTGCTTGATGACTAGGGAGTTAGGGGTGCAAGGTGGCAAGGTTGGTGTCATGAGGTGGCCGAGAACTTTGCGAACACCGAACAACCGAACACCGCCGACCACCACCACAAACAACCGAACACCGCCGACCACCACTGCATTCCGCTGCTGCAACCCTCCAGCCCCACCACCGCTGCTGCAACCCACCACCACCACCACCACTGATTTTAGGTATAAATTTTGATTTTGATGAATGTCTGATTTAGTTATGGTAAAACATTATTTAGGTATGTATGATTTTTGATTTAGTTGTGTTATTGGGTGAATTATTTAGGTATAAATTTGGGATTTAGTATGTATTTTTTATTTTAGTTATGTTGAAACATTATTTAGGTAGAATTTTTGATTTAGTTGTGTTATTGGGTGAATTATGTATGTATAAATTTGGGATTTAGTATGTATTTTTGATTTTAGTTGTGTTGAAACATTATTTAGGTAGAATTTTTGATTTAGTTGTGTTATTAGACGGTGTTAGGTTTATGGTAGTTGATCGTGACGCGCAACGCACAACGCAAAACTCCGGTGTTTTAGTGGAGGGAGAGAACGGTGAGAAATATTATGGGCAACATGAGGAGATTATTGAATTACATTATGCAAATGGGTATTCAACTGTCCTATTTTGTTGCAAATGGTTTGATACTCGAAGGGGCGTTTCATACGACAATAATATCATTAGTATCAACACAGAACGTGAATGGGACAAAGACGATCAACTCATATTTGCCTCTCAAGCTAAACAAGTGTTCTACATCCGAGAACCTTCTCGAAGAAATCAATACAATAATCACCGGTGGGTCGTCGAGAATGTTAATCATCGAAAAATTTGGGATCGCCCTACAACCAATGATGGTGTCATGGAGAACATTCAAAATGTTCACAATGACTTGACAGAAGATCTTGACGTTGTTCACAACCACTCTTTAATTATTTAAGTTTAGCTTAAACGGGTCAAAATGGGTGAAAACAACATTATTTGAGTTAAAACGGGTCAAAATGAGTTAAACTTGGATGTGTTAAGTTCATCATAGTTGTTTTAGGTTATTATGACTTGGATGTGTTAAGTTCATCGTAAGTGTGTTTGTTTAACATGATTAATTGACACTTCATATACTTAGCCAAGATATAAATGTATATTTTGTTTTGTAGGAGCAAATTTCAAGTCTATTTCAAAACACGCAATTTATGTCACAAATGACGCAATTAATTGCTTCGCAAAAGGCTCCAAATCAAGTCGAAGAAGAGGATTCAGACGAGGGGAAGAATAGCATAGTTTATGATTGTATGACATTGCGTAATCTAGATTTTAAGTTTTTAAACATGACTTAATTATCTATGTATGATTGGATGATATTTTGTAGTTTATGTATGTAGTTTATGTATAATTTTATGATATTGTGTAGTGTAATCTAGATTTGATAAACCTAGCTTTATTTTAGCTGGAAAACAGGATTTCAAAAAAAAAACTAAAAAAATTAAAAAGACCATTAGCGGCGACATATGTCGCCGCTAATAGTCACAAAATACCATTAGCTGGCGACTATTATTAGCGGCGGTTTTGCGTTTTTTAGCGGTGACACTTTTAGCGGCGACTTATTAGCGGCGATTTTTTGGTCAATAGCGACGAACTTTTAGTGGCGACTTATTAGCGGCGACTAGTCGCCGCTAATAGTAATAGCGGCGACAACTGGGGTTATTAGCGGCGACATATGTCGCCGCTAATGGGCTTCTTCCTTGTAGTGCATGTTAAAGTGGTTGTAGTTTTACACAGGTGAAATAACAAGATCTCAAGCTTTCTTGGTGTTTTTTTACTTGGTGTTTATTGTTTTACTTGTATTGCTTAGCATACATGTATTGGATAGATTAGTTTTATGATTTATCAATACCTGACCTGTTTTAACATGCTTATTTTTGTCATATTTGATATGTTTTGGCAGGATCATTTTGGGCATGGTTTACTTATGTGTTTTCTTTGCCCCCGCTAACGAAAATAATTTTAAATATGTTGTTGAAGTTGGTGGTGAATGAGTCGTTATAAAAATGCAAAAAATAAGGCTTATTTCAAGTTTTATCAAAGAATATTGAAAAACATGCTATGATAGAACGGTAATTTCTCAATACTTGCTATTTTGAGTGCTTTAATTTTTTATAACTAATACTATCAACAGTTAATTTTTATAATTTTGTGATATTATAAAGTAACTCATACGATTTGATTTTGCTAATTATTTTTAAATGCTTGATCGGAATAAATTGGTGAACGGACTTTCTTTCCCGCTTTTTCTTGGAAAGTACTCAGTTTTGTACACTGTAAGTCTATAAGTAGTTTTGTAGAATTTTATTTAGTCTTTCTTATGTCCATGTATAAATTTTTACTTTCATCCTTTTGCTTGAAATAAGAGTTTTGGAATTGAGTTTTTTTATTAAAAAAATGCTAAGTCTTAATAATTTTTCATTTGTATGTATGTTTATGTTATTGTGTGAGTTTATAATTTTAATTTGTATGTAAAAGATTTAGCAAGTAGATTGATATCTTCATATGGAGTTCCAATAAGTTATTGTTAGTAAAAGGATTGTTGTAACCAGTGACTTGGTATTGGAATTTCATTTCATTTGGTATTTAATACAACTGGTATGACATATGTTCATATTTGATTTTGTTGGCTTTATATTAATTTGTATTCTAAGGATCTAAAAAAAGTTTGATATCAATCATATTCGTATTCGTGTGAAAGATGATCTCCTCTTGTTTTCCGTTTATTTATTACTATTGGATACAATTAGTGATTTAAGTAATTACAAGTAAACATGATTTTTTAGTTTTAATATTTTAAATATTCAACCCGTGTAATGCACGGGTTTATAAAGCTAGTTCAAATATATAGATTGAACTGGTTGTAACTATTTTCCTATATTTCCTCCGATACTTGGCTATTTAAATGTCCCTCTTGTTAATCAATAAATACGAAACATTTTACCCTCGGTGTGCTCTATATGATATCTAAAGCCTAATACCTCCACTGAGTTCCTTTTTTTTTCTTTTTCTTTCTATCGTCAACAGCCACCTTCTTCCTTCTCTCATCATCCAATGGCTGATTCCAAAACCATCACACCCACTCCACTTCCTGCTACCTCTACTATTGAAATTACCGCCACCACCCACTTTCCCATGAAACTTTCCTGGATGAATTTTCCTGCGTTGAGGAAGCAAGTTCAGGCCACTCTTATCGAGTTTGAATTAGACTCATTCATCACCGGCATGGTTGAACCACCGTCCATTTTCCTTGACTCCAAATTGTCTTAAACCCAATCAGGCCTACACCCTGTGGTTTCACCAAGATCAAACAATTCTTAGTGTTCCTCTCGGCAGTTGTTAGGACTAGATTCCGCCACTTGTGTACTCTTTTGAGACCTCCTGGGACGCCTGGCAACACTTACCATCTAGCTATGCTAGTGCCTCCGGCTCTCGGGTCATCTAACTTGGAGATGAATTCAGGCTTATTGTTGCTGCCCTTAAGGTCCGTGATTCCCCGTTATCCTATGAGGACTTGTTTGACAAACTTTTCGACTTTGAGTACAGCCTAAAGGATTCGAGTTCCTTGTTTACACCTATTTTGGCCACGACAAACAATACACAACGCTAGCCCCAACCCTACTTGAACCGAACAAGTCTTGATTCATCCTACTTCAACTCCAGGTGTCCCGACAGCCTGGTTACACCCGGACTAATTCCGGCCATACCACTCGTACATTTCGTCTCCTCAGGAGAAATTCTTTTTGTTAATTATGCAACATTGCAGGTCATGACACCAAGGTCTGTCGTAAACTAGCTCGATTCCTCAAGGAAAACAATATTAGATTCGTGCATCGTCAACTCCTACGCCAGTCACTCATATCACTACTGCTGAGTCCATATCAGCCTCCCTGATTTGGAAGGTGGAAGTGGTGCCTCTTACCATATTGCCTCGGATCGCTCTCTTCTCCACACCTTCTCTAATTATGGTGGACCCGATGAGATTCTTTTGGGTGATGGCACGTCTTTACCCATCACTCAAACCAATACAATTTCTTTGCCCACTGCATCTCGTCACCTCACACTTTTACACGACACACTTTGTGTTCCTAACTTACACAATAATCTTATTTCTTTTGCTAAATTATGCAAATCGAACGATGTGTTGTTTGAATTCTTTCCTTTTTATTTTATTGTGAAGGATCTTCGCACCGGGGGAGAACGTTGAAAATGTCTATTATCTTCATCCTTCCTCTTGTCCACAACTCAATACTACCACTCCCAATTGCTACTTTACTTGCATGCATAACATTCTTTTTCGTCATTCACTACGAGTTCTCAAGAATATTATTAGTAGCTTAGGCCTTAATGTTCCCGTTTCTTCAAATTTTCATTATTCGTCTTGTTCCATTAATAAACGTCATAAATTTTCATTTGGACCTAACTCATTACATGCTATTAGACCATTACAATTAGTTTACACAGATGTTTAGGGACTAGTCACTCAATCCATTATGGTTTCATATATTATCTTATATTGGTTTATTATTTTTCAAAATATATGTGGCTTTATCCTATAAACTGTAAACCAGATGTGTTCTCTTTATTCCCTCAATAAAAATGATTGGTTGAAAATTATTTTAATATATCTCTTATATATGTCTTCTCTGAAAATAACGGTGCATTTCAAAAACTTAATCCCATTTTCAATTCTCTTGGTATATCACACTTTACCACTCCACCACAAACGCTGGAACAAAATGGTACGATAGAAAGGTTACATCACCATATCGTAGAAACCGACCTTGCTTTACTCCATTTCACCAGTCTACCTACCCGATTCTGGTGCCATCCCAATCGTGGTTTATCTTATCAATCACCTACCATACTTTAACCCTTCGGGTGTCTTTACTACTATTAGGTTTGTCCCTACACTTCTAAATCCAGCCTTGCCCTACTCTTGCCTTTTTCTTGGTTACTCAACCTCTAAGCCGACTTATAAAATCCTTGATCTACACACGAAACGCCTTTATCAATCTCGTCATATTTAGTTATTACGCTACCACTTCCCTTATCCCCATCATGGTGGCTCTCCATCTCCCACCGATGCCTTTTTCAATCGCTCTCCACCCTCTATTCCAACCACCTTCTTGCCAAATGCATCTTCCCCACCACCTAATCCTTATCTTAACCTAAATTCCTCTTTCCCTCGTGTTTCCCATGCCTCACTCCCCTCCAACCCTCCCCATCAACACCCACACCCCATGTACCTTCCCTTCCTTCCCATGCAACACATTTTCCTCCATCCCTTTTCAACTCTACTTCGTCTCTACGTTCCATATTTATGTTTCTTTCTCACTCGCGACTCGCCTTCTCCTCCACTAGAACTCACTCAATATTCCCTCAGATCCCGTTCCTCTCCCAACCCATCACACACGCAAACCCAACCCCAAGTATTACAACTATATGTTCCTCAATCACACCACGACTCACCCCATACCTGCCATATTGGAGCCCATCACACCAACCCAAGCTTTACACGACCCAAGTGGAGGAGTGCTATAGATGATGAGTTTAATGCTCTTCTTCATAATGATACTTGGGAACTTGTGCCCAAAGCCAATCATACTCCGATTGGGTGCAAGTGGATCTATCGCATCAAACGGAACCCCAACGGTTCTATTGATAAATAAAAGCATGACTACTCGTGAAAGGTTTCTTACAATAATACGGTAAATATCACTTTGATACTTTTAGTCCGGTCACCAAACCGGTCGCCATCCACACGGTTCTCACAGTGGCTCTTTCTTGCCATTGGCCACTTTGAGAGTTGGAAATTAATAATGCCTTCCTCCATGGCTACCTATATGAAGAAGTTTACATGATACAACCTCTTGGGTTTATTCATCCTCAATTCTCGAATTATATTTGTAAACTAAAAAATTCTCTTTACAGCCTCAAACAATCACCACGTGCTTGGTATATGGAACTAACAAAATTTCTCATCGACTTTGGCTTCAAAAATTCTCTAGCCGATGCTTCTCTTTTCATTTATCAATAAGACGACATCATGGTTTATTTTATGGTTTATGTTGATAATATTGTACTAAAGGGAGCAAACCCAAATGTTTAGATCATTTTGTTTCCGCTTTGGCACGTAGGTTTTCCCATAAAGACCAAGGGCCACTTCACCATCTGTTGGGCATTGAAGTCATCCCAACGTCCACTGTCTTTTTCCTTTCTCAACATCGCTACATTCAAGATATCCTCACCACCTTTCACATGGATTTCGCTACAGAAGTTGCTACACTTAATAGTTCAACAGAAGTAGTCTCACTTGATGATGGCTCTCCTAAAAATGGCCTAACTCCTTATCAAAAGCTTTTAAGGTCTTTACAATACTTAGCATTTACGAGATCTAATGTTTCCTTCGCGGTGAATCGACTGTCACAATATATGCACTCACCTTCTCAGCTACACATGCAATCACCATTCACTATGGCTTATTCTTAAATTGTAACACCCGGATATTTCCTTGAAGCCAACGAAGGAAGAAAAAAATAAAGTTCAAAGTCGGGGGACCAAACTAGCCGACACGAGAAAGTTAGGTAAATGGGGATATTTGAAGGGAGAGGGCAGCCCTTACCCTCTCCCCACACTCACAAACATCAGTCATAGAGAGAAAGAAGAGAGAAAAGGGAGAAGAGAAGAAGAAAGCTTGGTTCGAGTGGGTTTGAGTGTGCAAAATCATCGTGTAGCGGGTTTAAATGAAGCTCTTCTTCTTGGTGTAGTTTGTGTGGGTTCTAGGACCCCTATTTTACTTGTTTTCAACTGACTTGGGGCTGAAACACATAGTAAACCCGTTTTGTATGTGTGTGTGTTTGACCCATTTGGATGTGTTTGCGTGTGATGTGTTTGGAGTTTGTTTCCAGGCTTGTGTGTGATTGAATGGGGTTATAGTATGCATTCCTAAGGTTTAGGATGGTTGATTTGGGCTTAGAATGGGTTTGGATGAGCTTGGAGGTCGAAAATGGTGGATTGGGTTCGGGATGAAATGCATTCTGCATCAGTTAGGGCTAGGCGACCGACTGGAGGCCATACGACCGAAAGGAGTGCGATTGAAGTTCATTCGCACGACTAGGGGCCAGTCGCATGGGGAGTCATGCGACTGAGAGCCCAGTCGTATAAGTACTCATCCGCATTAAGTCCATCCCTATGAGGTCCATTCGCATAGGGTCCATTCGTATAGTGTTCAACCGCATGAGGTCCATTCGCACGATTGGGTGTTCATCCACATTGGTGTTCATCCGTATTGGTCCATTCGTATGATGTTCAGTCGCATGAACGCCATGCAACTAAAGGGTGCCCATACGCCCAAATAGGTCTGTTGTACCCGAGGAGGAACATAGTTTAATTACTGGCTTTCAGGGGAAAGTGTAGATTTAAGTTTTGACGTGGAAGTCCCTGTAGGTACATGTAAGATGACCATTGAGGTCTTAGAGGGTATGTTGGGCATGATGATGTTGCATGTTATGCGTGATGTATGTTATGTATGTATGATGATTCCCTGTATGATGTTGCTACTGTGTATGTTGATGTTCCTTATTATGATGAATGTTTATCTTTCCCGTGGCTTTACATGTTATGTTAAAGAATGAAACGAAAGTATTATGTAACGTAAAGTGAAAGATAATGAAAGAGGAACATGATGAATGAATGCATGAATTAATGAATGAATGAATGTAAGAAATGCTTGCAAGCAAAGGTATGGAGGTGCACACCTAATGGAGGTGTTAGCTCAACGGTGTGCAGGTTAGCTACCCCGAAGGATGCACACAGGGGTCCAATCTTTGTGATTGACCATACGTATAGGATCCTTGCCGCTTGCCCTAGGTGACTGGATCAGCTTCGTGCACAATGTTCGTGATTTAATTACCACAAGTCCAACATCAGCTTCGTGCACAATGTTCGGGGTATAGCATATGGCACTGATCCAAGATGAAAGAAAAAAGATAAGTGATTAATGTACTTACCCTAGGTACTGGAGCCAGCTCCATGCCCAATGCTTGAGGTCTATGAATAGGTACTGGAGCCAGCTCCATGCCCAATGTTCGAGGTCTATGAAAGACCTCAGGCTCAGTTACCTGCTTCGTGCACAATGTTCGGGGTAATGTACATGTCATCGAAAGTAATGTACATACGAATGAAAGTAAGAATTTATGAATGAATGTGAATGAAAGTAACGAACGTGAATGGTAATGACGTACGTTGAATGAACGAAAGTAAAAGAATGAACGAACTAAAGAAATGAACGGACGAAATATAAAACACTGTACGAAACGGGATACTTGTCACTCGACCTCAGTAATCATGGCTGCGTGCCATGAAGAGGGTAAAGTTTGACAGGATCTAGTTAGAAGTAAAAGATAATCAATGATGAAGATAATAATGATATTACCTATGTGTACGTATGATGTATGATTGCGTGAAAGTAAAGAAACGGTTTTTAATGAAAGTAAAGTATTTTACTTATAAAACTAGAACTTACTCAGCAACGCTGACTTTTTATGTGTTCCCAGTTGGCAAGTAAGGTTGCTGAGGAAGGCACGGGGCGGCTACTCAGCTCTTTTGGATGGCATCCATTTATATAATGCTTTTGTGATGTAATGCAACAATATATATTTTGTAATTGATGAACGATGTATTATTTTGCAAAAGCTTTTATGATGAAATGAGATGTCATTTTGATTGTTTCCGCTGTAATGTTTATATAAGATAAATAAAAAGGTATGTTTTGTGCAATGATCGACCAGCTGTAAGTTTCCCGGGAACGGGGCATTACAAGTTGGTATCAGTGCCAAAGTTTAAGTGAAACAGGTAAAATTTCAAAACAAACCTTAACTTAAACTGAAATGGGACGGAAAGGGAAGGGATGCCAGTCTGAGTAGCTGCGTGCCATCAGGTATTTTCTTAATGTTAACCGGTATTATATGCGCATGTTATGTGGTATATGTGTTGCTGGTAGATTTAAATACTGATGTAGTCAGGACAGGTAATGCTCGGGGTACGAAGAGTAAAGTAAGTGGCTACTCACAACGTGCCACTGTAATTAGGGACTTACTATACTTGACATAAACTGAGCTGTTCCCTTGAATGACCGTGCTGGTGTTTAAATCTTTCAGTGTGTGTTAGAGGATGGCCGGTGGTAGATCTTCAAAAGCCTCTCATGGTGGTGGTCGTGATGGGCTTGGTGCTGAGCCGTGACCCAAGAAGGGAAGACCCAGAGTTGAAAAGGTGGTTCCTGAAGAACCTGAGATCCCTCATTCGGAGGGTGTAGACGAGAGCGCCAATCTGAAAGCCTCGGTAAAGGAGGCTGTAGTGGAGGAGGTTCATCAAGTCATGCAGACAATCTTACCGTCTGTGGTGACTGAAGTGATTAAGGCTGTACGGGAGGGAGAACGGAAAGAGAGGAACAGGTCCTTGGGAGGACGGGAGCAACCGAAGCCTGAAAAGATTCTTTCTGACGATGAAGAAGAGGAAGAAGAGGAGCCTGCGCCGGGGGCGGCACGAGGCTGTATCTATGGGGCGTTTCAACGATGCAAGCCCCCTACTTTTGATGGTAACGGCACTGCTGCTGCTGTTCACCGGTGGGTGAGAGAAATGGAAGCTGTTTTAAACATCAGCGAGTGCCGGGAGGATCAGAAAGTAAGTTTGTTGCCCACTCTTTTATGGACTCGGCTCTCTGCTGGTGGGACAATGTAGTCCAAGTCGAGGGTAGCAGGGCTATTGGGAGGATAGATGGTTGGAGCTGAAGAAGTTGGTTATTGAGGAGTTCTGTCCTCACCGAGAGATGGATAAGGTTGAGAGTGAGTTCCCGCAACTGGAGGCGGGAACCATGACACACCAACAGTACATCACAAAGTTCAACGAGATGGCACATCTGGTGCCGGATCAGGTGACGCCTCTATCAAGGAAGATTAAGAGATACATTCAGGGTTTGCCAGCGGATATTTGCAGGCAAATGATAGCTGCCTGACCGAGCACATTTGCGGTGGACTTGGCAGGGAGGTTATATGATGAGAGGGCGGTAGTGGTGGTGGCTGAAGGTACTAAGAAGGGTGGTGGTGATCGAAACTGGAGTGGAAAGAGGTTTGGTTGGGGTGATGCCTCGATGGGTAACAAGAAGGCACGGGTAGATGATCGCCGTGTAGCCACAGCGAGTACGGGATCGAGAAAGTGTAGCAAATGTGGGAAGGAGCACAGTGGCGAGTGTAGATGGGGGTTGAACGTTTGCTTTAAGTGTGGGAAGCCTGCTCATATAGCTAGAGATTGCAGGGGTACGAGGTGCTTCAACTATGGGAAAGTGGTCACATGAGTAAAGACTGTAAGAAGCCGATAGCCGAGGGTTCGGGGTGAAGAAAACGGGAAGTGAAGGACCGAGGGTGAGCGCAAGGGCATTCACCATGAAATAAGAGGAAGCTAGGACGGACCCTGATGTTGTGTCCGGTATGTTTCTAGTGAACCAAACTTTAGCTTCTGTGTTGTTTGATTCGGGTGCTAGTAAGAGTTTTATTTCTGCTGCTTTCTGTACTAAGCTGCCGGTTAGTAGTAGACGTGTTGATACTCTTTATTGTAGAAACTGCCATAGGTAAGTCTTCCAGGATTTCTAAGAGGATAGAGCACTGTGATGTGGAACTAGAAGGTCATAAGTTTCCTGTTAGATCGTTCATGATGACCTTAGGTGGTTTCGATTTGGTTCTTGGGATGGATTGGCTAGCGGACTTCGAGGAGAATATTGTGTGTCGCAAGAAGATGATTTGTTTGATAGGGCCTGACGGGAGTTCGGTAACTGTTTATGGGGATCGGGTCACGACGATCCCGAAAGTAATCTCAATGGCGGTGGCGGGAAAGTGTATGAGGCGTGGATGTAGCGCCTACTTAGCTTATGTGAAGGATGTGGATACGCCAACACAACAACTGTCTGATGTACCGGTTGTGTGTGACTTTCCAGACGTGTTCCCAGAAGACTTATCAGGAGTGCCACCTGACCGAGAGATTGAGTTTCAGATTGATCTGATACCAGGTGCCCAACCTGTTGCCAAGGCATTGTATCGTTTGGCTCCGACTGAGATGAAAGAGTTGATGGAGCAATTGCAAGAGCTTCTTAATAAGGGGTTTATTAGACCAAGTATCTCTCCTTGGGGTACTCCGGTCTTATTTGTAAAGAAGAAAGATGGTAGTATGAGGATGTGTATAGACTACCGTGAGCTGAACAAGTTGACTGTGAAGAATCGGTATCCGTTACCGAGGATTGATGATTTGTTTGATCAGCTTCAAGGTGCCAGTTGGTTCTCAAGGATAGATCTTCGATCTGGCTACCATCAGCTAAAGGTGAAGGAACGGGATATTCCTTAAACAACTTTTCGTACGCGTTATGGTCATTATGAGTTCCTCGTTATGTCTTTTGGTTTGACCAACGCGCCTGCTGCTTTTATGGATCTGATGAACCGAGTGTGTCGGCCGATGTTGGATAAATCAGTGATTGTGTTTATTGATGATATCCTGATTACTCAAGGAGCAAGATAGAGCATGCCAGTCACATTCGAGAGGTATTGGAGACGTTGAGAAAGGGAGAAGTTGTATGCCAAGTTCTCCAAAAGCGCGTTTTGGTTGCGCGAGATTCAATTTTTGGGTCAGGTGGTGAATCCGGAGGGGATTATGGTGGATCCAATAAAGGTGGAAGCGGTGATGCAATGTAAGCCTCCAAAGACACCATCCGAGATTCGCAGTTTCTTGGGTTTGGCGGGCTACTACAGAAGATTCATCCAAGACTTTTCCAAGATCGCTTCTCTACTAACCAAGTTGACCTGGAAAGATGTGAAATTTGTATGGAGTCAAGCTCAAGAGAAGGCGTTGAAAGAATTGAAGGCGAGGTTGACTCAAGCTCCTGTATTGTCATTACCCGACGAAAATGAAGATCTGGTGGTTTCAACTGATGCTTCCTACTCGGGATTAGGGTGTGTGTTAATAAAGAGAGGAAAGGTTATAGCTTACGCATCCCGACAGTTGAAGATTCATGAGGCTAACTATGCACTCATGAGTTGGAGCTAGCAGCTGTGGTCTTTGCACTAAAGATTTGGAGGCACTATCTCTACAGGATGAAGTGCACCATTTTCACTGACCATAAGAACTTGAAGTACTTCTTCGAGCAGAAGGACTTGAACATGAGGCAGAGAAGATGGTTGGAGCTCATAAAGGATTATGATTGTGAGATCCATTATCATCCGGGCAAAGCCAACGTGGTGGCGGATGCTCTTAGCCGAAAGGAAAGACCCGAGCCGATTCGGGTGAAGGCGTACCAGCTGATTATGACCTCTGATGTGATGAAGCAAGTCAAGGAGTTTCAAGATGAGGCATTGAAAGAATATCATCTTAACTCCGAATGAATGAGAGGTCTGGTTGCGGAATTAGGTGAAAACACACTTGGTGTTAAAACCCGATTCGGGCGGATGTGGATTCCTCGCCTTGGGGATCTACGGGTGAATATTATGGATGAAGCTCATAAGACTCGGTACTCTAGTCATCCCGATGCTACAAAGATGTACCAAGACATGAAGAAAGATTATTGGTGGTCGGGTATGAAGCGTGACGTAGCAAAGTATGTGAGTAAGTGCCTTACATGCTTGCAAGTGAAGGCCGAGCATCAAAAGCCGTATGGGGATATCCAACATTTGGATATACCAGAATGGAAGTGGGAGCACATCACCATGGATTTCATTACGAAGCTACTGCGTACTCCGAAAGGGTATGATGCTATATGGGTGATTCATCCGAGAGGTTGGCGGATCTTTTCATTAAGGAGATTGTGAATCATCACTGTGTGCCGGTGTCTATTGTGTCTGATCGTGACACCCGGTTTACATCTAAATTCTGGAAGAAATTCCACGACGCCATGGGGACGAGGTTACATATTAGCATGGCTTATCATCCCCAGACTGATGGTCAGTCAGAAAGAACCATTCAGACATTGGAGGACATGCTTCAGGCATGTGTGATTGATTTTGGGGGAAGTTGGGATGACCACTTATCGTTAGCTGAATTCTCATACAACAACAGCTATCATGCCAGTATTGGTATGCCACCTTATGAGATGCTATACGGTAGGAGATGCAGAACACCCGTTTGTTGGGGTGATATTGGTCATAAATAGTTAGGGAGCGTCGAGGTGATCGAGGCTACGACTGAAAAGATTGAAAGGATCAAGTCCTTCATGAAGGCAGCCAAGGATAGACAGAAGTCGTATGCTGATAAACGACGCAGACCGATTGAGTTCCAGGTGGGTGACCGGGTTATGTTGAAAGTCTCACCTTGGAAGGGTATCATTCGTTTCCGAAAGCGGGGCAAGTTGAGCCCGAGATACATAGGCCCTTTCCGAATCATTGCTCGAGTAGGAGAGGTGGCCTATAGATTGGAGTTACCAGATGAGTTAAGTGGAATTCACCCGACATTCCATGTATCTCATCTAAGAAAATGCTTGGCAGATGAAGATATGATTGTTCCAATAGAGGATATCGAAGTAGACGAACACTCAATTATGTAGAGCAACCAGTGGCAATCATCGATCGAAAAGAGAAGAGGCTGAGAAATAAAGTGGTTCCTCTTGTGCACGTACAGTGGAAGCACAGGAAGTGATCCGAGTCAACGTGGGATACCGAAGAAGAAATGAGACATCACTACCCACGTTTGTTCGAGGAATAACAGGTTTTGGGGATGAAACATATATAAGGGGTGGACTTGTAACACCCGGATATTTCCTTGAAGCCGACGAAGGAAGAAAAAGAAATAAAGTTCAAAGTCGGGGGACCAAACTCGCCAACACGAGAAAGTTGGGTAAATGGGGATATTTGAAGGGAGAGGGCAGCCCTTACCCTCTCCCCACACTCACAAACATCAACCATTGAGAGAAAGAAGAGAGAAAAGGGAGAAGAGAAGAAGAAAGTTTGGTTCGAGTGGGTTCGAGTGGGTTCGAGTGTGCAAAATCATCGTGTAGCGGGTTTAAACGAAGCTATTCTTCTTGGTGTAGTTTGTGTGAGTTCTAGGACCCCTATTTTACTCGTTTTCAACTAACTTGGGGCTGGAACACATAGGTGTTGTTTGTTTCTGAAGAGGTAAAACGTCTGCAGTCTGCAGACCACATCTGCAGACATCTGTAGGAGAAGAGGTGGACCAAACCTCTGCAGCCTGTATTAAGAAGACTGTTTGTTTTGTAACGTCTGCAGACTGCTGAAATAAACTGAAATTAATAAAAAGTTAAAATAAACAGAAATTTAAATAATCTGTCACAATAAACTGAAATTAAAATAAATTGTTAAAAGTGTTATACAATGCTAAATTAATATAAATTAAACCACAACAACATTTTTTAGATCATTCATTCCATATTATTTCTGAATGGGGTGTTGAACCATAAATTAGTGTGTTGAATATACAAATATAGTTAAGTTTTATATATAAATATAAAATACATATATAAATCATATATAAATTACTTATATTTGATTATATGTATAACTATATATATAACGTACATATATATATATATATATAATTATAACGTCATCCGGTTCTTAAATCCGATCCGACTGATCCAGCCACCAAACCAATATGACATCCGATTTAACGTACGATCTGGTTTTAAAAACATTTCATAATTCATAATTTACTCTCGTGAATATTTTTTCCTATGACTTCAAACTTCATTTACAATTACCAAAGTGAGCATGGGAATAGCTGTCCCATCTCCAAAATCCAAACACCCTCAAAAGTCAAAATCGCAATTTCTAGCAAACCCCTTTCTCTTTACAACCCAAGCATGGTGGGAGCAGTAGCAGAGCACCCTGAACCACATTAGGAAGAAACAAGTTTTCACACACCTCCTTTTCATCAATCTCTCATCAGCATCCACCATCACCACCGCCGATTTCACACACATTCTATCAATGGAAATCGACCGCAACCGAATCAAGCGGAAATCCTTTTCCCTCGACCAGGAGCAGCTCTTACTTGAAGATCCCAGCGACCAAGATCCTTCACCGGAGCTTGTGATCAGATCAGACCAACAAATTACGGAGAGGGGTGGGGTATGGGTATATGGGGAAGAGGGGTATTAGGGTTGAAATGAACTGTGAAGAGGTTAGAAGAGGTGTGAAGACATTGTTCCACCTCTTCTCCAAGAAGAGGTCACGCATAGTTTTTTAATGAAACGTCTTCAAAAAACAAACACTCTGCAGACCTCAAACATCTGCCCGCCTCTTTTTGGCGCAGACAAAAGAGCTTTAGAAGCTCTTTTTCAAAAAAAACAAACACCACCATAGTAAACCCGTTTTTGTATGTGTGTGTGTTTGACCCATTTGGATGTGTTTGCGTGTGATGGGTTTGAAGTTTGTTTCCGGGCTTGTGTGTGCTTGAATGGGGTTGTAGTATGCATTCCTAAGGTTTAGGATGGTTGATTTGGGCTTAGAATGGGTTTGGATGACCTTGGAGCTCGAAAATGGTAGATTGGGTTCAGGATGAACTGCATTCTGCATCAGTTAGGGCTAGGCGACCAACTGGAGGCCATACGGCCAAATGGAGTGCGATTGAAGTTTATTCGCACGATTGAAGCTCAGTCGCACGACTGGGGGGCCAATCTCAGTCGCACGACTGGGGGCCAGTCTCAGTTGCACGACTGGGGGGCCAGTCGCATGGGGAGTCATGCAACTGAGAGCCCAGTCGCATAAGTACTCATCCGCATTAAGTCCATCCGCATAAGATCCATTCGCGTAGGGTCCATTAGCATAGTGTTCAACCACATGAGGTCCATTTCGCACGATTGGGTGTTCATCCGCATTGGTGTTCATCCGTATTGGTCCATTCGTATGATGTTCAGTCGCATGAAGGCCATGCGACTGAAGGGTGCCCATACGCCCAAATAGGGTTGTTGTACCCGAGGAGGAGCATAGTTTAATTACTGGCTTTCCGGGGAAAATACAGATGTAAGTTTTGACGTGGAAGTTCCCGTAGGTACACGTAAGATGACCATTGAGGTCTTAGAGGGTATGTTGGGATGATGATGTTGCATGTTACGTGTGATGTATGTTATGTATGTATGATGATGCCCTGTATGATGTTGCTACTATGTATGTTGATGTTCCTTATTATGATGAATGTTTATCTTTCCCGTGGCTTTACATGTTATGTTAAAGAATGAAACGGAAGTATTATGTAACGTAAAGTGAAAGATAATGAAAGAGGAACATAATGAACGAATGCATGCATTAATGAATGAATGAATGTAAGAAAGGCTTGCAAGCAAAGGTATGGAGGTGCACACCCAATGAAGGAGTTAGCTCAACGGTGTACGGGTTAGCTACCCCGGAGGATGCACACTGGGGTCCAATCTTTATGATTGACCATACGTATGGGATCCTTGCCGCTTGCCCTAGGTGACTGGATCAGCTTCGTGCACAATGTTCTTGATTTAATTACCACAGGTCCAGCATCAGCTTCGTGCACAATGTTCGGGGTATAGCATATGGCATTGATCCAAGATGAAAGAGAAAAGATAAGTGATTAATGTACTTACCCTAGGTACTGGAGCCATCTCCGTGTCTAATGTTCGAGGTCTATGAAAGACCTCAGGCTCAGTTACCCGCTTCGTGCATAATGTTCATGGTAATGTACATGTCATCGAAAGTAATGAACGTACAAATGAAAGTAAGAATTTATGAACGAATGTAAATGAAAGTAACGAATGTGAATGGTAATGACGTACGTTGAATGAACGAAAGTTAAAGAATGAACGAACGAAAGAAATGAACGGACGAAATATAAAACACTGTACGAAACGCGATGCTTGTCACTCGACCTCAGTAATCAAGGTTGCGTGCCATGAAGAGGGTAAAATTTAACAGGATCTAGTTAGAAGTAAAAGATAATAAATGATGAAGATAATAATGATATTACCTATGTGTACGTATGATGTATGATTGCGTGAAAGTAAAGAAACGGTTTTTAATGAAAGTAAAGTATTTTACTTATAAAACTAGAACTCACTCAGCAACGCTGACTTTTATGTGTTTCCAGTTGGCGGGTAAGGTTGCTGAGGATGGCACGGGACGGCTACTTAGCTCTTTTGGATAGGCGTACCTGGTGCTGCAAAGAGCTCCCGCGTTTTCGCAGGGTCCAGGGAGGGTCCGTCCCATTTAAGGGAAGATGTACGCATCTTTCCCCCACATTTTGTGGGGAGGCCGTTTCCACGGATCGAACCTGAGACCTTCGGTCCCTTAGGAACAGCTTTTACCACTGCGCCAAGGCCCGCCCTCTACTTAGCTCTTTTGGATGACATCCATTTATATATGCTTTTGTGATGTAATGCAATATATATATTTTGTAATTAATTAACGATATGTTATTTTGCAAAAGCTTTTATGATGAAATGAGATGTCATTTCGATTGTTTCCACTGCAATGTTTATATAAGATAAATAAAAAGGTATGTTTTGTGCAATGATCGACAGCTGTAAGTGCTCCGCGACTAGCTGTAAGTATCCCGGGAACGGTCCCTTACATAAATCAAGAAGCCCCTCTCCAACTCACAGCCTTTTCAGATTCGTATTGGGTGTTATTACAAACGGTGGTCACTCCACCATAGCCTATTTATTCTACCTTGGCTCTAATATCATCTCTTGGAAGTCCACTCGTCAAAATCTATCTCGCGGTCTTCTAACGAGGTTGAATATAAAGCCATTGCTTATGCTTCAACTGACATATCTTGGATCAAAAATCTACCCATCCAGCTTGGCATTCCTTCTTTACCGTCGCCAAAGCTTTTCTTTGCTAATACTGGGGCTACTTATCTATGTGCTAATCCAGCTTCACTCTCGCATGAAATATGTGGATCACTGAAAGTACTTCATGTCAATTTGGCCGATCAGCTTGCGGACATACTTAATTAGCCTCTTGGTTGCAGATCATTTCTTATATTTTGGTCCAAGCTAGGTGTCTCTGATGGAGCCTCTATCTTGCGTGGGCGTATGAACACATTTTCACCTAAGCGATATACATGGAAACTAAATTCAAATGTATAGATGGATTGTTTATAATTATTTTCCTATATTTTCTCATATACTTGGCTATTTAAATGGCCCTCTTGTTAATCATTACATACAAAACCTTTTACCCTAGGTGTGCTCTATATTGTAGTCTCGGCCCATTCCGACCCAAGTTAAAAATTCTTTTTATCCATCTTGACTCACTTCAACTTTAAAAATATCCAAAATAAAATATATGGTCTTGATTTCCAGGCTTAATTTTGATGTATACTTGGCGTTTTCCAAAACGATTTTAACAATATTTTGAGATTGTGTTTAAAATGTTCATATGTAACAAAGCCGCTTGCAAATTCGTCCGTTACTTTTATTTAATTTTAGTAATGATATTAAATCATTACTATTTCCTAAATAATTAAAAATAGATTTATGTGACTAATTTTCATAATTAGTTTTCTAAATAATTATTTTCACATTATTGATTCGCCTCAATGCGTTTAAAGTTCTTCAAACAATTTATCAGTTATCCATGTTTATTATGTGCTCCAGTAGATTCATACGTCATCATTAGCATTGTTAGATGTTGCTACTTGAGATTTAGGTTCCTCGGTCATGAATGTTAAAGATTATCTTGTGAAATGTAACCTGATGAGTGGTGAAAACACGTCAAGTACGAGGATCAAGTATATATAACCATAATGACCAAGAGCATAACCACAAATACACATATTGTGGATTTTGATAACTAGTTATCCGCTCAAGTTTCACCAAGAAATGGATAACCCAAACGCCTAAAGGTATTTAGGATGGAGCATACAAGATGAGATATAAATAGAAATTCACATGTGGATGAATAATGTAAAATGGGCGAGGGTAGACAGACATGGAACAAATATTGAGATGCTAAAAAAGTATTCGGTAATGTTAGGCGTTTGGTTATTAGAAATTGTTTGAATCAAATATGTTTGGATATTACTAGAACTTGAGGCAAATAGCATACAAGATGAGATTAACATGAGATTATTCATCCACATGTGAATTTCTATTTAGGATGGAGCATACAAGATCGATGAGGCAAATAACTCTATCAAACAGATTATACTAGAACTTGATTGTAGACAGACATGGAACAAAATATCTTAAAAAGATGAGGTGTCTTGCTCAAAATCCTTGTTATGATAAGGGGTTATTAGAAATTGTTTGAATCAAATATGTTTGGATATTAGGTCACGTGTAAGCTATAGAGCACCATCATATTGCAAAATGATTAGTGTTGGAAAAGTGGTCTTCAACAAGAGTTTGATATATCAAAAGGAATTAAGTACCCGGGAGTAGTAAAATAATAGGTACATCCAGCTAAAAGCAACTGAAGTCATCATTTAAGGTGATGACATATCGATAGCCAGATCAAGAGATAGGGAAACATGTTGGTAGATATCACCAATGTTCTCAGAACCGGATCGGACGTCGAACCGGACGCATTACTGGTTTGGTGGTCGGACCGGTCGACCGGTCGGACCGGACCGGATTTTACTATATTTTAATTATATTTATATATGTAATTAATATAAGTAATTTATATATGATTTATACATATATTTTATAGTTATATATAAAACTTAACTATATTTGTATATCGAAGTACTATTTATGGTTTAACACCCGTTTTTACCCACTAAAATCAAAAAAAAAAAAAAAATTCAAAACCGTCGGAACCGGCCCGGTTCGCCGGTCCAACCGGCGACTCGGTTTGAACCGGCCGGTTCAACTGCACAAAAACGATCCACTATCGACCGGACCGGACCAGTGGCCGAATCGCGGTCCGACCGTCGGACCGGCCGGTCCGATCCGGTCCTAACAACATTGGATATCACAAAGAAAATATGTAAAGGTATAATACAATGGTAGATCAATGAATAATACTTTTGCTTCAAGTATTTATATGACATTTTCGTTAAGGAAAAACAAAAGGATACACAAGAAAAAAATGTCTAAGCTAAGAATGCTACAATATTGAGATGCTAAAAAGTATTCGGTAATGTATTAGAGGCATTTATGTAGGACTTTCCTTGCTAAAGTCTTAATTGATAGTCTAATATGGGAGAAACAACAACAATATGATGGTTAATGATTAACCGAGTAACTTAACTAGACAAGAGTTGTTTTTCTAATCCAGGAACAAGAACAATTTTAAGCGAAAGAGTACAATGTGATAAAAGTAGTAAATCATGACCAATATGAAATATTAAAGAGCAAAATGCATTTTCTAATAACAACTTTATCTAAACCAAAGTGTTCATACAACAACAGCATCAAATAAAACATGTGTAATGGCACCAGAGTAACCCAAATGAGGGATTTAAGACTCGGTGGCGGATAAATATCCAAGATATCTATAGAATGAAAAAATTCTGGTGCAATATACAGGTTAACTAAACTATAAAAGTGTGTTGGTTCAAAACTAATCTAAGCACGTGAAACAAATGCTCTAAATGAAAGTGAGTAGCCAAGGTTAGAGCCACTATACGGTCAAAATGTGAAGTAGGTGGACCAAAGGAAGCTGGTAGCCTAAAAGAAGGAACGTCGCACAAGGTGAGTGCTTGATCTGATTCCAAGAGTGTGTGGATTTTGACCCAATCTAATTCCAAGATCATGTAGGTTATTGTTCAACCCAGTTCCAACTATACATGGTTCATATTTGAATTTTAGGTTTTCGAGAGTAAGATTCGCCACTCGCTAGTGAATCACCATAGTTATCAGTGATATCACTACATGACCTCCATTATGGCCATTATGAATAAAGTTTGATTGTTTAGAATGTGAAAACTAGAGAAGCATTTACTAGCTTTATGTCTTACCTATTCACAAATATAAGGTCCCAATCACTAAAGATCTCATAATTGAATTTACACATAAAAAACATAGCTATGAAACCGATCCTTCATTAGAAATATAAGCATTACATAATATTTTTCTTTTAGCATAACATCCAAATACTTTAACTAAAATATAAATTATAATGATTAATGTTAGTCTTGGACGTCTGCATGGAAGCTCTTATATTCATATCAAGTTGTTATCTTTATCATCATTTACCTATCAAATTATTATGCACAGAAAAAGCTTGATAAGTGAGTTCTACTTTTAACTTTAGCAAAATAAAAGTTCATAAAATACCTTATAAGTGCATAATTGTAAATAGAATATTACTATGCATATTTTAACACTTTAAAGTGTCTGTTACTTTATCATTAACATATTTTGCTTTAGCTTTATTCTTAAACTTTACTTATGTCACACCCCTAACCATGACAGTTCCTGCAGGGCGTGAACATCATAAAATCACAGTCATTGATTGACCACTACATGATTTAGTAAAACATACATTGCAATAAGTTTAGAAATACGTAATTGTGTTTAGAGTTAAATTACGGAAACAAATTAACTAATGTAAATTGTTTTCAAATTCGGAAAATACATGTAAGGCCCCGTTCCCGGGAAGCCTCATAGTTGATTAACCATAGCATAAAAATCAGGTTGATAGCAAAACATCGCAGCGGAAATAATTAAAACATTCATTTAATACTTAAAAACCATATCATGCTCAAATACATGTCCTTTTTAATTGTAAACCAAAACACAACTCTTGTTCATAAACTACAATAGAGATTTCATAAACAGGAATGCCATCCACATCTCCCCAAGTAGCTCCACAATACCATCCTCAGCATCAGCACCTACCTACCAACTATTATGCATAAAAAGTCAGCTTTATGCATAAAAATCATGTTGTTAATTGTAAACCAAAACACAACTCTTGTTCATAAACTACAATAGAGATTTCATAAACAGGAATGCCATCCACATCTCCCCAAGTAGCTCCACAATACCATCCTCAGCATCAGCACCTACCTGCCAACTATTATGCATAAAAAGTCAGCTTTGCTGAGTGAGTTCTAGTTTTAAGTAAATAGTAAATATAACTTTGTCTTTTATATAATGACCACGCATACGTAATACATACATTTCATCATAATAAGCATGTTCATTATCTTTCATTCATTAATATCTTCCACTTTAGCATAAACGAGATTGCACAAAGCAAGAGCTCCATGTTGATTGATAACAAATGCCAATCCCTGTCGGTACACATGAAAACGGTAGCTAACCCCCGACAGTTGATCCACACTGCAAGGCACATAGGCTGCTCATGAATACGGATCCATCATCATACATCAGACTCACATAAGTGAAGTCTATCATAGTGCTTGCAAGACTTTTCATCATCATATGGGCCCAGGGGTAACATTCATTAAGTTCCACTTCTCATTAATATTATCTTTCACTTAATATATATACGTAACTTATTAAGTACACAACATACCAAGTACTAGTCATCATAACACGTAACCGACCCTCCGCGGACAGCGGGTCCTAGGGGCAGCAGCCCCTAGTGGGGTTCAAGGGTGCAACGCCCCTGGCTAGGGCCGGGCTGCCAGGTCAGCGCGCCCGAAAATTATCCTGAGCTATTTAAATGTCACATTTTACATTAGAAAAATGTATTTTCTTGTTAAAACACCTTGAAATCCTTACCTTGAAAACCTTATGTTTACTATGCATAATAGCCCCAAAACATGGAAAAACGTTTAAATAAGGGGGTCTAGAACTCACCTGAACTTAGCAAATAACTTCAATCCTAAGTTACTTAAGCTATAGTCCAAACACTCTAGCTGCATGAAAGTTAATACACAAAAACGTCATTTTCTTCATAGTTTCGCCCACAGTTTCGCTGCAGCGAAACTGCAGTTTCGCTAGCAGTTTCACTGGGCAGCACTTCTGCTAGTTTCGCTAGACAGATTCGCTGCCTTGAGCGCCCAACTTTCGTTGGAATTTCCTAGTTTTGCAATATCTAAGGGTCAACCTGGGCACTTGCGAACATATCAGCGAAACAGTAGTTTCGCCCCAGCGAATCTGTAGTTTCGCTGGAACTTCTCTTAGTTTCGCTGACTAATTTCGCTATATGTGTGCTCAGTTTCGCTGGATCGGGGCACAGTTTTGCTGGATGCATATCAGTGACGAACCAGCTCGTTTTTAACCCAAAATCTTAACTTTTTACGTCCAAATCCTTGGTTTACCTTCCATGAAACCATTTCTAGCATTTTTACATATTTTCATACGTAAAAATTCGACCTTTATGTGTTTCTTTGAGACTTTTAAAACCCCAAAACTCTAGAATCCGGGTTTGATCAACAGAGAGGTTTAGAGGTCGATTCTTACCTTGTTTGTTGCTCCTTTCTTTGAGATTTGATGCACAAACACCCAGATCTTCAATCCCTTGATCTTAGAGGCTTCAAATCTTGTGTTTTTTGCACTTTCTCTCTCTACTTTCTCTCTCTACAGATTTTTGTTGTTAGGGTTGCAAATGAGAAGATGGTGGCTGTATTTGGGTAGGTTAAGGCTGAGCATGGGCCTCAATTTCTCAAGTTCTTGTCCATAAACCCCAAATTAGCCCATAACCCTTTCTTTCTCTATTAAATACCCATTAGTCAAGCCCACTTAGCCTTAATGACTCGTTTTGACTTTTCGGGGTGTTACAAGTCTCCCCTCTTATTTAGGTTTCGCCCTCGAAACCTGTCAGTCGTCAAACAATCGAGGATAAAATTTCCTCATCTCCTCCTCGGCCTCCCACGTAGATTCCGACCCCTTTCTGTGCCTCCACTGTACTCGTACAAGCGGAACCACTTTATTACGTAAGCGCTTCTCTTTCCGATCCAGGATGGCCACCGGCTGCTCTACGTAATTCAGTCGCTCGTCGACTTCAATGTCCTCTAATGGTACAAATGCATCATAGTCTGCTAGACATTTCCTAAGGTGAGATACGTGGAACGTGGGTGAATTCCACTCAACTCATCAGGTAATTCTAGTCTGTAGGCCACTTCCCCTACCCTTGCGAGAATACGGAATGGCCCTATGAACCTTGGGCTTAGCTTTCCCCTTTTTCGAAATCTAATGATCCCTTTCCAAGGCGATACTTTGAGCATAACCTTGTCCCCAACCTCAAACTCTATCGGTCTGCGCCTCTTATCAGCATAAGACTTCTGGCGATCTTTTGCAGCTTTCATGAATGCCTTAATCTTATCTAACTTCTCCGTTGTGACCTCGATTACTTCAAGGCTCCCCAGTTCCTTTTGCCCAATGTCACCCCAACACACGGGCGTTCTGTACTTCCTACCATACAACATTTCGTAAGGGGCATACCAATGCTGGCATGGTAACTATTATTATATGAGAATTCCGCCAACGGTAAGTGCTCATCCCAACTTCCTCCAAAGTCGATCACATAGGCTCGTAGCATGTCTTCTAACGTTTGAATCGTCCTTTCCGACTGACCATCCGTTTGGGGGTGGTAAGCCGTACTAATATGCAGTCTAGTCCCCATTGAGTCGTGGAACCTCTTCCAGAATTTAGACGTAAACCGCGTGTCCCTATCCGAAACGATAGACACTGGCACGCCGTGACGAGCCACGATCTCCTTGATGAATAGATCTGCCAACTTCTCAGAGGAAAACGTTTCACGAATTGGTAGGAAATGGGCGCTCTTTGTTAAACGGTCAACAATCACCCAGATCGCGTCGCTTCCTCTCGCCGTGCGAGGTAGCTTCGTGATGAAGTCCATTGTGATGTGTTCCCATTTCCATTCAGGGATGTCCAAAGGCTAGATCTTTCCATATGGCTTTTGGTGCTCTGCCTTCACTTGCAGACAAGTCAAGCACTTGCCCACATACTTAGCCACATCTCGCTTCATTGCCGGCCACCATTAATCTTTCTTCAGATCCTGATACATTTTCGTGGCGCCAGGGTGAATGGAATATCGTGTTTTATGAGCCTCGTCCATGATCTTCTCCCTCAGATCCCCGTAGAGAGGGATCCACATCCTTCCAGATCGAGTTCTAACACCCAGGGTGTTTTCCCCGAAATCTGAAACTTGCCCTTTCACCCTTTCAGAGTTGACTCGGTCCTCTCTTAATGCCTCATCCTGAAACTCCCTCACTTGTTTCATAACATCAGGCGTCATTATTATTTGGTAAGCCCTCACCCGAATTGGTTCGGGTCGTCCCTTTCGGCTAAGGGCGTCAGCAACCACATTAGCCTTGCCTGGATGGTAGTGGATTTCGCAGTCATAATCCTTGATCAATTCCAACCACCTCCTCTGCCTCATGTTGAGTTCCTTTTGTTCGAAGAAATACTTCAGACTTTTATGATCAGTGAAGATGGTGCACTTCACCCCATACAGGTAGTGCCTCCAAATCTTCAATGCAAACACCACCGCTGCCAGCTCCAAATCATGTGTAGGATAATTGGCCTCGTGGGCTTTTAGCTGTCTAGAAGCATAGGCTATCACCCTCCCTCGTTGCATCAACACGCAACCCAATCCTGCATATGAGGCATCCGAGTAGACTACCAGGTCCTCGTTCCCCTCAGGTAGCGTCAGGACAGGGGCTTGCGTTAACCTCATTTTTAGTTCTAGGAAGGCGTTCTCCTGATCAGGACCCCATTCATACTTCACGTCCTTCCGGGTCAGCTTAGTCAAAGGAGAAGCTATCTTAGAGAAATCCTGGATAAACCTCCTATAGTAACCTGCCAGACCTAAGAAACTGCGAATCTCGGTTGGCGTCTTTGGAGATTCCCATTGCATTACCGCTTCAACCTTCGCAGGATCCACCCTGATCCCCTCGGGATTAACCACATGACCCAGAAACTGTACTTCTCGAAGCCAAAATGCACATTTAGAGAACTTAGCATATAACTTCTCGCTTCTGAGTGTCTCCAATACTTCTCAATATGATCGGCATGTTCTTCTTCACTCTTTGAATAGATCAAAATGTCATCGATGAACACTATTACTGATCTATCCAACATAGGCCGACATACCCGATTCATAAGGTCCATAAAAGCAGCTGGCGCGTTCGTTAAACCAAAGGACATGACGAGAAATTCGTAATGTCCATAACCGTCCGGAACGCCGTTTTAGGAATATCTTGTTCTTTCACCTTCAGTTGGTGGTAACCAGACCGCAGGTCTATTCTTGAAAACCAGCTGGCACCCTGAAGTTGATCGAACAAGTCGTCAATCCTTGGTAGCAGGTATCGATTCTTTACGGTCAGCTTATTGAGCTCGCGATAGTCAATGCACATCCGCATGCTACCATCTTTCTTCTTGACGAATAAAACTGGAGCACCCCATGGTGAGATACTCAGCCGGATGAAGCCCTTATCCAATAAATCTTGCAACTGGTCCCTCAATTCCACCATCTCTGAAGGAGCCAATCGATATGGTGCCTTAGCGACGGGCTGCGCTCCTGGTAGCAAATCAATTTGAAATTCGATTTCACGGTCAGGCGGTACACCAGTCAGGTCTTCAGGAAAGACGTCAGGAAACTTGCGTACTACTGGCACGTCTGTTAATTGTGGCTCTGGCGCGTCCACATCTTTTATGTAGGCCAAGTAGGCGCTACACCCACGTCTCATGTACTTTTCAGCTGTGATCATCGACACGACCTTCGGCACACCGCACACCTTATCCCCACGAACCGTAACAGAACTACCATCGGGCGCTGTTAGACGAATCATTTTCTTGCTACATACAATATTGGCTTCATAGCTAGCTAACCAATCCATGCCTAACACCACATCAAAACCTCCTAAGGGCATAACATGCAACCTAGCAGGGAACTTACAATCTTCTAACTCAATCAGGCAATCCTCAATCACTTCAGTTATCTTAGTGGACTTACCAATGGCTGTTTCTACATAAAAGGGCTCGTCTATCTTCCTACTCTTATCATGCAATAAACGACAAAAGGCAGTAGACACAAAACTCCTACTTGCACCGGAATCAAAGAGCACCGAAGCATATTCGTGATCCACCAGAAACATACCTGAAACTACTTCTGGATCTGCCTTGGCTTCCTCCCGAGTTATGTTGAATGCCCTCGCCTTCGCTTTTGAATCGTCACCCCTTCCTTTATCTCCGGCTTTAACCGTTCCTGATCCTGCTGATTTTCCTTTCTTACAGTCCCTACCCACATGTCCCATCTCGCCACACTGGTGACATTTCCCCGCCCTGCAATCCCTAGCATAGTGGCCCTCACCCCACACCTAAAACATTTTCTAGTTCCAACTCTACACTCCCCCGAATGACCCTTTCCACACTTTCTACAAACACCTCCTCCCCCAACATTTCCCTGTCTTCCGGACTGATCTTCAACCCTCATCCTCTTCTCCCCACTCCTGAAGTTATCACCTCCGAACCTCTTCCCATTGCCATTCTTATTCCCACTCCATCTCTCCACCTTCTTTTGTGCAGATACCGGACCTCTTTCGTCGTACAGTCTCCCAGCTAGATCCACCACCGACCTGAACGTGCCTGGTCTGGCTGCAATCAAGTGCCTCCTGATATCCATAGGCAAACCCTGTATGTACCTCTTGATCTTCCTAGTCACAGGTGTCACCATGTCCAGGACAAGTCTTGCAAGTTCATTAAACTTGGAGGTATACTCTTGATGAGTCATGTCCCCAGCCTACAAATGCAAGAGCTCCTTTTCAATCTTGCCTAATTCTCGATGAGGGCAATACTCCTCTAGCACTAACTCTTTCAGCTCAGACCAACAGCCCAACGTAACCGCACCATGATATTGTCCGCTTTGGCCGGGACGAACCACAATCGCCTCACGGTTTTGTTTTCACCTGAACCGGGACGTACCACCATCGCTCAGGCAAAACGCGTCACAGTGGGGAAGGTCTCAAGCCCCTTATATAGAAGCATTCGTTCTCCTTCCAACCAATGTGGGATGTTACAATCCACCCCCCTTAGGAGCCCAGCGTCCTCGCTGGCACACTGGCCCGGCCCTGGCTCTGATACCATCTCATCTTGGCTATCGATCGCTTTCCTTCAGCCTGGACAATATTGTCCCACCAGCACAACGCTGAGTCGACGAAAGAATGGGTGGCGAACTTAACCTTCTGATCTTCGCGGCATTCGCTAATTTCCAGTACCGCTTCCATCTCTCTGATCCAACGATGAGCGGCAATAGCATTGCCGTTACCGTCGAAGGTCGGGGTTTGCACCTCTAAACGCCCCATAGTTGCACCCCCTAGTCGTCTCCCTCTCAGCCTCCTCATCACTGTCGTCATCATGGATTACCACCTTAGGGTTCGATGGCTCCTCTTCAGATTCCTCCGTCCTCCCAGTGGACCTTCCAGAATTCTTCTCGTTTTCCTTCTCTTTCTTATCAGCTTTTTCTCCATCCTTGACTACTTTGAGCTCCTCATTCACCACCGAGGGTAAGACATCTTGCATGACATTGTAAACTTCATCGGCAATAGCCTCCTTAACAGTGGATTTGAGGGTGGCTGATCCCTCACCCTCCGGTTGACTATGGAGGTCTGACTCCTCGTGAACCGTCTCGGGAGCCTTAGCTTTGCTCCGGGTGACGTGTGGTGTAGTAGTACGACCACCTCGAGGACGTCCACGTGTAGCCTTCGCAGTTTTCCTACCCGCCATATCTAATTCCTATAAGATTTAAACACCGAAATGGTCATTCAAGTTAATTGCTTAGATCATTACAAGTATGGTAAGTCCTTAATTACAGTGGCCAAGTGTGATTAACTACTTACCTTACCCTCCTGTCCCAAGCATTCACTATCCTAACACATGTTAGTGTTCAAATATACACGTATAGTAAACAAATAGCACACACACGTATTGCCAGTTTACATGAAATATTTTACCTGATGGAACGTAGCTACTTGGGTTGGCATCCTTTATTTGGTCCCATTCTCAGTTTAAGTTTAGGTTTGAAAAATGTTTTACCTATTTCTCTTAAACTTTGGCTCTGATAGCAACTTGTAAGGCCCCGTTCCCGGGAAGCCTCACAGTTGGTTAACCATAGCATAAAATCAGGTTGATAGCAAAACATCGCAGCGGAAATAATTAAAACATTCATTTAATATTTAAAAACCATATCATGCTCAAATACATGTCCTTTTTAATTGTAAACCAAAACACAACTCTTGTTCATAAACTACAATAGAGATTTCATAAACAGGAATGCCATCCACATCTCCCCAAGTAGCTCCACAATACCATCCTCAGCATCAGCACCTACCTGCCAACTATTATGCATAAAAGTCAGTTTTGCTGAGTGAGTTCTAGTTTTAAGTAAATAGTAAATATAACTTTGTCTTTTATATAATGACCACGCATACGTAATACATATATTTCATCATAATAAGCATGTTCATTATCTTTCATTCATTAATATCTTCCACTTTAGCATAAACGAGATTGCACAAAGCAAGAGCTCCATGTTGATTGACAACAAATGTCAATCCCTGTCGGTACACATGAAAACGGTAGCTAACCCCCTACAGTTGATCCACACTGCAAGGCATATAGGCTGCTCATGAATACGGATCCATCATCATACATCAGACTCACATAAGTGAAGTCTATCATAGTGCTTGCAAGACTTTTCATCATCATATGGGCCCAGGGGTAACATTCATTAAGTTCCACTTCTCATTAATATTATCTTTCACTTAATATATAATACGTAACTTATTAAGTACACAACATACCAAGTACTAGTCATCATAACACGTAACCGACCCTCCGCGGGACAGCGGGGTTCGGGGGCGGCTGCCCCTGACAGCGGGGTCCTAGGGCAGCAGCCCCTAGTAGGGTTCAAGGTGCAACGCCCCTGGCTGGGGCCGGGCTGCCAGGTCAGCGCGCCCGAAAATTATCCTGAGCTATTTAAATGTCACATTTTACATTAGAAAAATGTATTTTCTTGTTAAAACACCTTGAAATCCTTACCTTGAAAACCTTATGTTTACTATGCATAATAGCCCCAAAACATGGAAAAACGTTTAAATAAGGGGGTCTAGAACTCACCTGAACTTAGCAAATAACTTCAATCCTAAGTTACTTAAGCTATAGTCCAAACACTCTAGCTGCATGAAAGTTAATACACAAAAACGTCATTTTCTTCATAGTTTCGCCCACAGTTTCGCTGCAGCGAAACTGCAGTTTCGCCAGCAGTTTCACTGGGCAGCACTTCTGCTAGTTTCGCTAGACAGATTCGCTGCCTTGAGCGCCCAACTTTCGTTGGAATTTCCTAGTTTTGCAATATCTAAGGGTCAACCTGGGCACTTGCGAACATATCAGCGAAACAGTAGTTTCGCCCCAGCGAATCTGTAGTTTCGCTGGAACTTCTCTTAGTTTCGCTGACTAATTTCGCTGGATGTGTGCTCAGTTTCGCTGGATCGGGGCACAGTTTTGCTGGATGCATATTAGTGAAGAACCAGTTCGTTTTTAACCCAAAATTTTAACTTTTTACGTCCAAATCCTTGGTTTACCTTCCATGAAACCATTTCTAGCATTTTTACACGTTTTCATACGTAAAAATTCGACCTTTATGTGTTTCTTTGAGACTTTTAAAACCCCAAAACCCTAGAATCCGGGTTTGATCAACAGAGAGGTTTAGAGGTCGATTCTTACCTTGTTTGTTGCTCCTTTCTTTGAGATTTGATGCACAAACACCCAGATCTTCGATCCCTTGATCTTAGAGGCTTCAAATCTTGTGTTTCTTGCACTTTCTCTCTCTACTTTCTCTCAATACGGATTTTTGTTGTTAGGGTTGCAAATGAGAAGATGGTGGCTGCATTTGGGTAGGTTAAGGCTGAGCATGGGCCTCAATTTCTCAAGTTCTTGTCCATAAACCCAAAATTAGCCCATAACCCTTTCTTTCTCTATTAAATACCCATTAGTCAAGCCCACTTAGCCTTAATGACTCGTTTTGTCTTTTCGGGGTGTTACAATACAAAATAAATGTCTAAACAGCATGAATGCCCCTAAATGCAAAGTGGCCCAAGCTAGCTTAACTTGATGCAAATGTCAAATACCTAAGAAAACATGCATGAAAATGTGTCAACATAAAGTCGGTGAGTTCACATGTTTTAAAGTAATAGTAAACAGTGTAATGGACTACAATTCTTTCTGTGATTTAATTGTCGATCATACAATAGAACAACATTATATAAGCATCGCAACCAAAGCTAGACTATAACGGTAATAGATTACCCCTACCCATGCCTACCATAAGCACAAGGGTGAACATGCTAATAATGCACCCGTTTAGACCTCCAGTCAATTTTGGGTAATTAACCCGGGTAGGGGTAGCAAACCCAATAGTACTATCTATGATTACTGATCTGGTTGTCGATACTCGATCAAAAACAAAACAAACTATTGGTCTTAGCTACCTTTATCGTGTAAGGGTAGGTAAGGTCGTCTCCTCAAGGAATATATGAAGGTGTTTAACGATTGCAACTCAATTAACGTAAAGACAAAAACTTTGAACTAAAAATTAAAACTTTGAATGAATTACTAATCACACATGAATAAAGTAAGAAACTTTAAAACAAACTTATCTAAATAATAAGAAACAATCACTTTCGGGTTTCTAATTCTTCAAGATTAACAATTGGTACTTTTAAATTAGGGTTTGTAAGAAATAATACTTCAAGATCTTAGCTTTTGTTTAAAGTGACAACAAAGGAACAAGCTTTTAAGACTCGTTCGTTCATAATGTTACCAATTTACCTATATCGAATTGTCTACTTTTCATAATGAGTTCACGATGCAAGGAAACCGAAAACTGATAATCAAGAAAACAATTTCATTTATAAGCAAATCATTTAAATTAACCAAAACATAATGTTTCATTCAATAGATCAGTGTTCAATACAAAAACCTAATCAAAGCATACCAATTGTTTCACTTGACAAGAATCGTACTCCCGAAAGCAATTACAAAAAGCCTAGCCACGCATTATCTTCATTATGCCTTCGATCTTGAATTGGATAATGTTTGTGGATGATTTGGGGAGCCTTGAAACACCAAAAATCACCTCAAGTTCGTCACTTTTCGTCTCCCAAAAGTTCTAGATCGAATTAGGGTTGATTTGACTTAAATAAACTTGAAAATCCATAAAATCCGGATGTTGTTAGGCTACCGGCGTATCATAAGCCCACCATAGACGTATCATATGCCCATATCCGCATCCATATGCCTATCTTTCTGTTATTTTGTCCAAATACGCCAGTTTATACGCCCATCATACGCCAGCGACGTATGATACACCCATGGTCGGCGTATCATACGCCGGACCCCTGTAAAATATTTTTTTTCACATGTAACTTTTCATGAGCCTTCCGTTGATAGGCCGTGGGCCCCGTAACTCTTTTCCTAGCCCAAGTTATGCCCATTTAAAGTTACCATGGTCTTGAACCTTCGGTTTTTTGCATTTCTTCACTTCTCGGGCTCCGATTTCCATCCCGCTTCTTCCATACTCTTCATGTTTCACCAAACATAGTTCCGGTTTCCCGTTCTGCATCTTTTGGTAATTGCGAATTTGGTCCTCGTGGTTTCATCCTTTGGTTTACTCACCTCAAAATAAGCTTACTTAAGCTCCAATTCCCTACACATCAAAACAAACTCAAAGTAAGTTCGTTCCAATTATAAACTCAATGTAAATTGGATATTTAAACACTTTTAATCCATGAATATCGACACGCGATCAATTACCTCGTTTTGAGAAATAAACTAACGGTCCGGTAATAGGGGACTTCATACAGTAAGTAAACAACTTATATAACATGTGAAATCATTGACAAGTAAATATGTCTAAGAAAATAGTAATTTGTATGTAATCTCTCCTAAAAGAAAAATAAGTAAAAATGGGGCTATGAAACTCACCTGTGAAGTAAGTCGGCTGTGAGCTCTGTAAGTATCGCAAGTGCTCGGGAAAATCCAAACTAAGTTCACCCTAGAACAAACAAGGCAACTTATGTTTACATAATTGCCCCTACGTGTAATGTGAGCATGTAACTATTTCATCCACACACCTAACTCTTTCATCCACACACCTGGTTCCAATGTGTTTGACTCGACGACCCGTTGACGACGCAAAATGGATATTTGTGAAATATATATTACTTAGAAAATACTAATAAATTAAACTTCGCTTGAAAATGTTCAAAAACCTTTGTATATTGAAGTTGACGTATTATTTAGGTTATTAAATATCATTTTGACTCGACTCGAAGCGTGACTCGAGTGTTTAGTAATTAGTTATGTAATTTACATATGAAATTATAGAAATTAGGGTTTTAAAATAATCTTATTTTTTTAGGTAAAATAATCTTTGTATTATAGTAATTGGAATACAATTTGAAATATTAACATCTAAGAAAAATCACTAACTTTTGTATTTTATAATTCAAGTATAAATACATATATATTTACTCGTAAAATAATTATTTAGATATTTTTTTAATAGAATTATTCTTTTATTTTATCTAGTTCTTATGAACCTTAATATATGTTAAATTAGGGTTTCACCTAGCTATTAAGTAATTTTTATTATATTAGAAACTAAAATCCCTTTAATAAAATACTTAGTATTTTAGTCAATTTACTAATTTGTCTTGACCCATCTTTTTAAGTGACCTAGTAACTAGTATTATAAGATCTATAAATTTATATTTTAAGTCTCATGCCAAAATAATTTAATCATACGCCATATTTATCAAAAGTTATCTACTAACCACTTTAACATCCCCTTTAAACTAACGTAATATTTAGTTATGAAGTTTATAATTTTCCCTTTTAAATTCTCATGTTTATAACCACACTTGTAACTTTATCAACTTACCATATAGTCATAACCAACTTTCATATTACAACTCACCAACTAAATAGAACTTGTAGAATATATATATAAGTATTTATAATAATACATGTAAAACATCTAAAATTCTATAAACATAATGTAACCGTTTTGTGACTTTTCTTGGATTTAACACCCTTTGACTTTTTATAAAATCACCAACTAATAACATGGTCAAACATGGATCTATGAATGTTTACTTTTTAAGAGCAAGAATCATTATTTAGTTCATGTTAAAATATTTCGTATGAAGTAAAATTCTTCAAACTCTTTGTTTGTAAAAATATCATTATTAACATGAAAAACTTTTGTGGATGAATGTTGTTACATATGATCTAGTAGATGAATAATATAATAAAAAAAAGACATATAAATAAAAAGAAAGTGTTCTCACTAAAAACAAACAGAAAAGATGGAAGGGCTGATGTAGGATGCTTGGAAGCTTCAAAATTCACTTGGTCTTTAATAATGGCACCTGAATCACCCAAATTTATAGAAAATGAGTTGAAAATCAAATAAAGTGGTGGTGGGGATGCCTTGGCTGAAGTTTAAAGGAAGAAAGAGAAGAATTAGGTGTAGTATGTGGTATGGTTGATATGTGTAAACTTTATGTCCCCACTTATAGTCATCTATTTTTTATACTTGGAACTTTTGAGATGTTGTTGTAAACTCATGGTCAAGAGTGGGGAAAGAGGTTTTAAAGTGGTAATAGAACCAAGTCACTTTAATCACTTTAAAAAGATAATCACCAAAAGGGAAATTCTCAAATTTACCAAAGTCAACTAACTTGGTAAGGTCTTTTCTTTATTTTTTTTGAAAGGAGGAAGATTGGGGGGTTGGACGGCTAGGAGATAGGGAAAGGGTTGATTTTTCAACTTTTGAGTAGTACTGGGTATTTGTGTGGTATTTGTTGCACAATAGATATTTTTACATATTTTAAATTTTTTACTTTTTACTTTTCAAAATACGTCAACATATTATAAGAACTTGTGTAATATTATATATTTTAATATTGATGGTATGTTAATGATGCATCGTGTATCTATTAATCACATTAAAAGGATCCGTTCTGGGTAAAATATCAACTTTTGGGATTAGGTTTATTTATAAATATAAACTTTTTCAATGTATTTAATTTAGAATCTAAAATACTTTGAAACACTTTAAAGTATTTATTAGTATGTATATATTAATTATCACCAACGCTCGTGTGTGTCAGATGTATTGCGTGTAAAAATGGTAATTACGTCAAATCTCCGATGCATGAAATGTTATGCATGAGATTTTGTAATGCATGAAATGACTTCAAATAATTAGAACACAGTTGAAACTCATGTAATATATGCATAATTATGACTAAGTCAGGCCGGGTATTGACCTGAAATTTGCTAGTTGTAACAACTTAAGTCATTCTTTATCTTTACTTAATCATGAATTTGTACTCGTATAAAATTGCTTTAGCCATTTCGTGTGTGGTAGGAAAGACTCCTTTAATTGTCACTTGCAATGAATTAAAGACTCCTATCATTTGGCATTACTAAATACTCTTATGTCGATGCTTGAATACGTCAAGACATTTGTGTTTGAAAGACTTCTTTAGCATACTTTTTTCTTCATAGTTATGCTTGAGAATGGTAAGTTTTCTTGAAATTTCTATTGAAGTTTCTTTATTACTATGCACTATGAGTTTTATGCTCACTTTATCATTCTTTACTTTCATTATGTATAGTCTTTTTTCTTTATTACTATGCACTATGAGTTTTAGGCTCACTTTATCATTCTTTACTTTCATTATGTATAGTCTTTTTTTTATCTTTTTAACTATTTTGTACATGACTGAATAATCCTTTATCACTTTATCATATAACACTGTGTAACACTTTGTTATTTTATACTTAGCATATACTTTACATTTTTTCATATATCGTGGGTTTCATTACACATATATGAACTACTTTAGATGCAGGGACAATAACTTGAATACGGGGAAGAAATCCATATTGAAACTTAGCTAAATGTTGGGTGATGCAAAAGGAGTAATCAGATGTGGAGGATACATGTTAGATACATAGGTTAAAAGCCTTATTCTATCAAGTGATATGAGATGTGAATAATCATCTCAAAATACAAAAGCACAAATCTGGTGCGGAGGAACTATCATAATTTATGTTTAAGTTTCAATAATTGGAAAGGCATGAATCCTTATACAGAGGCTTTAGGTCTGGTGTGAAGGTAACATATCAAATATACAGATTATACCTTAACTTTCATTCACTCATAAGATCCAAATGAATTAGCCTTATAGGGAACAGCAAAGACCTGATATGGAGCTTTCTCCTCTAGGGATTTTCATAAACTAGCAAACTTGCATGAATTTATACGTATATACATAAACCTTAATTATACTTTTGAAAAATGTATACTTTAATGTGGAAAAATAGAAACCTAAAAATAACTATCATATATGCATATCAATATTTAGATAGGATTCGTTGGTGTTCATTATGACCTATTTCTTTTCACCTGGATGGGATTCGTTGGTTATCATGGTTATTGGCCTTGTTGGGAAGCCTGTTGATTGGTTGCTATGGGCTTATTGAAGGGTTATTATTTTACTTTGCGTTTTACTAATTGGTAGAAAAGGAAACTTTTGAAGATATTGTTAGAAACGAATATAAATGATTTTTTTGAAATCACCAATGCAAACATCGTGACCAGCAAAAGTACCCATCTACTTTTGTCCCATCTAAAATAGTTGTTTTCAAAATGAACAAGTCAGTGGACGCCAAGTAAAAGGGGCTTGCTAAGGAGATTGAGCTTGAGATGACCTATAAAAAAGGAAAACATGGATCCTATAATAATAACCAATCAAAACTCCCACATGTAACCATCGGCTACATCTTAGTATATCAATGTGAAATGTGATTACATAAGATCAACGTTTCCATGTAAGCATAAACCAAGCCAGCGAATTCCCTTGGACGACTACATTTCAATTGATGGATTCTTGTATACAGTTATGCTTTAGACTACTTTTTCATGTTGCTTATACTAATTAAAAATTATTGTGGCGCCCACATGTATTTTGTTCATTTTTAGAGGTGGTTGAGGGACAACTGTCTTGACCGTCTCTTCTTACCTGGTCTTTTTTAACTGAGTTTGTTTTGATAATATTTTTTGGAATTGGCTTAAATATAATTTTCATTATCGAATGAAAAATGGTAAATTTCTAAAATGTATCTTTAGCTAGAGTTTTACAACCCAAATGAACAACCATTACTCACCTCAAGCGGACTCCAGAGGGTGGCCTTGTGACCAAGTTCCGGCGTGAGAATAAATACTTTTGTTTATGAGATATGATTCGAAGAGTAAATGTGTGAATATGAAATGAAACACCATGACCATTCAATGTGGTTCTATTAATGGAGGTTGAGAAGATGACTTACCTTCTTCTAGTGATTGACATCTCTTATGACATGATTGTTTTTCTTGTTCTCTACAATGATTGTTTTTCTTGTTCTCTACAAATTGTCATTGGTAGCTTTGATGTACTGATGTTTTGTTCATGGTCCAAATTCCTTTTTGAGATCCAAGTCTGTTATTTTTAAAGAAATGAAGAAAAGAATGAATTGGGGAAGATGATTCTTTCATTAACCAAAACCCTATTTAAAACTAATTACAAAACACTTAACCGACTAGCTTAACAAAAACTAACTACCTAACAGCTAACTAACAAGGTACCATATAAACAGCAAACTGTACAACTTAAATAAACTAACACCCCCCTCAAGTTGGAGGTTTTGAAAGCCCCAACTTGGATAGTAGAACACTATGTTTCTGACTTGAAAGACTCTTTATAAACATGTCAGCCGTTGATCAATTGTAGAAACATGAAATATTGAAATAAGACCTTCCTGCAATTTTTCGCGAACAAAGTGACAGTTCAAATCAATATGCTTTGTTCGTTCATGATAAACAGGATTTTTTGTAATATGAATAGCAGCTCGACTATCACACTTTAAAGGAATGAGAGTGATAGAAGATATAGAAAACTCATGAAGCAATCTGGTGAGCCAAGTTAATTCAGCAGTAACTCTTCTCATAGAACGATACTCAGCCTCTGCAGAACTTAAGGAAACTATCACTTGTTTCTTTGATTTCCATGAAATGGGACTACCACCAAGAGTAATAAAATATCCAGAAACAGATCTTGTATTTTGACAGGAAGCCCAATCAGAATCATAAAAGGCTTCTAACTTGTAGGTTGGAGAATTGTTAAAAAATAAACCTTGATCGAACGTGCCTTGAACATAGTTCAAAGTATGAACCGCAACCTCCCAATACGTAACATGTGGTTTAGTTATAAATTGACAAAGAAATTGTACTGCAAATGAAAGATCTGGTCTTGTGTGTGTCAAGTAATTGAGCTTACCTACTAATCTTCTATATTATAAAGGGTCATGATAAAAAAGACCAACTTCAGTAGGCAATTAAAGATAAGGAGGAAGAGGACAAGCCCTAGGTGAGGGACCAACAAAAACTATGAATTCTTGCAAAAAATCTTTAGCAAATTTCCTCTGAGTCATTACAGTACCTTTAGGTATATACAAAACCTCAATTCCAAGAAAGTAAATGAGGATGCCAAGATCTTTGATTTTAAACATTTATGAAGAAATGACTTCAAATCTGCCATTTCTTGATCATTATTACCAGTAAGTAGAATATCATCAACATATCAGCAATATGAACAACTGAGTTACCCATTCTTTTAGTGAATAATGAATGATCATTTTGAGACCTAAGGTAGCCGCGAGATTTTAAAACATCAGATAGTTTACCATACCACTGTCTTGAAGCTTTTTTAAGATCATACAGAGATTTTTGAAGCTTTAGAACTTGAGTTGAATCAGATAAGACCATTCTAGAAGGAGGCACCATATAGATCTCCTCATCTAAATCTCCATGCAAAAAAGCATTGTTAACATCTAATGAATGCATAGACCATTGTTTCTTTGTAGCTGTAGCAACAAGACTCCTGATAGTTGTCATTTTTACTACAGGAGAGAAAGTCTCATGATAATCAATGCCAGCTTGTTATGCGTCACCTCTTACAACAAGTCTGGCTTTACACCTCTCAAGGGTCCCATTAGCCTTATATTTCACCTTATAAACCCATTTGCATTTAATAGGTTTCTTACCCAGATGTGACATCCGTCACCAAAGGTCCGTCATTTAGCGTGTTTGATTTAACCTTGTTATCAGTCATTCCTCATTTTGATAAACCAACTACGTGGATATCATAATTGTTTTACTTAGTTGCCCTTATGTGCGTAATATCGTTGCTTGACTTGTCGTTATCTTAAGACATCTCTCCAAGATTTTGCCCCGTTAACACTAAACACGTCATTTTTATAATAAAATAATTATCACTAATAAAATCATTTTTAATTTATTTTTAAAATTTTAAATATCATTAACAACATTCTATCATTAATAAAAACAAGACCAATAAATAACGTTTTCAACCGAAACAAAATTTAGGAACTCGGGGCAAAGTACAGGGACTAAAAGTCACACTTTGGCAAACCTGGGATGGGTATAAATACCCATTTCCCAGCTCTTTTTCTTCACTTCATCTTCATCTTCATCGACCTTCATCTTCTTCCTCTCCCTTTCTACACCAAACTAGCACCGAAATTCATCCCGTTTGTTGCGTTTTCGTCATCAAATCTTGGTTATCATCGTGAAATCTCACTCCTAGCAGGTAGATAACCTCGTTTGACCCGTTTATTGCTCGAATTAGCTGCTGCGTTTCTAGGGTTTCGGGTGCTCGGGTTCATCCGAGCATAAGAGGTCGTGTGGACTTGCATGTCGTGTTCTTGAGTGTGCTTCTTGTCTAGACGTGTTAGGATTAGTGTTCTGGGGGTTCTTGGTGCGTGAAACCCATGCTCGGAGCAGCAGAACACTGCTCGATGGTCTGTGCAGTCGCGACCTACTGTGCAGGGCGACTGGGCCATCCGACCGACTGAGCCGTGCGACTGGAATAAATCGTGCGACTGGGTAGGGCGTATGAGTGTGTCACGCGACTGAGCCGTGCGATTAGGCAAATCGTACGATTAAGTTTGGCGTATGGGTGTGTACGATTGAATGCAAGTGCGAATGAGTCTGTGCGAACGAATGAGTCATGCGATTGAGTCAGTGCGAATGAAATTGTGTGCGATTGTGTGTGAGTCGTACGACTGGAAGGCCAATCGTCCGAATGAAAGTTCAATCGCACGAATGAAGCTGATTCGTGCGATTGAAGGACCAATCGGGCGTATGGAGGTTGAGTCGTGTGACTAAGTCTTGCATGGTACGACTGAATGCTTAGTCGCATGAATGAAGGTTCAATCGTACGAAAGTAGCTAATTCGTACGACCGAAAGTCCACTCGTGCGAATGGAGTGTCGGTCGTGCGTCCGGTCCTATTGTATGACTAATGATGTGTGTGTGTGTATGGATCCCCTCTTCGGAGATCTCACGACGGTAATGTAATATTAGTGAAGTGCCATAGCTTGACCACAAAGAATAAAGTCAACGCTATTATCAGGCACATGCTATTTAAAATAATCTAGACTAAGATGTGTGTGACTGCTTGTGTGTACTACCCACGACCGAACCGAAACGACCCGATTCAATTAAACAATATTATTAACAGTAGTCCATAAGACTAATTCTTAACATAACTGTCAATAGGTGATTGACTGTTCATACATACATACAAGTTTGGGAAGTGTCATCAGACATACTTACCACTTAACAAGTGAGTTTCGTGGCCCCTTTTTATGCTTATACAATTGTTTCAATCTTTTACAAATATGGGGGAAAAGTATGCTCACACGTTTTCAATGCTGTACAACATACATACAATTTTCATACTTGGAATCAACGTGATACTGTTTTGTGAGTACTTATCTGATGCATACATGATGTTACTGTGTGGACTGTCTTACAACCATTAATTCCGGTATTGGAACCAACAGATAGGTATTAGTAGTACTACTGGGTTGACACCCCCACCCTTGACAGATGGTTACCTGTGAGTACCATCACACTACCAGGAACGGGCCTTGGGTGAATATATTCTGACAAGTTGCTGTGTGTACGTCACTAGGTTTGGTTATATAAAACGCATGGTATGTGATCTTGCTTGCTTATAACTGTATGCACGGTATTCCACTACAAATACTATACAGCATCAACTACATGTTTACAATTTAAACCTGCGAAGCTCACCAACATTATTGTTGACCGTTTTGAGCATTTTATTTCAGGTGATCAAGGTAATTGAAGTTCTAGGAGTGTTGCCTTTTAGTGGAGACCCTAGGATGCATTTTTGAGACTGAACATACATTTTGTACATTGTTGCAGTCCACTAAACAATTAACATTCTTTTGAACCTTTGATCCCGAGTTGTGGGAGTTTCCATTACAAGTTAACTTTAATGCTTATGTGATGATTTATGTTATGTTTATGGCTATGCTGTCGTGAACATTGATTATACACGACACAAGTCTCCGATTGTGTTCAGGTATCGTCATGACACGCTTGTCATCATATTATTATTGCTACTCTATTCATACCATGTGTTATGACGATCCCGTCTAGCTCGCATTCCCCGTGTTTCCGCTATCAGCGGGGGTGTGACAGACTGGTATCAGAGCCATTGATTATAGAGAATTAGGCAATTACACTTGACCTAGACTATAACCTAGGAATCTTCATGTAGATTTGCATGATTAAGGTTGTGTGCCTTTATATATCTTGTGCAAGTGTTCCTTTTTACATGTTTGGTTATCCTTTTGTTTTGTGATCTTTCACTTCATGCTTGAGCCCTTTTGCTCGACTCCTATGGGATGCTTCCTATTGGATCTTTCGTTCCCTCTGTGCGCCGAGTTATCATAACCAAATTCGGGAATCGAGACCCGAACAGATCGTCACAGATCTTACATTGCACTTGACCTCAGATACTGAGACCGACCCGAGGAGGCTATGTCTGAGTCCTTTCAAGGACGCGAGATAGACAACCTCCGCAAGACTATACGTGACTACATGTTTGGTTCTCAGTTGACTTGATGGATTATTATGAATATGATGTGAAGGAAGGTCGGATGTCATGTAACCGGATTAGGCATCATTCTCGGTACATCGTGGGTGTGGTGGGAACGCTGCGGGGAACCCTATATATAAACACCACCGGTATACCGAGAATATGCTTAAAATGGCTGCATGGTGATCTTGACCGACTGGAACACGAAACATTGGAAATTTGATAAGTAAAGTACTTATGCATCTTAAGGTGATTAAAGCTTATATGTTGCCTCTTGTATGAATAGAACATGCCGCCTCGAAGATCTACCCGCAGCAATAGTAGCGGAAGTGAAGCCCCGAGGGGCAGAGGCCGAGGCAGGGGTAGACCTCTGACAGCAAATGAAGGCCCTTCTGGCAATAATCAAGGGGCTGGAAATGCTGAAATGGCAGCCTTAATTGCTCAACAATTGACTGCCCTAATTCCAACTATCGTAGCTCAGGTGAGCGACGCGCTGCAACAGCAAAACCACCCCCACGGGGACGGTGGTAATGAGGATGAGGATAATGGGAACCCGACTGGGAATGAAAGCAACCAGGAGACCGGAAATGGTGGTACAGCCGGTAACAAAACTGGGGTTGCTAACGCCAAACGGGGCTGTTCTTACAAGGAGTTTATGGCCTATAAGCCCCGGGATTTCGATGGTAAAGGTGGGGCGATAGCCCTGATCAGATGGCTCGAGAAAATGGAGGCTGTGATCGACATCAGCGAATGCCTCGACAGCCAGTGCATCAAGTATGTTACGTGCTCACTGCAGGGCCGAGCACTAACCTGGTGGAACACCCAGGTTCAAGATAGAGGAAGGGAATCTGCGATGCAGATGACCTGGGATGAATTTAAAGCTTTGATTACCGAGGAATACTGCCCTCACAACGAGATGCAAAAGCTTGAGCATGAGTTCTGGAATCATGCTATGGTGGGGGCGGGGCATGCAGCTTATACTGACCGATTCCACGAGTTGGCTAGACTAGTTCCACATTTAGTCACTCCGGAATCTAAGAGGATTGAGAGGTACATTTGGGGACTCGCGCCTCAAATACGAGCAATGGTAACTGCAGCTGCTCCTCCTACGATTCAGAGCGCAATTCTGAAGGCTGGCGCTCTGACCGACGAGATGGTAAGAACAGGGGTATTGGGCAAGGGAGCAGAGAAGCGAAAGGATGTTGGGGAAACTAGTCGGTCGAGTGTCGGGAAATCTGATAAAAGGGCCAAGATCACCAGGAACTTCGTGGCTGTGACACCGGGTAAGAGAGAGTATGTTGGGCCACACCCCAAATGTGACAGATGCAGCTATCATCATCCCCCAGAGATGCAGTGCCGGGTGTGCGTAAACTGTAGGCGCCGGGGCACCTAGCAAGAGATTGTAGAGTGGCACCGAATCTGGTTGCACCCGTCAACGCGGTTAACCCCTCCGGGAACGCCATGGCATGTTACGAATGTAGAGGTCTCGATCATTTCAGAAACATGTGCCCCCGACTGAACAGGGCACCAGGTCAACAAGGGAATAATCAACAACAAGTGATGGCCATAGCGGGCGCTCAAGGTCAAGGAAACCCAGGAAATGCTGCACGGGACGCGCCTTCGTCATGGGAGCTAATGATGCCCGTCAGGACCCGAACGTTGTTACGGGTACGTATCTGCTCAATCACCATTTCGCATCCATACTATTTGATACTGGGGCAGACAATAGCTTTATATCTTCTGAGTTCGTGCATATGCTTGGTTTAAGTGCTAGTAGACTGGAAACTAGTTACTCCGTAGAAATGGCCAATGGTAGGGTTGAACAAGCAGACGAGATTATTAAGAATTGCACCCTAATGTTGGAAGACCAGGTCTTTAGTATAGATTTAATACCATTCGAGTTAGGCAGCTTCGATGTGATAGTGGGTATGGATTGGTTGTCAAATCATGGAGCCGAGATTGTTTGTCGGGAGAAAGTAGTACGAATCCCCATGCCAAACGGGGAGGTACTCAAGATTCAAGGAGAACGACCGAGAAGAACACTAAAGCTCATTTCTTGCATGAAAGCCCGCCGAAGTCTACGGAAGCAGTGTTACACTTTTCTGGCTCACATCATAGAGAAGAAAGAAGAAGAGATAAAATTGGCAGACATTCCGATTGTACGGGATTACCCGGAAGTGTTCCCTGATGATTTGTCGGGATTGCCTCCTCCACGACAGGTGGAATTCCATATAGAGCTAGTTCCTGGAGCTACATCGATAGCAAAGACAGCGTATCGGTTAGCGCCCTCAGAGATGCAAGAGTTGTCAAGCCAACTACAGGAACTACTGGAGAAAGGTTTCATCCGACCGAGTCATTCACCGTGGGGAGCACCGGTGTTATTTGTCAAGAAGAAGGATGGGTCGTTCCGTATGTGCATCGACTACAGGGAATTGAACAAACTGACCGTGAAGAATCGGTATCCTCTCCCTAGAATCGACGACCTGTTCGATCAGTTGCAAGGAGCCTCGTATTTCTCTAAGATCGACCTTCGATCTGGTTATCATCAACTAAGAGTATTCGAGGACGATATTCTGAAAACGGCATTTAGAACTCGTTACGGGCACTATGAGTTCTTGGTCATGCCATTCGGATTGACCAACGCACCAGCTGTCTTTATGGATCTGATGAATCGGGTGTGCAAGCCTTATCTTGATAAGTTCGTGATCGTGTTCATAGATGACATACTTATCTACTCCCGTTCAAAGGAGGATCACGAAAAACACCTCCAAGCAATTCTAGAACTGTTGAAAGAAGAGAAACTTTTCGCCAAGTTCTCGAAGTGTGAATTCTGGCTTCGAGAAGTGAAATTCTTGGGTCATGTAGTTAACGAAAATGGAATTCATGTGGACCCTGGTAAGATTGAAGCTGTGAAGAAGTGGGATACTCCCCAAACACCCTCAGAAATACGGTAATTCTTGGGATTAGCCGGATACTATCGTCGCTTCATTGCTAATTTCTCCAAGATTGCCCAACCGTTAACTTTGTTGACTCAGAAAGACAAGAAGTTCGATTGGGGGAAAGCACAAGAACAGGCTTCCAAACATTGAAGGAGAAGTTGTGCAACGCACCGATATTGTCCCTCCCAGACGGAACCGATGATTTTGTGGTGTACTGTGACGCTTCACACCAAGGTTTGGGCTGTGTACTAATGCAGAAAGATAAGGTAATTGCCTACGTCTCCGACAACTCAAGGTGCATGAAAAGAACTACACAACTCACGATTTGAAGTTGGGTGCTGTAGTATTTGCACTCAAGATATGGAGGCATTATCTATATGGAACCAAATGCATCATCTACACAGACCATAAGAGCCTTCAACACATCATGAATCAGAAAGAACTTAACATGCGACAGCGACGCTGGGTAGAGCTTCATAGCGACTACGATTGTGAAATCCGGTATCACCCGGGGAAAGCTAACGTGGTGGCTGATGCTTTAAGCCGCAAAGAACGTGTGAAACCATTACGTGCACGAGCGCTAGGCTTGACTATTCAAACCAATTTAAAGGCTCAGATTCAGATTGCACAAAACGAGGCTTTGAAAGAAGAGAACCTTGCGGGAGAAGAATTCCGAGGGTTGGATAAACAAATGACTTGCAAGGATGATGACGTTCATTACTTCATAGATCGTATGTGGGTCCCCAGATGGGGAGGTGTACGTACATTAGTCATGGATGAAGCACACAAGACACGATACTCTGTTCATCCTGGTGCAGACAAGATGTACCACGATCTGAAGGAGTTGTACTGGTGGCCAGGCATGAAGAAAGATATTGCTATATATGTGAGCAAATGCTTGACTTGTTCAAAGGTCAAGGCTGAACACCAGAAACCATCGGGATTATTACAACAACCTGAAATTCCCGAGTGGAAATGGGAGAATATCACTATGGATTTCATTACCAAACTCCCGAGAACACCAAGCGGACACGACACGATATGGGTCGTAGTGGATCGAATGACAAAATCTGCTCACTTCTTGCCTATCCGGGAAGACTATAAGATGGATAAGCTGGCAAGGTTGTACATCAAAGAGGTCGTGACACGGCACGGGGTGCCGGTGTCAATCGTATCCGACCGAGACAGTCGATTCACTTCACGATTTTGGCAGACGTTACAGAAAGCGATGGGCACTCGATTAGACATGAGTACTGCCTATCACCCACAAACAGATGGCCAAAGTGAACGAACTATACAAACATTGGAAGACATGCTTAGAGCTTGCGTAATCGATTTTGGTGGTAGCTGGGACACTCATTTACCGTTGATTGAGTTCTCTTACAACAACAGCTACCATACAAGCATTGGATGCGCTCCATTTGAAGCATTGTATGGACGGAAATGTAGATCGCCTGTATGTTGGGCCGAGGTTGGTGAAAGCCAGCTAACAGGTCCCGAAATCATTCAAGAAACCACCGATAAGATCTTCCAAATCAAGGACCGACTCAAAGCTGCTAGAGACCGCCAAAAGAGCTATGCCGACAACCGTCGGAAGCCACTAGAGTTTAACGTTGGGGATCAAGTGTTGCTCAAGGTCTCTCCATGGAAAGGGATCGTACAATTTGGTAAGAAAGGGAAGTTAGCCCCTCGATACGTAGGACCATTCAAGATTACAGAAAGAATCGGTCCGGTGGCTTACCGATTGAGGTTGCCACAAGAACTCAGCGGTGTACATGATACTTTTCACGTGTCGAACCTCAAAAAGTGTTTGGCAGACGAATCCTTACACGTACCAATTGAGGAAATCAAGATCGACGAAAAGCTTCATTTTATTGAGGAGCCCATTGAGGTCATGGACCGAAAGGTCAAAAAGTTGAGGCGCAGCAAGATACCTATCGTTCGTATAAGATGAAATTCCAAACGAGGGCCAGATTTACATGGAAACGTGAAGATCAGATGAGACTCAAATATCCACATCTATTCGAGGATGACGCCCTTAGACCTAGCACCAGTTGAATTTCGGGACGAAATTCCCTCAACTGGGGGATACTGTGACATCCGTCACCAAAGGTCCGTCATTTAGCGTGTTTGATTTAACCTTGTTATCAGTCATTCCTCATTTTGATAAACCAACTACGTGAATATCATAATTGTTTTACTTAGTTGCCCTTATGTGCGTAATATCGTTGCTTGACTTGTCGTTATCTTAAGACATCTCTCCAAGATTTTGCCCCGTTAACACTAAACGCGCCATTTTTATAATAAAATAAATATCACTAATAAAATCATTTTTAATTTATTTTTAAAATTTTAAATATCATTAACAACATTCTATCATTAATAAAACAAGACCAATAAATAACGTTTTCAACCGAAACAAAATTTAGGAACTCGGGGCAAAGTACAGGGACTAAAAGTGACACTTTGGCAAACCTGGGATGGGTATAAATACCCATTTCCCAGCTCTTTTTCTTCACTTCATCTTCATCTTCATCGACCTTCATCTTCTTCCTCTCCCTTTCTACACCAAACTAGCACCGAAATTCATCCCGTTTGTTGCGTTTTCGTCGTCAAATCTTGTTATCATCGTGAAATCTCACTCCTAGCAGGTAGATAACCTCGTTTGACCCGTTATTGCTCGAATTAGCTGCTGCGTTTCTAGGGTTTCGGGTGCTCGGGTTCATCCGAGCACAAGAGGTCGTGTGGACTTGCATGTCGTGTTCTTGAGTGTGCTTCTTGTCTAGACGTGTTAGGATTAGTGTTCTGGGGGTTCTTGGTGCGTGAAACCCATGCTCGGAGCAGCAGAACGCTGCTCGATGGTCTGTGCAGTCGCGACCTACTGTGCAGGGCGACTGGGCCATCCGACCGACTGAGCCGTGCGACTGGAATAAATCGTGCGACTGGGTAGGGCGTATGAGTGTGTCACGCGACTGAGCCGTGCGATTAGGCAAATCGTACGATTAAGTTTGGCGTATGGGTGTGTACGATTGAATGCAAGTGCGAATGAGTCTGTGCGAACGAATGAGTCATGCGATTGAGTCAGTGCGAATGAAATTGTGTGCGATTGTGTGTGAGTCGTACGACTGAAGGCCAATCGTCCGAATGAAAGTTCAATCGCACGAATGAAGCTGATTCGTGCGATTGAAGGACCAATCGGGCGTATGGAGGTTGAGTCGTGTGACTAAGTCTTGCATGGTACGACTGAATGCTTAGTCGCATGAATGAAGGTTCAATCGTACGAAAGTAGCTAATTCGTACGACTGAAAGTCCACTCGTGCGAATGGAGTGTCGGTCGTGCGTCCGGTCCTATTGTATGACTAATGATGTGTGTGTGTGTATGGATCCCCTCTTCGGAGATCTCACGACGGTAATGTAATATTAGTGAAGTGCCATAGCTTGACCACAAAGAATAAAGTCAACGCTATTATCAGGCACATGCTATTTAAAATAATCTAGACTAAGATGTGTGTGACTGCTTGTGTGTACTACCCACGACCGAACCGAAACGACCCGATTCAATTAAACAATATTATTAACAGTAGTCCATAAGACTAATTCTTAACATAACTGTCAATAGGTGATTGACTGTTCATACATACATACAAGTTTGGGAAGTGTCATCAGACATACTTACCACTTAACAAGTGAGTTTCGTGGCCCCTTTTTACGCTTATACAATTGTTTCAATCTTTTACAAATATGGGGGAAAAGTATGCTCACGTTTTCAATGCTATACAACATACATACAATTTTCATACTTGGAATCAACGTGATACTGTTTTGTGAGTACTTATCTGATGCATACATGATGTTACTGTGTGGACTGTCTTACAACCATTAACTCCGGTATTGGAACCAACAGATAGGTATTAGTAGTACTACTGGGTTGACACCCCCACCCTTGACAGATGGTTACCTGTGAGTACCATCACACTGCCAGGAACGGGCCTTGGGTGAATATATTCTGACAAGTTGCTGTGTGTACGTCACTAGGTTTGGTTGTATAAAACGCATGGTATGTGATCTTGCTTGCTTATAACTGTATGCACGGTATTCCACTACAAATACTATACAACATCAATACATGTTTACAATTTAAACCTGCGAAGCTCACCAACATTATTGTTGACCGTTTTGAGCATTTCTTTTCAGGTGATCAAGGTAATTGAAGTTCTAGGAGTGTTGCCTTTTAGTGGAGACCCTAGGATGCATTTTTGAGACTGAACATACATTTTGTACATTGTTGCAGTCCACTAAACAATTAACATTCTTTTGAACCTTTGTTCCCGAGTTGTGGGAGTTTCCATTACAAGTTAACTTTAATGCTTATGTGATCATTTATGTTATGTTTATGGCTATGCTGTCGTGAACATTGATTATACACGACACAAGTCTCCGATTGTGTTCGGGTATCGTCGTGACACGCTTGTCATCATATTATTATTGCTACTCTATTCATACCATGTGTTATGACGATCCCGTCTAGCTCACATTCCCCGTGTTTCCGCTATCAGCGGGGGTGTGACACCAGAGGTAAAGATGTAACAGCCCATGTATTAGTAGCATTTAAAGCATCAAGTTCAAGTTGCATAGCAGCCTTCCATTCAAGATAAGAACTGCTTCTTTGTAGGAAGTAGGTTCAGTAATAGTGTCAAGAGATTAAGAAAGAGTTTTACTAGACACAAAAAAAAAGAAGGAAGTACAGAATGTACTGAAGAAATACCAGTGATGGTATGATGACAAGAAGCTGAATTAAAATGGTAATCATCAAGGTAAGATGGTCTAGATGTTTGTCTAGTGGACCTTCTTAAACCAGCAGTAGAAAGACCAGGTTATGAAGTAGAAGGAGATGAAGAAAAAGAAGGTGAAGATGAAGCAGAAGGTTGTGAAGTAGAAGGTGAAGATGAAGTGGAAGGAGATGAAGAAAAAGGATCAGGGAAATCAATATGACAATTGGATAAAGGAAACAAAACTGAAGAATTAGAAGTGAGGGATGGAAAAATGTTCTTAAAGAAAACAACATCTCTTGAGATAAAAGATTGTTTTGTTTTAAGATTATACAACTTGTACCCTTTCTTTCCCATTGGGTATCCAATAAAGACAGAAGGAACAACTCGAGGCTGAAATTTGTCTCTGCCATGATGAAGTGTGGAAGCATAACGAAGACAACCGAAGGCTCTAAGATATGTGTAGGTTGGACATTTGCCAAAAAAAACTTTATGAGGACTTTTACCACTTAATAATTTTATTGGAAACAAATTGATTAAGTAAGTGGAAACAAGAACACACTCACCCCAAAATTTAAGTGGTAATTTTGATTGAAAAAGAAGAGCTCTTGAAGTTTCTAACAAGTGTTTGTGTTTTCTTTCCACTGTGCCATTCTGCTGGGGAGTGGCAACACAACTTGTCTGATGTATAATGCCTTTAGAAAGGAGATATTGAGCATGAGAAGGTGCTGAACCTAGCTCAAAAGCATTATCAGACCGTAAACATTTAACTTTCTTGTTAAACTGTGTTTCAACCATTTTAATAAAATTTTGTAAAATATTGAAAGCATTACTTTTAGTGGAAAGAAGGTGAGTCCATGTGACCCTGCTAAAATCATCTAATATTGTAAGAAAATACTTAAATCCATTGTAAGTAGATGTATGATATAGACCCCATACATCAACGTGAATTAAATCAAATATTCCAGTTGTTTCTCGTTTACTATGAGGAAAAGGCAACCTATGTTGTCTTGCTTTTGGACAAATTGAACAACATTCAATCTCATCAATATGAGTAGAAGAGAATACAGACAATTTTTTAAGTTTGTACAAAGGTAAATGACCTAGCCTATCATGCCATGTTCTGCCACTAACAACGCATTACAATAGGATTGCCTTATTATAGAATCAATGACACTACTAGTAGGATAGAGTATCTCATTATTCTTGAGAAAACAAAGCCCATCAATGAGTTTACCAAGAACCACTGGCCTCTTCAGAAGAGGCCTGCAACACACAAGATCTATCAGAAAAGAATACTAGACCTTTTGTTTGAATACATAATCTTGCAATGGACAACAAGTTATGTTTGAAGTCTGGTACTAGTAACACATTATGTAAAAACAGATTTTGTAATAATTGGACAGTTCCAACTTTAATGGCAATAATAGTTTGTCCATTAGGCAAATGAATAGAAACTGGTTTAGAAAGAACTTTGAGATTTGCAAAAGTCTTTCATCAAAACACATGTGATCATTTGCTCCAGTATTAATGATCCAATTAGAATTAGGAATAGACAAGGAGCAACAAGCCATTATACCTGCAAAGTTGGCATACTTGATTTCAGAAGTTGAAGAATTAAGATTGTTGTTGCCCTGAGGTGATCCAGCAGCATTGTTCACTTGATTTTGTTGAAGAAACTGGATTAACTGTTGACACTATTTTGTTGTAAGGCTAGTTCTAGAAGTCATCATATGAGCATGAGAATTTAGTTGACTACCATCATTCACACAAGCATTAACAGCAGTATTCTTCGATTTTGTGAATTTGTAATCCTTTGGAAAACCAATTAATCTATAACACTTGTTCATAGTATGTCCAGGTTTCTTGCAATGATTACAAACTTCTGTTTGATTCTTGCTTTGAACATTCATAGATGATATATCAAGAAATGGTTGTGTGGCAGGATGAATCTCTTTCTGTTTCTCATCTTGAATCAGAAGATAATAAGCTATGCTAATTGATGGTAAAGGTTGCATCATTAAAATACTTCCTCTAACATTTTCATATGCAGAATTTAGTCCCATAAGAAACTGTATGAGTCGTTGTTCCTCTTCTTTCTTAGCAAATTATGAATAAAACCACAATTACACGCAGGAACAATAGATAAAGAACTTAATTCTTCCCATATACTTTTGATTTTAGTGAAGCAAGCACTATATTATTGTTACCTTGTGAAATCTCACGCAAACTCTTCTGCAACTGATAATGTTTTTGATAGGAATCGTGTTATAGTTTCTAGTCTAAATGTCATTTGTCTATTTTAGGAGGGGGTTAAGTGCAACTTATATTTCTATAAGTAGGTATTGATAGCTAATAGGAAGAGGAGGATGTTTATGTTGAAGATGGCATTGCCATGGCTCCCGTGTACTCGGTGAGAGAGGGCTAGGCCCGGGAATATCTTGTAATCGTTCTTTTCGTTCATAATAATATAATCGTTTGTCCTTTGTTTCTATAATCTTCTCTTTATTCTGTCTATCACGATTCCAAACCTTATCATTGGTCCGACCTGCCACTTCTGCTCTACCACCGCTCGATCACCAATTCAACCAGATCTATCATTTCAATTGCTTCACTGATTCAATCAGAGTTCTCTATGGTTTTAATCGTTTACATCTCTATTTCAGATCTATCTTCAATTTCCATTTCTGATTTCTGCTATCAACCGATTCAATTTCCAGATCCGATTTCATCAACTGGTGTTCTTCCAAATTCCGATTCAATCATGGTGCATCAAACCTCACATTTGATGCTCAGGATCAGACTTCTCGATTGGATGCTTATGACCAGCAAATTAAACGATTGCAATCTGATGTTACAGTGATAACGGATTCTCTTAAAGCGTTGCATGATGATCGGTCTGATTCTAGAGAATTCCAGAAGTTCGTTTTCAATTGGATGCACCATCAGGACTCGAGGTCTAATTCTAGATCGACTTCACATCTTCCAGCTTCGTCTTTAGATTCCTCGCTTCCCTGTGTAATCGCTAAATTGGAGGAGATAATCTCCAGCTCTGAAGAACGTTGGTATGGCAAGGAACATCAATTTCAGGTCGGTCGCTTAGACGAATCTGGACCTCCGATTTTTGATTCAGCTTCAATAATATATGTTGACGGTACATCTCCAATAACTTCTACAGAGTTTGATAGTAAAGCAAATGACACGATAATTGGTACAAATCATGATTATAGTGGTGTTTTGGAAATTCACAGTCCCGATGAGCATTTAGATGAGGTTCTTAATTCCTCAAAATTTGAGTTACGTGACATTCTAACGGGATCAGGTTCACCTCCTGATTATGGTGTGGATATGTCCAATCTTGGGTGGGCACCTACTAATACTCTCATTTCCGGTTCCATCCGATTTGCGACTCCGGCGAGTAATCCCCAATTTGGTGTGTTCGCGCCCTCACCAGTCCCTAATAATCACCCGAGTCAAGACCGAATTGGTAGTGAATTCCGTGATGTTCAAACCTTTGAGTGGAAACTGGGTTGGGACTTTGGTTGGCTCGACCATACCCGACCTTCTACTTTTGCTTTGAAGCTGTTTGTTTTGGATGAGGATCCTAAACCACCTGACCCGTATACAAACCCTAAATCAGATTTGTTATGGAAACTATTTCATGGTTGGTGCAAGACTGCAAGTCAGGTTGCTGCAGGTGTTGTTGGATCATATCATTTGTGGGTGGTGCATGGGCAAGGTCGACCACCAGACGACGCAGCCGATCCCAGTCTTGAGGACAAGACTGTTTTGAAGGGGGAGTAATGATAGGAATCATGTTATAGTTTCTAGTCTAAATGTCATTTGTCTATTTTAGGAGGGGGTTAAGTGCAACTTATATTTCTATAAGTAGGTATTGATAGCTAATAGGAAGAGGAGGATGTTTATGTTGAAGATGGCATTGCCATGGCTCCTGTGTACTCGGTGAGAGAGGGCTAGGCCTGGGAATATCTTGTAATCGTTCTTTTCATTCATAATAATATAATCGTTTGTCCTTTGTTTCTATAATCTTCTCTTTATTCTGTCTATCACGATTCCAAACCTTATCAGTTTTGCTCCATTAGCCTGTCCATATCTGTCATTCAACTCTTTCCAAAGTTGAGCAGCAGTTTGGACATACAAAACACTCTCACTGATGTCTCTTGAGAGAGTATTGATTATCCATGAAATCACCATATCATTGCATCTGCTCCAGAGGCTAGGGTCTGTAGAATTTGTGATAGTTCCATCAACAAATCCAAATTTGTTCTTCGCTGGTAAAGCAATTGACATTGCTCTTTTCCACGATCCAAATCCGGATCCATCAAATTGTTTAGAAACTAAGATCATTCCGGGATGATCTGACGGATGCAGATACAAAGGATTAGATGGATCGATCGTGATAACTGAACATGTTTGAGATGAATTGGTTGAATTTGTCATGATTATCGATCTAGTAATTAATCGATAAGGATGAAATCAGATTGAATTGAAGAAATCAAATTGAATTGAGAAAAAAAGAAGGATCAAGAACAAATTCGCTCTGATACCATGTTAATTTTAAGAAATGAAGAAGAGAATGAATTGGGGAAGATGATTCTTTCATTAACCAAAAACCCTAATTAAAACTAATTACAAAACACTTAACCGACTAGCTTAACGAAAACTAACTACCTAACAGCTAACTAACAAGGTACCATATAAACAGCAAACTGTACAACTCAAATAAACTAACAAAGTCTCAGTCCCATTAATGTTGAGACACAAGAACCCATGCTTATACGTATACTGGAAGCGAGAAGATAATACTCGTCGAGTATTCACCATGACTAATCCAGATGGGATTCATTGGTTATCATGGCTATAGGCCTTGTTGGAAAGCCCATTGATTGATTCGTATGGTTAATTACCTCTTTACTTTGCAATTTACTAATTTGTAGAAAATGAAACTTTTGAAGATATTATTTGGAAATGAGTATGAGGGATGTTTGAAAAAGAAAATCACTAATATAAACATCGGGACCAGCAAAAGTAACCATTGACTTTCATCCCATGTCAAAATAGACATTTTAAAAATGAAAGAAACTTGGTGGATGTCCATCCCAGACGTCAACGCAACAATCCAACCTTGATAGAAAACAAACATTTAACCATCAAAATTTTCTACATAGACATGGTTTGACATTAAACAATAAATTGATAAATATTTCAACAGCTACTGCCCGCGTTTTGAACTCGAACGTCTGTGTTTTCAGGTTGGATGCCCTTGTTTTTAAAGTCTGATGCCTGTTTTTTTTGAGTGTGGACGCGCTCCAACACTGGGTTTTTGAGATTGATCGTCCATGTTTATAACAGATGTTAGTGGAAAATTAAAGTCAGAGAAACATTCAGCGTAAAACACTCATGAAACCACATTTGAGGATTTTTTTGATACAATTATGTCAACATCTTTCCGTTGTTTTTCTTTCTCAAATCAATGTTTCTCTCAAATCACGTGAAAAAAGCCTGTTATATATTTTAATTGAAAATCCAGGCAACTCTAGTTGATTGTCAGGAATCTAAGCATCCACAAAAGTTTACCTTTTTTTCCATTTAGAAAATTTCATAAAACATTTTCAACAAAAGATGTACTTAAAACTAAAATCATTACTCTGCTTCCATAAAATTCATCCTAGTCATTAAAAGTTATGCCATTAAGTGATTATGTGCCACAATGATATATTATATATACTAATTATATCAATAAACAACTAGATAAAATTGTGATTTGTAACATGTAAAAAGACGAATAAAATTTATTAGGCGAAAGGTAGTGCACTTATTTCTGCTCCTATACCATCTCTCAACCTCATACCCATATATCACTAAATTCATTTACTTTACAAAACAATTTTCAAACCCCAAGTTCTCTTTTTGTCAATCAATTAAAGCTAGGCCCTCTATCTCCATCTTGCTTATCGATCTCTTTGTTAATTTTCTGCATCCATACAACAGATTAACGTGTTTATCACGTTCTTTTCGAATCAGCGGCAACATAACGTCATAGTTGTCTCAAATTCTTTCAGTAAACGCATTCCATCAGGATCGAGCTTAAATGTTTGTTAGGAGGGCTTGTAAGATTATATAAACAGGAAGGAAAAGAAAGGTAAAAGAAGAATATCTTCTAGACAATTAAAATGTTACAAAGGGCGGCTAGCAACGCGTTTTCGTGGTGGTGGGCTAGCCACATTCGAACCAAGCAATCGAAATGGCTCGAGCAGAGCCTTTTAGGTAATGAAATTTCTTTCATATCAAAGAATATATATGTGATAGTCTTATGTATATTTCTGGTCATGGTTTACAAATAAGTGCATCGTGTGATATGCATTTTAATTTTATGGATGTCTATGTAGATATGGAAGATAAGGTTCATAATGCCCTAAACATTATTCAAAAAGATGGTGATTCATTTGCAAAGAGGGCAGAAATGTACTACCGACACCGCCCGGATCTAATATGCTTCGTAGAGGAAACTTTTCGGGCTTACAGATCATTAGCCGAGCGATATGATAAACTGTCAAAAAACTTGCAGAAAGCCAACACAACCATTGCTTCAATCTTCCCGGATCAAGTATCATATGACGATTTCGATGACGACGATAGTGTTCCTATAATGGCTAGAAACATGCCTCCACAAACTCAAGGTCCAAATGCAGCCAACATCCCCAAAGTCCCACAACTTCCTAACAAGAATCTGAAGGGTCTCATTAGCAATGCATCAAAGAAAATGCAACTAACCAAAGCATTCAAGGAAGATAATCCGACTCGTGTTGTGCCCAAATCTGGTTTGAGTAAAGAAGAAGCAATTGAAGAGATTGACAAGATTCAGAAGGAGATACTTTCTATGCAAACGATGAAAGAGTTCACGAAAAGTGCGTATGAGAACGGTCTTTCCAAGTATTGGGAGATTGATAACAAGATCAACACAATGCAACAAAGGGTTTGTAGATTACAAGATGAGTTTAAAGTTGGGAAAGTTATTGAAGATGGTGATGCTAGAACTGTGATGGCACAAGCTGCATTGAAATCATGCAAAGATACACTAGAGAAATTGACAGAAAAAAGAGAGAATTCAAACCAAGCTGCCAGCTCTGAACATGAGAAGATTATTAACGCAAAACTAAAAATCAATGCCTTGAAGCGCAAGTTTCTTGCAGACCAAGTTAACGAACCCGAAAAAGACAGTCAAGGGGAGTTACAGATCATGAATCTAGATGATGAGAATAATGCTATGGCAAACATTAAAGAAAGCTTAGATGAACTATCTAAACAACAATTAACAGTCTCCGAATTGGCTTATAAAATCGACAAGCTTGCGAATAAAGTTATTAGTTTAGAGAGTATAGTTTCAGCACAAACTGCAAGTATAGACAACTTAAGAAATCAGACCAGTGAGTTTCAAACACAGATTCAAGTATTGGAAGGTGATAAGGCTTCCATGGCGGATGGGACTCGAATGCGTCAAAAATTGAAGAACATGGATAAAATGTTGCTGGGATTAGAGGCTTTGGAGAAGGATGTTAAGAAGCAAAATCACAATCTGAAAGTATCTTTTATGGAAGCAAACTGTAGCATTGAGCATTTGTCTGAGAAGCTTCAGGATGTGCAACCGGATGAGGAGGTTGACGTCGATTCGCCTGCCTCTGAAGAAGAATATTTGAAGGCAGAAGAAGGTATTGTTGATGTGTTTTGCAATGACTCAGAAGAAAGAATGATGGATTCACATGAAGTTGTTCTTGAAGAGAAAGAAATCGCATGCGTAAATGATGGTGATCGAGGGGATAAAGATGACCATCACCGCGATGATGGTGTTCAATCTATAGAGAATGCAAATAGTATGAAAAGCCATGTTGCAAAGGATGTAGAAAAGGATGCTGCAAATGATGAAGTTCATGTGAATAACCTTGAGGTTAGAAACATTGAAGCAGATGTGACAAGCACAATAGTAGAACCCAAACAAATGATGAACATATTAAAGAAACAGATGATGAATCCCAAAGGAATCCATTAAAACAATACACAACAAATTTAAAAAACTACAAGGAAACCAAGAAGAAATTGAGTGATGAAGAGAAGAAAAAACTAGGGACACTATTTGAACTCATAGTACAAGTAAGAGAACTAAAAACATGCATAGTGAAAAGAGACAGTGAGATTCAAATGCTAAAGCAGAAGCTTCACCACCTTCAAAATGAAGAAAACTTTCAAGAAGTGAAACAAGACTATACATCATCAGAAGACAAGGAATATGAAGAACTCAACATCTCAATAGATGACCCTGAACCCATTTCAGAGATCGAAGAGAAGTTCAGGACCGATATTGACGCGATCCTTGATGAAAACCTCGATTTCTGGTTGAGATTCAGCACTCAGTTCCATCAGGTGCAAAAGTTCAAGACAGAAGTAGAAGATCTAAAACGAGAGATCGTAAAAGTTAAAGCGAAAGGCTCAGAATGTAAACTATCAGATGACAAAACTGCGCAATCTATGTTCACAACAGATCTACGATCCGATATTAGACCGATATACAAACACCTTAAAGAGATCCAAAGTGAACTCACACTATGGCTAGAACAAGCAGAAAACCTGAAAGACGAACTACACATGCGATGCGCGTCATTATCAAATATCCAGGAGGAAATAACAATGGCATTGAAGGAAGGCATGCTAGAGGATGAAATCAAGTTCAGTACACATCAAGCAGCAAAGTTTCAAGGTGAAATATTGAACATGGAGCAAGAAAATAACCGCGTAAACGAAGAACTTGAAGCGGGATTGGATCATGTTAGGGCTCTACACCTTGACATAAAGAAGACATTAAGAAAATTAGAAGAAGAGTTTGGTCTGTCAGATAATCAGCAACCTTACCAGCAAACTTCAATTCCTTCACCAACAGCTCGCCCTGGAATACCCTTAAGATCGTTCATATTTGGGGTTAAAGCAAAGAAGCAAAAGCCATCAATCTTCAATGTTATAAACAATCATAAAAAACCAAGAGGTAGCCGTATATAAACAAATACCTGCATCGTTTTTAAAGATTTCTGTATACTTTTTCCTTTTTATCAAACCTTTTGTTTCATATTACATCAAATGTATAGTAAGAACAATAGTTGCATTGGTTCATCCAAGCTTCATGATCTTGATGAGCATGTCATGACCTAGATGTCATATTTAACAACCCATTATTAGAGACCAAATCTGCGAACGCGAGTTGTTTAAAAAAGTTCACGACTCTAGGCTTGCTGAAAAAAAGGTTGCTTGAAATCGGCATGTTTGTAAATGAGCCGAGTTGCAGCTTGATTAGTAAACGAGTCAAGTCTGAACCTAGGAAAGCTCAACACATTGGCTCATTAGCTAGCTCGCTGATTCACTTGTCTAACCCTTTTAAAATAGGTATTATCATAGGTTTTAATCTTAAGACATTATCATACAAGATAAATATTCAAGAATTACCAACTCATTGTAAAGCCAAAAACTATGAAAACATTAGTTGCCAGCAAGTCGGCTGAGCCAGTCTAATTAAGACACACCCATTTTAGTTTGTATATCATTGGCAATCGGCAATCTCCTCAGCTGCACAAGCATTAACATTACAAACATGGTTTACACGATCATGAAAGGCATGACACGCACGTGCCAACCATGATCACCGAGGCTATGTGACTATCACTAAATAGTGTTGCTGAGAAACCAAACCATCTTGATTGAGTCGACCGTGTGATCGAGCCTATCACACGGCCATGTTAGTCTCATGACCGGTTTAACTTTGATTAAACTTGAGAAATCTTTAAAAGATGGCTTAATTAACCACTAAGTTTTGGAATATTAAATATAGTAAATTATGATCCTTGGAGAATTGTACATGTTAATATTTAATCTAGGGTCATGCCGGCCAACCAAGTAACAGTGTGTCTCGTGAACTAAATTCACTGTTTTCATTTGATTATTTATAAGTGTATGAAAATATCTTATATTTTCGCTTTTGTGTGTGTATATTAGCATACATGATAAAGTAGCGGATAATTAATATTTTTTTTTCAGATGATGGGAGTCTCGTTATGTAAATTTTTAGGATTATATTTTTGTTAGGTTAAAGTTCTCTATATGGGAATGTTGACCTAAAAGTACGAACGTACTTACTAAAGTAAAATGTGTAAGCAAATAAATTATGTAAGGAAAATAAAGTCACCGAAAATACAATGCCAAATAAAAAATAGACTCTAAAAAATAACACCATTAGTGTTAACTCTAAACGTTAGGAAATTTCAATAGTAACTTGATTTTTCTATCATTTTTTATTAGACCATAATTTTGTTATCATAAGTTTATTATTATGTATTATTATTATTGTATAACATAAGTTAGTTGGTTAAGGGGTTGGTTAGATTGTTTGCACCCCAAAAACGTAAGGGTATAAATACCATGTAAACTTTTATTTGTTCTTTAGATTGTCATAGAATTCTCTCTCAAACAAAACAGAGCCCTGAGATCATCAATTGGCATCAGAGCCTTCGGTTTCAAGAATTCACGAAGAACACAAGTCGATCAAATCAATCCTCTGTTTTGTGAGAAAGGAACAGAGATACGACACATCAACAACGCTTGATTGTTTGTTGATTCAGATTTGATCATCGTTCACTTCCTGTGGTTTCACGAAGAACAAGATTGAAACCATTTGCCCCTGTTTCACGAAGAAAAAACATAGACACGCAGACGCAGTGGAACGAATTCGGTATCAAAGAAGTGATATCGATTTACAGATCATTCCCGTCGCCAATAGATCAAGAAAGTGATCATATCATCAAATGATTAAGGAGATCATTTGATTGAAGACGAAGAACCGTCCGTAAGAACCGATCGGAACTTTGAGAAATTCCGTCGATACTCCGGCGATACTCCGACAAGTAGAAACCGAATCCGAGAGTTATTTGAATCAAACTTATTGATTCATATTTGATTCCCAAACGCCTTCAAGGATCGATTTCAGAAACATCTTAGAAATCAAGAACAAGATCGATCAAGAATCGTCCTTCCCGAACACGGTTAACTTCAATTGAAGAAGAAATTGAAAATCAAATCAACTAAGCGTTTGAATAGTGGAGTGACAGACAGTAAACGATTTGGATTAAGAAAAAACAAAAAAATCGAACAACTCTTGTTCGACAGAATCGCTCTAGGGACGAACGAAGAAGAAACGGGATTTACTTTGGTAATTTTGACTTTTTTGGAAGTCAACAGAAAGGATTTTTAAAGGGAAATTATTTTGGTGTTTAGATTTAAATAAAATTGTAAAAGTCAAAATAGACTTTGACTTTAAGTATTTGGAGAAATCGTTTTTTTTTCAGAAACTTATTTTGGAAATTTTTTTTGAACAAAATTTAATATTCTATACAAACAAAATATTAAGTTTTGTTACTTTAAGAATAAATCAAATAAATATTAATTTTGATTTTTTAAAGAAAAAGAAAAGTCAAAATTAATTCTAGTTTGACAAAAGGAAAAGTCAAACAAGTTTCGTTAAATCTTGAAAATTCAAAATACGTTGAACAATTGGGAAGAAGAAGAAGACACCGATAAAGTCTCCATCACAACCCAAGATGACGAAAGATAATAAAGAAGAGACGGTCAGCAAGGACACACTCTCTATTAGCCTCCAAACACAATGTTAACATCTACAAATTACACGATTTGGTCTGTTCGTGTAAAGGCCATTTGAATGCCAATAACCTTTTAGAAGCAATTGAACCACGAGAAGGTGCAAGAGTAGATGACAAGAAAGATAGGACAACAATTGCCTATCTATTTCAAGCAATACCTGAAGATATGGTGATGCAAGTGGCATCTCATACTACAGTAAAAGATATTTGGGAAGCCTTAAAGACAAGGCACGTTGGTATTGATAGAGTTCAAAAGGCTAGACTTCAATCATTGCGCACTGAATTTGAGATGCTTTCAATGAGAGAGACAGAGACCATAGATCAGTTTGCCGGGAGATTAAGCGCAATAAATACAAAGTCAAAGAGCCTAGGAACAAAGATTGATGAAGCAACCATAGTACGTAAACTGCTAGATTCAGTACCCGACAAGTTTTTACAAATTATTGCATCGATAGAGCAATATTCAGATATGGACACAATGACACTTGACGAAGCAATTGGAAGACTTAAAGCCTATGAGGAACGACTTAAGTCTAGAGAAGAGAAGAAATTAGGACCTACAGATCAAGAGAAAATGTTGTTTACAAGGTACGAGAAAAAGCCTTACAACAACCAAAAGAACTACAATCAGAATCGAGGTAAGCAGAACTTAGGAAGTTCAACAACCACGGCAAGAGTCAAAGATACGAGAAGAGAAGCTTTGACAAGAATGGCCAAGGAGATCAAAGAAGTGAAAAGAGTTTCACTAAGAAGCGTCAGTTTGACAACAACCGACTTAGAAGAGATATGAGCAATGTAAAGTGTTACAATTGCAATGAACTAGGGCATATCGCATCCAAATGTCCTAAACCTCAAAGTAAGCAGGAAGAATCTCACCTTGTAATGGAGGATGAAGACCCTACATTACTTATGACTGTTGGTGAAGAGAGAGCAGTAGTTCTAGATGAAACGAAAGTCCTACCACGACGTTATCAAGGCGATAACACGAAAGATGGAATATGGTATTTGGACAATGGAGCTAGCAATCACATGACAGGTGAACGCCTTATTTTATAGAATTAAATGAAAGAATAACAGGAAATGTCAAGTTTGGAGATGGATCATGTGTCAACATAAAAGGAAAAGGATCAATTTTATTGGAATGCAAAAACAGTGAACAGAAGTTAATCACCGAAGTCTATTTCATTCCGCACCTCCAAAGCAGCATCCTAAGCCTAGGGCAAATTACTGAAACTGGATGCAAGATTGTTATGAAAGATAAGTATCTTTGGATGTTTGATCCTCATGATTATTTGTTAATGAAAGTCCCTAGAGCAACGAATAGACTTTACAAAGTTAAGTTAAGAATAGCAAGTCATATTTGTCTACAAGCAAGGATAGACACCCCAGCATGGCTATGGCATGCACGTATGGGACATATTAACTTTGATTCGTTACAACAGCTAAGCACTAAGGGTATGGCACGTGGACTACCGACAATAGACCATCCTACCCAGATTTGTGATGCATGTCTCGTGGGAAAGCAAAGTAGATTACCATTTCCCTCATAAGCAAAGTTTAGAGCCGAAGAACCTCTAGAACTAGTACATGCAGATTTATGTGGACCGATCTCACCCACATCCTTAGCTGGTAACAACTACTTCTTTTTACTAGTCGATGACTATTCAAGATATATGTGGATCTACATGCTTAAGTCAAAAGATCAAGTATATGATATTTTTAAGAAGTTTAGAAATGAAACTCAAACAGAAACAAGGCATAAACTCAAGACGTTGAGAACTGATCGTGGAGGTGAATTTACCTCAAATGCCTTAACTACGTACTGTGAAGATGAAGGAATCTTAAGACAACTCATATCACCTTACACACCTCAGCAAAATGGTGTAGTAGAACGAAGAAATCGTTCAGTGATGAGCATGACAAGAAGCATGTTAGAGGCTATGAATGTACCACAAAACCTATGGGCAGAAGCAACACGACAAGCAGTATACCTATTAAATCGTGTTCCAACCAAAGCACTAAAGGAATTACACCCTATGAAGCACTAAAAGGTAAACCTCCTAGCTTAAAGCATATTAAAGTTTTTGGATGCATAGCATACATGAAGGTACCGACACCTTATTTGAAGAAGCTAAATGATAGAAGTAAGAAGATGGTTCATTTAGGAAATGAAAGTGGAACAAAAGCCTATAGATTATACGATCTAGAAGAAAACAAGATTAGCATAAGTAGAGATGTTTTATTTATTGAGAATGAATCATGGAACTGAGATACCTACTTAGAAGAAGTGAGTGATAATGGACCTACATGGAAAAGCTTTGAAATCCGTAGAGATCAAGACAGTGGAAATAGTCAAGATCAAGATAGTGAAGGTGAAGATACTCAAGATCACCAAGAAATAATGTTTGAAGATATGGTCACACCAATCTCAACTACAAGATCTCCAATAACAGTTCAAGAAATTCAAGAAACACCCACAAATGTTCAAGAAATTGATAGTTCACCAGGTTCATTAAATAGACCAGTTCAAAGACCAAGATCACTAAGCAGCATCTATAATGAAACTAGACCTCTCGAACCAGAAGAATATGAACATTTATACCTAGCATATGATGAAGAACCTATAAATCATAAAGAAGCAGCAGAATATCCTCAATGGATAAAAGCAATGGAAAGTGAGATAAACTCGATAGAAAAGAATAATACGTGGACACTCACAACACTTCCTACCAATCAAAAGGCAATAGGTTTAAAATGGGTTTTCAAGGTCAAGAAAGATGCAAATGGAGAAATCACCAAGCACAAGGCAAGGTTAGTAGCAAAGGGTTATGTTCAAAAGGAAGGTATAGACTATAATGAAGTATTTGCACCGTTGCAAGAATGGAAACCATAAGACTACTAATAGCAATAGCAGCACAAGAAGGATGGCCAGTACATCAGTTAGATGTAAAATCAACATTCTTACATGGTGATTTAATAGAAGAAGTATATGTAACACAACCAGATGGGTTTGTGAAGAAAGAAAAGGAGAAACTAGTCTACAAGTTAAAGAAAGCTTTATATGGTTTAAAGCAAGCACCAAGAGCATGGAATCTTAGATTACATAACACGTTAAAGGAAATTGGATTTAAAAGATGTCCTCAAGAACAAGCAGTTTATAAGAGAACTCTTAAGAACACTACTATAATAATTGGTGTCTATGTTGATGACATCATAGTGACAGGGAGTTCAATGGAGGATATAACGAGTTTAAGAAAGAAATGGAAGGCAAATTTGAAATGAGTGACCTAGGACCACTTACATTTTATTTAGGAATTGAAGTACGCCAAGAAACAGGAAAGATAAAGCTAAAGCAATCAGCCTATGCAAAGAAAGTTCTTAAGGAAGCAAGATTAGAAGATTGTAACCCAACAAAGTATGCAATGGAAGCAGGTTTGAAGTTGACAAGAGAAGACAAAAGTGATTTAGTCAACGCAACAGAATATAGAAAGCTAATTGGATGTTTAAGATACCTCACGCATACAAGACCAGATATAACTTACGCAGTTGGATACGTAAGTAGATACATGGAGAAACCAAGAGAAATACACATGCAAGCAGTAAAGCATTTGATGAGATATATTAAAGGAACATTAGAGTATGGAATAGAATACACCAAAGGAAGAAACAAAGAAATCATTGGATTCAGCGATAGCAGTTATGGTGTAGATGCAGATGATGGAAAAGGAACAACAGGAACTATATTTTACTATAATGAAGCACCTATTACATGGTCAAGTCACAAGCAGAATACAGTAGCACTATCATCGTGTGAATCAGAATTTATGGCAGCTACATCAGCAGCATGTCAAGCATTATGGCTACAAGAACTCCTAAGTGAACTTACAGGAGAAGACCCAAAGAAGATAACACTAAAAGTTGATAACAAGTCAGCTATACTACTCATGAAAATCAGTATTTCATGGAAGATCAAAGCATATTAACACAAGATATCATTTTATTAGAGAATGCATAGAGAATGAGCAGATTCAAGTGGAGCACATAAGTGGAAAAATACAAAGAGCCGACATACTTACTAAAGCATTACCAAGGATCAAGTTTATGGAAATGAGAAGTCTTATTGGAGTTAAAGACCTAGCAGAAGGAATCAAGAATTAGGGGGGAGAATGTTAGACCATAATTCTTGTTATCATAAGTTTATTATTATGTATTATTATTATTGTATAACATAAGTTAGTTGGTTAAGGGGTTGGTTAGATTGCTTGCACCCCAAGAAACATAAGGGTATAAATACCCATGTAAACTTTCATTTTTATGAATGCATCTTTAGATTGTCATAAATTCTCTCTCAAACAAAACAGACCCCTGGGATCATCATTTTAATTTGTTTCTCAACACGATCAAGGACGATAGAGTTTCATCCTAACCATTGATCAGTTTATTTAACTACTAAATGCAAACACTACATACACATGCTAAATAAAACTAAAATGCTAACGATCTACAAATTTCTTTCTCAAATATCTACAAAACTCAAGAAGAATCATGTGGAAAAAGCTTCTCAGGTTACGATTAGATTAAAATTTTAAAAATTTTGTACTTTTTCTAAACCTTCATTTTAGACTTTCAACCTTGATTTATTAAAACCAAGAATGTAATCCTCCCTCCCCTTAAAGCATTATCTCGTCCACAATGCAAACTTTAAGTTAAAATTAAGTTAAACATATTTAATTATTTAAACAAAATTAACAAAAATAATAATGAAAATAAAACCGTAAACTCACTTTAGTAGGAAACAGTGTTGTATTTATCTATGAAACAAGCCTTTAAAACCTTATGGTAGACTTGAGTAGACAAGTGCATATCATGAATAAATGCACGTTTAAAGTATTCCTCATTGCTTCTCGAATAACGTTAAGTTTTAGGTGTTCACTCGGACAATATATATGTTATGGTGGTCGAATTGAGTACTTTCATACTAAGTTCCCCAAGTAATATTAGTACATAACATGTGGAATCCACACTTCTTTCCTGTTGTCATCATGTCCATAGTAACAAACCATGTCTGTGTCATAATCATTTGCGCTATATCTTGCATATCCACCTTCCAAACTTTTTTTTATCTCAAACCTTCATCCGCAACTTTATTGGATGAAATAATGAATATGAAGGATGGTCAAGATACTCTCGGGTTATTTCAGTTGTTGGTTCCTTAATAGGTGTTGGATCTTTAATTGGATTTAAACCTCCAACTTCAAGCTTCTGAAGAATATAACCACTTCATTAATCAATACTTTAGTCATCATTGGTACACCATTTGGTTCTTCATAAGTTGAAGAATATGATGTGGTATTACTTTTCATATTTTTCTCTTAACATAAGAAAAAACCATGTGTTCGAAAGACTTTTCTACCGATATCACCTTGTCTCACATGTCAGCTTTTAATTTGCTAAATTTCTTTTCTAATGATGCAAGAGATTCTCCTTGAATGCACGACCTTTCATTTATCTTCTTGAGTTCTTTCAAAATTTGATCACCACATTATATATTATATTACCAGCGGTGAGTGTAACCGCTGGTAGAATTGATCTTGTCCGTTGAAAAATGCTGAAATCAAATCCTGACCGTTTAAACTCGACGGTTACGACGGTTACCAAATGGTTATCGACGGTTACGGCGGTTACCAAACGGTTATCGACGGTTTTCAAGGGGTTCTGTCAACCTCCCCACGTTACTTGTAAATAGGTAACCTTCCCCTTATAATCAGGCCAACATCCTTCCGGCGCTCCTATCTTCACCGTCACCGGCCATCGATTTAGCTTGGAATCATTTAACAAGAACCTCATCTTCATTGTAAGCCTCTGTTTGTTATTTATATTGTATGTCAAGTTGAGGTTGTGAGTTGTTTGTTGTAATGATTTGCACTCTTACGACATGAACTGGTTGATTTAGTTGTTATAATAAAGAAATATGACTTTACGGGTTTCATCGTCATTGCCGGTTCTTTATCATCTCACCCCTTGCCTCTGAACTTTGGGAAATGCAAATCAATCCTAGGGTAAGTAATTTATGTACAGAGGTGCTCTATATTATCATTCGGGTCTTAAATTTTGATTAAATATGATGATCTGTAAGAGATTTGCTTTAATTGTGTTTATACCTGTTTGGTTTTGATCATGTCAGGTGAAAGGTTAATCATTATGAAATTTCTAGTGGTGGAAGGGGAATGATTTAAAAAATTTTACGTTAATAATTTCTTTAAAGGCATTAAAACTTTTGGATCATTTAACTTTAATTACATGATTTCTAATGAAGAACCCCAAATTGAAGCAACACATTTGGAGATGAGGGATTTTATAAAGGTAAAATGCATTAAATTATATGACTAGCAAAAGGACATACGAAATCGACGGCAGCAGCACAACTTGCCTCAAGAGGAGTTTCTTAGACTATTAAGGTGCCACCAACCCTTTTTGTTTCATGATGTTTATTTTATTTTTTATGTTGTTGATGGTTGTATTTATCATTATCTTCATGTTCATGTTTGTATGTGACATATATTATAAAATATGTTATTCATACGAGATGATTTTTGATTCCATCATTTGTACCCATCCAGTAGATATTTGCTCGCATGGGATTTAAACCGAAACTAAGGTGCATTCTCGATATCAATTTCGTCGGTTCATATTTTTTTATGAAATTGTGCAACATTTAACATGATCAAATGACAATTTACCTTTGCCAGATCCTACTCAGACGTGCCTTTATGCAACTTCAAGCGTGATTCTTCAGTTTATCATATCTTCTTTAATATGAAGGTCAAGTCCAAGTTCTCATATGAGTGCAGAGCGTTCTTGAAGATCTCAAATTGTTTATAACAGATTTTATCACGTGTGAATTCCATATTTGTTTGTAGTTTTGTTGCAAGTTCTCATAAGAAATCTGAAATTGGGTTTTCAAGGACTATTAAATATCATCATTTTTAAAAATAAATGTTTTAAACCTCTATTATAATTTCCTTCTCTGTTAAAATTTTCGTAGGGGGTTAGATTGATTTATCATACTCTTGAATGATTTTGAAATGAAGGTTGATGTCAGTGTATAGATCTTCATGTGAGTATTCTGATAACGTATTCAAAGGATTTACAACAAGTAGTTTGAACTCCAAATTAGAACTGAAATGACAATTGTCATACTCTTCATACTCCACATTCCGAAAACCCCTTAAATTTATTATAAGGTAATCGGCTTACTACACATATTAGTTAAACATAATCGCAAACCACAAATTTAAAGAATAAGTTCACAGTTCAATTTCTTAAATGTTATTCAAATTAAGAAAGCCCATAACTACACTTCCATTACTTAAACTAATTCAATATCCCTCAAATGTTGGCCAAAGCAATCACATGTGTGTTGAATTTGGGTAGTTGTAACTTTGGAGTCAAGACCACAGAAAAAAATTGTAATTGAACAGAACATGATTAGTTTGATTTAATGAAAGGTTGTCTACATGTGGTTCTAACAAAATATGTGTTCAAATGTTGTAAACAATATCTACACATGGTTTAAAAGTGTTCCGATTGGCCCGTTTAAGACAACTTTCCAAGTAACTGTACGTTCGTTTGAAAGTTTTCAGATGTGTTTGAGGGGTTGCAATTTGGATGGGTCACGAGAGAACAATACAACACAACCTAACAGAAAATCAAGACAACTTAAAACAAGAACTCAACCCACGTACTAACCTTTTATTTAACTATTTTGGAGTAAACTATATGTAAATTATCAACTTAATTCTTATTACGTCACTTACTTATTATAAGTGTTAGATTAGTTATTGTTTTACTCACCTACTAGAGTTTTATGTAGTATGACTGTCAATTTTGATGGCTAAGTGAGTGATACTTTTGCTTGGTGATTATAGTTTAAAACGAAAAATTATTGCAGCTGTGAAGTTCGACAAAAAAGAAAAAAACACAAACATAAACCACTTAAATTGATTCTAGATTATTATGTGTAATTCGTATTGCTCTTGTATCTTCTATTTACCCTCTTCCTCCTTATATCATTACCACCATCAAACTATCAAAGTTTGCAGATCAATTATGGTGATATTAGATTGAAAGTACATGATTTACTTTGTTTATATATCATGTGTGTTGGGACCAACTACAGGAAGAACATAAACGAGTTTGACCTCAAACAAATTTTTTTGTGTTTAGAATATTAGAAAAATTGTTCCGCCAATTTAACATTAAATACTCGACCACCGGACGGGTATAAAACCAGTTATCTATTTGCTGAAAAGCTTTTTGTCCTTGATAAGGGTTAAAAATTGAGGATCCGCATATTCCGGTTGGGCGTATTCATTATAATAATCATTATACTCATCTCATAAACTTGAAATTTTACCTTGTCAAGTTAATAAGTGTTGAAATTTGACTCATGCCTAAAATGATAACCCTTCCCCAACTGATGATATCCAGGAGAGTACGGTGATGGTAATTCATAGCACAGATAATAAGATGGCGTTTCTTAATATTATGTATCTTCATACCCATTAGAAACTCGAATATTATTCTTTTCTTCTTCAATACCTTTCTTATGCTTGCAAAATTTTTGAAAATTCTGATTTGAGTGAAATTGACTTCCTTAATATGAAAAAGAATCTGTACACACAAAACCGAAGCCCTAATGTAAATCAAACAAATAAGAAATATATACGTACGTACAAGAAAATATTTGTGTATGTCTGGGCTTTAAAGTAAAAACAGTAAAAATGACAAAATTAACAAAGAACGTAATACTAAATGCATTAGCTCCCAACCAATGGCGCCGTTTCATGATAATTGTCAAATCATGCAAAAATCTAATTAATCTAGATAACTAGGGTAAGTAAGATATCGTATTTACGGGGGTATGTGGTTAGTGACTTAGTGTTGTATTTTTTTCTAATTATGAAAAAAATGTAAAAGTTGATTTGAAGATAATATTATATAATATAATAAAGAAGTTCAAAACAAGCAAGAAACACAAGAACTTAGGTCAAACTACAAACACGAGAAACAAAAAGATCACATTCGCTTTTGGGTATGGTTATGACATTGTCAACTTAACTTAACTGACGATAACAATTTATTTGACTACATAGACATAGCCTAGTTCAACTTCATTAGTAATCTACTAATCTAGAGCAAAATCCATATACAGCAAATGTTCATTCTTTAACTAAACTAATTAAGATGTATTGAGCTTGATGGGGTATGATAAAGTGTGTGTCAAATTAATGTAAACTAACACATAAAAATAAGCTTTCTCACTCACATGTTAATGGTTACAACTATTCATATGTTAATTTAGTATCATTCAATAAAATATATTACTACTTGTTAACTCGATAATGATAGAAACGCTCAATAGCGCATAGGCATAACATAAAAACACAAGCATAAACATGAATCCATATGTCACAATTCAATGTAATATCGAGTGTTGAATACAACTTTCAATCAAAGTGTAACAAAGCAGCTAAGCAAATAGGATTCGTTGTTATGATCACCTCCGAACATGGAGCATTAATAGGCGGAGGTAAGATATCCTTCAACAATTTAAGAAGATAATCGTAAGAATAAGAATGTGTGTCACTAATACTCGTTCCAATTCTCAACTTGTTGCTCTTAGATGCAATCTAAATCTTCAATCTTGATGTTCCTATAAAAGAAAATTAGACTTAGGATAAGGTTTCTACGTGTTTCAAAGCCTCTAGAGAGCCCTTAGGTCGTAGCCTAAGGTTGGAAATCAAGTTCTCCACAAACCTAGTTGTATTTGTCTTTGAAAAGCCTCAAAACTAAATTTCCTCAATTCAAGCCTCTTGTTAACACTTGTTGGGCGTTGACCAGCGCCCAACTACGCTCACCTAACTTCTTCATGATCATCAAATGCTTGAAAATATGTTTTTTTGGTGGTCAGGCGCTAATCAACAGCGAATGAGAGTGAACCGATGCCCGGTAACTTTTCCAAATTGTTTCGGGTGCATTTTGTCACTGTTCTTCATCGTATTCAACGCTAATTTGACCTTGTACTTGTTAGATTTAATTCAACTAAAAAGTAGTCAATTAATCAATAGATGTAATTCAGTTATTCATAATTAAAACACATTTTGAGCTTTTAATTTACCCGATCAATGAGCATTGTGAAAAGACGGGGTGTAGTTAACTATGGAGATGGTCGAAATGATCATGCTTTCATTTTCTTTAAGCGTCCATTTCTATCTATAATCATCTAGTTTGCCGAATAGTTCAGGATGGGTAACCAGGTTGTCTCGAACCTTAATCGCAATAATAATATTATTTTATTCCTCGCAACTTGTGCTATGATTGTTGGTTCAAGCCTTTGCAAACACATATAATTGGAACGAGTTTTTGTGTTTATTTAATTTCTAATCAAAAAATACAATATTACATGCAATGGAAATATAAAGTAACCTACCGTCCACCCTTCTAATGATTAACCAACTGCTACTAACAATCATTTTAACTGGACAAGAAGAAAGAAAGTAATTAAAGCAATACTAAATAAACCAATTAACTAAAAATCTACATCTCAAGTGTTCCTTTATTTGATCAAAGTAAATTCCATATGACAATTCACAAACAACGATAATGGATTTGAACACCGCTGACATGTGACCCGCTGAAACGTGACTCGTGAACGAACCCGATTAATCTAGCAATCACCCCGTTAATTGGTTATTCGTTTACGTCATCATTCATTACAGTGATTCCGTCAAAACAATGATTATCTCGAACTTTATAAACTTTTCCTTGACACTGACTTCGTTCTGGTCACGTCCAAGGTCATTTCTAAACATGAATTTGTACCCCTACGTATAAACAATCCACCAACTAGACACTAGCCATCCACTGCACCGTCGTCGAGTCGCTAAATAAATACAGAGCCACCCTGATGTTTTGTTTTTTCCGCGCTACACCTGTTCATTTTTATTCTTCCTTTCTTATTTTGAACAACCACAACCTTTACCGATCAATGTTGGTCAAAGAGGCCACTCAACCAACCAAGGAAATAAAGCTGCCGCCTTTACCGATTTCTTTCACCCACCGAACGAACCAAATCCAAAGCCACCTTTTTTGACGGATTCTTTCTGCCCGTTTTTCACGCACTTACGTCGGTCTCCTCTTATCATGAAACAAGCCAATCAAAGCTCCTTTGATCACCTATAACAGCCCCGAAACACCAATGTTTATCACCGTTCACCCCTGTCATCCAAACGATACTTCCACGATGACAAAACTTGAACCAAAATAACAACCATTTTAACTAGTCAACAAGAAATAAAGTAATTAAAACAATACTAAATTAATGAACCAACTAAATATCTACTTCCCATGTATTCCTTTATTTGATCAAAGTAAACTCCAAGCATCAATTCACAAACTATGATAATGAATTTGAACACCGATGACCCATGAACCTAGTAACCCATTTGACATGCTGAAACGTGACTCGTGAAAGAAACTAATTAACCCAATAAGGATTTGAACTCCCGGATCCTCTTGTTGATCGAGCTTTATACTAATGCTAATTCATTGATATTCTTCTCTTGTCATTTAGGAAATCGTACGTGCAATGATCTAGTCCTTTCTAAATAATTTTCAGTGAGTTTTGACTTTAGTGTTCATATAATCCGGCTTCTTGAGATGCTAGCGTAACTCATGTTTATCCTTTCCCAAGCTTCAAGTGTAGTCTCTATCGATGCAAGTATGGGTTGGATAGAGTCCGAGCAACTCTCAAGGATTGGGTTCATGATCATTTGGTCTTCTAAGTGCCACATAAAGAATGGGGGTTGTGTTTGGTTATTTCAGCATTAAGGTGTTGTGATGGTGACTTTTTTTGTTGCTGATGAACTGGTTGAGACTAAGGCCGATGAGTGTGGACAATATTTGTTTCCTTAATACCGTGTGTTCATTGTTATGGGAATGATGGTCTTAGAGCTTTCCAATAAAGAGATCATGCTATAAGGGTTAGGATCAAGAAGAAGTTGATGGAGCTTGGTAGATAGGATACCATATATATCATGGCACAAAGTAAGTCTATGAAAAATGTTGTGTTCATTGATCTAGTTAAGTGCAAAATATATAATGTAGTCAACTAGCTAGTTAAAGAAGGAATTGAAACTACAACAAATTTACAAGAAACAATGGTAAAATCAAACCATGATTTAAATGTATTTGAACTAGTCTTTGATTTATCTTGGTGTGAATCTTCCTTCGTAATACATTAATCTTCATTCAAATATACAAAATAAGTTTTAGAAATTAAAGTATTCTGAAACGTTAAAGTTCTTCATTCAAAATACTTTTAACCATTCTAAACATGCGACATAGAGAGATTATGTGTATGTGTTTAAATTAAGAATGTAATTATTATGTTCTAAGACGGGAGATCGAAAAAGCTAGTGTTCATGTAAAGAAACACGATCAAACAAAACAATCAATGAGAGGAGGGGAGAAGAGAATAACTATGTTTTGAACTTGATACTAGCTTCCCTTGTTATAAACTTCACACAGTTTATAAATTACGATATACAACCCTTTGTTTCATCAAACTACACCGAAATCCACTTGAACCAACGTTCATTCGAAGACATATGTAATGAAAAATTGAAATTTATAAGAACATCAGCAAAAACAAATAGTCGGTGATTTTTGGATGTTGTATAGCATCTTTGATGCCAACAATCAATATTGTGTGTAACAAAGAACGGGAAAGATGTATGTCCCCTTGTTGTATTAATCATTCCATTAATAGTTGTCTATGACGATTGAGATCCTTTAGATATGTTGTAGATGTATAACCCTCCAAATCACACGCATCTAAAATGATTGATCTACCATCAAACGTATTTTGTCTCAATTCCATGGTTGTCTCCCCCGTTAGTATCTTAGCAACTCGTTTCATATTTGGGCGCATGTCGGCCATATGATGAATGCACGCCGAAGCAACAATAATCATCCTTCTCACTTCGTTAAGTTCATAGGCTTTTTCTAATCGTGGATCAATAAGTTCCTTCACATTACCTTGCTCAAGTAATGGCTTCGCCTATGGAAAATATAAACATTAGTCATTTTGAAACAATTTGAAAAGACTTTTACTAGTTTCACATAGGGTTGGTAAAATAAGTGGGCAAAATGACCTTAGTAGCACATTTATTTGGTTGAACTTACACAATTGTATCCCATTTTTTTGTTTTATATCACTATGAAACCAATTACTTTCACGTACCTAAGTAATATGTTGATGATAGTGATTAGTTGAAGCTACATATTCAATTTGGTATGGGTAATATGATTTTTGACAAATCGCTGATGGATAGGTTAGTGACGGAATAGTGACATATCTTTGAAAGTCTTACATTAATAGATTAGCGACTAGATGACTACCAACGAACAGCTACCATCATCTACCTAAAATATGAGTATTATTAACTTCAATATAGTTACAACAAGCTTTGGTCTTATGAATTATGGTGGATTATGTTTGTGATTACCAGCAAAAAGTGTTTGTAGTAATGTTTTTTTGGCAATACACATTTGTGATTTAGTGTATTTAACATGATTAAAATGTTATACTATAGTAACTGTGTACTTACCTATGTAACATTTTATAAGGTACCAAGTATGCACAAATAGATCAAAATTCTACGTACCCATATCACAAGGCTTTGTCGACGTGAATCAACAGCACAACGTCCAGTGATAAGCTCAAGCAAAAGAACACCAAAAGAAAATACATCGGTCTTTTCATTAATTACTCCATGCATAAAATATTCCGGAGCCATATATCTAAAAAATTATATAAAGCCGGACAGTTAACCAACAAATATGTTATTTGCTATGAATAAATGAGTAAGAGTGAAAGTTTTAGTACCCGAACGTCCCCTCAACGGGCGACACTACTTGTTGAGCCCACTTTTCCGGGAGCCATTTTGCTAGACCAAAATCGGATATCTGATCAAATGTAGATAACCAAACGTTAGAATGTGACGAAGATGATACAATTGATCGATGTAATGAAAAATAGAAACTAACTTGAGGTTCATAATCTTCAAGAAGTAAGATGTTTGAGGCTGTGATATCACGATGAATTATGCGTTTGTTACATTCGTAATGTAGATACTGCAAACCTTCCGCAACTCCAATTGCAATCTTAAACCTTATTTTCCAATCTAAGTTTTCTTCTGAAGCTGAAATAATAGAAAAAAATATGTTTAAAGTTAATTAAAATTATCCGAAATTTGAAATTTTGTACATTATTTAGTCCCACTGCTAAACAATTCACCACATGTTCCATAAATATACATACATATGTGTCTACCTTGTGTGTATGGTGCGCACACACGGGTTTCTATGTATGTGTGTGGAACATGCATATTAGGAATAGTATCATAATTGTGACAAAGATATCTTATTTTATTAAATATTTTTTTACACGTAAAAAACAACAAAGTTTTAATTCCACACCGTGTAATATATTTGCAAGGCTACCATGAGGCGCGAATTGTACGACAAGGTATAAACCATTTTCAGAACTGAAACCAATCAACCTAGCAGCATTTGGATGGTTAATATGTGCAATGATCCCAAGCTCGGTTAAGAAATCCCCAACTCGATCTTCATCTTTCTTCTCTTTCTTTGTTATCTTCTTGACCGCCACAATATGACCGTCAGGTAAGCGTCCTTTGTACACTTCCGCATGCCCACCTTTCCCGAGCAAATTGTCTACACGTAGATAATAATAGCAAAAGCTGTGAGTTATGGTTGAAAGTTGGATTGTTTCATATTAAGGGATTGACTAGCGGGTATATGCAAATGTAGGGACTTTGAAGTAAATCTTTTGCCTTTTTATTTGATTGAAAGTTAGGCTGTTTCAAAGTGAGGGACTGATTAGTTGTTATATGAAATTGTAGGGACTTTGAAGTAATTTTGTTGTCATTCTATTTGACATGCAAACCTGTGCTTCCACGTATTCTACTTTTAAAATTATTTTATTTGACTTCCAAACACACTAATATGTTTATACCTATTCGACTTTTAAAATTATTACGTCATACTATTTTAAACCCATGAAAAACTTTGATTTGTAAGTACATAAATTACCATCAAATGTGAGTTTCTATCGCTTTGTTTTTGGTGCGGGGACACCGCTGGGGTTTTTGGTGGTAAGCCGGTTCAAACGGTCACGGTTAGAGCTTGCAGTCACATTTTGGCCCCTAACCGTAACCGCAAGGCCTTGCTGTCACGGTTTAGAGTGGCACTACCCGTGACCTCGTGACAATAAAACGACAAAATGGTCTGATAAAGTTGAAAAGCGGTCACCAAACCGTCACGGTTTGGCCTAACCGTGACCTCTAGGGTACGAGGTTCTCAGTTTAAGGTACGAGGTAGACGTGATTTTGACAGAAGGCCGGGAATCGCACCACGAACCGTCACATGGAGGCCAAACCGTGACGGTTTGTGCACCAGATTTTCATCTTAAATACCTTTCCTCTGATTTTTTTTCCTCTACACATCTCATTCGAATTTTTTTCATTTGAGCTTTTATTCATCCAACACTCGAGATTTTTCAGCCTTCGTCATTCTAAAAACACGTTAATTCGAAAACAATGTCGGGTTCGGGAGATCATTATCAAAAGCCGAAGCTTCCAGATTTGAATGAGGTGCCACATATCGAAGATTCGAACCAGTTTGAACTAGTATATGTTTTATTATAACTTATTATTTAATATCTAACTATTATCTTTTATAGGAATATTACGTATACGGGAGTCACCCTCCGTGGGGGGAGGAGGAAACCAACCCGTCGAACACATTTGCTCAAGAGACGTACAACTCTTTATTTGGACAGACAGGTTACGGTGAAGGGTACAGATATCCCCCTTGCAATTCTTACGGGCATGCCCCGAACACGTACCACGCATAAACAGAGCTAGATTACGGACATCCCCCGTACCAGTCAGAACTAGAAATTACACATGTGTCTGATACTTTTAATGGGAATGACACAGATGAGAGTGACGGTTCGGTTCACCTCAATGAAAACCATGGGGACACCGCCGCCGCTCACCACCACCTTCCACCACCACCACCACCGCCGCTAAACCATCTTCCACCACCACCACCACCGCCGTGAATCCACCATTTTCCACCACCACCACCGCCGCTCACCATCTTCCATCACCACCACCGCCGCTCACCATCTTCCACCACCACCGCCACTCACCATCTGCGCACCACCACCGCCGCTGCACCACCGCCGCTGCAACACCGCCGTCACACCACCACCGCCGCTACATTATCGTTTTCGGTACGTAATTTTCCGCTTTAATCCATAGACGTAAACATAGATTTGATAGGTTTTCCTAAATAGATTTGATAGATTTTCCCAATTAAATTTGATAGGTTTTCCCAAATAGATTTGATAGATTTTCCCTTATAGATTTGATAGGTTCTCCCGTATGTGTAGCGTAGTTTGTCGACGGTTTATTATTATTATTAGAAATAATAATAAATAATAGTAATAATAATAGTTATAATAATAATAGTAATAGTAATATTAATAATACTAATAGTAATAATAATAGTAATAATAGTAATAATAATAATAGTAAATAATAATAATAATAATAGTTATAATAGTAATAGTAATAATAATAGTAATAATAGTAATAATAATAATAGTAAATAATAATAATAATAATAATAATAATAATAATAGTTATAATAGTAATAGTAATAATAGAAATAATAATAATAGAAATACTAAATAATAATAATAATAATAGTAGTTATAATAGTAATAGTAATAATAATAAATAATAATAATAATAATAATAATAATAATAATAATAATAATAATAATAATAATAATAATAATAGTTATTGATATGCTTCAGGATGCCCACGAGCCCCTTGGCGGCGGGGAGGATCAGCTCATTCCCCCGCCGCACGAACAGGACCCGCCCCAGCATTCTCAGCGCGTGTACCATGCCGTTCGATTGCCTGCTCATGTTCTTGATATGCTTCAAGACACACGAGACAGGGTCACGAGGCTAGAGGATATGCTGGACTGGGTAATCCAACACATGGTCGCCGACTATGCCGCCTCCGGTACGCCGTTGTTGTCACAGCCACCGAGGCGGCTAGGCCATGACGGTGCTGGCCCATCCGGCGCGGGCGGGTCTGGTCAGGGCAGCGATCCGGGGATGACGGATTAGATAGGTATTTTGTTTGTATTTTATTTCTTTTTGTATGTAAAAACTCGTTGTATATATATATGTGCAGTTTCAGTTATGATGACTTGTATATTTGGTTATGTTTGTTTGGTTGTGTTTCTTTGTTTGTTTGTTTTATATTTGTAATGTTGATAATGTTAATTGTATATGTTTGATAACAACTGATTTTTACGATTTAGGTTAATCATGTGATAAAATAACAACCAACTTGTTTAATAAATAATTAAACACAAAAATTACTTGTGATATGATAATTTAATAATAAACACAAAACACAAACACGTATGTTACGATTAGGTTAACCGTGTGATAAAATAAAAATAAAAACAAACTAGTGTGATTACTCAAATTTAGAAAATATATACAATATGTCTGTATAATGACAACCGATTTTTACAGACTCGTAAACAAATTAAACACAAAACCGTCACATTAATAATAAATAAATACTTGTAATAAGATAAATTATTAATAAACACAAAACACAAACTTGTGAGTTACGATTAGGTTAAAGAGTGATAAAATTAAAATAAAAACAAAGTGGTATGATAAAAAAATATAAAAAATATAGGCAATATGTCACGGTTTGTTCAAACCGTGACATATAGCCCCCAAAACCCTAACTGCACACAATCAATTCTCCATTAATTACATACCCAATCATTATTAACGGATCCCCAGAGCTAACTGTCACGGTTAGGCCTCACCGTGACAGTTAGGTCTCACACCTGATTGAACGGTCACGGGGAGGCCTATCCGTGACCGTTTGAATTGGTTTTTTACAGAAAACTGCGGTGTGTGCAGAATTCCCGTTTTTTTATTGATGATTATTAGAACATCATCACTTGGTGCATCTTGCCCATGCACATTAATATGATGGGATAGAAAATTAATGAGAGGAACATGTGGGGTTTTTTGGATTATTTTGCATGCAGAAAGTCAGCAAAATTCTAAAAGCATCTAAAAGTGTGCCGACTCCAATATATCTGAGTTCGGCTTATAACACAATTTTAGATTGTTTTTATATTCAAATACTGACTTAAATCAGATACATAATAACTAAACTCCTTTTGAACCTAACTGTTATTATTTTTTATATCTTCATGAATCAATGAACCTAAAAGTATATATTTAAAACAAGAAACTAAATAAAAAGCATTGTTTTTATTTTATAAAGATATTAATTCAATAACTGTTGAGGGACAACGCAAGTAATTTGTCATGAAAGCAGGGTGCAAGCTAGTGTGCTGTTTGAAGTGACAAAACACCTGGATTTGATTACTACATATAGTCTGCAACTAGTTCAACTGTCAAGTTCTTTTGACCCCATCCGATAAATGATAAAAGGGATGGGTTGAAGGTTCCACTATCTTTTACATATATCTATTTGTTTTTTTTCATTCAGTTAGTCAAACTTAAAATAACAAAAAAAAAAAAATAAATCTACTTTTGTGTAATGTTTTTACTTTTTAGGGAGCACATAGAAACTTCAAACTGATAAAATTATGAAATCTAAAAAAAAAACTTTTATAGTAAATAGATTACAAACTACGATAGGATGCAACAGAGGTCTATATAGTGCAAGGGGCACACATCTTTCTAGTAGGTTAGATATATCATTACAATGGATTAAAATTCTACTATATATGGTTAGACGTACACATTGTCAACGGTGTATCGTCCTTTTTAAGATTGTTCTTTAAAACATATAGGAAGACTAATGTTAATAGAAAAATATATTCCATACTTTGCTTTTAATTTTTATAAATAATAAAATACATCCAAAACATTAGAGATTGAAAATATTAAATATAACTATTTTAATTGAAAACCCAAACTGAAAACTAGTTTTCATCTTTTATCGTTTGTGCATACTTAACTTCACATTAATTACAATACTATTGATGCGTCAATTTAACCATTAATTACTAGGTATTGATTCAGGAGTAATATTATATGGGTGTTTGTTTGCGTTCTATAACAAAAATTAATTTTATAATTATTTAATGCTTTTCATTTAAATACAAATTAGATTAAGAAAAAGTTTATTATCGTTTGGTTAAACAAGTGAATTATCGTTATTATTATTATTGTTATTTTTAACGGCAACTATCTTTATTTACTTAGGAAGAAAACAATGTACTTACACACTTATAATACTCTATGTAAAGATAAAAGATTATATAAAGAAACAAAACAGGTAAACACTAGATATAACAAAATAAAAGTTGAATTTTCTAAAGGTTAACATAACATCACAAGAACATGCTGCTACTTTAATAAATTACGCATGCTTTTGAGGAGGCAAATACTAAAAGTTAATTCTTTCATTTTCAATAATTATTTAATGGTTCATGTTTTTTTCTCCAATTCGCATGTGGTTTATATTTGGTTATTTATCAAATATATACAAAATAAATAATCAACAAACTAAAGAAACAATTTAGAAGCACATACAATTTATAGATATCCAATAATTAGTAAATGTTAATGACAACAATAATTAAAATTATAACTAATTTTATAAATTTCAAAAATAATGCTATATTTATCTAATTAAATGTTATTTTTTTAAACAGCGTAAATCTAATTTTATCAACCACGTATATAGACTAAACCAAACCAAACCAAACCGATAAAAACACTTACCCGAGCAGAAGCTATTAGTCGCGGCCGCAAGTTCATGAAACGTGAAACTCCGCCACGAAGGTTTGGGCATGTCGAAATCGTTAACGATGACATGGGTGCTATTATTCCGACCCAATTTCATCATAAAACTTTTCCTCGAAAGCTCATATCCAGCCACCAATGGCCCCATAGAGAACCTCCTAAATGATTTCCTCTTCAAATTATTAATCAAATTCCTCCATGGCACCGCCCCATCGCCATCACCATCACCATTCGCCTGCGGTTTATCACACGATAACGAGCCACTGTTATCTGAATCCGAACACGATCCCGAGTCCTCCAACACACCTCGTGGGGACGATTGATCGTCACTTTCACCGCAATCATCACGCTTGTTTTTCAATGTTTGATCATCATCATGTGGTTCGTTTTCTAGCGTTGTTTCATGAGTTTTCTTCCAGCTTGAGAATCTCCTGCGTCCTACACGAGGTATATATATATATATATAAGTAAAAACTAGATGAATTATCAAAGTTAATGTTAGGATTAAATGATGAGTTGATGAGGGATTGAAGATTGATTACCTTTCATTTTGAGGTTGAAGTGGGAGTTTGTGTTGAGACTTGAGATTAATTCAAGCAATGGTCATGCATGGTTAGGCGGCGTAAGGCGGTGCTCCGGTGGAAGACGACGGTGACGATGGCGGAGGACGGTGGCCGGAAAATGAATGGGGGAGGGGGGAGGGGAATGTGTTGAGAGGTAGATATTATTTGAAGAGAGTGTGAGGAGGGAAGAAACAATGGTGTTTTTGTGTGGTGTATTCTAACTATTTGTCTATTTTTATACACTTTTTTTTCAATTAGAAGTGGTGATTGTTTTTTTTCTTTTTTCTCTTTTTTCTGGTATTGTTTATTTTAAAAAAATGTGGTGTTATTAATTATATTAGAAAATATTACATCAATCATAAGCGGTGAGGTTTAGGTTGAGATGTGGTTTGTGTAGATGTTTAACTATACTCTCTCATAAAAACATGACTAAATTATATGGATGGTTTTTATGTTATGTTTATAACTTAGGTTTTATATTTATTAAAATTGCTTATTTTATCTAAATTGTCAGTAGCTAACCTGTTTGTTGTCTAATCTTAAAATATGGTTCATAGTTTATGAACCAAATAACTTATCTTTTGTAAATCTTAAGTAATGTAAACGGTATTGTAGGAAAAGGTACAAGATGACATAAGAGCATTCACAGCTCATTTTCTTAAATTTATATGAGTGTATTCTTTATATTATATGGTATAGTTATAGACGGTTGTGAGTGAAGGATATGAAATTTTTACTGTTCAAACTGTATTTTTGAGAAATATTGTTCAAAACCATATGATGTTTTTTAATATATTTTAGGTGGTTGTGAGTGAAAGATATAGAAAAAATAATAATAAAGATATAAAAAGTATTATTTAATTAAAAATAGAAGAGAAAAAATAATAATTTTTAGTGTAATTATATGGATAAAGATGTAGAATGGATTGTGAATGCTCTAAGTTGTCTGTTGGAACCTTTTAACATAAACTTAGAGAATTCTAAGGACTGATTTCGGATGTATACTTTCGATCAACAACTGTTTTCGCTTAAATGAAGCCCAACAATATTGTCCTAACATAACATTAATGCACCTTGGCTCATTGCAACAAAGAATTATTAAGAAGATAAAGATGTGAGATCAAACAAATAGATAATAAAAACAGCAAATTAAAACTGTCACACAGAATGTAATCAAGATGGTTTTCTTATTTAAGTCAGCTGACTCAACAAAAGTATAAATCAAGTGTGTGGACTACCGATCCAAATATTTTGGTGTTTTTATTAAGTGTTCTGAATATAAGTTGAAGTTTTATTGAATTGTTCATCGTTGTAAAACCATATTCGACTCTTTTACAAACTAAACTTTGCATCTAATTCTGTTATTCGTTTGTATGGTACTTTTGATCTCTCATTTGCACAAACAATTTATTATTTATTGAGATGATTAGCATTCGATTTAAAACTCGAGAACAACAATTGGCATCAGAGCAACTCGGGTAAATCAATATTCAGAATTTCTTAATTACTCTATTATTCATAAACAGATCTCCGTTTTTCTCATTTCAAGTTTTCACTTAACTAGTTGATGTGTCAACCTCACGTCACATAAAGTAAATTAAAGTTTATTAATAATGTAACTTGATTGATAGGATTAGTTGACTGAGACCTCAAACCCCATTATCTATAATCCCAATTCCCATCGCTTTATGATCAAGTTTCTTATCCAAATACGGTTAACATAAATCACGAATTAATCCTCTATTTTGAAATAAATATTAATTTAATTAAATTAGTTAAATCATATTTAACTTTATGTATCTATGTATATATTTTTTTATCTTATACATGTATATTTTCATAATATTATATACGATTAAATTAAACTAGTCTGAAAATATTAGTTTTTATAGTTTTACTCTTAAATAACATTTGTATTCTAAAGAAATTAAACGTACAATCATTTGATTTGGAATTATATCACTTTCCTTAACTGTATAGTAACCGGCTATCTTATCTTTGTCTATTCAACGAAGGAGATACAAATGATCACCTTAATATGAATTAATACTTCAATTTTAACTATATGCTATAGTTTTTAAATATATAGTTTTTTTAATATTTAAAAACTATATTAACTTGGTCACGGAGAGTAATGTCATTGCGCACTATTACATGCAAAAGGAATCCATTGCATCAGCAACTGTCGTCGTTATCGAACTCATTGTTATATGAGTAGTGGCTCAACCAACCTATTACTTCCACGCATGCTTATTATTAACCTTAATCAATTACTCGTTCCTTAAAAATAAATAATAAATTAATAATTACAAGCCGCTGCGAGTGCATGTCTACGTAAACTACGCAGTTTGATTGTTTTTTGGTAATATAATCCCACGTTGGACATAAACAAACCTAAGACAATATTGTTTAATAACTTTTTTTAACGGCTAATTAGATCATTGACGGGCCATTGTACCACCCCCTCATCTCTATTACTCAAATACGGAACCTCAGTCCCGAACTTGATCAAACCATCATCAGAAGAAAACTCACCATAGGTGAGAAAAACCTCTTGGCTCTACCTGGAACCTCTGTTTTTTTTATCTCAGGTGAGACTTGAACGCATGAGATCCAACTTCATTTATTCTTTTTTTAATTTAACATAGAACTATTGGCCTACCAACTTCACCATGAGATTTGTTAATGTCTCCTTTATGTTGTAGAATTAACGTTAATAAAATACCATCCGAACAAATAAAAAGGACACAAATTATTGATATTTTAAAATTCAAACTAATTTTTAAAGTTAGGCTGATTTTTTTCGATAAAAAAGAGACAATGTCAATTTTAAGGTTGTGAACTATTGTAAACTATTTAATGGATCCGGTAAGAGGTTTGCCCTACAACGAATTGAAGCATTAACAAAAACTTCATTCCTTGTATGAAGGGGAAGCAATATCAAGAATCCTTCAAATGAAAATATGTAGGTTCATTTGCTAACCCTTTGCGACTTCTTCATATATATAGATTTGTTTATGGCCATAAGTGTGATGAGTCTAGTAAAGACCAAGTATTGATTGGTTGTTGATGATGACTAATATAGATACGTGACGCGTGCGGATAGTATATATATTTTGATAAAAGTTTTTCGCATAGATTCAGTTTTAAATGGTTATTACTAATACTAACTATACGCACAAAAGGCAAGTGTACCTATCGTGAGGTAATATAGTGTTGGTAAGAACCGAGTATCAATCCGTGGACAAACTAAACCTACTCAACAACTCTCATAATTGACTATTAATTTTGATTTAGAAAATAATAAGTTAAACAAAATAACAATAAATAAAGATAGATAAAGATATATTGAGATTTTTGGTGATTCTTTCAGTGAAGTAAGGCTGTTATTCTAATTTAGATTACACTTATGCAACTATGATGAATTGGTGGTGTGATTAAAGATATTGATTAAAGTAATTATGTTAATGTTTATAAATTTGAGTTGGCGCGATTTCTCGTCTATCCGCTCCATAGTGACTAGGACCACGTCAGGTTGAGATTTACTGCTTAGGTCAAAGCCCTAGTAATGTAGATAAATCTTTTGTGTCCTTTTCGACATACAATTTCTGAAAACATAACTTGATGTAAGAAGGGAGTTGATCAAGTTTCTTTCCAACATACCATTAATTTTAGAAAACCATAACAGTTACTGTAGATTTCTCAAACTAATAAAAGGGAACCCGTAAATGATCAGAAAGTTAAGGTGATATGATTTCTAATAACCATCTCTAGTTAATTAGCCATAGATTTGTTATGAATAAAAGTTGATCGTACGTTTTTCAACCGTGTATGACAATCACAATTACAAATCATAAGTTTATAACTTCCCATTCAAATGTAGGTGCTACCCATCGAAAGTTTTCCCAAGACCACCATAACATTAACATAATATAAATCGCACCATTAGTTCATCACAAATTACATAAGGTTTCACTAAATTAGGATAACAAATGAAGTTTAGCTCATAATAAGCTTGAACCTAACAACAAAGATAGAAGATAGTAATGAAATCATCGATAAATTAGAACAATCAAACCGGTGATTCACTATGGATGATGTTAAATGATCCCGAGCTTTTTCTAAGTATTGAATGGACCTCCAAAACCTTCTAAGGACCTCCAAAGTCTGGGTTCCCGAGAGGGAACACCAGCACTTCACCTCCCAAAAGCTGCTCTCAAAGTTGCAAATGAAGTCCTATTTATAGGCTTTCTGGAGTGTTTAAGCACAGCCCCATGATAGTACATTGTACGTAAAATTTTGTAGGCTCGTACGCTTAGATGTTGTCGGGCACGACCCCGTGTTCAATGGGGCACGGCCCCGTGTTTGTGGTGGGGCATGACCCCGTGCCTCCTGGGCACGCCCCCGTGCCTCGGGTCAGGGAATCGTACTTTTTGTCCTGTCGGACTGACAAACATGGGGGTGTGTTGATTTAAGCGCGAGAGTGTGTTTCAGGCTGGACATAGGGGCGTGCCTCATGAAGCATGGCCCCATGCTTGAATTCCAAAACTTGGTTTTCTTCATTTTCTTCTTATTTATGCTCCTTTTGTTCATCTTGGTCTTTTCCACGCCTGAAAACACAATATGAACGATTTAGGTATCAAATCATCATTTTCAGTAAGAGTTTATAGAATAATTGATGTGCAATTGATATGTTTTATATGTATAATTTGAAGCACATCAATACGTATGGATATTTTTTCTAACCTAACTGAAATTGTAAAGGGGCTTATTACCAGCATTGATAACCGATATATATAATATGACTTGCAAGCAATGTTTTCAGAACCAGATCAGACGTCGAACCGAACGCCTTACTGGTTTGGTGGTCGGACTGGTCGGACCGGATTTAACTATATTTTAATTATATTTATATATGTAATTAAATATAAGTAATTTATATATGATTTATACATATATTTTATAGTTATATATAAAACTTAACTATATTTGTATATCCGATGTACTAATTTATAGTTTAACACTCCGTTTTTACCCACTAAAGTCAAAGAAAAAAACCAAAACCGGTCCGAACCGGTCCGGTTTCCCGGTCCGACCAGCGGTTCTGGACGAACCGGCCGGTTCGACCAGTAGCAACCGACTCACCCCAGACCGGACCGGACCAGGCACCGAATCCTGGTCGAACCGGTCGGACCGGCCGGTCCGATCCGGTCTCAACAACATTGCTTGCAAGTGAAGAAGATCAAAAATGATAAAGGTATAGAGTATAAGAATTTTGTGATTGATGAACTTAAGTTGATAAAGGTACTTCAAGGCTATATAATACTTCTTGAACTCCTTTACAAAATGATATTGCTGAAAGGAAGAATATGACATAAATATGTACGTGGAAAAGATATTAGGGAATGGGGATGGCTCGGGTTATGTTTTGTTTCACAGTTAATGCTATGTAAAGCATCATTGGAGAAGTTGTAAGGTTGCCTAAAGTGTGAAATGCGATAGAATAATAAAGACATCAAGATGATGATTAAAAAGTGAGATGAAGCATGTCTTCGCCTTTACATTAATGTTTAGACAAGGTTCCATTACTACAAAGCTAATGATTCAAACCTGCACTTAGACACATGGTTAAAAACATACGATGATGCATCGCTACATTTCACTTGAAAGATCCAATTATATTAAAAAGAAACGAATATAAGCTCTTTGCGTACAAATACATGTTACGGATGTTATGATCTGGGTGCTTCCTTTGAAATCAACAAATGAACAAAATGAGGTCAATGATTTGTAACACCTTGATTTTTGATATGTGAATAAATACACATGTTAATAATACATATCATCACTCTTTTTAAGCGTTTTTTGTTGCAAATTTAGTTTGATCAATACTTAATTGGGTTCTATTTGAATTTATGTAGGTTAGTAGGTGACTTGGTGATTTTATTGAAAATTCTCAAGAATTAAGTGAAAGTGTTGAATTTTGGCTTATGACATGGCCATGTCGAATTCTAACATGGTCATATCAGAATGTTCAAGAATTGCAAGTCTGATGGTCGACACGGCCATGTCGTTTTAGACATGGTCATATGCGACGCAGGTTTTCTTTTTAAGTCAAAATTAAACCTCATTTGAAGACAACAAGGAGAAAAACAAGAAACCCTAGCTCCCTTTATCCTCCAAGTGACTTTTAAGCATTTTTTGAAGAAAGAAGACCAAGATTGAAGATCAATTGCTCCAAGGAAGATTTCAACACTATACAACCCACCTCTACTCATCTTGGTTTGATAATCTCTAGATCTACTATGTTTTCTTCCATGTTCATGAGTTTGGTTGTGGTTTTTGTAGGCCTTATGGGCTAACCACTCTTAATCACTTAGATTAGATGAAACTTAGCATACTTTTACATCTTGTATGTAACTCTTGGTGATGATTAGGTCAATGGTTATTACAAAGTTATGAATGCTCTTCAATGATTGTGTATGCTTGTTTAGCTTGAGAAAATATTGAATCTTGTTGGTCTTATAACCATATTATATTGGAAAATCATGTGTGTTAGAACATCTATTCATGAGTTGCATACATTAGTGTGTGATTTATGGCATTTGACCAGGGATGGTGAATGAGGGTTGAATATTTAGTAAAGTTGAATAAGTGTGCATCCTTATACATAAGTTTGAGAAAACCATTGTGTTTGTTATGAATTTCTCCTAGCCTTGTATATGTGTAACCATTGATAATGCGCATATCTATGGTTCATGTGTTCGTGTTAGGATATTCATAAGCTGAAGAGTTTGCATAACTGTTGTAACAATACACGAATTGAGGTGGTTTTCATGTGTGTATCGTGTTAACTTTCCAAAAGTTTGTGGGTTTGAGTATCCTTGACGGGAGCCCAATCCATCTTTCATATTGGCTTAATAATATCATTGGGTTTTCATAGCATAACTTCAGGTGGCTATTGTGTGTTTATCGTTCTAGCTTTCCAAAAAGTTATATAATTGGATAACCTTGATAGGAGTCTAATTTACTTCCATGTTTCATGTGTATAAAATGATCTCTCCATAGGTTCATGCATATTGTCATTGTTGTGCTAAGTGGATTCGAAGTCTAAGTGATATCTTCCATTGATTGATTATCTTCATCTTTATTTACTTACTTTAGTTAGACTAATTTTTTGTTAATCCAGTTAATCATAATATATACAACTCATCTTTTATCGGCTAGATAATGATAAAAACTTAGTATCAGGAGCTCTCGTGTCCACGGATCGATACTTGGTTCTTACCAAAAGCTATACTATTAATCGATAGGTACACTTGCCTATCGTGTGTGTAGTTAGTTATAAGGTGAAAATCATTTCATAATTTAAAGCTTTATTGTGTAAAATCCATCATTAAAATCTATATATCAAAACACACATCAATTTTTAAAATTAAAAAGCCTAAGGTTACCTTTGGGGTTAAAAGGGAAATTAAAGACAACGGTAAATGAGTTAAAAAAAGAGAGTACCTTAAAGCCTTAACTTTTTAAGAAAGTAAGCGTCACCCCTCTTTTCTTGTGTTGCATGGCTACCAAACAAAAGAAAGAAAATACCATGCCCATTTTAAAGAGAATGTAGATAAAAAGAAATTCTATTAGAAATCAATGTAAAAGGAATGTATGTATAATCTACTAGTAGATCTATGCATGAAATGATGATTATATATCATTTGGATGGATTTAGATATTAAGGTCTGAATCTTGAAAATGTGCTTTTATATATCCAAAGAGAGAAAGTGTGCTTTTAAAGTAAGAAAGCTTTTTCTCAAGCAAAGGTTACATTCTTTACATTTGAAATGACATGCTAACCTATGTTGGTATTGAAGGTGTTGTAATAATTTCTCATGAAAAAGGTTGGATATTAGATACATGTGGTTCAAAGTTGTTAGAATACCCCGTGTGTTAGGGTTTTGCGTTCAAGTTTAAAATGTGTGTTCTCATGGTTGTAAAAGTTCTTAGGCACTTCTCATGGTCGCAGATGGTTCTTCGGAAGTACTAGATCGATCGATTGTAAAGTTACGAGTACCCGGCTTAGGCAAGAAATACTCAAAGAGTACCCGATCATGATAAATTATAAACAAATTAATTTTTGTAGATTTATATATATGTCAAATATCATATGTTTACTAATGTTTATAACAAAATACGTGAATATCAATATATATCAAAAGGATACATATTCAAATACTAAAACATTTTAAAAAATGATATTTATTTTTTAAATATGAATAGACATAGTAATCATCTAATACTCATCTTCTGAGGTGTCTTCATGAAAAACAATGAGAATCCAACAATAATTAGTGGAAAATAGAGAAAATCAGTGAAAAAACATAAAAAAATCTAACTTAACTAAGTTGAACCGACCGCGTAGGTCTAGTTGGACTGAGATGCTCCGAATTTAACCAATTACAAGTAAGGTTGACTGAGTTTAAGGAATTCGCCTTGACACATTCCTAAGTACCTAGTACTTGGCCATCTAGGCCGAGTTCACAATGCACTATGAGTTTTAGATCCATTATGTTTAATTTACTTTCAATTATTATCAAGCGATATGCATATGCAAAGTTTTCAAATTTAAAGATTTGCTAAAGTTTGATAAAGTTATATCATTAAGTTTACGTTTTTATAAAGATATGAACCGAGTTGATGATAAAACTTAGTGGGGATCGGTTTCATCTACTATTACACTAAGTATGAATGAGGGAAACATGTTAGAGTAAGATAGTTGTTAGGTCTAGATTGTATAGGGCTAGATCAATTTTGTATAGGCTTAGTACTTGAAAATCAAGTCTTGTAATTAATATTTGTAACAGTCAAAATATATATATATGTGATTTGAATCTATAGGATAACCCCATATATATGTGTGTTGATTTGTGACTTGATAGGAGAAACAATATACTTGGATGGATTTCCTGAAATTGACCAAGTGTAGGAAACATCTACGGATGAACAATTTTGTTAATCCGTAGATATGTTTCATACAAGACCAAATGACCAAGTGTAAGTTTCTGCGGATGATCAAGTTTCATGAAGGGAAGACTCCTACGGAAGAAGGATTTCCTACGGAAGAACAACATTCCTACGGAAGAGCAAATCATCTACGGAAGAACAAAAGATCTGCGGAAGGCAAGACTCCTGCGGAAGACCATTATACTTGTGCGATTACAAACTCCAAGAAGTCAAACAAGTCAACACGATCAACAACAGATCCCGAGAGATCTGGTGTTTCCTTAACCGACTCAAACCGTGTATAAATATGAGTCCTAGGTTTCACATCTCGGGGAACACAATCAATCATTATTACGGCTGTCAAGTTACATCATTGTGCAACCCTAATCGCCGTCACATCAACATCAAACATTATTTGTTTCACAGAATTCGATTGTTCATAGTCATTCATTATTATTCTTTTGTAATCATTACAGTATAGTTAATGAAATACATTTGAATTATTATTGATTTCGTATTTATTGTGTTTCTGTGGTTGTGTTCATCATTAATTATTAAAAACAGTTAAACGTCAATTAGTGATAATTCCGCGATCATTAAATTGATTTATTTTAATACTGATAATTCCTGAATTGAGATCCTTGGATTCACAGGTGGTATCAGAGCGTTGGTGCTCATTGATTTAGATCAATTGATCTATCAGTATTAAAATTGTTTAATTGACTTTCAAACAATTATATCAACGACTGGTCATTCAGCAAACATTCTCTTATTGCTTGTATGATTTAGATCTATATTCAAATTCATTGAATACCAGATCTGCGTCTTTGATTGATTTGTCAACTTAAGCATTTAACTTTTAAATCCATCTTTTGCAGTTAAACATGAGTACTTTTGGAGGAGGATCTTATCAACCACCAAAGTTGGAAACAAAAGCTGATTTTAAATCCTGGAAGATCAAGTTCAGGAATCATGTGAACTACACAGATTCTGACTTGTGGGAGTCCATCACACAAGGTCCTTATATTCCACCCACTCTTGGGCCGGATTATAATGACAAAAATCAGCCAATCAGCACTAAGGACTTGCCACCTGATGATGTCAAGAAGGTCAAAGTTGATATTAAAGCATACAGCTTGCTTAGTATGGCTTTGCCTGAAGAAATCTTGATCAGGTGCGAGAACTATAAAACAGCAAATTCCCTGTGGAAGATACTTCACACTCTCTGTGAAGGGAGTGATGAGATCAGAAGCATAAGGAAAGACACCCTTAGATCACAATATGAAACTTTTCATCATATTGAGGGTGAGTCAATTCCTCAGCAACTCCATCGATTTATGCAACTTGTTACTGAGATGAACATCTTGGAGTTAAAATATACTACTGAGGAACTGAACAAGAAGATGCTCCACACTTTGCCTGAAAGTTGGAAGCAAACAGTCTCCATGTTCAAGAACACCATAGATCTCAAGACAACTGGTCTAGATACATTGGTTGCCAAGGTTGAAGCACTTGAACTGGATGAACAAACAAGAAACAAGAGTGTGAGAACTCATGTCTCACCTTATCACTTCAAGGAAACCAAGAATGCTGGAAGTGCATTTATTTCTAATAATGAAGGTGATAACTCTTGTACTTTGAGTGAGGATGAAGAGGAAGTAAGCTTTTATGCGTCCAAACCCACTAAGAAATCATCTCAAAGTAAAACTCAAAAGGAAAAGGCTAAATCTACAGAGAAAAGAGAGACATCAGCAACAGCAAACTCAGAACCAATAACTGTGATATTGGATTCTGAAGAACAAAAAGCAGCCTTTGCAGCCTTCAGTTCAAGCTTTCAAGCATATCTTGGCAGTTCCCTTACAGCAGCAAACATCTGTCAGCAAGATTTGGAGGAACTCCCTCCTGATGTAGTCGAAGAGATGGATCTACAATGGCAAATGGCAATGATTGCTTACAGAGCCAAGCAATATCTTCGAAGAAATAAAAATCTGGCAGCAGCAAGCAAAACATCAAAGATTGGAGTTGATAAGTCTAAAGTCAGATGTTACAAGTGCAATCTCTATGGTCATTTTTCAAGAGAATGCAACCAACAATCAACTCCACAGTATCAGCAGCAGCAGCAACAAAATCAGCAGCCAACCTCTCAAAGATCTCTGCATAGACAACCTCAGCTCACATCCCCACCAGCCACAAATACATCAGCAGGACCAAGCAACTCTAAGGAGACAGGGCTGATCATACTTCAGGATGGAACATGTGACTGGAGCCTGTATGAGAAGGAAGTGATAGAGGAGAATCAAGCACTGATGGCACATATGGAAAACAAAGTTCCTCCTATGGCCAGAGAGGTAAAAGACAGGTTATGTTCATCAACATGTGATGAGGAAGTTGAGAGATATAGAGTCCATGCTCAACAATTGGCTGATAAAGTAAAAGAAACTATGGTTTTAAATGAATCACACTTAAGAGAACAAAAACTATATCAAATCAAAATAAACTCTTTACAAAAAGATTTAGAAAAATATGTTTCTGAAAACTACAGTCTAAAAGCCCAAGTTGAGCATCTGACCTCTTCCTTAACAAAATCCATGGCTGATCATGCATCCACTGAAGTGAAACTTCAGAAGTTTCAACTATCATCTCAGCAATATGAGAAGTTGATAAATTCTCATATTGAATCAAAGAACAGGTTCGGGTTGGGTTATAATGTTGTTGCACCACCTATTAATGATAACTACACACCTTTACCTGAAACAATGACTAACAATTTGTCAAATCATTTTGTGCAAAGCACCAAAATTGACATCAAAGATAGTCAAATAAACAATAAAACTGAGATGAGTGAAACTGAATCTACTGAATCAGAATCAATTAAACATAATGAATCAGATTTTGATAACTATGATGACCTGGATGATTCTGATGAACATGATACTGATCAACTGAACATTGGTAAGAATGTTCAAGTTGAAAGTGGTCTTCCACGAGTCCTTGAAGAATCAAAGTTGCAGTACCCGCCAAAGCAACGGAACATGCTGAAGACTATTTGCAAAAGGATTGTTGAACTTAATGAAGGATTACAAGAACTGAATCTTCACAAGATTGATAGCTGCGGATCAAGTACAAAAGCACCTTTGTCATCTTCTGATAAAGGTAAGAAACAATCAAACAAGAATCCTCAGAAAGCACCAACTGAAAAATCCGTAGAACACCTGCGGAAAAAGAACTATGAGGAATCCGTAGAACATCTGCGGAAAGCAAAAACTGTCAAGTCCGTAGATCATCTGCGGAAGGCAAAAACTACTGAATCCGCAGACAAGCAACGGAAGAAAGAATCTGATACTGCGGACAAGGTAACAAGAGAAACAAACAAACATGCTCAGAAAAAGGTCAATATCAAGCAACTAAAGGGAGCCAAAGACAAACAAACAACAGCTAATGAAGCACCAAACAAAAACAAGAAGAAATCATCTGATGTTTCAGCAAGTGAGAACAAAAACAACAAAAAGAAGGCTGAACTCGAAGACACTTCTGAGAAATATTGCAAATGGTGTGATATGAAGAATCACAACACTGATGAATGCTATTTCAGTAGCTACTGTTCCATTTGCAACATGAACAATCACATGACTGATGATTGCTTCTTCAACAAACATTGTGCCATTTGTGACAAAAATAACCATTCCACTCAGGAATGTTATTTTAATAAGAAGAATAAGAAAAAGAACAACAAAAAGTCACAATGTGCATCATCCGACTCAGAAAGTGAAAAAGAGACAAAGGCTCAGAAAGAACAACAAAAGTCAACGAAAAGATCATCTGTTGCGGACAAGACTGCGAAGAAGAAAATACCAGCACAGGCTAAGACACCTCACAAAAAGGTGGATTTGTCTGATAAACAGACTGAAGTTGTTGATGGTTTCTTTGACAACTTTGATAAAGGAATTCCTGTGTCTCAATCAAAGCAGAAAGATGAAGAAACTTTCAAGTCTACAGGATCCTCTTCAAAGTTAAGATACCAACCAAAACAAGCCAAGTTGAAGAATGACTCGGATAAGCATGAAGATACTCAGAAACCTGAATCATTTTCAACAGAATCATCCTCACCACCATCAGATCAAAAAGAAACAACTAATACTGAAACTTCAAGATTAATTCATGAAGGAGTAACTATTGTTGACACAACTGGCAAACCCAAGACAATTAAGCCTTGGGTTGTCAAGACTAACTAATTTCTTTTTGTTTACAGGAACAATCATGGAGAGCTGACAACAAGTGGTATGTTGACAGTGGTTGTTCCAGACATATGACAGGCAACTGTGCACTTCTCCATGACTTCAAACATAAACATGCCTCTTATGTGGCATTTGGTGGGGATAAGAAGGGAGGTAAAATTGTTGGTGAGGGAATGGTAACTAATGGTGTTTTAACATTTGAAAAAGTAAATTACTGTGAAAATTTGCAGTATAATTTACTTAGTGTTTCCCAAATTTGTGATCAAAATTATTTAACACTATTTGATAACACTAACTGTTACATTCTTAAGCCAGGGTTTACAGTTCCAACAGACTGGATACTTCTTAAAGCATCAAGAAAAGGCAACACATATATCTTGGATATGAACAACACAACACTCACAAAACATGAGACATGCCTGCTGTCCAAATCTTCCGAAGATGAATCTCAATTGTGGCATAGAAGGCTTGTCCATTCCAACATGAAGAACATGAATAAATTGGTGAAAAATGACTTAGTCATTGGATTACCAAAGAAAGAATTTCATTGTTCTAATCACTGTTCTTCATGTTATAAAGGAAAACAACACAGAGTGTCTCATAAATCCAAAACAATCAACACTAACACTACACCACTCAAATTGCTTCACATGGATCTCTTTGGTCCAACCAATGTGCTGAGCATTGGAAAAAGGCAATATTGTTTGGTGATAGTTGATGATTTCACTAGATTTACATGGGTCTTTTTCTTAAAACATAAGAGTGAAACATCTGAAACATTAATGGACTTTGTGATCAAGATTGAGAATCAACTTGATTTAAAAGTTAAAATTTTTAGGAGTGACAATGGAACTGAATTTGTTAATGCTGATTTGGATTCTTTTTGCAGGACTAAAGGAATAGCTAGACAATTTAGTGCCCCAAGAACTCCACAACAAAATGGAGTGGCTGAAAGGAGAAATAGAACACTGATAGAAGCAGCCTGAACAATGCTAGCTGATTCTCAGTTGCCCATTACATTCTGGGCAGAAGCTGTGAATACAGCTTGCAATGTTCAAAATAGAACTTTGATAGTCAAAGAACATAATAAAACACCTTACGAACTCTTATTTAAAAGAAAACCTTTTATAGGATATCTTAGAGCTTTTGGGTGTCATGTGTCTGTTTTAAATACTAAAGAACAATTGAGAAAATTTTCTGAAAAAGCCTATGATGGTTTCTTTGTTGGATATTCATCCACTTCTAAATCATATAGGGTGTACATTCCAGAACATAACATAGTTGAAGAGACTCCCAATGTTTCTTTTGATGAATCCATGTTTACTACCAATGTAAAAGGATCATCTTGGTTATTTGATATAGATGCATTAACTGAATCATTTAACACTAGTTATCTGATCAACGCAGGTGCTGCGGATACATGTTATCCCTTTGTGCCCCAAGTGTGAATGAAGTGCCTTTAACAGCTGACCCACCAAGAGCACAAGTGTCACCTGGACCACAGCAAAGATCAAGTCAGCAGCATGAAGCTACTTCTGGAGAAGCAAACTCTTCATCCCCAGCACATGTAAATTCATCAGCAGATGTTCCCTCATCCGTAGATATAAATACTGGTGCAACTACTGATGCTAGAGATGGAGAGGAGGTAGTCATTCAACAACCATTGCCAGCTGACCAACATTGTTCATCCGTGGATGGTGATGTATCTCCTACGGAAGTACAAAATGCCTCCGTCGATGTTGCAATTCCTCCTACGGAAGAACAAAATACTGCTTCCGTAGAACCTCCTGCGGAAGAACAAAATGCTGCTTCCGTAGAACTTCCTGCGGAAGAAGACAAAGCAGCCAATCAAACAGAAGCTGATCCGAACGACCATGAGCCTTTTGATTATTTCATCGACTCAACTACTCAGCTGACACCATCTGCTTCAATGGGTTTCACAAACTTAGACTCCACAGTTCAAGTTGATGCTGTCTCAACAAGCAGAGTACACAAGTCTCATCCAACAGACAATATCATTGGGGATCTGTATGCTAGAACCACAAGGAGCAAAGGAGGTGTGGCAAACATTTGTTTGTTCACCTGCTTTTTGTCCCAAACAGTTCCTGCAAACATTACAGCTGCACTAAAAGACAACAGCTGGATTGAGGCTATGCAAGAAGAGTTACAACAATTCAGAAAACAGAAAGTGTGGACTCTTGTAGATTTGCCTACGGGTCAACATCCAATTGGCACAAGATGGCTTTTCAAGAACAAGCTGGATGACAGAGGTATCATAGTGAGAAACAAGGCCAGACTTATTGCTCAAGGATATACTCAGGAAGAGGGAATAGACTATGATGAAGTCTTTGCACCAGTTGCAAGGATTGAAGCTATACGAGTCTTCCTCGCTTATGCAGCATTCAAGAAGTTCACAGTCTATCAGATGGATGTGAAGTGTGCTTTCCTTTATGGGAAAATTGATGAAGAAGTCTATGTGGCTCAACCCCCTGGATTTGAAGACCCTGATTATCCACATAGAGTATACAAGCTTGACAAGGCTTTGTATGGTCTTCATCAAGCACCCAGAAAGTGGTATGATACACTATCATCCTTCCTGCTGAAGAATGGGTACAAGAGAGGCACTATTGATCAGACACTCTTCCTCAAACAAGAACATCAAGATCTTTTGGTGGTTCAAATATATGTTGATGACATCATATTTGGATCAACTAACAAGAAGCTGTGTCAAAGCTTTGAAGACTTAATGAAATCTGAATTTCAGATGAGCTCCATGGGAGAATTGACTTTCTTCCTTGGCTTACAAGTTCATCAGAAATCAGACGGCATTTTCATCAATCAAGAAAAGTACATTCATCAAATTTTGAAGAAGTACAATCTTCCTGATTCCACTTCTTGCAAGACACCTGCCTCAACAATAGACAAGATTGTGCCTGACACTGCTGGCAAATCCGTAGATCAAAGATTGTACAGATCAATGATCGGTTCTTTAATGTATTTAACTGCCAGTAGACCTGACATAATGTTTGCTGTTTGTGTTTGTGCCAGGTACCAATCTGACCCAAAGGAGTCCCATCTGAATGCTGTGAAGAGGATTTTCAGATATCTGAAAGGCAAACCTGCATTGGGACTTTGGTATCCCAAAGATGGAGACTTTAGCCTATACTCCTATTCAGATAGTGACTATGGAGGGTGTAACAACAACAGAAAATCCACAACTGGTGGATGTCAGTTTTTAGGACCAAGACTTGTTTCATGCCAGTGCAAGAAGCAAACCAATGTCTCTGTATCCACAGCTGAAGCAGAATACATAGCTGCTTTAGCAGGTTGCTCTCAAGTACTTTGGTTGCAAAACCAATTACTTGATTATGGTTACAATTTCCTTCACACACCAATTCATATTGATAATTCAGCTACTATGTTTATAACTGCTAACCCAGTTCAACGTAGTAAAACTAAACACATTGAAATTAGATACCATTTTCTGAGAGATTGTTCTGAAAAAGGTCTAATCAAGTTAGTCAAAGTAGACACAACCAATCAGCTTGCTGATTTGTTTACTAAAGCATTTGATTCTGTTAGATTTAATTTTCTGATAGAATCTTTAGGGATGATTAACTTAGAATAAATCAACAAAAGCATATGATTGACTTTATGCAGAGTAATCGTTAAGGATAACTTAAGTGTCTGATAGAACATCTATACATGCATTATATAAGGGAAATGATAGTAGACTATACTTGGCTATTAAACAAAACCTCAATCTGACGTATATCATACTGATATGTGAGTAGGTTCAACTTGAGTGGAAACAAAGCTAAGAGCATGCCAAACTAAAAGCATGAGGTAACTGTCTGTGGGGATTCCATTTGAGAATCAGGAAGGTATGTTCTCTCCTGATGTGATCAAATCACTTACACAAGCACACTATGTAAAATACTTTATAATATTCTATCTTTGCAAAGTCATATTCCCTCTGTTTTGTGTGAACAAAGACCTGGGACTGTGATTAATAAGTGTGATCTTCATTCTCCCTCTGTTTTGTGTAAACAAAGACCTGGGTTAAAGTTCACCTCTGTTTTACGAAAGTAAAGACCTGGTGACTATGAAGATCATATTTCAGCTCTAACAAGGAATCACTTGTGATCCATTGTACATCAAGTCAAAGAGCTTAAACATCAAAGCATTCATGAGACTGTAATTTGTCTCAAGATAGAACTTATAACTTAATGTACATAGTCATTAAGTGTGGAATGTAGTGATTTGCCTCACCTACGGAAGACCTACTCTAATGATAATTGAATGTGGGACTCATGATTGCTACTGATTAACAAACTTCACAACATGATAAATCGCATGCCTAGTTGATACAATACTCATGTTTGAATTTAAGTGGATCTATATACTTGCAATCAGGTATGTGTTGAATCAACTAATCAACATCAGCAGAAGCCAATTTGTAGTATGATCCCTCTATATATATATGCATGCATGTAACTGTTTGTCAGATGTTTAATTGTTATCTCAACTGACTTTCTCTCATTTAGACTGTCATATGCCTGTCATGCCTATTTACAACTTAAATTTATGATAAATGTAACTGTCTCACATTAATCACAAATTTAGGGGGAGTAGTTCATGCATGAAAAATAATAAAAGCTGATAATTGATCTGAATTACTTTGAAGGAATTGGAACTTGAGCACTAACTTGAATGCAGGATACAGGAAACTTGCCTCTCTGTACTTAATTGCCATGCAAATAAAGTCAACAATGTCCAACATCAACATTTGATTCTACTCTGTAGATATCATACATTTAAAGTTTTAAACTTTTTATGTTCCGCAGAAGTTTCAGTAATACTTCTCATCCGTAGAAGTAACAGTGAAATTTCTGCATCCGCAGAAGTCACAGTAATACCTCTCATCCGTAGAAGTATTATGTGATTTCTGATTCAGCAGTTCTGATTCAGCAGCAAAACAAAACACATGCATTATTTGAACTTTGACATCTGCAGAAGTTAAGGTTCCGCAGATGTTGACATCCGCAGAAGTTAAGGTTCCGCAGATGTTGACATCCGCAGATGTCAAGGTTCCGCAGATGTTCTGCGGAAGAGATAATGCATTCTAAACACTTGGTATGCGGATAGGAATGGATGGAAGTGGGCCCAACATAATTAATAAAAGAACATAATTAATAAAAGAAATTAATATGTTCCCCTATAAATAAGGTTTCTGATATTTTTACAGAGCACTTTCACTTTTAACCTAGAAAATCGCCCATTTTCCCTTTTTTCAAATTTCAAAATATCCGTTTCCAAGAACACATCATCAACATTATCCTGTAATAAATTACTGTTATCGCAAAGGTAAATCATGTCTTAAACATCAATACGGAACTGGTTAATCGATTATTGTCATTTAAACGATTCAACTGCATGGTTTCTAACTTGATTTTCTTTGCAGATGGCAAATAGATTTGCTAAAGAACACAATGTGTGCGCGTTCTTGAACGCTGATGATCCAGCAGCGGAAGGATGTCGAGATATCATAAGATATCTCCGACGATCCAGGCTCTTCTACGCCTTGACGGCTGAGCCTGTGATCCATCAGGCGCACATTATTGATTTCTGGAACTCAGCACGAGTTGAAGAACAAGACGATGAGGAGGTGATAGTGGCTGAGGTTTTGAGTCAGCGTCTTCGATTCAATGAAAGCACCTTACGAAGATGTCTGGAACTGGGAGATAGAGAAACAGGGCACCCCGATGTATTTGAGAATGAATACATTGAAAAAGTATTCAACCTAATGGGGTATGATGGTGACTACGAGAAAGGGGAAATCAAGAAGGGTAGGCTGTGCAAACCGTACAGATTCTTGTGTCACACCTACCTAAAGTGCATGTCGAACAGGAAGTCGGGGCTAGACAGATTCTCTCGGCACATTTCATCCGGAATCATTGGAGTATTCAAGGGGAGAATCTATAATTACGCCAAATACATCTTCAATTGTCTGATTGAGCAAGTCAAACTGCAAAAGAATGACAAGATGTACATGTTCCCGAGATTTATTCAACTGGTGATTAACTCAGAGCTTCCAAGGTTGAGCAGAGTTGGAGAAGTGTTTGTACAAGCACACCTGAGCAAATCAGTGTTGAACAAACTTAGTGGGAAGTATGAGGGTCCTGATATGCCAATGTTCGCACATGTTATAGATCCTCAAGCAGACCTGCCACAAGAGTTGGCATGGGCAGATGAAGCAGAATCATCTGCTGACTCTGCACAATCTTCTCACTCTCCACACCAAACACCACAACACCAAGAACAATCACCACTCCAAACACCACCACTACAACATCAATCACCCAGCCAATCACCCTCTCAACAACCACAATCACCAGCAAGCCTAAACACCCAACCAATCTCTCCAATTCACCACCATCAATCACCTGTACTAATATCATCATCCTCTCAATCATCATCTCATCAGACTCAACCATTCTCTCCACAACAAATCCAATCCCCCGTACAACCACCACCAGAATCTCCAAAACATCAATCACCGGAAAGTGCTGGGACTGAACCTTTTGAGGTAACTGAGTCTGTACACTCCGTACACTCAGGAGACACAGAAATATTATCTGAAGCCAGCACTGTTCCTTTCTCACCAACACACACAGAAGAACAACCTTCATCAGCACATACCGAGCCCATACCTTCATTGAAAGATGAACAACTTGCTGATGAACACGGGGAAGTTCAAGAATCTGCTCATGATGTCACTGCATACCATGAAGATGACTTAAGTGACAGTGACATTCCTGTGAGCAAAAGCTTTCTGGTTGCTAAGTACAACAAGCTGGTACTTAAATCCAATAAGCGAAAACAAAGAATTCTGGAGTTGTACGGTGTAATTCAAGAAAAGGATGAAGAACTGATGAAGAAGGATGCCAGTCTAAAAAGACTCAGAGAAGATGCACTATGCAACAATGAAATTATTGATGCATTGTTCCAAACAAAACGAGAGTTAGAGGCATCTTTAAAACTTGAGCAAAATGAAAAGGCTGAGCAAATAAAGCAAAAGGATCTAGAGATAGAAAGCCTGAAAAGAAAACTCTCTGATCTGAAAACAAAAGTGGATTCAAGAACTGAGCCAGCAAAACAGTCGGGTAGAGCTACTAAGCCACTGATCTCATACACCCGAAAAAGAAAATACTTTGGAGCTACTCTAAAGAAACCTGAAGAAGAAAGCTCCCTAAAGAAACCAAAACTTCCATCTCCTGCACCTACACCTTCAGTAGAAATGTCTGCTGTGAAGGTATCCTCCGGAGAAGAAGATGACAGTGAGAAAGAGTGGGAGGAACTAACGAGAATGGAGTCCCCCACCGGTGATAAGGGTGGAAAGGCCGATGACCTTCTAACAACCGCTGATATCATGGAAGAGAGGCCTGATTCCAGCATGTTTATGACCCTCATCAACCATGGTTTTCCGTATGACATGGTTGAGAGGATGAACACATCAGAAATGACCAATGCACTGAAAGAATTTGAGTTTGCCAGGTTCATAATCCCAAACTGTGATTATGAAGCCTTTACTACATTTCAATCATTGGAGAAAATCAAGAAGGATTTGGGCCACTGTGACACAGCCAAACTCACCAAGTATAATATGACTTGCTGGTTACAGGGGCACAACTACCAGCCGCATGAACTTAAAGGTAGAACTACTGGAGAACTGCGGAGGATGATGGAGCATGTAATGAAGGTGGAGTTGGAAACAGGAGTCAAATTCAGAACAACAGCTCCTCATCCTACTGATGACAAACAAAGCAAACTATCTGCTGATCCAATCACTGTGGAACCCAAGGATCAGCATAAAGCTAAGGATAAGCTCATCAGGGAACCAAGGGAAGTCATTCCAGGCAAAGTATGGCCCCTTGGCACCACTGTCAGAGAAATCACTGATCAGAAGTCCACTCTGATTCAGTTGATTGATCACCTCACAACTCCCAACTCAGCTGAAGAAAATAAAATAATGGCATGGAAATATGATCAGGAGTGGGATTGTGCAGTGATTAAAAGGACATCAGGAAGATTTGAATACTTCCGTGATGTGTTTTCAGTGCTCTGCCTTCCTGAGAATGATTTAAAGGACCTGCAAAGCCTTACTTTGACAAATTATCCAATACATCCAAGGGGCAGGGACTTCTCAAGCAGAGTGGGTCAACTGAAAACAAGGTTCAAAGATGATGTGATCATAGGAGCTAAAAGAGATGATGATGCTCACAAACGAAGAACTCAAGGGCTGAAAAGATCCAAGTCCAACACCTCTGACTCAGTAGATGATGAATTTCTGAAGAGGGTTGGATATAACAACAGAACATCAGCAGCCATCAAACACATTGAAGGAACTCAATACACACTCCCTATTACTGAGTGGGGATATGTAGAGAGGACAAAAGAGCTGGTGCTGATGAAAACTGCAGAGAACAAACGCGCAGAAAATATCAGGATCTTTGATCCTGCGGAAATCAAGTTGCTTCATCCAAGCTACACTTCTTACCTTCATGACAAATTCTTTCCGAAGCTGAGTGATGAAGCAGCTCAAAATGATCTGTTCCTGCATGTACACATGATCCAAGTCATAGACAAACTTCATGCAAAGGCCTACAAACGACGCAGACACAATGCAGGCTTGCTGAAGGGCACATAATATGATGTAGTTACAGAACTTCGCCTCTCCGAACAAGATGAACTTGAAGTAGTGAAGAATGACCGAGTATTGGAGACTCTCACTACAGAAGAGGATGTTCTGGGACTTGGCTACGAGACTCTGAAGAAGATCAGCAAAATGGAGATCAAATACAAGTATGATGATCAAAAGGCAGCTGTATCTTACTTCTACAACAAAATTATATCAAGAGTCAAGGAGCTAGCAGTGTTGAAAAACTGATTACAAGGAGCTAAGCCTAAGGGGGAGTATTGTTAGGTCTAGATTGTATAGGGCTAGATCAATTTTGTATAGGCTTAGTACTTGAAAATCAAGTCTTGTAATTAATATTTGTAACAGTCAAAATATATATATATGTGATTTGAATCTATAGGATAACCCCATATATATGTGTGTTGATTTGTGACTTGACAGGAGAAACAATATACTTGGATGGATTTCCTGAAATTGACCAAGTGTAGGAAACATCTACGGATGAACAATTTTGTTAATCCGTAGATATGTTCCATACAAGACCAAATGACCAAGTGTAAGTTTCTGCGGATGATCAAGTTTCATGAAGGGAAGACTCCTACGGAAGAAGGATTTCCTACGGAAGAACAACATTCCTACGGAAGAGCAAATCATCTACGGAAGAACAAAAGATCTGCGGAAGGCAAGACTCCTGCGGAAGACCATTATACTTGTGCGATTACAAACTCCAAGAAGTCAAACAAGTCAACACGATCAACAACAGATCCCGAGAGATCCGGTGTTTCCTTAACCGACTCAAACCGTGTATAAATATGAGTCCTAGGTTTCACATCTCGGGGAACACAATCAATCATTATTACGGCTGTCAAGTTACATCATTGTGCAACCCTAATCGCCGTCACATCAACATCAAACATTATTCGTTTCACAGAATTCGATTGTTCATAGTCATTCATTATTATTCTTTTGTAATCATTACAGTATAGTTAATGAAATACATTTGAATTATTATTGATTTCGTATTTATTGTGTTTCTGTGGTTGTGTTCATCATTAATTATTAAAAACAGTTAAACGTCAATTAGTGATAATTCCGCGATCATTAAATTGATTTATTTTAATACTGATAATTCCTGAATTGAGATCCTTGGATTCACAATAGTAGCCTTTGAATCCTTCACTCATGCAAGTTTAATATACGCTATGCAAGTTTTATGTTAGCATGTGAGTTTACACATAATGTAATGCAAGTTTACATATGTGTAATGTGAGTTAACATATAATTTGCGATTTTACAAAACTGTCCACGACTTTACAGGAAGGCTTGCGAGTTTACATAAAGCCTACGAGTTTACATATATGTATGTGAGTTTAACATGTGCATTTGAGTTTACAAGTTTTCACAAAACCTAATTTACCCATTTCTATCTAATATGAATATGCTTAATTCACTAGTAAACTCAAAATTTACATATTGAACTATATATAGTGAAAATCCAATAATTAGGTGTTTAGACATAGTTCCTTACATATGTATAATGTAAAGTGTGGAGGCATGAAATATTTTATGTGTAAAGCTTATAGTAAAGAATAGAAAGTTAAAGTGTGACAAAGTAAAGTATGATAACCATAAAATATGATAAAGTGTTGAAGTTGATAAAATAAAGAATGTTAAAGTGGGCTTTAAACTCTAATTTCACACGTGAAATTGTAAAAAAAAAAACTTGGATTTAGATTTAAGACTATTTCCTACAAATACATAGATGCGGATGTTAAAGTATGTTAACAAAGTCTTGCAAGCACAAAATCATGACGCATTTCAAACATCGACATGTGAGCCATGTATTTATTACAAGCAATAGGAATCTTACATGTTATGCAGCTTTCAAATGATAGTTATTGGAGCCTTATACATTCCACAAACAACCGTTAAAAGAGTATTGGCTACCTTGTGCGCGTGGCTAAAGAGTCTTTAAATGTACATGAGTTATGATACAACAATGTACAATTAAAGTAAAACAAAAGTTATGGTTAAGCAAAAGGAAAATAATATGATAAAGTAAATAGTTATGCTAAAGTCTGAATATGTAAATAGTTATTACTTGATTACATCTTTTACTATATAATATGCTAAATTATGATATGTAACAACCATTTTGCTAAAAATAAAACTAGTATTTCCCAAAACTGATATTCTAGCTTAGTAGTCTAGCTAGAATCTCAATTCTTATGTTTATTGTAAACAAAGTTTTAAATATTTTGTTGCTTAGGCTAAATGAAAGTTTAGTTTAAAACTAAATATGTGATGTGTAAATCTAACTGCAAGTTTTATAAGGATGGGCCCGTACATTATTTAGACTAAAGTTAACAAAGGAGGTATATTTAGAAACTGATATGACAAACATAGGACAAGTTTTGCGATACTCTAGCAAAAACTATCCGAGCCTCATCCTCCCTACATATTCTCCTAACAAGATTCTTAGCTACTAAGCCTTCTATGAAATAAAATTACCATCAAGATTTTATAAATGTCCATATCATTTATAACCATAATCGTTAAATCTTTCGTTAATTTTTTAAGCTGTTTTCATAGCCTTTTAATGATTTCAATTTGAAGATTACATTTAAATAAATTAAAGGTAAAATATGTTTAATTAACTTAGAAGTCATATCTGTATAGTTCATGAAGCTTTTTAAGAAATAAATTTTACCATCTATATCTTATTTAGTCAAAACTCTTGGTCACTCGTCACAAAGTTGCTAATCAACTCTTAGAATACTATCCTATTTCACAAATTTCACAAAAACAAATATTATTAACAAGTTGAAAAGGATTATAACAAGAATTGACAATGCAAAATTGAAAGACAATGTGGTTTTCGTCATCCTTCACACAACCTTCCTCTTTGTCTCTCTGCAAACCAAATTTACAAAACCCTAAATCACAAACCCTACCAACAAAACCCCCAACTGCTCGTGCTGGCTCCGGCGACGGTGATTGTTCGTCGGAGACACCTTATACACTTCCGTTCAATGTGAAATCAATCACAAGCACTTCGAACCCATTTGTGAAACACTGCGTCAAGCTTCGCAACAGCTCTTCTTATCGCCTTGCTCATGGCTCTGTTCTTCTTGTTGGCACTACTCCAATCAGGTGTGTGTTCTTCATCTGTAATTACAAACCCATTTCGTTAATAGCTTTAATAATCTTGTTTAATTGTGGGTTTATCGTGATTTCCTGTGAAAGTTGTAGAATCATTAGTAATTCGAGATTGATGTGCTGAATTCAATGGGGATTTCTATTTGATAGTCTAAATGCTGTAAGCTAAGCAAATAGCAATTATAAACAACATAAACCTGCAAATTTTCTGAAAGATTATATAATGCCCTTATAATAGTGATCAATTTGTGTTTGGAAAATTATAGTTTTTGTTTCCCATTGTTTCTTGAATTTTGAATCAGACTGGACCAGACGGTTGCAGGGAGCCGCTTGGGTTCGGTTTATGTGGTTAAACCGCCTCTCAGCAAAGCGGTCGAACTAAATGAACATATTTTATGTGTTTGAATGTCTTGTATATGTAGTTTGTTCTGATTTTTATTCGTATTTTGTTACACACTGCTCATAAACATAAGATTTTATCAAGATTTGTGGTAGTTCTAATTTCTAAATTAGTTACAATGTCATTAGATGATTTTGGGATCAAGCTTAACGGTTGAACTAGCGTACAAGTTAAGACTGGTTAAACTGTTAAAGCATGACACAAATAGACTAATTATGACTTCATCCATAGTTTCAAAACATTGGTTTGTGTTAACCTAGATCATGTTTATAAAATTAGGGAAATGTACAGCTTTCAAGAGTCCATGGACGAGAAGGCGTCGAGAATAGATTGTTTACTTTTACATGAGAAAGCTGAGGTTCCCGAAGAGTTGGTAGAGAGTGGTATACGTATAGTGCGTGTTAGTTCAGTTGTGATGAAAAAACTTTGTGGAGTGCAATCTACCGAATCCATTGATGCAGTTTCTCTAGTGAGGATTCCTTCAACTTTTCACAGTGTTGATGACGACCACCATCAAGATTTTTCAAAATGGTTCCCGTCTGCTTTTCGGATTCTGGTTCTTGATGGAATTCAGGTTACTTGCATCTACATGTTAGTAGCATTTTTGTGTTGTAGTTAGAGTTTGCAGTTCCGACCCATTTAGTTACGGATGGGTCGATTTGGGTTTCTTTTAATCTCTTAACAGGTCAAACGGGTTGACACAAAATAATTAACTGAAAATATAATGAGTCAAATAGTCGCTGTGAAGTGTATTTTTACACTACAGATAATGACCACCATCAAGATTTCTCAAAATGGTTCCCATCTGCTTTTAGACTTTTGGTTCTTGATGGAATCCAGGTTATTTGCATCAATGTGTTAGTAACATTAGATGTAAGTGTCGACCCTTTTTTTTACAAACGAGTCGATTTGTGCTCTTTAATTCCCTAATGGGTCAAACAGGTTAAGATAAAATAATGAGAATATTACATAAATGGTCCCTGTGGTTTAACTAGATTGCATGGTTGGTCCAAGCTTTAAAAATTTTTCAAGTTAGTCCATAGTCCATACTTTTGTGTATTTATTGCATGTTTGGTCCCTTCTATTAAGTTAATTCAATATTTATGTATTCTATAAAGCAATGTTGTAAAAATCGCTAGGCGTAGTCAGTCGGCGAGGTAGGGGCTAGAGATTAATCGGATTGGAATTTTTATATATAATTTTTAGTTTTATATATAAATGCACATATTTTAATATGTAATTTTAATATAAAATTTCAGTTTTATATATAAATACACATATTTGGCCGGATTTTTCAAGTTTTGGCCGGATTTTTTCAAAGTCGCCGAAACCCTACCGGAATTTCACCGGAATCACAGATTTTTGGCCGATTAAGACAGCCTAGGTCCGCCTAGATCCGATTTTGACCACCGTTGACCGCCTAGCGAATAATTGGCCGATTAGCAAAAATCTACTAGGTGACCGGCCGATTTCCGATTAATCGGCAATTAATGCCGATATTTGCAACACTGCTATAAAGTTTGGACTAACTCTTAAGTTTAACTTTAGGGACCAAAAATACAACGCCCACATATAAGTTTGGACTAACTTTGCATATTTTAAAATTAGGGACCAAACTTGCAATGACTACACAAAAGTTTGGACTAACATTACAATTTTCAAAGTTTGAGGACCAAATGTGCAATCTAGTCAAATCAAAGGGACCATTTATGCAATTTTTTGTAAAATAATTAACTAGAAATGAAATGAGTCAAATGGGTACTCTAAAGTGTATTCGTTTTGAATAAACCCTCCCAAGTGGCTTTCTTTAGAAAAGTCAAGTTATTCTTGCAATGATAAAAATTTCCAAATTAATTTTATTTTAAAAAATATATAAACTGATAAACATATAAGAATAGACAACATACATGTCTTTGGGTTGGCTCAACCTGACCCGAACAAACCGTATTGATCTGTGTGAAGAAATTACATCTCTGGCAGTGTTAAATCATTAAAATGGTTTCATAGTGTCTGTCAATCTTTGCACCTGATATTTGCGGCATTTGGTTTACAAAATATTCTCTTAATGCAGGACCCTGGTAATCTTGGCACCTTATTAAGATCAGCTGTGGCCTTCGGATGGGTAATTAACCAAATCTTAGCATTTTTTTGCTAATACTTTTAAAACAATTTACATAGGGAAAAAAACAGTGTTTCAAGTTTTTCAAATTCTGATAAAAGGACCAAAAAAACATATTTGTTGAACTTATTGATCATCGTTAGTTGGTGACAGGATGGTGCTTTTCTACTCCCAGGATGTTGTGATCCATTCAACGAGAAAGCACTTAGAGCTAGCCGTGGTGCATCGTTTCAGCTCCCAATGGTTTCGGGCCGATGGTCTGATCTACAATCTCTTGTTGACGGGTTTGAAATGAAAATCCTTGCGGGCGATCCAGGGAGCAAAGATGGGCCAGTCTCTTGTCTCACTAATGAACTTGCATGTTCTTTGATGGATACAAAATTATGTCTCGTTTTGGGTAGTGAAGGGAGCGGGATCTCTGAGAAAGCTCGGGTGGCGTCTGAGCTCGTAAGCATTAAAATGGTTGGCGAATATGAGTCGCTAAATGTTTCGGTTGCTGGGGGCATTTTTCTGTTCATGCTACAGCCTCAAAACATTGTAGATAAATGATATAATTGTTGGTTGAAAGCTTCTTAGAACCTAAAAGCAATGGTTTAATTTTGTCTGATGGAACAATTATGTTGAAAGCTGCTTGTGATCAGCTCGTTAAAGGCTCGAATTAAACCAAGTCTAATAGAGCTCGAGTTCAATCCTCCCTTTATACCATGTTTGGGACGTTTCGTCTCTGACGAGCGCACGTGGCCTTTGGTGTCATGGGTGCAAAGAAGTCTGTCACCAGTCGGTTAGCATGTCTGATAAACACTCTTTTCTTATCTAATAATAGAGCGGGTCTGGTAAACATGTTTTTTCAAAGAAAATTTTCAATTATTAGAGGTGAAGTTAGATATGTTGGGAGTCTGATAGCTAAAATGAAGCATTACCAAGACTAGTTATTGTTTTACAGAATCAAAAGAACTAGTGCATACTAAACTCATGCAATCTATCACTAATTTTAAGTTGCTCCTAATGAAAAAATGTTGATGATGAATTGACGCTGATGGGTTAAGAGAGCCGACTTCTATTGAATAGTTAACGCTGATAAGGTTTCTTATTGTTGACAATGTAACTTGCTACTTGTGTCAAGTAGCCACTAAAGAACTTGCCATTGATGAAGACATGGTACTGATGAACATTGCCGTTGATGGAGAGCTGACAATGTTGTAAAGTTACCCTAGAATGATACTTGGGTTCGACACAACTTATCACTAATGCACTGATAGCTGGCTAGGGTAACTTATCACTGATCCGTAATTTACAGCTAGTGAAGATGATGCGAACCTTGTCACTAACGGGAAGTTACTAATGATAAAAAAAGTTTTAGAGAAGAAGAAATGTTGTCAACTAGCAACTCATCATTGGAGGAAGAAGAACATGTTGAGAGATTGTTTCACGTCATTGTGAAAGGGAAATTTGTTATTAGTATCTATAACGCATCATGAAGAGTTATAGTATCCAAATATTATCGTCGAACTGTAATACGTGATTGAGATACAGGTTGATTTGAAGTTCATTTCTAAATTCTTTGTTCAAGTACTCTTTTTTTACTTTGTTCTTATTGAGATCAGATTGTGATGAAACATCAAACATCTAACGATTTGATTAACAAACTTATCCACTATAAACCAATTAACAGTCCACTATGGTATTAGTAGGCCCGCCCAAAAACTTAAACTTGGATTGATTTGGGTATTTAACTATTGGTATTTGGGTCTTTTTGGGTATAATTTTTAAAGGGTCTAGATGGGTTAACAAATTTGTTCAAGATATAAAAATAGGATTATTGAATTTTAATAATCTTAACTTTCATTTATTGGTCATGATAAAATACTATATATCCCTCAACTTTAAACTTATTTTCTTCTAATGATCCCTTACTAACTAAAAGTTAACCCTGTTAGTTTTTTGATGATACAAACTGCTTATGTGGCTAAAACACTAAGAAGAAAATTAAAATCTATCATCAGATCTGTCAATCTAGAACTACTGCACTTCACCTTTTGATTTGAATCACTTAACTCGTTGGAGATAGATTTCATGTGACGATATAGGCTAGACACACAAAAAAAAAAAAGACCCGATGAAGGCTAAGCGGTGAGGTAGTTAAAAAATGGATCAAGTTGTCCCTATTTCTTCAAAAAAAACTAACGGGTGTTGACTCTCGGTTAGTAAGGGATTGTTGAAGGAAAATAAAGCCAAAGTTGAGAGTGTCTGAAACATTTCAAAAGTTGGGATTAGTCCTGGCTAATAGATAAAAGTTAAGATTATTACAATCCAATAATTCTATAAAAATATGAGTTCATAAATTATATTTTTAAAGCATTACATCTTAAGTATCGCTAGGATTGCAAACGAACCAAACAAATACGAACAAGACTTTGTTCTTGTTCGTTCATTAAGGAAATAATTTCACGAACCGTCCATATAATCATTTTATAATAAAATTACAAAAATTACGCAAAATTTACCAAAGATAAAAAAAGTACTTACTATAATTATAAAAAACAAATCTTTTAAATGAATGAATACAAGCAAATGTAAACGAACATATTAACGAACATTCACGAACATAAATAGACGAACACGACCTCTATTCGTGATTGTTCATTTAGCTAAACAAACATAATTTTCTTGTTTGCGTTTGTTCATATATTAAACGAACAATCCTAATCGAACTTCCCGTCGAACAATTCGCGAACTGTTCGTTGAACGGTCGGTTCATTTGTAGCCCTAAATGTCGTTTTTGAAACCCACCTACCCAATCCAACCCACCCACTTTACCAACTCTAGGTATTAGATTAAGTAACAATTCCACAAAGTTAGTATCAGAGGAAGGTACTAGTAGGATAATTGATTTAACAATTAATTTTGGCTAGACTTCGTTTTTTTGATGTAGATACATGTTCATCAACTATATGCAAAATAATAGCCTTGTTTTAGTAGTCTATTGATAATGGATCACCACTGACATTTATTAGATATGCTCAAAATGTCTGGTTTCGAACCTGACCCATCGAATCCTACCCAAACGACTTACAGTTCCTACCTGATGGCCTCCATAACTGGTTCACCTGTGAGAACAATACATGGTTATTACCCGACCCGATTCCAAGGGGTGGTACCTCACCATTTAAACTCAATTACGAATCTCAACCGTTGGGTAATGGCTTTATAGTTGTTTTTAAAGCTTTTTGACCCTTTTTTTGCAAAAATTTACCATTTTATCCCCTAGATTGGTATAAATAGATTTTTGATAGTTTGGTTGAATACGCCACTCGAACATGCAAAACCGAGAGCAAAAAAAAAAAAACGTAAAAATACTCTCGTTTTAACATATGACATACTGACACTCGTTTGTTGCTCATGATCCTTCCTTACCCAATTGTTGTTCAGAGCATTTAACATAATAGGAACTTAAAAGTTTGGTGCAACTGGAATTTATTGGAGATGAGTGACGGGTCTTAAAAGGTCAGTTGTAAGTATTGTGCTACTTTGTTAGGAGAAGATGTAAACTCTACATTAGAGGAACACATTGTGAAGAAATTTTACAAGGTGTTGAAACAAACTTCGATTTTCGAACAAAGCGAAATGGATCAAAATAGATGGCGATGTTAAAATATTTCATTACGACATAATAAGAGTCCAGGATAGAGTGACAAAGTTTATGATTCAAGAAACTTTGCTATTCAACCAACATGACAAATCTTGATTGACAAGCTTGATTCAAGAAATGCTCCAACCTCAAGAAACGCTCCAACCTCATGATTTAATTAGATTTTTAGAATTTAAATACTAGTATTAACTTAACTAGTGATTTTTAGTCAGCTTCACAATGTTACTGGAATCGTACCTTTGTGTCACTGCTTATTGGATAGATCCTCGTGCAAGGAAAATAATAAAACTTACGAATGCATTTGATCTTTCTCCATGTCCACATGCCGGAAAATATTTGTTTTATTTTCTTAGATAATGTAATAACAACCTTTCATTTAGAAAATAAAATATTTTCAATGGCATTCGATTATGCCTTAAACAATACAACTACGTTTGAAAAAACTAAAATCAAAATATAACCAATTTGCAATGTTGATTTTTTCGTTATCGTTGTATTGCACATATTATTAATTTAGTGGTGCAAGACGGATTATCCGTGAATTTCATTGACAAATTTAGAACATACTTTTAAATTTATGCTACAAGATGTTATTAAAATGTTGAAAAGTAATTAAAAATATAGACGACTATGTAAGGATACGAATTTGCCATATTTAGATCGTAATTGAGATGTAGCTACCCAATGAAACTTGACTTATTATTCAATTATATGAATAAACTAGCTTTAATGAACATGTGTATTACACGAGCTAAATAAATAAAATATTAAAAAGAATAAAATTTTGTTAATTATAAAATAATATATAATTCAAGTTATGTATAAGTAATCACTATAAGTAATACAACAATAATATCAATTTTTTAAAAAAATAAACTTTGTTTGTTTTCTCAAAAAAAATAAATTATACATTTCACTTCAAAACAAAACATAAAATGTCATTTTTAAAATATTTTGTATTTAAAAGAAGTATGATATTAATAAAAAAAATTTGTTTCTCTAGAAATAAACATTAAAAAGATATCTATTTCTTAATTTTTTTAAAACTAATTTTTAATAAAAAAGAGAATTAAATAATATAATTAGTAATTAATGAAGTTATTTAATAAGAGAGAGAAGCGGAAATTTTATTAAGAATAAATGTGGTGTTGACATGTAGCATTCATAGTTACCCTTTTATTAGAATAGGTAGATGTGCTTTAAAACAAAATGATAGCTTAAAAGTGTTTCATAATAGTCTTTTGGAAAATGGCAAGTCGTACCGTTTTGGGATGCCGCTTGGGTAATATTCAATATCTCATCGATATTCTTGGCATTTTCAAAATCTCGACCACAAATTATCAGGGTTTATTATCCCACCAGTAGTATAATGCTTTTGTGTGACAACCCTAAAAGCTAAGGTTGTAAATAAACGTTTTAGAACTACTATCAATCGATAGTATATACTTATATATTTTATTAGAGGTGATTTTTTATTAGCTTTATATTAATTTTTTATGCTTAATTGAACATGCACTTATGGTACGTGAACATGCATGCATGCATACATAATCGTTTACGTGTGCATGTATATAACTCTTGTGAATATAGTGATTATTGAACCATAGGTTTGTGAGTTACCATCATAAGATTATGTGAAAAGTTACTTGAATTATAGATGTTTTCATCTATATGTAATGAATAAAGATTTAAAACTTAATCAACATTACCAAACAAGTTAACATCTAGAAAACTTATGTCAAAAACCAAAACCAAACTAATCCTAAACACTTAAAAACTAACTAAAGCACCCACTTAACACTAGCATTGGTTCATTAAGGCAACAATTAACCTAGATTAGTAATTAATCATCTAACTAAACTAAACTTAACCACTAAGAAGGTCGTTATAACCATTAAATGACACCTAGCACTACACTCACACTAATCACTCTCTAAACTTCCCACCTAATGACTCTATACAACAACTCACCTAGCCTAGTTTTAGAACTAATGATGATCTCCCTCCCACTAGGAACCTCTCGGCCAAACATCTACCATAACCACCACTATCCCCATATCCGCAACCACCATCACCTACCTCGATCTCTCTTGGCTCTCTCCCTTTTTCTCAGTTTACACTCCCTCTCTCGGTTCTCATATCACCCAAACCATCACTTAACAACCTCTTGATATCTTTCGGCCTTAAAATCACCCAAACACCAACATCTTGAGCATCTCATCCTTATTCTAACATCAACCATCTTTATTTAAGTGACCATCTTTCAAGATCAAAGACAACCTCATCAAGTGATTCTCCAGGAGCCCAAGAAGCAACTCTCTAAGCTCTACTTTTACTTCAAACAAGGTTTGATTCTTAAAATCTATAACTAATAAGTTTAAAAAGTTGAATATGTGTTTAACTAACACATATAACCAATCCTTTAAGTTAAATCACCAAGGCTATTTACAAAACCTTACGAACACTTGATTCCTATAAAAAAAATCAGTAAGAAAAGGGTTCAAAAATAGAAAATTTGAGAATTTTATAAAAATCCAAGGATTTAAACAAAAAAATAAAAGATGTGAAACATGTGCTGTTCATGATAGATTAGATTAAATAATTAAATAACTGTGATTACGAGAGGCATCGTGAAATATAGGAACACTAACTAGTAAGTTATTAGAGCTAATAAATGTGTTAAAGAGACGTAGGGTTCAGATAGTGTGTGTGCAGGAGACTAGATGGTGGAGTGGGAGAGCATGAGAGTGTAATGGTTATAAACTGATTCAGTCAGGTAGAGTTTCTAGTTGCTAAAGAACTCCAAGATAATATAGTAGAGGTGAGAAGATACGATGATAGACTTATGCTGTTAAGAACAGTAATAGGGGATGAAATAGTGGCAGTAATTAGTGCGTATGCGCTACAAGTTGGATTAGGGGGAACAGAGACAAAGAAGTTCTGGGAGAGTTTAGACCACGTTATGGGAGACATACCTACAGAAGAAAAATATGCATAGGAGGAGATTTTAATGGGCATATCGGTAAGGATAATGATCATTTCCCGTTGGTGCATGGAGGATTTGGGTATGGTCTTAGGAATGACGGCGGTAAAGAGTTGTTTGACTTTGCATTAGCATATGACCTAGGCATCATAAATTTGTTTTTTAAGAAAAGAGAACCGCATCTAATCATGTTTAACAGCGGCTGGAGTCACACGCAGATAGACTATTTGCTGATGAGGGGAGAAGATCGTAGCTCGTGGAAGGACTGTAAGGCAATACTGGGCGAGACAGCAGTGACTCAACGTCATATGTTGGTGGCGGATCTACGCGTGAAGAGAGCAATTGTCCAACCAAATAAGAGAATTAGACCTATGATCAGATGGGGCCAGATCAAAGATGAAAAGATTACCATCTTTAAAGATAAGGTCATGCCAATGAGCCAGACTGGGCCACAGGAAGACGCAAACCAAAAGTGGGAGGATATGGCAACTAGAGTCATTCAAGCAGCTAAAGAAACTGTTGGAGTTACAACAAATAGGACAGTCAGTCAGAAGGAATCCTGGTGGTAGAATGAAAATATACAGGAGAAGATAAGAACTAAACAACAAGGTTTTAGAGAGCTTATACGCTATAATAATGAGAAAGAACGAGCACAAGTAAAAGATAAATACAAGGAAGCTAAACGAGAGTTGAAAAGGGTTGTGTCAGAGGAAAAGAACACAGCGTATGAAAGGATGTATAAGCGTCGAAAGAAGGAGAGCATGACATGTTTAAGATTGCCAAGGTAAGAGAAAGTAGAAGACAGGACTTCAGAATGGTGAAGTTTATAAAGGCTGCGGATGGAAAGGTCTTGCTGAAGGAGAAAGACATCAAGGTGAGATGGAAAACTTACTTTGATAACCTTTTCAACATAAGGAACCATAATCAATAAACTAAGATTGATAAAACAACTCAAACAACGCAAAAAAACAAATGCTATTGTAGAAGTATCACAGCCGATGAAGTTACGAGAGCTCTGAAAAAAATAGGAAGGGCTAAGGCGGTAGGGCCAGACAATATACCGATTGAGGTGTGGAAGTGCCTGGGAGATAAGGGCCTGTAATGGCTAACAGACTTATTCAACACTATCTTCAAGACTAGAAAGATGCCAAAGTAGTGGAGAAGCAGTGTCATAGTCCCTATATATAAGAAAAAAGGAGATGTCCAATGTTACGCACACTACAGGGAAATAAAACTATTGAGTCATACGATGAAACTATGGGAAAGAGTTATTGACATGAGAATTAGACGCGAAACTCATATAGCGATAAGCCAATTTGGATTTATGCCAAGACGCTCTACAACAGAAGCCATACACGTCATAAGGAGGCTAATGGAGAAATGTAGAGAAAAGAAAAGGGACCTCCATATGGTATTCATTGACCTAGAAAAAACCTATGACAGTGTTCCGCGTCAACTAATTTGGGAAAGTCTAAGACTTAAAAGGATACCAGAGAGGTGTATCAAAATAATCAAGGATATGTACGACGATGCAAAGACGTGTGTGCGAGCACCAGTAGGAGACACAGACTTCTTCCCGGTGGAAGTGGGACTCCACCAAGGTTCAGCATTGAACCCATTCCTCTTCACAGTAGTGTTGGATGAGATGACCAAGTCTATGCAAGAGCCAGTCCCGTGGTGCATGCTGTTTGCGGATGATATTGTCTTAATATCAGAATCTAAAAGGGTGCTTAACGAGAGGCTAGAACAGTGGAGAGCAGCACTAGAGAGCATAGGCTTAAGGATAAGTCGCTCTAAGACGGAATACATGCATTATAACTTTATTGGTGAAGCTGAAGAGGACACCCAAATCAGCATCCAGGGTATGGCGGTCCCACAGACGTCTATGTTCAAATACCTGGGCTCGTACGTACAGGAAGATGGATAGATGCACAGCAATGTAGCCCACCGTGTTCAATCAGGATGGTGCAAGTGGAGAGCAACATCATAGATTTTGTGTGATAAGAGGTTTCCAGCAAAAATAAAACGAAAACTATGTAGAGTGACAATACGTCTAGCTATGTTATACGAAACAGACTGCTGGGCCATAAAGAAATCACACGAAAGACAAATAGGGGTTGCGGAAATACGAATGCTGAGGTGGATGTATGGACACACAAGACTGGATAGGATAAGAAACGACGTCTTTCGACAGAAGCTAGAGGTGGCTTGTATCACAAATAAAATACGAGAAGGAAGATTAAGACGGTTTGGGCACGTGAAGAGGAGCCCGATTGCAGCACCTATTAGAGCAGTAGAGAACATCAGCGTAGAGGGTAGAAGGGGTAGAGGAAGACCTAGGTTGACTTGTGACGACATAATTAGGCGGGATATGGTAGACTTGTACCTCTCTGAGCACATGATCGAGGATAAGAGTGAGTAGAGGTGTAGAATTAAAAGTAAGGAATTTTAGCGGGATATGTGGGTGGGAAGGATAAATAAAGCCTTTTCTAGATGAAACATGCCGCGTATTTTGTTGTATGCACTTTCTGAATCTTTATGTGTTATTTACCTATGTGTTGTATGATATATAATATGCTTGCTATTACTTGCTATTGATTGTTACTGCTATTGCTTTTGTTATTGAGTTGGGGGTCTCTTTGAAAGTGGTCTCTCTGTCGCCCAAGATAGAGGAAAGACTCGCCACCAACTACCCCTCCCAGACCCTACTCTTGAGTGGGATATACTGGTTATGTTTATTTGTTTGTTTACTTAAATAACTGTTATTGTGGGAAAACATTTTAAAGTTTATTAAAAAATATTAGAAATAATAATCTGGAAATTATGGAATAACTATATAGGATATATTAATTTATAAGATTAATTCAAGGAAATAGAAGGAAATTATCAAACAGAAGAACTAGACTCAATAAAAATCTGAAAAATTTATATGATGCCCTTATATTGTATTGGAATTACAGAATAAATTTTATGAATTAATTCACAAGTATGACAAAGTTTCATATTTTAGAATAATTAATGATAAGAAAATCGAAAGAAATAATAAAATAGTAGGTAAAATCATGAAAATTTACATAAATTATGATATACAGAATGGGACGGTTTTTATAAATTTCAAAATTTTTAGAAATGTGTAGCTATTTCTACCATTTATTATGAAACTTGTAAAAATTCTAGGAAATTACATGTAAATAAATATTGATTGAAATTTTTATGTGATAATCTGGATTTTGGAATATTACTTCTTGTAAAATTTGTTAATTTTTTGACAACCGTAGATACTATTTAGAAATTTTGATTGGATTAATGGTATAAAAGCTGACTTGTTGCTGGAATTAAGGTGAGTAACATGACTTCTTTTTTATTTACAAATTTGTAGGGGAAAACATACTATTTGTTATTAAAAAAAGGGCGTACCCGATGCATGAATCTCCCGCTTTGCGCAGGGTCCGGGGAGGGGCCGGATTGCGAAGCGATCTGATTTACGCAACCTTTCCTTGCACAATTTTTGTGCAAGAGGCTGTTTCAACGGCTAGAACCCATGACCTCAAGGTCACAAAGCAGCAACCTTACCAGTTGCTCCAAGGTCCGCCCTTATACTATTTGTTATTAAAATTGATGCAAAATTTGAAAGTTTTGATATATTACTGTTATATTAACAAAATCATTAATTCAGATGGAACCGTCAAATACATAGGTAACGCTACTTAGGAATATGTCATACTGCATCTACTGGATGAGGGTAGTGAAGTTATATTATTTGATTATGTGATTTAGATTTGACAATTATAATTCCTTGACATATATAAGTAGGTTTGATTGTGAGTTTGTTTATGCTACATTAATTAAAAAGAAATTATGTTATTGAATAAACTTATGTTCTCACCAACTTTATGTTGACTATTTGAGTATGTTTTTTCAAGTAATCATAATGTTTTATAATTTCGTGTACACGTTCAATATGTTCAGTGATTGGAACGGCTATATAGGGAAGCTGTGCATATGGGTGGTTATTGATCTATTAGACTTCAGGCTCTTCATGGATGTTCATGTCCACTACTAGCTAAAGAATAAATAAAATAATAAAGTTGTGTACTTTGAATTAGGATTACTAATATAAAAATCAAATTATTAGACAAATTTTGTATGAATATTGTAATCCTAATATAAAAATCTAATTAATATAATTGAATTACTATATACCAAACACACCCTTTGTTTTTTACTCTACTTTCATGGGTTCGAATCCCACTAATGGCATTTGTTATTTCATCTTTTTTTTTTGTTTTTTATCTTCACCTTTTTATGTATTTTTTAATTATTTTTTAATGATTTTGTCGTTTCAGTATTAGTTCCTGTTTGTATCGCATAAAAACATAAATTTGATTTACTTTACGTTTTAACATAAATATAATTTGAAAACAAGTCGTGATGATTGTAGTCTATGATTTATCACGTCAGATACGACATTGCGACACATGCCTATATCTATTTACATTTTGAGTTGTTTTATGTTTTCACATATATTTTGTTTGGAGTTATGTCAAACATAATACTTTTTCATTTGATTTCATAAATTCGAATTAGTTTACGTTTTGATGTAAGTTTATTAGCTCAGAAATGAGTCGGTTTGATTATATTATATAATTTATCATGTCACTTACAGGCGCCGCAGCAACACGACACGGGTAGAAAAAACTAACTATTACTTAGTTATATAATAGCGTAATCTTGTCTCTCATTTACTATGTATTATTGTTTATGAACTTTTATTTTAAATAAATTTCGTATCAAACACGTGCACACATATATATTACATATATTTCTACTAGTCACTTCTTTCTAAGCATATAATCTTGTTAGAAAATTAATGTGATTTCAATCGGTTGTTTACTCTTTCTGTTGGTACAGTTATTTTAAATAATTTCGTATCAAACACGTGCACACAGATGTATTATATATATATATATATATATATATATATATATATATATATATATATATATATATATATCTACTAGTCACTTCTTTCTAGTACATTTGTGTTAAAAACTTTATGTGATTTTAATCGGTTGTTAACTTTTTCGTTGGGACAACAAAATTGATAATTTTAAGCAACTATAAATAGACATTAAAACTTGGCAAATTTAGTCGTCCACTACTTAAATCGAATAATATATTTGAGAATATATCTATATAGAAAAATTAATTTCAAGAAATATGAAGATAGGTCTAGAAAATCATCAAAATAGAGACGCCTGAGGCTCATAATTAACAATCACGTTGATTGTTTGCTTGCTTGCAGAAAATCGGTTGTTTTTTTCCTGATTTTCGCTAGGAAAAAAAACTTTGTAAGATGACTACGGACTAAATTATTAAAAAAAAAAGATAATTAATAATTCACTTATGCTCCTCTTGATTTACATATTACATTACATTTAATAACGAGGAATAATGACTTTTAATTTTAAATCATAAATATTCAGATTGTTTTTACACAACATTTGATGTGGTATTAGTGACTATACCTTGTTTTCGTCTCTACTTAGTAATTCTGAATCAACTTACCATTAAAATTAAATTAACTAAATCATATAACACCAAAATTATATTTTCTATTTTTATTACTCACAACTAAATCAGGTAATAAATACAGCTAGCAACTAGTTAAAACTATTGATGGGCTGCAAACTGAAAGATAAACAAACTTAAAATTTAATTCGATCAAAAATCTCTAAATATAAGAGAAATAAAATAATAAATTATAAAAAATATTAAATCTATGTTAATACTATATTTCCTTAATAAAAAATAAGTTAGTTGATTTATAAAATTGTTTACCAGACATAAAGATTATAAATTGTGGGATAAAACTTAAATTTCAAAATTTAAAACCTGATACGGGACAAAAATACACTAAGAATTTGACAAGTGAAAAAACATTTATTGCAAAATTCTACCTCTTATGAGTTCTATTTGTATTATATATACATATTAAAGACTTTGGTCGGTGGCTACAGTGCCACCGACCCAACAAAACCCTAATCCCCTGCCAATTTCTTATCCATCTTCACAGTACCCCTCACTGATGCATCTCCACACCACAACCGCACGTTCACTCCGATCACCACTTCATCTCCACCGTCGTCCTCCTTTGCCTCCGGCGAGCTGACGTCGGTCGTCTGTCCGTCGCTGGCGTACGCCAGCAGTGAGCCCCTCTTTGCTTCACTTGGGTTGGGTGATGATAGTGTAGTGGTTGCGCCGCAGCCGCAGCCGGAGAACACGCCTGTGGTAACTGGATCGACGGCGGCTGGGCCCCATGGGAGGAAATCCTCACGCCGGAAGGCGATTTCACGCACAAGTCCCTCAACGAAGGCGAAGAAGTCGCCTTACAAAACCCTGAGTCAATCGAAGCGTTTAAGATGCTGCGCCCTAGCTACAGGAAGAAGAAGATGGAGGAGTTAGGGCTGACGGATGATGAGTTTTACGCCAAGCAGTTTGAGATGAAGGGGGAGATTTCGGCCCCGTTGACGACGGCCTGGGCGGGGCCGGTGGTGGTCCGGCAGGTGGCGCCGCGGGACTGGCCGCCGAGGGGGTGGGAGGTGGATAGGGGGGAGCTAGAGTTTATTCGGGAGGCCCATCGGTTTTCGGGGAGGGTGGAGCTTGATCAGGTGGTGAATGAGGCTAGAAGGGATACTCAGGGTTTGTGTTTGGATAGGTATAAGGTGTTTTTGAAGCAGTATAATGAGTGGGTTGAGGCTAATAGAGATAGGTTGGAGGAGGAGTCGTATAAGGTTCGATTCGTTACTCTGGTTTTTGAGTTGATTTGGTGTGTTTTTTTAGTGATTTATGTATCTTTAATTATATGTCTTTGAAATTGTAGATGTTATGTTTATTCTAATTTCAAGTAACTTTTAATGTTTGGCAAGTAGATGTGGAAGTATGATTATGGTTAAGTTTAAGCATGGTTATCTGATTAAGTTTAGTGATTTGATTCTGATTATTTATGTTGCAACTGCAATAACTACTTGAAAATGCATATCCAAACAACCCCTAAGTTGAAGTGATTTATGTTTATGTACTGATGACATTGGTAATGTGTATACAGTTTGATCAAGATTATTTTCCGGGAAGGAGGAAAAGAGGGAAGGATTATAAAGAAGGAATGGTAAGGTTGAATTTTCTGTTTTGATTGATATAAAGCAACTGATATGGATTAATCTTATAGTCTTTTTTTTTACATATTTTACCTTTTTTTCTTGCAGTATGAGCTACCATTTTACTACTCGGGACAAGTAAGTTCTTTACTCTATAATTATGATTCGCGTTATTGTTTCTGCTTATTTTGGATTTATATCTTACTATTTGTTGTGGCAAACATTTGTTTAGAGAAATATAAATTACTTTCTACTCCTCCACTGCAAAAATATGTTTTGGTTCATGAATATAGAGCCCTTTTTAAACATGCACTTGATTTTAGTACCCCAGCTTAAACTTTGAAGTTTTATCATCTCAAAGTGTGATCCATGTTAGACACACATTACACTTAATATTTCACTTAAAGAAGTAAATTTGGAATTGTTGTGCAGATTTGTGTAGGCAAGGTGACTACTTTGCATCTGTATCAAGGTGCTTTTGTTGACATTGGAGGTGTACATGACGGGTAAAAATTCCTTGTCCTAATCCTTATATTAGAAAATTGAAAACTTTGATTATATTTAATAGATTAAATAGTTATTAAATCCATAAAAAAGACAAAAGAGGTGTTTGGTGAGTTAGCCCGACTGAGCCCAGTTTGACCGTCTTATGATTTTGCGTGTATTGGGCCGTTACCAACACGTCTTACTCATTTTGCTACCACATTATGCAGCTTCTTAGACTCCTAACTCTGAGCTCTGGACATTTCAGGTGGGTCCCCATTAAATGTAATGATTGGTTTTGGATCCGACATCATATAAAAGTGGGCATGCATGTCATCGTTGAAATTCTGGTGAGTTTTAGCCATTTAATGCCTATAGTTTTCATCATCCCATATTTCCATTGCAAATTTGCATGTGAAAATACTGTACTATGCAGTCTAATTTTAGACATTAATATATATCTTGCAGGCAAAGCGAGATCCTTATCGTTACCGATTTCCTATTGAGATGCGGCGTTGGAGTGGCGTCGATGGGGGTGATGAGGCCGGATTTGGTGATGAAGTCGATTGTGCCGGTGGTTATGGCGGGAGTGTTGGGTATTTATGGTTTGATTATTGTTGTGATTATCAGTACGGGGATTAACCCTAAGGTGAAGTCTTATTATCTGTTTGATGGGTATGCTCATCTTTCTTCGGGACTTGCTTGTGCTCTTGCAGGTCTGTCTGCTGGTATGGCTATTGGAATCGTGGGGGATGCTGGTGTTAGGTAATTCTCTTATCTCTGTTTTCTTACTGTGATCTGTTTGTTTATTGCCTTGAATTTGATGAACTGCATCTCTGTTTAAATATCTTGATCTGAGTTTGTTGTGTGTTTTTGTTTGAAGATTGTGATGCTCAAAGGTTCCTATTTAGCATTAGAATTTTAGTCCCAACATATTATACTCTGGATTAAAACATAAGATGTTGAAGACATAAGATGAATGTGCATGTTTAGAGAAGTGAAGTTGCATTTTTGCTGATCAGTCAAATGTTAGAGGGATTGGTAAGAAGAGGAGGGGATAGGTGGTGATAGTTGTCTCGGTAGTGGTTGGATGTTGGGACTTGGGATTATTATAGATAAAAGCCAGACGGACAAGTTGGGCCTAATGAGTAACATGTCAAAACAGGTATGGGTTGAAACGCGCCTGGTTTAGGGTGGATTTGCTCACACTTTTGTGTTGGTTTGAGAAGGGATTATGTCATCTAATAGCAAGTTTCTTCACTATTCGAATGTTGGGATTATCATAAAATAAAGTCACATAAACTTTTTGTGAAATTATTCATGAATGTTAAAATTAAATGGCTTAAATAAAAAGGAAATGAAACACGGTTGCTGTTTTAACTTGAAGTATAAGGTAATTGTGAATAAACAAAAGTCACAAAATATTGGCAAGTTTTCTAATTGTTTCTTTGGGCTATTGAGTTTTAAGAATTGTGAAAAGTTCACAAGTGAACAATATTGAAACACGAGTGGTATTTATAGTTAGAAAAAATCATCAGTTGCTTTATTGGAACAATATTGAAGCTTGGTTACTTAGCATGATTTTATGATGTTTTATGCATTAAAGAGATACCTTGAATGTCTTTCAACCCATTTGATCATATCCTGTAGCCACCCAAATCGACATGTTCATGAGTGAGTGGATTGAAATTGGCCCATATAGTTAACTTACTCGAAGTGAATATTTGTATATCTTATAGGATTCATTGTTCCTTTCTACTAAAATGCGATTGTGATTATTCTAACATAGTCGTGTTGTAAATCCAGGGCTAATGCACAGCAACCAAAACTTTTTGTTGGAATGATCCTAATTCTCATTCGCAACCGTTGTCTGGATAGTGCGACTACCCCCACCTACCTCCGGCAAACCTCGACCGGTGCGTTGGGTTGTGTTTGGTGGTTGTTCTCCACCTTCGGTTGTTGCCTACTATATGGTTCTCTTTTACCATGATTTTTGGGTTTCTTTGGTGGTGTTGATGAGGGTTGGTTTCAGTTACTGACCAAAGACACTCTATGGCTCTCTCTGTCATGTCTTTTTATGAAGTTGAAGTGTGTTTATATGGAGATAAAAGGGGTTTGTTGTGTCTCAAGTGGGTTTTCTAGGTTTTGGTGGAGGTGTCGGTGGCGGTCGGCGATGATGATGAATCTGTCGTTGTCTGAGTGAATCGAACGAAGGTTGAAACTTACCGTATCTTGGCGGGGTAATTTCCGGAGGTTTCGCGGTGGAAATTGGTGTTTCTACCGTTGAAGCAGCCGTGATATTTGCAGCCATGACGGTTTGTTCATCTTTGCTCTGATTATCATTATTAACAGATCTGAGCCTTATTAATACAGTACCACCGGCCAGGGTTATTTTGGGTATTTCACAGCTTCCTTTCCGGTGACTCACACTCAACACACACACACACTCACAACCTCTTCAACACGAAGATTCATCGCGGACGCAATTGTGCGTTGTTTTTGTTGGGATCAATTATCGATTTCTAGGTTTTTGGTCGTTGATTTGTGGGTTTGCGATTGGGATTTGGAATCTGCGCTCGAATTGAGGGATCGTGTTTTTTTAGGGTTTTTGTGTGATTCAATTTTGTTGAGGAGATTATGGATAAGAAGAAGGTTGTTGTTCCTCTTGTGTGTCATGGGCATTCTCGGCCGGTGGTGGATTTGTTCTACAGCCCGATTACTCCTGATGGTTGTTTCCGGCGGTGTTGCCGGTCGCCAACCGCCGAGCCTTTCCTTGCAGTGACGGTTAAGGCTAAATGATTAAAATTTGGTATGGGTCAACATGGGTGGTATTGGTTATGGGTCAAAACAGGTGGCATTTGTTATGGCTCATAACAGGCGCATAAGTTATGGGTCATAACGGGTGGGATTAATTATGGTCAAAACGATTGATATTTGGTTTAGGTCAAAACTGGTGGTATTGGTTATGGGTCAAAAAATATGGAATTGATATGGTCAAAATGAGTGATATAGGTTATGGGTCAACTTTGTGGTATTGGTTGTGGGTTAAAATAAGTAATATTGGTTAGGGGTCGAAATGGTTGATATTTGATATGGGTCAGGTTGGGTGATATCAGTGATATTGGTTATGGCTCAAAACTATTGAAATTTGGTATGGGTCAACATATAATATAGATTTGAGTAGTATACCAATTTTATGCAAACAAGAAATTGGGATTTTTATACCTATGCGAAAGGTGATAAATACCCCTTTTACTTCAAGAAAGCCAAATGTTAAAGATACCAAACCGACATCCCAGATGCTCAATATTGGTATCTAGACTTGTAAAACCCAAAATTCGAACCTTGTGTCAACACGAGTGGTATTGGTTATGGGTCAAAATGGGTGGCCTTGGTTATGGGTCAAAACAACTAATATTTGGTATCGGTCAAAATGGGTGGTATTGGTATAGGTTAAAATGGGTGATTAAGTTATGGGTCAACTTGGTGATATTGGATGTGGGTCAAAATGGGTGATATTGGTTTTGGGTCGAAACAGTTGATATTAGATATGGGTTAGCTTGGGTGATATTGGTTATGGGTCAAACGGTTGATATTTGGTATTGGCCATCTTGGGTGATATTATTTATGGGTCAAAATAGGTGATATCGGTTAGGCTTGAAACTATTGAAACTTGGTATGGGTCAACACGGGTGGTATTGGTTGTGGGTCAAAAAGGGTGGTATTGGAAATGGGTCAAAACGGTTGGTATTTGATATGGGTCAAAACGGGTTGTTAATAGGTTATGGGTCAAAACAGGTCAGAACTGGTCAAAATGAGTGATAATGGTTATGGGTCGTAACTGTTGATATTGAGTATAAGTCAGCTTGGGTCATATTGGTTATGGGTCAAATGGGTGATATTAGCTATGGCTCAAAATGATTGATATTTGTTTTGGGTCAAAATGAGTGGTATTTGTTATGGATTAAACAGATGGTATTAGTTATGGTTCAAAGCGGTTTTATTTGGTATGGGTCAACATGTTTTTATACAGCTTATGTTTCAAATTATTAAGCATATTTGTATAAGTCAAATTATTGTGCATATTGGCGAGTCAAAATGGGTGCTTTTAGTTATGATCAATGTGAAATCTGATCAATATGGTCATGCCTCATATGATTGTCTGGGTCAACATATCAAAGAAGCACCTACATATCCCAATAGGCCAAAGTCCCCAATGAGTACTTTTTTACGCAAATTTGATTGTTTGTAATGGTCATGCTTGGTTTTCCACCAAATATAAAACATAGGCCTTTATCATTCATAGTAGCTTTCTAATGTTTATGCGTTTACGGTTCATTTGTCAAATAAAAATTCAAATACCACATACCATCCTGATGGCTTTTTTCAACCATCAAACAACCATAATTGTATCAACTAGCATTGGATCCCGCGCGTTGCTGCGGGTCTTCTTGCAATGTCGTGAAAACCTTTCAAGTTATTCTAGAGAACAACAAAATTAAATTAATGTACAAGAACTAATGATTGATTGCATTTTACTTGATTTCTCTTAAAGAAATAAATTACCAATTGATTGGTTGGACACTCGGGTGGAAGCTTACATACCTGGGCTGCCCTCAAGCACATCCCCGATAGAATTGCAGGTATATAACCTTTTTTATACTACATGTTAGATGCATTTACAGAAACTGATCAAGCTGTAATTTCTTTAGTTTTTACTATAATGGGATATCAAAGATCTTTGGATGTGTGTTTTGAGAGTAACTATGAGATACTGAATATGGGAATCAGATAAATCTTTTTCTGACTATTTTTTAACTTAACTTACAGGTGCTTTCATGGTAGCACCTTTACTCAATCCATATGAGCCAAGCATGAACAAAGTTGAGAGACGAAGGACCTGGGAGAAATGGACACCAAAAAGGAAATTTATGTACTTCTTAGCAAGGAAGTTTCCAGTACTTCTTACCTTGATCAGATAGATAAGTGGCTAGCATTGTCACTAGGAAAAAGGCTTAGTCATTTTAAACGATGATCACTTTATATGTAAAAGTACAGGTACATGTTTGACCTGTTACCCCGGTAGCCCTGTGCTGCTTGCCATCTCTATGTTAACGGGTAGGTTGTGGTACTTTGTTTATATAGAATAACAGTTGCATATGTGACAAGTGTTCATAATACAATTTGGATAATATAAATTTATTTAGTGTTAAGAATAAACAAAAAAAAACTCAGTTCGAAGTCTGCTACATAGTTCTGTTTATATAAGGTTTTTACTTGAATGTTTTTTCTCTGTAGACGTCTGATTGGAGAATTCCTTGACTTGGTAGGACAAAGTTATTATAGAAGAATTGAGATATCAAGAGTTTTGGAAGAGAGATTTAGGGGAGTCGGTTCGACAGGGTAATGTAAAACCATTTATAGAGGAAGCAGTGCTGCATGTATCAAATTAGGGTTTTAGTATCAGTGATCTTAATGTCCAGAAGAAGCACCAAGGGAAAGGCATCATCTTCTGCCTAAAGTCTCTATATATCTATATAAACGACCACCTCAAGAGTTGACTGGATTTCTTGGTCCAATACATATATGACAGGTTCGTGCATTTTCTTGATTTCTTATCATTGTACTGGATGTTTGATATGGGAAAATGAGCAGGTTGGGTTGACCCGACTCACTTTAGACTGGAAAAAGTTTATTTTGTCCATTCGACTTCATAGAGATAACAAAAATAACCCGAATAAAAGAACCCCGCGGCAACGCGCGGGATCATTTCCTAGTTTTTATTTAAATACGAAAGATTACAAAACTTGTTAGTTATACTATATATAATTTTTATTTTAAAAAAGAGCTCAAAGTTTAAATTTATTTTTTATAGTGTTTGAGTTTAACTTCGATGCAAGCTCTATATTTAAAGTTTGAACTAGCTCAGTTTTAGAGCATTGACAACCCGTTCCCTATAATCATGTGAGTGTGTTTGGTATATTATATGGAATGATTTTGAGTGGTTGTGAGTGAAAGAGAGAGAAAATGTTATTGTGGATTGGTATATTTGAAGAATCACTGTACAATCCTTATAAATTTTTTAATATTTTTGAAAGTGGTTGTGAGTGAAGGAGAGAGAAAAGGTAATGAAAAAAGTATAAAAATATATTATTTAATTGAAAGGAGAGAGAAGAAGTAGTGATTTTTAGTGTAATTATATGGATAAAGATAAGGAATGGACTGTGAATGCTCTTAGCTTATTAAATATTTTAAAATCTAAAGGTTGAGTTTGGCACGATTTATTTATTATTAGTTAGTTATTCTATTAGTTATAATATATTATAATACATTTAATTTCTGGAAGACGAGATTGTCATTTGCATTAATTGCTAAGAGTTTAACGTGATAGGGGATGAGAACACCTTTTTCTGCGAGACCTCTAAGAAATAATGTAAGCTACAAGTGTTTAATATCAAAAGGGTAAATAACAAAAATATAATAAAAAATTATAAAAAAACAACATAAACCAAAAAAATTAAAAAAGGGTTTCCTTTGTTTCCCTCTTCCATAAAAAAATATAAAAAATTAAAAAAAAACTCGTTTTTTTACGAGCGTCATTTTACACATGTGTAATACCGGATTTACATATATGTAAACCATGATTTACACATATGTATAACCAGATCTACACATGTGTAAATAACAGGTGAATAATTTTTTAAAGAGTATATCAATATGGTATGCGTTGAAAAGATAAAAAAAAATATTAAAATTAATGTTTAATTTTTTTTGAAAAATAATATCATGAAAAAAAGTTATAAATATTCTTAAAAAAGATGAAAATGATATGTGATTTGCATATGATATTAAATGTGAGGCTAATATTATTTTACAGAGTTTTCACAAAAAGAATGATTCTCAAGATAAACCTCTTCTAAGATGATAAAGGTTTATTTTATAATTTTAAATATCTTAACTGTATTTTATATAAGTATGTCAATTATATGATTATATACTATAAAAATAACTAAATAACGTTGATTAAGATTGCCATAAATTAGCCAAACTATAATTTTTATTTTGTAGTTATAATAATCAATAATGATTTTTTTTATAAATCTAATCATGTTAATCAAAAGAATTTTTATTCATATGATTACATATTTACCATTTTTATTAATTTTTATTGAACTTTTAAATCTATACGATACTTTACCAATTAATTGATCAAACGTTTTGCAAGTGCCTGAGTAATGTGTTTTGTTCATTGACGCATGATATATATATACAGTTTAACTTTATATATTAATGTAATACATATTAGGGTTGGGTTATAGTAAAATTGTATTTAATCTAAAAAAACTTAAGAAATATTACGAGTTTGACATGTGCCTTTCTATTATTTTAAAGAGAATGCTATTATTATTTTTATACGTTAATTGCGTCAAATATAAGTTAATTGTGTTATATGTTTACATCATTTGTTGAATGTATTCATCATTATGTTTTAGATTTTAAATTATTTGATGTTATTTTTATTATTATTTTTGTAGATTATATAAACTAGAGGTGTACAAACCGGTTTAGTTTTTAAACCAAAATAAATTTTCTTTGGTATAAGATAAAATCGGTTCAGTTTCAAACCGGTTTGTAACTAGATACTCGAATCTATCAAAACCAGTTTGACTAAAACCATTTTTTTAAAACCAGACTAGTTTTTTTCATCGGTTTTTTCCCAAACTGCTTTTTTTTACAGCTTTATATATAAATTTTTTATCTGCTATTATGTCTTACAATTAAAAGTACATAATGGTATATTTTTACCAATATATTTTTTAATACTAATAGTATTGAAGATAACACAATATTTTAATTATGTTATTGTTTTTTTATAGATTGTATAAACTTATTGTTATTTATCGTTATGTTTTACGAATAAAAGTAAATAATGATGTTATATATACCAGTGTATTTTTAAAATTCATAGTTTTCAAGATAATACAATGATGATAAAAAATACAATGATGATAAAAAAACACAATGAGACATTATGTATTGTCTTATTTTGATGTATTGATTAAAAGTTGCTAATTATTTATTATGTTTTACATACTAAAGATACACGATAATGTTATTCCATCATTATATTCTTTTACAATTCATTATTATATAGGAAAATATAATAACATTCTGAAAAGCACAATAAGAAACAAAAAGATACAAATAACTTCACAAAAAACACGACGATGTTCAGAAAATGATATGAGATTAAAATCGTAAAATATTCTATTACATTGTTATGTAACAATATTGTACTTATTTTAAATATTAAAAACGTTTGTTTTATAGTTTAACTTTGTCTAACAAAATAATGTCATAAATAAAAGTTATGAGTATTTATTTTTTACACCTTTTAGTTTTAAGAGACTTTTTAGTTGAACACTTCTCTACATATCATTGATTTATTTTTTTCTTGATTTTTTATATGGTAATATTTATTACTCAATTATATATTTTTTGTATTAACAATATGTATACGACTTGTATAAATAATTTGTATTTTTAATCATGAATCTAATCAAACCTCATATATACAGCTCGTACTCAAACGCTTCGCTAAGTTTGACGGAGCTTGTGTTCGACTTCACTCCTTTACACGTGTAACTTTTTCTATCATATTTCATGTGACATTGGTGGAAAGAACATGTGATTATAAGCATGATGATGACGGTGATGACGATGCAAGTACTAATGATGAAACGAATCAAAATAAGATAAGTGTAAATTTAGCATTCTATATATAGACAAAAAGCTATCTATTTTAGTTTCTTTTATTAGCATTTAATCATTACATCAATATATACATACATATACATCCATATATACACACATATATTTAATTAATAAAATTCTAAAAACTAACATACGAAGATAAACTATAGAAACTTATTTGAGAATAATCGATATGATTTTATCTCAAAAAATAAATATATATCTATATTATATAATAAACAAAATTTTAATCTGTCACATGCTATATTTTTAGATATCTTCATATTATTTTTCTCTCAAAAAAGATATTATAATCATTTGAACACACATTAATTTTTATCTCTTATTAAAACTCAATTTAAGTAACTACTACCTCTTTCTCTTCTACATTCTTTTTCAATTAAGCTATATTTTCAAAAATAGATTTTATTAAAAATTAAAAAACATATCTTTTCATTAAAAACAGAAATAATTAAAATAACTTTTTTATAAAATATGTATTTTTCTACACAAAAAAAAATAAATCATTTTTCCAAAAGATAATTTATAATAGATGAAATTTCCTAAAAATAATCTTATCAGAACAAAAAAAATAATAAAAAACAAGAGTATTTATAAATAATATTTTTATAAAAAGTACATCTTTATAACAAATTTTGAAAACAAATGTTTAAAGTAAAAGAGTTAATTTCAATTTTGCTTCCTAAGGTTTGATAAAAGTATATGTTTTCCTTCAAAAGATTAAAAATATCAGTTTAACTCCAAAACTTTTATTAGTTGTTCCAATTTTAGTATAAAAGATTCATATTTTGGATTTAAGTTGAAACAACTAATGAAACTTTTAGATTAAAACTTAAACAAATTATGAAACTTTTGAAGGTAAATTGATATTTATAATCTTTTAGATGAAAATGATTGTTTTTATCAAAACTCAAGGATCGAAATAGAAATTAACTCGAAATAAAATTATTTAGATAAAAGAGTTATAAAAATTGGATAATTGGTTTATTTCTTTAACTATTACCTATATGTAGTTTTCATTTATTATATTAAACTACCCTATATGTAGTTTTTTGTTATTTATATTTTAAGTAAAAGATGTTATTTTTAATTTCATTCATAAAATCTATTTTAAAAAAAGATAGTTGGATTTCAAAAAAAAATAGATAAGAGAGAAACATAGTAATTAATTAACAAAATTTATTTTTAATAAGAGAGATAAATTTATATGAGTATTTAAATTACTATAACATTCTTTTGGAGGGAAAATTGATGTGTGTCTAGAAAAATGACAAGTGAAAAAATGGGATAAAAGAATGAAAAATGACAAAAGAAACATTGCTTTATTAGAGGTTATATATATTATTCATACCCTTTTCAAACTTAAAAAACAAATTAATTAAAAATTGAAAACCTGATTTTTTATTAAAAACATGCTTTTTAAAAAATTAAACTTATATAAAAAAATATTCTAGTACAATGAATTTTTTATAAAAAAAATTCATGTTTATTATGAAAATTTTTCTTAAAACACGATATGTAAAAGGCACAATTTTTTTATAAACAAAAGCTTAAGAAAAAGATGTTTATTTACTTAAAGTATCTATTTTTACGTAATTTAAATCATATTTTACCTTCAAATATGGTTATATAATTCTTAAATTTCTATTACTAAATAATTCATGTTTTTATTTATTCAACTCGTGTAATACATTGGATACTAAGCTAGTATATAATAAAAGAATGTTTGGGGACACCACTTGTCATCTTTTGTGACAACTGTCACCGACAGGTCCGTCAATTAAAGGTCCGTCAATTAACGTGACACTCGTTAACTATCCTCACGCGTCTATTATTTTTCGTTTTAATCGAAATTTTTCGTATACTCGTTAACCCTAAAAATAATAATAATAATAATAATAATAATAGTAATAATAATAATAATAATAATAATAATAATAAGAAAGTCCAGGGGGTATTTTGGTCATTTATTAAACTTCAAAAGAAATTTAATAGCATAAAATAACAAAAGTTAAACCTCAGGGACCAAAAGTGTAATTTTAAAATTACAAACCCAACCCCCCGCCCAACCCCATTTTTCCGACCACCGGATCCGGCGAGCTCCGGCGAGCTCCGGCGACCCCCGAAACCACCTAAAAACTCGATTATTACAGCTCAAAACGCACCAAATCATTCGTGAAAATGTTTCGAATCTATCCACACACTTTAATCATTCGGAAACCACTCACGAACCCACTAACCTAACCCACTTCCGATTACAACTGACAAAAACAACTCACTAATCCACTCAAACACTATTATAATCAAATTAACTCAATCGAATCGAACTTTATCTGATTATAAATCATCACAACTCTTAATTGTGCTTGAAACACACACATACATTGAATTCGATCTTCATCTTCTTGCGGACCTGCAACTTGGTCGAACTTCGTCTTTTGGGCACATTAAACCAAAATTGGTTGAGGGCTAATACTCACCACCACCATTAGAAGCTTTCCATTCGATCAATTGAACCAACAACATCACCAACAGTTCGATCAAACATTGTTTTCAGTCGCGACTGGTCATCATTCGTTTTTATCAATTCATACAATCGAATCAGGTAATTAAGAACACCTACACACTCGGTTTTACATGAGGATTAAAAGCCCTAACATTAATCTGGTTAATAACATTGATTTGATGTTCAATTTGATTCAAATTGAAACTAGGGTTCTTGGATTTGGGGGAAATGGGTTAAAAAGGTTTAAAAACATATGGAACCGAGATAAACCGCGGCTTAGGCCCTTTGGTACACTGGTTCCACGCTTGCCTACTAACCTGGAGGTCCCGGGTTCAAACCCCGGCACCCTCAATTATTTTTTAAAGCTTTTTAGCCTTCAAAAAAATATATAAAAATTTCTAAAAATTATAAAAATAAGTTTTATAAACTTTTCTTATTTTAAAATGTTACATAATTATTTTCTATAAATTTATTTTATTTAAACACCTTAAATAATTTTAATAAAATATTATCTACCAATATTAAAAATAATTATTTTTATAAAAATGGACACTAAATCTTGTGTAATTATGAAATAACCTTGAAAATCATAGAAATTATACATCTTATAATTCCACAAATTATTCATAAAATGTTTAAGAATATTATTTCTTATAAAATATATTTTAATAAATGGTATAGATTAATATCTTATTATTAATCGAAAAACTATTTGTAATTATCCTTAGATAATTATAAATTACATAAATAAACCACATCATTCTTATATTTTATATCATATTTAAACATACATATATAATTCTTCTAATAGAATCAAAATGTAAATAAATAATTTGTAAACTTAATACTTATTAAAACCCTATAAGTCAATCAAAACCCTAATCCTCGATTTGACAGTTAATCTTGTTATTAAACTTAAATCTTGTAACAAATATACATCTATTTGGGTGCGTGTCGCGCGTCAAACCGAATCGACCCAAATCCGACCAAATGTATCTATTCGCGTTGAACACATTTTAAAGACTTAATTACAATTAATAATAGGTGTTGATCGTGTTTGATCGTGCATTGCCTTATTCTTTGAAGCTCTTGTTCATTTCATTACCTCAATTCAAGGTGAGTTTCGTGGCCCCTTTTTACGCTTATATAACTTCTAAACATTTTTAAACTTCGGACAAAAAATGCTCGCCTACTTAACATATTTTCAAGCACCTTCCCTAGTGGAAGTCTGCTGCAACATTTATGGTTAACTTATATTGCTTATCTTATTGAATGATGTTATTATGACTCTTGACTCTATGCTATGTTGTTACCTTGTATGTTACTTGGTGGCTTTACATTACTATGCGCTATTACTTGATACTTTGTGTTGATGCTATGTGTGTATGATGTTACTTGTGAATGCTATTGAACTTGGATGCTCTCGGCGGTGTGGTTCTTCTTTGTGGGTCTACTTTGTGGTTCTTCTTTGCCGAGCATCCATTACAACCATTAGTTCCGGTAATGGGACTTAAGGATTGGTTTGGTTGTAAACTATACGTACGCGCTTTGTGGATCTTGCTACGTCATGTGAACTTATTCTATTCATTACAACCATTAGTTCCGGTAATGGGACCTAAGGATTGGTTTGGTTGTAAACTATACGTATGTGTTTTGTGGATCTTGCTACGTCATGTGAACTTATTCTACTTAATACAACCATTAGTTCCGGTAATGGGACCTAAGGATTGGTTTGGTTGTAAACTATACGTTTGCGCTTTGTGGATCTTGCTACGTCATATTAAACTATTTACACTTTGAGAATGTTTTCTTTACAGCCATCAATTCCCGTGTGGAACCGATGTATAGGTTTGGCTGTAGCTATTTATAACTGGTAAAACCGTCTATACATAAGTGTAGTTGCGGTAGCTCTTATTAAACTTACTTACTGTTTTCATCTTAACATCTTTTATTACTTAAAACCTGCGAAGCTCACCAACATTATTGTTGACATTTTTGAGCATGTCTTTTCAGGTGATCATAACCAAAGAGAATAGCTAGAGTCGATGCCTTAGTAGAGACCCTCAGGATTTCAATATAATGGCATTAGTGTTGTCTATCATTTGTTTTTGTTTATGAACACTGTGTATGTTGGATTAATAGACTATGATAGTCGTGGAACTGACTAACCACGACACAAGTCACCATTGTGTCGGGTGACGTCATGACACGTGGATTTTTGCATTTATTTTGTCTCTGTAAATTAACCAGGTGTTATGACGATTCCGTCCGTTACATCCTCGTGTTTCCGCTATAAGCGTGGGTGTGACATCTTTTTAAACATTTTCATATTAATTTTCCATCCAAAAAGTTAATAAAGTTATTTAAGCATTTACATAATTTTCTGTCTCTTATCAAAATTCTATACAATTAATCACTATATTATCTTTCTTCTCTCTCTCATTTAAATTTTCTAAAATCAGGTCTATTTTAAAAAAGTTTTTAATAAACCTGAAAACCACATATGTTATTAGAAACAAAACCTGTATAGCGTACGTAATTTTCTAAAACATTGACCTTTTCTTCAAATAAAATATGTTAAATTGGTCTTTTTGATTTTTTAATATAAAAATTAAATCATAAAACAATAAAAATAAATAAAAAAGATTTAATAAAAAATATTGTTCGATAACATTTTTTGAAAAACAAAATTTTAATCATATGAACCATTTTTCATATATGAAATTTGAATTATATCTTATTACAAAATATATGTTCTCACTAGTAAGTATTAAATATTATCTTTATTCGACCGTGTAATACACGGGTTTATAGCCTAGTTAATTATATATGATAGATATGTGCTTCCCACATGTGGAGTTGTAAACTTCTTAGGTTGAAGCCTCGGATTCTTTTTTTTTTGGACGGCCAACGAAAAATTTTTATTAGATAACTAGCAAGCTGCTAGAATGAGTACACCATAATATTACAAACGACACCAAATCACCAATACATTTCTCATATCAGTTAAAGCATCCAGAGCCATTAAAAAGAAAGAAATATGTAAATGCTTTTGAATCTAAATTAAAATTGTAATATAATTATCACAATCTTAAGAAGTTCCATTAGCAATGACAAAAGCAAAACTAAATGACCAAAACACACAAATCTGCCTTAATCATTTTAAAATATATAAACAGGGTTTAATGACGGGAGTTTAATTAAAGGCTGCTTTTAGGAATGTCTTTTTATTTTACAACATTCAAGGTTGATAACTATCTTTAAAAATGACACTTGTAAGTGGATATGCTTCTCTTGTAAATTGGTAACTTTGGGTATTTTCACTTGGCCTAGTTACTTGCTATGCTCTTTCATTTTATGAACAAATTTCGTAATGAAAAAAAAAAGTGTAGATGGCCTCTTGGCCTACAACCAATGTTTATCCTCATTGAAGTTTAAAGTTTGCTTAAAGAGAGTAAAATGAAGCATCCATTTTGGGTGTCCACTTTTTTTGGCCGCCGATATAAATAAATTATATGTTAATTATGCATACATGAAATTTGAGTTGGATTTGATATTTGAAAAATGACTCTAAAAATTATTTTAGATAAACATAGCAAAATTTCTTAAGTTCGTTTGGAAATTTAAAAAAGGTCTTAAGATTTCTTTTCGCTTTAGCTTCCAAGAGGATTAAATATGCCATGCCAAAGTGGTAGGGGAGAAGTAGGAGAAAATAGATATGAATAAACAACAAAGTTATAAATACAACTCATGAGAATAGAAAATTGTAAAAAGAGATACACCAATGATAAAATACAAAGTGCAGTGGAATAGGATTGTGTAATATCCCCCCTCAAGCGTGAGATGGGGCGGACTAATGCACGGCAACTCCAGAAAGAATTCGAACTGATGTCGGGGAAAACTTTTGTAAAATTGTCCGTCACTTGAAGCTTGGTTGGAACAAACTTTGTATGGAGTTTTCTGGAAGAGACAAGTTCACGTATGAAGTGGTAGTCCAGCTCAATATGCTTTGCTCTTTTATGCGAGACCGGGTTTTGAGTCAAAAAGAGAGCACTCTTATTATCGCATAGAAGTGTTGGTCGAATGTCAGGTAGGGCATGAAGTTCACGTAATAAATGAGTGACCAAGATTATTTTAGCTGCCGCATTAGCCATAGTCCTAAATTCAGATTCATCATAGAGCGCGAAACTATAGGCTGTTTCTTGGCACTCCAAGAGATAAGATCCCCGCTAAGGAATATTGAGTATCCATAAGTAGTGCGACGTGTCTCAATGCAATGAGCCCAATACGCATCCGAGTAACCAAGAATGGTAGTTATCTTTGGTTTCGAGAATGTAATACCAAAAGACATGGTGCCCTTAACATACCGTAGAATCCTCTTGACATGTTGAAAATGAACAACGGTCGGGGCTTGTAGAAATTGACCCATCTGATTGACTGCATGGGAAATATCTGGTCTAATGATGGTCAGGTATTGGAGAGCACCCATAAGTGACTGATAGTGAGTGGGATCATGGTAAAGGTCACAGGTAGTGACAAAAGTAGAGTTTGATGCCAACGGAGTATTAGCCGGTTTAGAGTCAAGCATACCTGCATAATCCAATATATCATGAGAATACTTTGATTGGCTGAGAAATAAACTGTTTTCTGTATATGTAACCTCAAGGCCAAGGAAATAGTTCAACATGCCGATGTCTTTGATAGCAAACTCTTATGTAACTTAGTGATGAAAGATTGAATGAGTTGATCCTGATTACCTGTCAAGATTAAATCATCAACAAAAACAAGTAGATACAATATGATTGATGTGACACTCCGTAATTTCAGGTTAACATCGTTAATCTTTGCAGTCTATTATATATTAAATTCAGGGTATACATCGCTAACTTGAACCCGCCATTCGATTATTTCCTATTACATTCATTAAAACACTTTAAATATATATATATATATATATATATATATATATATATATATATATATTATAGTAGTAAATCTTGATTCTTAGTCTTGACCTAACTATTTAATTAAACTTTCTCTAAACTAACTAATTACAAAGTATGATAATAGTTTACTAAACTAAGTATGGGGACTAAATGTAGCATCTCATTAAACCTTGCCTCATTAGATAATAATAACAATAAAAATAATACATATACCATCGTACCACATTCTACAACCTCCCGAAACCCTAGACCCTTCCCAACCTCTCGACCGTGAGAGTAAACAAACTTTCTTTGATCTCCGGCGACTTCCACATGTGCAACCGAGAACCATCGGTGTCCTCTTCGCGTCCTTAACATCCCTGCGGTTCGATAGGTACGTTCTTTCGCTACTTTTAAGCAATCGTGTTCGGTTACAGTTTTTGTTGATAACACTGAGTTCGGTTATGGGTGGGGTGCGATGCAGATGTTCATGATTGTATTGTGTGTCGGCTTGTTCTTCATGTGTTCGGGTGCGTGTGATCACCATGGGTATGTTCTGCGATATGTATGTGACTTTCTGTGTATACGTACTTGTATTGTCGCGTATTGTGCGTGCTACGTTTGAAGGTTTCATGGCTGTCCTCGGTCGAACCGAGTGTTCCGGTGCGTCTGTAGTATAAGTGTGTATGCAATGCGTATGTGTGTGTTCAAAATTATGTGTGCTCTTATGTGTTTAAGGGTGGGTACTCTCGACAATGGGTTTAAATACTTTCCTGCCGTGAGTGTGTATTGTGCGATGGGTTATTTCATGGATTGTTCCCGTGCGTATGCCGTTGCATGTGTGTATGTATTTCAGCTTTAAGTTGTCGTGCACATGATGTGTTTGTGTTTGGCAGTGTATCAGTGGTGTATGTATGTGATCCGTAAGTATGTATGCTATTTTTGTGTGTGTGTGTTTTTGTTAAGTGGGTTATGTGCGTGCATGTGTGGTGGTGAGTGTGCATTTTATTATGAATATTCATGTAAGGGACTAAGGGTTGTGTGTATGAATATGTGTCCCCATGGTGTGCTCTTTATGTATGTATGCAGGTGTGTGAGAGCATGGCTGTATGCATCAATGTATGTGTACACTACACATATATAGGTGTCCATGATGAACTTGTGGTGTTCACATGGGGGGCACGACAATATACACCATGTACCATTTTGATTAGTAAAATGCTTATATACTTTCAGGGTGCTAGATATAATATATGTTGATACATGTGTACCTAGTTTAGGAGCTCAACGTAAAATGTCTTTCATGTCTTACATATATGTAATTGAATGGGTATGAATGAAATACAATGTGTGGTTGATACTTATAATGTTTAATATTTCATTGTTTATTGTGTCATAACGTATATTGAACTAACTATATAGGTTTGTGGTTGTTTGCATAATTCTTAGTCAAGTATGGTTGAGAAACATGTTTAAACTTAACCATGTGAAGTTCTCATGTGAATGGACCATGCTAATGGACCATACGCATGAACACTTCATGCTAATGGACCAGTCGTATGACTGAACCAGGAGACTGGATCAGTCGCACGATTGAGACATAAGATTGGCTCAATCGCACGACTAAACCTTCAGTCGTGCGTATGAACCAATCGTGTGATTCAGTCGCACGACTGAACCATACTAATGGACACGATTGACAAACCCTAACCTATAAATACCACTTAATTAGTGGAAAAATGTAACAATTCGAATACCTACGCACATAATCGTACCCTAGTCGTCCAGAGGCTCAAGAAAAACTGTTCCAACTTCATAGTTTGTTTCTGATCAATTCTTGTTCATTCTTAACGTTTGTTTTATCATAGGATTGATCAGATAGTCGTTCTCACTGATTGGATCGCCAATCAAATAGGATTCCGCACTATTTGAGTTGGTATACGCGCAGAATCAGTTAGTACTCCGTACGTACACGGTAGTAACAAGTGGTATCAGAGCTTTGGCTCTTGATTTTGCGTGTGATTCGATCGATTTGGTGTAAAAATCACGTTTTTCATTCAAAAACACAATTTTTTTTGGTTAAAACAGTGTTTTCAACGTCTCCAGATCAAAAATTTCACGTTTTTCGTCATACGGCAGATTAAGGTTCTTGAAAACTCGTGTTTTTGAGTCATAATGTCAAAAATCTTCGAATTTTCAAAAACCAGCAGCTTCAGTCGCACGATTGACTCAATCGCACGGCTGAACTCAATCGTACATCCCATACGCATGATTGAACTCAGTCGCCTATCCAATCGTACGACTGAACACTCCATTTGCATTGTCCAGTCGTCCTTGTCCAATCGCACGATTGACTCATTCGGATTGTTCAATCGCACGATTGAGCCATCCGCACTGTTCAATCGCACGTTTGGCCCATTCACACATCTCCATTCGCACCAAGTGAATAAATCTTAGATTAAAGCACAAAGTTAATACAAATGGAAGATCAGTGCTCAGCTTTCACTGCCGGTAGGGATTCACTGATCCAGAATCTATTGCTTCTGGAAAACGAAGTTGGTAATCACAATAAGCCCCCTAAGCTTATAACGTTAGACGATTACCCACAATGGAAGCAAAGGTACAAGATATACTTAAATGGAGTTGATCCTAATCTATGGGAATAAATTGAGACTGGGTATAGCATGCTGGTTGGTGCTGATGGAGTAAAACTTACCTTGGGTGGCATGACTGATAGCCAGAAGGTGAAGTATAATGCAGAGAAGAAGGTGTACGCTTTGTTAACTCAATCAATTTCTAAAGATATATTCCACCAGTTTTCTGAGAACAAATAAGCCAAGAATCTATTGGATGCTCTGGAAAAACAGTATGACGGGAATGCGACGTTGAAGGCATTAAAGGCAAGGGCTTTGAAGGAGTTTGATAACTTCTCTTCAATAGGGAAAGAGAGCCTGGATGATGTTATCGATCGTTTCTACCACTTGATGAGTGAGCTGCACACTCATGGGGTTACTACGTCCATGGAAGACAAGGTGTCGAGTTTTGCAGATGGATTGCCAGAGAAGTGGGTCTCGTTTATGTCAAATCTCAGACAGAATGATATGCTGGCGGTAACACCCTCAATTTCATAATAATATATTAAGGAGGGTGCTACGAGTTGGGTTCTTATAGCCATTCAGTGATTATAAACACAGCGGAATTTTCATACGTTAAAACTGTTTACATCATTAAAATTACTACAACACTTTAGTCGACATATTAAAACTCTATCAAACTTCATGTACATCTCTCCCAAAACCCAACATTTAAGCCAGTATCATACACCAGAACCAAACTTTAACTTGGTGGGGCACCATCACGAACACCTCTATTATTACCTGGCATGCATAAGAAAGTAAACACTAAATCAGATAAACTGGTGAGTTCTAATAAACACCACATTTGAATAATAATAATTTATTGACGGTTATAACATTGAACAATTCACAAACATCCACTAGTCCATTTATTTGTCCCAGTATTGATATGCATATCGAATACCCACAAGGTAATTATGGACCTCTTTTTATCAATTCATTTTGGTGGGTCAAAACTCCACCTCACGCGTACAGGTCAAAACTCCGTTTATAGTTGGTGGGTCAAAACTCCACCTCGCGCGTTGACGGGTCAAAACTCCGTCTATAATTGGCTCATACGGGTCAAAACTCCGTTTATAGTTGGTGGGTCAAAACTCCACCTCGCGCGTTGACGGGTCAAAACTCCGTCTATAATTGGCGTTGACGGGTCAAAACTCCGTCTATAGTTGGTGGGTCAAAACTCCACCTCGCCATTCACCACAATTTACCACTTCCAAATTCTTATTTACATCATTATTCATTTATATGCATGCCAGTGCCCGATTTGTCAAACAACATTGTCAAACAGCATTAACACATGAAAAGGGCAATTAGAACTCACCTTAATGTTTTCAGCAAGTGTTTACCAATCCAAATACACTAAGGCAGCTAAAACTCTCTTTCTCAATGCAAATCTACAACAATTACCCTAACTTAGTCAAATCATTTCCTACAGATCACTTTATGTGATTGAGGCTATACGACTGGACTCATTTGTACGATTGAACATGTGACTAAGCTTAGTCGTACGAATGAACCATACGACAGGGTGCGAATGAGCTAGAACAGGGTTTGTACGAATGACCTCCATTCGTGCGGTTGGCTCATGCGATTGAGCTTCAGTCGCAAGATTGAGCAATGCGACTGGCTCATTCGCACGAATGGGTCATGCGACTGGGCTCATTCGCCTGAAACGGATCAGCAGCTGTGTTCTTGACATATTTGATCCAAAAACTCAAGTTTTAACCCTTCAAATTATGCCATATTCAAAACTAAACATATACACCTTATTTACAACCGTTTCGGATCCTTATTTCATCAAACTTCACAAAAACTAAGATCCGAATCCTTGGTTTTCAACTTAATAGAAAGATTGAATCAAAAACTCAGATTTAAACTTGTTTTTGGATCAATTTCGACCATATACACAGCTTAATGTATTCAAATATCGATCCGTGCCAAGCGAGACTTACCAAAATGAAGCCGAAATCGTTGGTTTGGCAAGAACAGGGGTGTTTGGGTTCGAGAGAAGCAAGGGGATAGGGATACTGCAGATAGAAATCTACTTTTGAACGTTCTTAACCACCTTACTTATTCTCATCTACATATTTTAGCCGCCATACTCAGTCACACGACTGGACCCATTCGCACAACTCAATCGTGCAATTGAGCCCATACGCCTGTTAATCGTGCGATTGAGCCTCATACGCCTGTAAGGCGTGCGACTGAGATTCATTTGCATGTTTATCATGCGACTGAACACTATTCTTATTAATTTAAACGAATATTAAATTTTACGGATGTTGCAAGTCTACCCACCTTAGTTAGGGTTTTGTCCTCGAAACCTGACTAAAACAAATGGGGTAGTTTCGCCTCATCTCTTCTTCTGGTTCCCAGGTTGATTCAGATCCCTGGCGATGTGCCCACTGTACCCGGACTAAGCTAATGCTCTTATTTCTAAGTCTCTTCTACTTACGATCTATAATGACCACAGGTTGTTCAACATAATTGAGCTTCTCATCAACCTCAATATCATCTAAGGGTATATATTGAGTTTCATTGGCTAGACACTTGCGTAACTAAGAGACGTGAAAGGTTGGATGAATAGTACTTAGTTCTTCTGGTAAGTCCAATCTATATGCTACATACCCAACTTTTTCTATTATTCGGGAAGGTCCATTAAAACGTGGACTTAGTTTGCCCCTCTTTCTGAATCGAATAATGCCTTTCCATGGAGAAACTTTTAACAAAACAAAATCCCCAACTTTAAATTCTAATGGTTTCCTTCTACGATCTGCATATGATTTCTGCCTGCTTTTCGCCTCTCTAATACGATTTTTAACTACTTCAAACTTTGACATTGTTTCTTCAACTATTTCACTATTCCCCAATTCACGTTGCCCCATATCTCCCCAATAAAGTGGAGTTCTGCACTTTCTTCCGTACAACATCTCAAACAGGGACATCTGAAGGGTAGCTTGATAACTATTGTTGTATGCAAATTCAGCTAAAGAAAGATGACTATCCCAGCTACCTCCAAAATCAATACTACATCAAACCTCCTAACTTCATCATGTGTAATCTAGCAGAAAATTTTACACCTTCTAATTCGACAAAGCAATCGTCTATTACTTCACTAACAACTATGAATTCATTAGAAGCAATCTCTACTGAAGAAGCAACATCTAACTTTGATGGTCTAACTTTTATTAAGGCATGGAATTTTATTGATATAAAACTTCTATTAGCCCCCGAATCAAATAAAATTCTAGCAGGTACATCATTAACAGGAAACGTACCCGACACAACATCCGGTAATGCCTTAGCCTCCTCCGTAGTCATTGTAAATGCTCTCCCCGTAATACCACTACTACCACTCGCGCTGATTTTACTCGGTCCTCCCACGACACGAATAGGAATTGGTCCAGGTCTAAACTTTGGACACTCGGATTTCATATGTCCCATCTCACCGCATTCATGACACCGAATTTCTGGACATCTAGAAATAAAATGCCCAGATTTCCCGCATTTATGACATGCTGGTGATTCAATCTACATTCTCCCCTATGAAATTTCCCACATTTATTACACCGAGGAGGGGACCTACAAAGCCCCTAGAATTAAACTTTCTCTTCTGTGGGACACTCTGTCCATATATAGGCTTAGAACTCCATGAAGTTTCCCGATGGCTAATCACTTCCTCTTTCACCACAGGTTTCTCAGACTCAGCGACTTCCTCATACATGTCCGCAGCCAAATTTACCGTGGCTTGATAAGTAGAAGGAGAATTGAATTTTACTAGCATTCTCACTTTAGGGGGTAGTCCCTGGATATACCTGGTAATTCTCTTCGCCTCAGGAGTTACCAAATGAGGCACCAAACGAGCCATTTCTTCAAATCTGGACGTATACTCCTTATGACTTAAACTGCCTGCCTGAAATTGTAAAAACTTAATCTCATATCTGTCCATCTCGCCTTTTGGATAGAACTTTTCGATCACCAGTGCTTTAAAAGTTTCCCACGTCATCTGACTCACAACAGTCTCGCCCATGGCTTGTTCCACTGTATCCTACCAGTACAAAGCTTCTGCTTGGAACGAATGCACTGCAAAGCCCACCTTCTGATCTTCCTTACATCTACTAAGTTTAAACGCTGCTTCCATCTCTCGTAGCAACTTATAAGTTACTACTACATTTTTTTGGCCTTCAAACTTAGGCGGGTCCATTCCTTAAAATGCTTATATGACACTGGTTTCTCCACTACAGGCTCAACAATAGCAGGTGGAGGAGTTAGTTGGGAAGATGATTCACCACCTTTCCTAAGGTCACTCAACATTTCAGGTAAGGTATTACGCAACACTCGGGCGACCTCATCACCTATAGCCGCCTTAAGTTCATCACCTGAGATCCTAGCTTCAGGTCTAGAATTTGTATTACTAGTTTCCTCCATCTATGATCAAAAATAAACCATAATCAAATAATGAGTGATACCAGGATGCTGCATATAATGTAAATTGCTCATAACATTGGCCAGGTGTTATCAATTATTTACTTATTCACACCATCCTACCTCTTCTCATTATCTTTTCACAGTTTATTTCTACTTCTATCTAAACCACAAAATCATGTATACACACAATACTAATCTTTAATCTAGACAATTGCATTTATTTATCAATCGACTAAATTATCATTAACAATTAAATACTCATCTACACAATATTCCACCCCACTTTCGGTTGTAGATACTGGCACTTCCCATATTTTCAGTTAAAGTTTGAAACAATTAATTGTTTAAATCTCTTTAACTAAGGCTCTGATACCAACCTGTAACACCCTCAATTTCATAATAATATATTAAGGAGAGTGCTACGAGTTGGGTTCTTATAACCATTCAGAGATTATAAACACAGCAGAATTTTCATACGTTAAAACTGTTTACATCATTAAAATTACTACAACACTTTAGTCGACATATTAAAACTCTATCAAACTTCATGTACATCTCTCCCAAAACCCAACATTTAAGCCAGTATCATACACCAGAACCAAACTTTAACTTGGTGGGGCACCATCACAAACACCTTTATTATTACCTGGCATACATAAGAAAGTAAACACTAAATCAGATAAACTGGTGAGTTCTAATTGCCCTTTTCATGTGTTAATACTGTTTGACAATGTTGTTTGACAAATCGGGCACTGGCATGCATATAAATGAATAATGATGTAAATAAGAATTTGGAAGTGGTAAATTGTGGTGAATGGCGAGGTGGAGTTTTGACCCACCAACTATAGACGGAGTTTTGACCCGTCAACGCCAATTATAGACGGAGTTTTGACCCGTCAACGCGCGAGGTGGAGTTTTGACCCACCAACTATAAACGGAGTTTTGACCCATACGCGCCAATTATAGACGGAGTTTTGACCCGTCAACGCGCGAGGTGGAGTTTTGACCCACCAACTATAAACGGAGTTTTGACCCGTACGCGCGAGGTGGAGTTTTGACCCACCAAAATGAATTGATAAAAAGAGGTCCATAATTACCTTGTGGGTATTCGATATGCATATCAATACTGGGACAAATAAATGGACTAGTGGATGTTTATGAATTGTTCGATGTTATAATCATAGATAAATTATTATTATTCAAATGTGGTGTTTATTAGAACTCATCAGTTTATCTGATTTAGTGTTTACTTTCTTATGCATGCCAGGTAATAATAGAGGTGTTCGTGATGGTGCCCCACCAAGTTAAAGTTTGGTTCTGGTGTATGATACTGGCTTAAATGTTGGGTTTTGGGAGAGATGTACATGAAGTTTGATAGAGTTTTAATATGTCGACTAAAGTGTTGTAGTAATTTTAAAGATGTAAACAGTTTTAACGTATGAAAATTCCGTTGTGTTTATAATCTCTGAATGGCTATAAGAACCCAACTCGTAGCACCCTCCTTTATATATTATTATGAAATTGAGGGTGTTACACTGGCAAAGTTGGATATCAATGATTTCATTCTGAAGCTGAGAGAGGAAGAGTTGAGGATGAAGTACAGATCCCAAAAAGGTTCATATGATTAGAACCCGTCACTTTACAACTCAACACCTCAACCGAAAACTTCTAGAGCACCATTTCAAACAACATTCGTGTCCAGTTCAGTTGCTCCATCCCAAACCATTACTTCATGATCTGACATGTCAGGGTCATCTTGCATCCAATACATAGCACCTGAAACCAATGCTACGAAATTGAAGACTAAGAATCTCGGTAATATGACTTTAGAGGTAGCAAAGGAGCATATGGATCTCCTAGCAGTTGTTGTTCACTCATATGACGGTCTAGTTGCGGGGAAGATTGGAAACTGCCATCTTGCTGATGAAGACTACGAGTAGGTAGATGAAACTGAACTCGAAAGGATGGACATTATATGGGTGTTGGCTAGTGCTGTCTGGAGGGCGAAGAAGTTTGTTAAGAAGACCGGACAGAACTTGATAGCCACAAAGGATACAACCTTTGGTTTTGACAAAACCAAAGTTACCTGTTTCAATTGTGGAGAAATGGGCACTTCAAACGTGAATGTGTGAAGCCCAAGAAGACAGGTAATGGTAATCCATTCTCCACTTTCAATCGTCAAGATAAACCCACTAATGGGGCTACATCATCAAGCAAAGATCCTAAGGCCTTGACTGCATAAGATGATGAAGGACAAGATTGGACCTTTCGCTTTGTATCTCCAGGAGAATCCAACATTGCATGTGTTGAGGGTTTGGATGACGACTCTGCAAGCGAGGGTGATATAGCAGTATAACTCGTAATGTCAGACCATGAAGATACTGCTACTGTGGCCATTCACCTAAATGAAGAAGGTTCCAGCACAACATGTTCAGAATCACCAGCACCCGAACAGTCAAACTCTGCGATGATGGCTGATTCGACCGAACCTTCTCAGGTAAGTACCACAGACCAACTTTTTGATAATCATGCTTGTTCTGAATGTGATAAATTTAGAGATAGCATAGATCCAAAATTTGCTAGGCTATTAGATCACAATGATAGCTTAGTAAATGATTTACAACTGTGCACAGAAGAAAACCGAATTTTAAAAGAAAATGAGCACAGTTATAAAGAGCAAAATAGAACTGTTAAATAAACAACCAAGGGAAACCGAAGTTATGGCCTTTAACCAAGCAAATGATATAAAGTTCTATCTAAAATCCTTGGAAGAAACCAAGAAACAAAAAGCAGTTTTGAAAGTCGAAGTCAATTCTTTAAAACAAAAACTGCACAGTTGGACTAGTTCTTCTCATATAGTTTAACACTTAGTGAAAGAACAAAACCACAAGGAGGGTTAGGGTTACAAAGTGGTTCCACCACCATATGAGACCTTGTTGAATGCTAAAAGCAAACCAATTAATAATAACCCAATCAAGGATCATGTGGTGTCCACTCCTCTTGTAAGTGATCCAGATTCCACAAGTAAACCTATTAAATTTATGGCAAGTGGAGTTCCAGCAACAGTTGTATTCTCCATGTCAAATCGACTAAGAATGTCTCCTACATACTTTGTCTGATGCAGGAAGATTCCTTTGGGTGTCTGATCCACCTGTAATCCGAAAGAACTTCATTTCCCCTATGGCACTCATTTCAAACTCAGCTTTCATCATAGATTCAAATTCCTTACATAAAGCTTCGTTTTTCGAACCAAAGATGATGTCATCCAGGTAAATCTGAACCAGTAGTAAATCACCGTCTTTCTACTTGATAAACAGTGTACAGTCAATAACCCCTCTACGAAAACCGTGTTTAAGCAGATGAGTAGAGAGTTTTTCATACCAGGCTCGAGGGGCTTGATGTAGCCCATACAAAGCCTTGCCCAGTTTGTACACTCTATCCCTTTGATAGGGATCCTCAAATCCCTCGGGTTGACTTACGTATACTTTTCACGAATCTCACCATGAAGGAAGGCACTTTTCACATCCAATTGATAAACTTTGATTTGCATATAGGATGCATAGGCTAGGAATATACGAATAGCTTCCATCCTTTCCACAGGTACAAACACTTCGTTATAGTCAATGCCTTCGACTTGCCTAAATCCTTGAACGACAAGCTGAGCCTTGTTTTGAATTATGACCCCTTGGTCATCTTTCTTGCTATGAAGAACCCATTTGGTGCCAATCACCTTTGCACCTTTTGGTCTGTCCACAAGTGTCTAGACTCCTAACTTTTTGAATTGAAGGAGTTCTTCTTACATAGCACTTACCCATGCCTCATCTTGTAATGCTTCTCTTACAAACTTAGGCTCAACTTGAGATACAAAGTATCGATAGGCACCATCATGAATATAGCCCTTTTCCATCACTGCTGCGTAATTATCCAAATATAACTGATTTCTAGTTTGAACTCCTGATAGAATATCCCCGATGATGTTGTCAAGGGGATGATGAACGTGTACCCGAGTTCCAGGAGTGGTGGGAACAACTACCTCATTATCCAGATATGGAATCTCATTTGCTATTGGAGTGTGAGGTTCGGACATGTCGATGGCTTCAGGTTCAGCTGTAGGTGTACTTGTAGTAGCAGGAACCTGTTTTGTCTGATCCAAGTTTGTGGTCTCAACAGCTTCATCATCAGAAGAAGAATCACTTACCTTAAGTTCTTCACCTGAAGGGCTTGAAGTATCATCTAATGGAGCAGACAATGTAGTGTCAAACGTTGGAGAGTTCAACATATCATACATTATCCAAGCAGCTAAGTCATCATCAGAATGGGAAGATGGTAGATTGAAAGACTTGAAGAATCCATCATAATCGAAGAAAAAGGAAGGTCCTTTTCCAGCAAGGGGGTGGTGAATCTTTGAACATCAACGTTACACCACACTTCTACCTGACCTGTTGAGTTGTTGTAAACTTGCTTGTCTAGTATACTGTAGCCGAGAAAAATACCTTCTTCTGCCTTCTCACAAAATTTTCCAGTCTGATTCTTCTTCAATAGCATGCACGATGCACCGAACGGTTCGAGATACTCCAAGTTAGGTTTACGTCATTGGAGTAATTCATAACATGTCTTTCCATGATGTTTGACCACCAGAACCCAATTCAAAGTGTAACAAGCATTAGCCACTGCCTCGTTCCAGAATTGAATAGGCAGTTTTAAACCGGCTAGCATTGTCCTTGCAGTCTCAATCAGATTTCGATTCTTCCGCTCAGTGATACCGTTCATCTGTGGAGTATATACAGAAGTGAATTGATGAACAATACCTTTCTTTTGACAGAAAGTCTCCATCCACTGATTCTTGAACTCTGTGCCGTTGTCTGATCGAATTTTTCTAACGTTCAGCTTGTAGAGAGATTCTAGTGTCGTAACCAGATGCTTGAACAATTCAAATGTTTTAGACTTGGCTTTCAGAAATATTACCCAAGAGAATCTGGAGTAATCATCAGTCACGACAAAGCAATACAGGTCTTTGGCAATACTCCTTGTGCTTACTGGGCCAAACAGATCCATGTGTAGAAGTTCGAGTGGAATTTCGATAGAGTTGACTTTCTTTGCTAAGTGAGACTTCTTGGTCTGTTTCCCTTTCTTGCATGAGACACAAAAATCTGGAAGTTGGAAGTTCTTAACAGTTCTCCCTCTACCAGATCATTCTGAACCAGATGGTTCATCTTCCTCGGATTGATGTGTCCCATTCTTCTATGCCATGAGACTGACTCCCTTTCTGTTGATTTTGACGGGAAGCACTGTACAGTTGATTCAGTTGTGGAGGCTTTCGATAGATCCAAGACATACAGATCATTATATCTTGAAGCTGACATTAATACTTGATCTTCCTCTATGACATACTTCTTCTTCAGTATATAACACTTCTTGCTGTCGAATACAACTTTGAATCCTTTATCACATATTTGGGAGATAGAAAGCAAGTTATTTTGTAGTTGCTGGACATAGTTTACCTTATCAAACTTGACTTTCTCATTTCCCACTTCGCCTTGAGCGGTGATATATCCTCCTTTATTTCCAGCAAATGATATGTGTCCCCCTTTAATTTGTTTGACGCTGAAATGGAGAGATGAATTCCCGGTCATGTGCTTGGACGTCCCACTATCAATAATCCAGGTGTTAGTGATAACGCTGTAACGGACACCCTGCACATACAAAGGAAATTATTAGTTCAAGTTTGGGACCCAAGCCTTAACTGGCTTGGGTGTCCCAGAGGTATCATACATCAAGAACTCAACCCACTGTCCTTGGGAGGATGAGGGTACATCTTTCTTCTTCTTGTCCTCAGTATCAGACACATTACCTGATTTTTCTTTCCATAACCCAGTTTTGTGTAAGGCCTGTTTGTAGTAAACAGACGATTGGCTAATGGTTTGAACTTTAGGTTCACTAATAATCCTAGGTTTAACTTTGGGTGACACAGCCTTGCTTTCAGTTCGTCTGTATGGCCCTTGGTATTTTGGAGGAGTATTAGATCTGGTCTTGGAAAATCTAGGTTTTTCATCAAAAAGTTAAATTTTCCTTTTGGGTGTCTGATGATTGGGACAATTTGAAGAGATGTGTCCTCATTTTCCACAACTGTAGCATGATCTCCCTTCTACATATTATGGAAATTGTTGATGTGGGGTTGAGTGTGGTTGGGGCTTGGTAACTTCTCTTCTTTCTTAAATGTTTCACCTTTTTTAACAAATTTAATTGTTTTGACCTTCTGAACATCTATTGCCTTAGTTTGATTTGGACTTTGATGATTAACACGTTTAGGGTTGTTTGGATTAACCTTTTTAGGTTCTGAAATAGACGTTTGTGAACCTGATTCTAAGTTAACCTTTTCAATTTTATCAGTCAAATCCTCAACAGGCATCTTATTTTTAGATCCCAAAGTAGTATTCGTCTGTTTAGTGACCGACTTCATAGGTTTACCTGTGGAGTCTGGATCACTAACCAGAGGGGTAGACACCACATGATCCTTTACACGGTTGTTATTTATTGGTATACATTTAGTATTCAAAAGGATAGCATGTGGTGGCGGTACTACTTCATAACCCAAACCTTCCCCACCATTTCGTTCTTTCACTAAGTTTTAAACTATGTGTGAAGAACTTGCCAAGCTATGCAGTTTTTGAATCAATGATTCAACTTCGACTTCCAAAATTGCTTTTTGCTTCTTTGTTTCTTCCAAAGAATTTAAATAGAACTTAATATTATTTGATTGATTAAGAGCAACAACTTCAGTTTCCCGTAATTGTTTCCCAAAAAGTTCTATCTTTTCTTTGAAACTGCACTCATTTTGTTTTAGCACACTATTTGCTTCAGTGCAGAGTTGCAAATCATTTACCAGATTATCATTGTGTTCTAATAACCTAGCAAATTCAAAGCAAGCATGTTTGTCAAATAACTCGTCTTTAGAATTTACCTGTGAAGTACCAGACGAATCAACCATCAGTGCAGGGTCAGACTCTTTAGCAACTGAATGTTCTTTGTTTGCTGCATTGAGCTCTTCTTCCATTAAGTGATCAACTACATCCATAGTTTCGTCAACATCTGAACATGAATGCTCAGCTACGGTGTCTCCCTCACTTGCAGATCCATCATCCAAGGTGTCGACAAAAACAACATTAGATTCACCCTCGGATAAGAATCGAAAGGACCAGTCTTGCCCTTCATCACCTTAAGCAACTAATGCTTTAGAATCTTTACTTACTGTTGATGCCCCAATCTTATCCTTTTCCTGACAATTGAAAGAGGGAAATGGATTTCCATTTCCAGTCTTCTTGGGCTTAACACACTCCCGCTTGAAATGCCCTTTCTCACCACAGTTGAAGCACGTGACCTTGGTTTTGTCAAATCCAAATGTAGTATCTTTAGTTGCCACCAAGTTTTTTCCCGTCTTCTTCACGAACTTCTTTGCTCTTCTCACAGCGCTAGCCAAGGCCCACATGATATCCATGCACTCTAACTCAGTTTCATCAACTTGCTCATAATATTCATATGACAGTTTCCAATCTTTCCAGCAACCAGACCATCATAAGATTGAACAACTGCAGCTAAAAGGTCCATATGCTCTTTAGCTACTTCCATAGTCACATTCCCGAGATTCTCAGTCTTTAACTTTGTAGCATTTGCTTCAGGAACTATGTAGTGGGTTCCAGATGACCCGGACATGTCGGTACCTGGTGGGCTGCACTGAGAAGAAGCAGAGGAGTTAGATACAAAAGCAGTTTGTAATGGTGTACCTGACGTGGTAGGAGGTGGAACTGAGTTATATAAAGCAGGATTCTGAGCGTAGGATCCTTTCTTTGACTTGTACTTCTGACATAGTTCTTCCTCCCTGAGCTTTAAAATGAAATCGTTTATGTCCAAGGTAGCAAGAGTATCGTTTTGCCTTAAATTGGACATAAATGGATCCCATTTGTCTGGTAACCCATCAACAAAGCTAGAGACTTTGTCTTCCATGGATGTAACCACACCATGAGTGTGTAACTCACTCATAAGATGATAGAATCTATCGATGATATCATCTAAGCTCTCCTTTTTAATTGATGAGAAATTGTTGAATTCCTTTTTAAAAGCCTTTTCCTTGAGTGCTTCAGAGTTGCATTGCCTTCGTATCTCTTTTCTAAGGCTTCCCATAATGTTTTAGACTGCTTGTTCTTAGAAAACTGATGAAATATATCTTTAGGTATTAACTGAGTCAACAAGGCATATGCTTTCTTTTCAGCATTATGCATAGTCTTCTGAGCTTCACTCATTCCTCCCAATGTAAGCTTTACCCCATTAGCACTGACTGGTACCACGTAACCAATCTCTATAGACGTCCACAGATTGGGGTCAACTCCATTCAAGTAGATTTCAAACCGCTATTTCCACTATGGGTATTCATCTAACGTTAACAACTTTGGCGGTTTGTTATGGTTCCCTATCTCACTTTCCAGAAGTAGAAGATTCTGGATGCGTGATTCCTTTCCAGCAGTAAACGCAGAGAACTGATCTTCCATTTCTGTAAACTTAATGAACTAAGAACAGGACAGATTGACTTATGCGACTGGACATCCGACTGGTTTAATCGTGTGATTGAAGGATGCGAATGACTTCAATCATGCGATTGGATTCATCGTGCGAATGAACAACACGAATGAGGTCAACTGAATGGAAAGCTTCAACCGTGCGAATGAACTGTGCGAATGAGTTCAGTCGTGCAATTGAACTATGCGAATGGAGTTCAGTCGTGCGATTGAACTAATCGTGCGACTGAAGCTGCTGCTACGGGAAAAAGTAGAATTTTTGAACCCTTGACTCAAATTTACGAATTTTCAAGAACCCTAATCTGCCATATGGGAACAAGTCGAAACTCTTGACACAGAAAATTGACCAAAACAAGTTTTGAAACGAAAAAGTGTATCTTTTGAATAAAAACATTAGTTTTAACGCCAAAACCAATTGAATCCACACAAAATCACGAGCCTAGGCTCTGATACCACTTATTAAGACCGATCTCGTACGGAGTACTAACAGATTCCGCGTGATACCAAATCAAATAGTGCGGAATCCTATTTGATTGGCGATCCAATAAGTGATAACGAATAACTTGATCAATCCAACGATGAAACAAATGTTAAGAACGAATGAGAATTGATCAGAATCGATCTGTGAACTTGGATTGACGTTTTGATATGCTCTGGACGGCTAGGGTACGTATGTATTCGAAGTGTTATGTTTTTCCACGAATTACGTGGTATTTATAGGTTTCCTACCTTCAATCGTACGACTGAACCATTAGCATGGTTTAGTCGTGCGACTGAATCATGCGATTGACTCATACGCACGACTGTGACTCAATCTTATGTCTCAGTTGTACGACTGATCCAGTCTTCTGGTTCAGTCGTACGACTGGTCCATAAGCATGATATATTCATGCGTATGGTCCATTAGCATGGTCCATTCGCATGAAATATCTCATGGATAAGTTAAACATACTTCTAAGTTCTTATTTTCTTATAACCATGTAGAACATCATCAAACCTATATAGTTAGTTCATACACATGCAACACATTCAATATAATGATATCATGACATAATCAAACATAAATTAACATCACAATGCACTTCATATATCATTCATTCAATTCATTATATCAATTACATATATATAAGACATGAAAGACTTTTAAATTTCAGAACATAAACTAGGTACATCAATATGCATCAATAGAGAAAACAATCACGGGGTGAGAACCCACTTTGGATGGATGAAGTTCATAAGACTCGATACTCCATTCATCTAGGTGCCACAAAGATGTATCAAGATATGAAGAAAGATTACTGGTGGTCGGGAATGAAGCGCGATGTGTTAGAGTATGTGGGTAAGTGCCTTACTTGTTTTTAAATGAAGGCAGAACACCAAAAGTCATACGGGAAGATCCAACCGTTTGATATACCTGAGTGGAAGTGGGAGCACATCACCATGGACTTTATTACTAAGCTACCTTGTACGATGAGGGGGTGCGATACCATTTGGGTGATTGTTGATCGTCTGACCAAGAGTGCTCACTTTAGATCGATCCGCGAGACGTATTCATCCAAGAAACTGGTGCATCTGTTTATCAAGGAGACTGTAGCTTGTCATGGCGTACCGGTGTCTATGGTGCCTGATCATGATATTCAGTTTACATCCAAAATCTGGAAAAGATTCCATGATGCAATGAGGATAAGGCTACACATTAGCACGGCTTATCATCCTCAGACAGATGGTCAGTCTGAGAGGACGATTCAGACGCTTGAGGATATACTTCGAGCATACGTGATTGCTTTTGGAGGAAGTTGGGATGATCACTTACCGTTAGCAGAATTCTCATACAACAACAGTTATCATGCCAGCATTGGTATGTCACCATACGAGGTGCTATACGGTAGAAGGTGTAAAACGCCCGTATGTTGGGGTAACATCGGGTAGAAAGAGTTGGGAAGCCTTGAGGTGATCGAGGAAACTACTGAGAAGTTAGAAAAGATCAAATCCTTCATAAAAGCGGCGAAGGATAGAAAAAAGTCGTACGCCGACAAGAGGTGTAGACCGATCAAATTCAAGGTGGGTGACCGAGTTATGTTGAAGGTCTCACCTTGGAAGGGAATCATCTGGTTTAGAAAGCAAGGTAAGCTGAGATCGAGGTACACAGGACCTTTCCGAATCATCGCATGAGTAGGAGAGGTGGCCTATCGACTAGAACTACCTGATGAGTTAAGTGGAATGTATCCGACATTCCATGTATCTCATCTAATAAAGTGCTTAGCTGATGAAGATATGATTGTACCACTGGATGATATTTAAGTGGATGAACGGCTCAATTATGTAGAGCAACCAGTGGCAATCATTGATCGGAAAGAGAAGAGACTATGAAATAAAGTGTTCCACTTGTGCGGGTGCAGTGGAAACATCAAAAGGGTTCTGAGTCTACGTGGGAGACTGAAGAAGAGATGAGACAGCATTACCTATAGTTATTCAAAGAGTGATGGGTTTTGGGGACGAAACCTCTTTAAGGTGGGTGAACTTGTAACACCCGGAAGTTTTGACAAAATAAAAGAAAGGAAAAAAAGGAAAAGAAATGTAATTAGAAGGAAAAGGAAAGAAGTATAAATGGAGTAAATTTAAATGGAAAAAAGAACAAAACCCCATTATTTTATTATTTCTTTAAGTATAGCCGCCCATAACAGCCTACATATTCTGCTTTTGTCGATCAAATTAGAAGAAGAAGAAGAAAACTGAGTTTCTTCGGTTCTAGAGAGAGAAATAGGCTATTCTTAACCAAGGTAAGCATTTGTTGCATAATTGGCTTGATTTTGGTTGTGTTTTTAACTAAGGAACCGAGAGTATATGTTCTTATGTGCTTATATGTATTCGGGTTACGCGTTCTAGGTGTTTTAAGTGTTAGAACTCTCTAAAAAGCCTAAATTCAAAGGAGTTGTTTAAAGGTTGCAAATATGAGTTTCTAGACCCCGTCTTTTACGTGTTTTATAAATTATTTAGGGATGAAAATGCATGTAAATGCTTTTTACAAAAGATATGTATGTAACTGTATGTATATATGCATGTGTTTGATGATTTATGGATGTAAATGCTTTGAATAGTGTTTAGAATGGTGGTATGAGCTTAGAAGAGGGTAAACTTATGTTTGGGATTGAATTAGAAACATGTAAGTATGTGGTGATGCACCCAAACAAGGCCCATGCGCCTAAGAAATTGACTTAGAAAGCCTAAGTAAAGCTCATGCGCCCAAACAGTACCGTTATGCGCCCAAAATATGGTCTGAGAATACTAATTATAGGCTAATGCGCCTAAACAGTAGCCCATGCGCCTAAAAATGCCTTAGAAATACTAAGTACATGTTCATGCGCCTGAACAGTAGTTCATGCGCCTAAGTTTTTACTGAAACGCCTAAGTATAGGGGTGATGCGCCCCAAAAGTGTTCATGCGCCCCAAAAGTGTTCATGCGCCCAAAATCTTACTCATGCGCCTAAGTGTAGGCTCATGCGCCTAAACAGTTCATGTGCCCAAAAGTGAGAAACGGCTAAGTATATGGCCATGCACCCAAATAGTGATAAAACGCCTGAACAGGCCTCATGCGCCTGCATAGTGTTAAAACGCCTAACACTTAGAAAATTTTCTAAATTTTGGGAAACCAGATTTTTAGGGTTTTGACCCTAGTTTGACCTAGGGCTTCTATAAGCCTATTTTATGCATAGTTATGATTTGATCTTATGTTCCTTATGTATATTGATGTATAACTTTACGTGGTGTGATTATAACCATAAACGTAAAGTATTATCATTAAAGAAAGAGATAACATTAATGATAATGAAAGTGGAACATAAAGAACGAAAGAAAAGGCTTAAAAGCAAAATGAAAGGAGGAACACAACTCATGAGAGTTGTCAGCTCAACTGTGTGTATTATAGTGTGCAATTTTGGCTAATCCATGAGGGTTCACACACAGAGGATCAGTCTTGGTGACTGACCCATAGTACAAAACAGGATCCTTCTCATTCGACCCCGGAAATAATGATGAGGCTTTGTGCCCGGAATGGTGGCTTCGGGCCATGGGCTTTGTGCCAAATAATGATAAGGCTTTGTGCCCGGGATGGTGGCTTTGTGCCATAGGATTTGTGCCAGATAGTGATGAGGCTTTGTGCCCGGAATGGTGGCTTCGGGCCACGATGGGGGAAAAGCTTGACGTGATCTAGAATCAGTACGAAGTAATAAAGTACGAAAGTAAAGAAAGTATTTTCTTGTATAAATCGTATAAAGTAGTTTGATACTTACAAAACTGGAACTCACTCAACAATGCTGACTTTTATACATTTTCAGTTGGCATGTAATGTTGCTGAGGATGGCACACGGGGAGGCTACTCGGCAGGGCAAGACTGACATCCATTCACGTATAATCTTATTGTTGTTTTGTAATGCAATTAACGAATGTTTTTTTGTAACTCAAACAATATTGTATTGCATAACAACAATAATTATCAATAAAATGAATGGCTTTTGTTAAATTTATTTCCGCTGCTTATTTTATGGATTATATATTATATATGAAATGATGTGATGATTGTCCAATTGTGAGGTGCTCGGGAACGGGGCCTTACATGTTGTCATTAGGTGAGTGGAAGCAACACGAGTGGTTATGGATTCAAGGTTGGTGGGACTCGACAAAGAGGAAGTAGAGACATGATGTTTAGTGGGCTCGAGTGATATTTGAGTAGTTAGGATAGTGGGCTCAAAAGTTGTTTCAGGTTGATCTGTAGTGGGCCGGATGAGCATTTATGGTTGGGCAGGAACAAATGAGTTATTGGGCTAAGATGGTGCTAGGGGCGGGTGTGAGGTGGATTCGACAGTGGGCTCAGGGTGGGGAGGGTGATGTGTTTGGGCTGAGGTAGTGGGTGTCTAGCCTACGGTTGAGGTATTGGGCAGAGTTTGGGCTTCATCACACAACCCCAAGACTGTGTGTGAGATGTATTGGACCTAGTAGAGTGAGATGTTGAAGGGCCTGTTGTTGGGTCAAGAGAACTTGGAGCATCTTCCCAAAACTTGTGAGAGTAAGTAAGGTGGATGGTGTTTGCTTATGATTCCCTATGAAGGGAAACAAGAGTTCATAAAATTTAGCATGCCGAGAAATATATATACAAGATGTAATTGGCTCAAGACATAGGTAGCCTTTTTATTGGGGGCTATAACTGAGAAAGACACATGGGAGACTTCTCGGAGATAGTTTATGCTCCGCAATCTCGCAAATATGGGTAAACCCGACATCCAAAAGGGTGAAAATTATCATAAATAGGTGTTCAGTGAAAGGTAACTTCAAACAGAGATTTATTGTCGAGCACCAGGCTAGGTAGCCGATTTATTATATACACCGCGGAACTGAACGCATGAACCCAATATTAGGGGGCAACCTGACCATTAAATAACATTGAGAGACATGTTTTAACTATATGTCTGTGTTTACGTTCCACCCGACCATTCTGTTGCGGAGTGTATGGACATGAAATGCGGTGTAAAGTGCCATTATCTTCAAGCATTTTTCTTACAGTTTTGTTCAAAAACTCAGTTCCACCATCTTTGAAAGACCTTTAGTTTATGAGAGAATTGAGTTTGAACAAATATAAATAACATATTAAACACAGACAAAAAAGGCAGACTTGATTTTGAGTGGGTAAAAGCACATGAATCTAGACTGATCATCAGCGAATATAACATAATAGCGGTAATCATCAATAGAGCAAACAGGTGACGGCCCTTATAAATCACAATGTACCAAGTCAAAAATATTGAGTGCCAGTTTTTCATTTGTATAAAATGGTAACCGATGTATCAAGTTGACAAGAGGAACATACAATTAGTTTGGGTAAAATTGAAGTGACCGATAAGTGGCCAATTTTATTTAATAATGAGATTGTTTCAAAAGATACATGTCCTAACCGAGAATGCCAAAGTTCATATGAAGCCTTTAACCTTGAGCTTGTGGTGGCCACAAAAGCTTGGGGTGTGTTATGGAGAATATACAAGCCTTGTTCACATCGTCCCTTTGCTAGAACCCCTCTCGTTGTTCGATCGTGAATGTAAAAATAGGATTGGGAAAATAAAACATTCATATTGTTGTCAGTGGTCAATTTGCTAATGGATAATAGATTTTTAGTGAGTTTTGGGATGACCAAGACATCCTTTAACAGAATGTTATTGTAAAGATTAGATTGGGAGAATACTACTATCTCCAAAAGTGACTTTAGCTTTTCCCAAATATGGTGCTGGTTGGGTAACAAAATCAGTGGAAATTGACATGTGATCCGTGGTGCCCGAGTCAACAAACCAATCTGGATTGAAAGTGTTGACGTGATACTACGCGTGAAATGCTTTAGCCAATTCATCGTCTAGGACAGGGGTATATTTAGCATATGTTGCAAGTTGCGGGCAAGCATTAGCATAATGACCGTATTTGTGACATAACTGAAAATGAGGAAGGCGTCTACCACGGTCATGACCCCCGTAAAAAGACCGATCGCCACGGCCCCTAGGAGAAATGTTTAATTGAGATTGAGCATTGAAAGCCACAGGTGGTACGGGAGATCCGTGAATCAATTTCAGAAACATTTCATGGCCCTCGGCATGAGCAAGGACATCCCGAAAGTTATGAAGCTGGATTTTAGAGGCCCGAACAGCAGTGGAGAACGTTTCAAGGGGCACTCCGAGACCATACAAGAACCAATGAACTTTATTAGATTCATAAACCGGGTGACCGATAGCCGAGAGTTGGTCACAAATAGTTTTGAATTTACAACCAAATAAATCCGTAACAGTGGACGTACCTTTCAAAAGTTTGCGTAACTAATCACGAAGGTTTTGAACCCTTTTAACCGAAGAGTTGCTATAAGTGGTTTCGAGGGCAAGCCAAATCTGTCGAGCGGTCGAAAGGCCAACGATTTCAAAGAAAGCTTCTTTAGAAAGAGAAGCCTAAAGAAGGATAACAATCCGTCGGTCAACGGATAACCAGGTAGAGTACGTTGGGTTTGGTGAAGGTTTGCCATCGTTGATGATCTCGGGAATGGGTAGGACAATAGTACCATCAACATGGGTAAGTAAGTTCTGGTAGGCAAGTAGAGGTAGAGGTTGATTCTTCCAAAGGAAATAGTTTGATGAAGTTAACTTGAGTGTGATCATATGCATGATAGTGTTCATGGGTAGAGTAGTATCTTGAGAGGAAGAAGATGAGGCGGCCATGGGAGGAGGGCGGTGCACAGAGGGGAGAGAAAAGGGAAGCGATGAAGGGAATGGAAGGAAGGAGGTCAGGAACTTAAGGCTTATGATACCATGAGAATGTTTAATCTCCTTACCAAATGAGTAGGAGAGAATAGATATAAATAAACAACAAAGTTACAAATACAACCCATGAGAATAGAAAATTGTAACAAGAGATACAACAATGATAAAATACAAAGTGGACTAGGTTTGTGTAATAGTAGGGGTTCTAGTTCCACAAACTAAACAATAACTAGACTTTAATTGTAGCTTTTAGTGGAAGCCTGTATTTGTTCTTAAAGAAAATATTTTAAAATTCATGTAATTTCTTTTGTAATTCTTTTACATAGGGATAGCTACTAGGAGTTTGTATTTGACATCTCACACTATATACATAAACAAAAAAGTTTGTTTAAAACTTATATTGATTGAGGTACTTAGTTAAATTGTTAAATTTAAGTAGAATTTTTTTCCTTTTAATAAAGTGTGGGTCTTGATCACATCCCAAACATAATGGCATTGATGAAAGATATACGGTGATCCTAGCAACAATATGTTCAACGTGTGTCTTAGCCTAAGACTGTAGATCACATGTTCATGTCTTCGAGCAAGCTAAAGATGTTTGGAGTAAGATTTGAATTTAGTGTATAATTATGGTGGCAAAAGCTGGTTTGATTCATGAACTATTGAATTTATAAAACAATGTAAAAGGAAAGATGGTGCACAAGAACTTGAGGCATTCATCGTCTTATCATCCATATGATATACTTGGAAGGTAAGATGCAACAATGTTTTTCAATGATGTAAATGGAGCCATGACAACATCTTGAGAGCAAATTTCAATATGTTACAATGAAAGTAGTAGTGGTGTATTTTAGATCTTGCGTTCTAATATGTAATCTTAAAATTATGTATCTTAGTTCTACTTGGCTAGATTTATGTTCATAATAAAGTTTTCTTGCTGTCTAAAAAGAAGTAAAAAAATTATTGAAAACATGCCTATATATTGCTCTAACTAGTAGACATAAGACCCTATTATAATTATGAAATTCACTCTACTTTATTATTAGACATCACGTTCTACTAGGTTTGTTAAGATTTACTATTATAATAAACAAACATTTTTTATGACTTTTCTAAGACGAACCGCATGTTATTTTCTAAATTAGTCTTTAATTGTTTCTTAAAATACCCACTTATTTATTTAAATAAAAAATATTCTTTTTCTCTATATCATAACTAATAATTGATTAGATTTTCAAGTTAACAGAAAATTTTAAAGTAATTATGACAATGAAACTTAATTTTAAAAAGTCACAAATTTTTTTTCTAGTTAATTACTAATCTTGAGACTTCATTCAAAAATTTGGTTTTCATTTATCTACGTATTTTTGAATTTTATTTTACATTTGATTTCATTTTAACTCGAAATCATATTCACAAATTGATGAGGTTTCTAAGTACTTGGTAAATATTAAATAATATCACGAAACATTTTTTAAAGTGTAATATCATTTATTTGAGTTTCATAAATATCTGAATTTAGAATGTCAATCCTCATCTAAACAAGGAGATATATTTCACATTCTATTTATCATATGATCATCACTTAATAAATTTTCACTACTCTCTTCCCACTACAAGAAACGCTCGTATTAGCGGCGACAATATTAGCGGCGACAATATTAGCGGCGACAATATTAGCGGCGACAAGGTCTTTAGCAGCGACAGGTATTAGCGGCGACAAATTTAGCGGCGACTTGTCGCCGCTAAAGGTTGCGATCCACCCGTCGATTTTTTGAGCCACATCTAGCCGTCCATAATCAATTACATCGAACGACTCCTGTTAAATCGTACTTTTATCCTTTAGCGGCGACGCGTCGCCGCTAATGATAATTGGATATACGCGGTTCTTATCCTCCTCTTCTTATCCGACCAGCCACCACCACCCGCGGCCACCACCCACCGCCCGCACCACGTCACTCGCCACCAGCCATCCACCACAGCCACCCACCACAACCACCACCGGTCACAACCACGCGCGATCTGACCACCGTCGCCGCTGCTGCTTCTGTTCCGTCGCCGCTACTACCAAGATTTTTAGATCTGATATTTTTTTCGTTTTTTTTAATTTTTTGTTTCATAAATGTAAATGCTTTTGATTATGCTTAGTTGTTAAAATTATATTAGTTTGATTAGTGTTAGAAATGGTTAACTTTTGAAATTAATTGGTTAGTGTTAGATTGTGCTTGTATTAGAGATTATTTAGGAATTTTATTAAAGACAAATTAGTTGTATTAAAAATTGACAAATTATTTGTTTGATTAGTGTTAGAAATGGTTAATTTTTGAGATTAGTTGGTTAGTGTTAGATTGTGCTTGTATTAAAAATTATTTAGCTATTTTATTAAAGACAAATTAGTTGTATTAGAAATTGACAAATTATTTGTTTGATTACTGTTAGAAATGGTTAACTTTTGAAATTAGTTGGTTAGTGTTAGATTGTGCTTGTATTAGAAATTATTTAGGTATTTTATTAAAGACAAATTAGTTGTATTAGAAATTAACAAATTATTTGTTTGATTAGTTTTAGAAATGGTGCCACTCACCATGCAACTCCGGATTTATCAAGCCTAGACAACTCCGATGTCAATCAAGGTAACGACTCACTCCACGTTGGTGATGGTAAAGCCCTTCCCATACTTCACATTGGCTCATCCAAAATTCATTCCTCCAACAAAACATTTAATCTATCAAATGTCCTTCATGTTCTAGAAATTAAAAAGAACTTATTATCTGTTCAACAATTCTGTTTAGATAACAATGTATTCTTTGAGTTTCACTCATCTTTTTTTGTTGTGAAGGACGAGTCTACACGTACCCTCCTCCTTATGGGTCCAACTGAGAATGGTCTCTACTTTCTACAACTTCCTCAACTCAAGTCCACTCCCAAGCTCGCCTTCACCGCCACCAAAGCATCATCTTTCATTTGGCATCAACGACTCGGACATCCACAACAACGCCTTTTTAAATCTATTATTACTAGTTGTTCTTTACCTGTCACTACAAAATTGTCTTCTTTATTATGTACTCCCTGTCAACTAGGGAAATCTTTAAAAATGTCAATTTCTTGCTCTAATTTCCATAGCAATAAAATCCTAGATCTTATATATTGTGATGTTTGGGGACCATCCTCCACTACTTCTCTTGATGGTTATAGATACTTCATGTTATGTGTTGATCACCACACCCGATATATGTGGTTTATACATTGACACACAAATCCGATGTCTACTCTACATTTAAAAACTTTGTCATCATGGCTGAAAGGCAATTCAACACAAAACTGAAATCTGTCCAAATCGACTAGGGAGGGGAGTTTCGAAATCTGTCCAACTTTTTTACATTCCATGGCATCATCCATCGACGCTCTTGTCCTTACACGAGTGAATAAAACGGCTTCGTTGAGCGTCGCCATCGTCATGTTGTTGAAACCGGGCTCACACTTCTAGCCCATGCCAAACTTCCTCAACGTTTTGGCGGTTTGCATTTGATACTGCAATCTTTCTAATTAACCGCCTTCCATCTTGTATATCTTCCAACAAATCACCGTTTGAACACATCTTCAACCGCAAACCGGACTACACCTTCCTTCGTGTCTTCGGTTGTGAATGTTTTCCCCACTTATGCCCATACAATCGCCATAAAATGGACTTCAGATCCACATCTTGTGTCTTCCTCGGCTATAGTCCCAACCACTATGGGTATCGCTGCTTCGATGTCATAAGTGAACGCATTTACATTGCACGGCACTTTCGGTTCAACGAGGAAATTTTCCCTTTTCAACCACTACCTACATCCAAACCGACATCCTCCTACGCTCCCTACATTTCCATCTTCCCTGACCCACCTTCAACATCCACCACACCCACCCCTTCCTCATTCACACAACCTATTCCACCCACCTCCAACAGCCCTACCAACGACCCCTTTGCTCATCAGCCCATCCCCAACAACCCTCTCACATCTAACCTGCCCTCCACCAACACCCATCCCAACTCACCCACTCAACAACCCCCTGCTGACTCACCCTCTACTTCAACTTCCCCTCCAAACATCCCTCCCAATCCATCACCCCACCTTCACCACCTCCACATCCTCCCCCACCTCGTACTCGACCACCAAATCTTCGTCCCAACCCCACACGTACCACTCCGTACAATCCATCCGCATATCACACTAAAGTATCAACCACACCCATTCTTGTACCGTCCAACTTTACCATTGCCAACAAAACGTCGGAGTGGCGTCAAGCCATGACTGATGAGTTTAATGCGCTTCGTAAGAACGGAACATGGTCTTTGGTACCTTATGTCAAAAACACTAATGTGGTTGATTGGAAATGGTTATACAGGTTGAAGGAAGATGCTCAAGGCAATGTTGTCCGCTACAAGGCTCGGCTTGTAGCCAAGGGATTCCACCAACAGCCGGGAATCGACTATCATGAAACTTTTAGCCCGGTAATCAAATCCACCACCATTCGAACGATCCTCTCCCTTGCTGTCACTTAAAAGTGGCCACTTCGACAACCGGACTTCCAGAATGCATTCCTACATGGTGACTTGGAGGAAACCGTTTATATGCGACAACCTCCCGGGTTTGTAGACCCAACCAAACCGAATCATGTCTGCCTCCTCCACGAATCTCTGTATGGACTTAAGAAAGCTCCACGAGCATGATTCAACCGTTTATCAACTGTGCTGTAACAACGGGGCTACATTGGATCCAAAACTGATCCATCTCTGTTCATCTTCAAGTCAAACAACACCCTCATTTACATCCTTTTCTATGTTGACGATATTATAATCACGGGCATTAACAATTCTGCAATCAACTCCATCATCAGCCACCTTAGCTCTGCCTTTCCTCTCAAAGACCTGGGTCAGCTCCACTACTTCTTGGGCATCAAAGTACTCCATCAGGGGAACAATCTGATTCTGTCCCAACAAAAGTATATCATGGACATCCTCAACCGATCAGTCTCCTTGACTGCAAACCAGTCAGCTCGCCAATGAGTACCTCACAGATACTAACTCTTGATGACAGCCCAACATTTACTGATCCAACAAAGTTCAGGCAGATTGTCGGGGCTCTTTAATACGTCACATTATCCAGACCCGATATTGCCTTCGCAGTCAATAAAGTATGCCAATTCATGCACACCCCAACAGAAAATCAATGGGCTGCAGTCAAGCGCATCCTGCGCTATCTGAAAGGAACCGCCAACATGGGCCATCTTATTCGCCATGATTCAGATGTGTCCCTACAGGCATTTACTGATGTTCACTGGCAGCCGACCATTGTTCCATCTATACACGCCTACTCTGATTCCGACTGGGCTGGCTGCCTAGTCGACCGGCGCTCCACGGGGGGGGGGGGGGGGTTTGTCACACCCTCACTTAGAGCGGAAACACGAGGATGCGACGGACGGGATCGTCATAACACTTGGTATAAATACAGAGATATAATACATGCAAACTCCTCGTGTCATGACGTCCCCCGACACAATGGTGACTTGTGTCGTGGTTAGTCAGTTCCACGACTATCATAGTCTTATTGATTCTAAATCCAAAATACACTTAGTTCACAAATGAATACAATGATATACATTACAAATGCAGAACTAATGAAATCCTGAGGGTCTCTGCTAAGGCATCAGCACTAGCTATCCTCTTTGATTATGTTCTCCTGAAAAGATATGCTCAAAAATGTCAACACATAATGTTGGTGAGTTCCGCAGGTTTAAATTGAAAACATGTATTTGATGCTGTATAAAATTTGATATGGAATCATACTGCAAGCACAAACCACATAACATGTGTTTAAAGACAACCAAACCTAATGACGTTATGCATATAAATCTGACGGAATATATTCACCCATGGCCTGATTGCTGGCAGCTGTAGTCGGTAACTCACAAGTTAAACCGATCTGTCGAGGGTGGGGGTGTCAACCCAGTAGTACTACCAATACCTAACCGTTGGTTCCCAACCCGAGAATTAATGGTTGTATGAGTGTTCCCAAAAATAACACCATGTATGCATGCAAAACAGTATCACATTGATTCCAAGTATGAAAACAGAATATACAGTGTACAGCATCGAAAACGGGTGAGCATACTTTTCCCCCATTGATTGAAAACAGTAAAAACTTGTATAAACATAAAAAGGGGCCACGAAACTCACCTTGAATTGATGTAATGAACCACAAACTTCACAGAATAATGCAATGCACGTCCAAACACGATCAACACCTATGTATTAATTGTAACTAAGTCTTTAATTTGTATTCCACGTGAATAGATATATTTGGTTGGATTTTGGGTTAGTTTGGTTTGACGTGCGATACACACACAAATAGATGTATATTACAAGATTTTGATAGGGTTATATATGTATTAATAAGTAATTATTAATAAGTGTTAAGTTTACCAAATAATTACTTACATTTTGATTCTATTAGAAGGATTTATATGTATATTTAAATATTTTGGAATGATAAAAGACAATGTGATTCAATTATGTAATTTATTAGTATTTCGATTAATAATAAGATCTTAATCTATATTATTATTTAAAATATATTTTATAAGAAATAACATACAATTACATTTGTAAGTAATTTGTGAAAATATAATTCCTACATTTATCATGATTAATCCATAATTAAAAATAATATAATATCCATTAATAATTTAAATTATTATTTAAAGTCCATTTTATAAAAATTAGACTAATTAAATCATTTGTTTTTAAAAGATAATAATACAATAAATAAATTAATGTTAAAATAAATTCCAGAAAATTAACTTGGTGGTTTTAAAAAAATAAACAGAGTTTATATAATAATTTTTATAATTTTTAAGTATTTATAAATAATATTTTATAAAAATTTATTAAGGTTTTTAAACAAAAGAAATTTACAGAAAATAATTTAAAATAAGGAGAATTTATAGAATTTATTTTTATAATTTTTAGAAATTTTTCCATATTTTTAGAAGGGTTAAAAGGCTTTAAAAAATAGTTGGAGGTAGCCGGGTTCGAACCCGGGACCTCCAACTCCCCCACACACCACCCAAACCAGTGAACCAAGGCATACAGCCGCGGTTATTCCCCGTTTCTAATTATTTTAAACATTAATCCGATTACCCCAATACCCATTCGAGCCCTAGGTTCGAATCCCAGCCAATTGAGGCTTAATTCGATTTCGATTGCTTCTGAAATCATGGGGCTTTTGTTCCCCATGAAAATCCGAATAAAATGGTGTGTTCAATTACCTGTTTGGTGTCGATTTGGGACTGAATTCGATGAAGAACAGGCCGCGGTCAATGGGATGATCGATGGATGAGCAAACAATGTTTATAATCAAATTAAACTTGAGGTAAGCTTTGAATGATGATTACAGACAAAAGCCCTCAATCAATTTGGTTTAAAAATGCTCGGAGAACAGGGTTCGAACCAGTTGCAGGTTCGCGAGGATGGTGATGATTGATTCTTATAATTGTGTTCGTTTTATAGCAATTTGAACTCAGTGGATGTTCAGAAACGATAAAATGATCAAGAATATGCGTTTTCTTTTGTTTATTTTAGTGTTTAGTGCTCGTTGTAGTGCCGCACTTCGGCCGAAAGTGAAAGGGATCAATTAGTGGTTCTAGAAGCTGTAATTTGAATGATTAAACGTGTTGATTAGTTCGAATCTTGTTCAAGAATGAATTGGAACCGGATTCGGGGTTAAAAATGGATGTTTGCTGTTGTTTTGGGGGTCGCCGGATTGTTGGCCGGAATAGTGGCCGGCGACGGGGACGATGGGAGGGGGGTTTGGGTTTAAAATGTTACACTTAAGCCCCCTGTGGTTTATATAGTTTGTTATTTATGTTAAAGCTTTTTAAAACAAGTTTTAAAATTGACATTTTTCACCCTAAACTTTATATAATAAATATATTTATTTTTATAATATATTTTTAATCTTTATAAATCTTTGAGATTTAGTTATTAAATATAATATATATAAAACTTTCAAGTTAACAATAATATTTATGAATCATAACTTTTTAAATTCAAGTTTACTAAACTTTTATAAATTGTAACAATATTATTATTATCATTATTGTTATTATTATTATTATTATTATTATTATTATTATTATTATTATTATTATTATGTTGTTGTTGTTGTTGTTGTTGAAATTCAAATAAACGTATAAAATTAACTTTTATTTAACGAAGATTACGGGATGTTACAGGTTTGCCATCTACTTGGGAAGAAACCTTGTCTTATGGGCTGCCCGCAAACAGCGCATCGTCTCCAGATCGTCAACTGAGTCCGAGTACAAGGCCATAGCTGACACTGTCGCAGAACTAATTTGGCTAAAGGCTCTCCTTCATGAACTTGGCATTTTACCAAAATAACTCCTACTCTATGGTGTGATAATCTAGGAGCTACCTATCTCTCGGCGAATCCTGTATTCCATGCTCGCACCAAGCACGTAGAAGTTGACTTCCACTTTGTCCGCGAACAGGTAGCTCAAGGAGAGTTAAATGTCAAGTTCATCTCAACAATTGATCAAGTTGCAGATGTGTTTACGAAACCCCTATCCTCTCAATGGTTTATGTTCTTACGATCCAAGTTGCAGGTCGTTACCCGCCTCAACTTGCGGGGAATGTTAAACTATATTTAGAAAAAATTGCACATTGATTTAAATTGATTTGACAGTCTGTTCCCTATTGTATCTCAGCTCTATATTAAGTGTAATATTGTAGTTATTTGAAAGATAATAAAATTCCTTGGTTCAATTAAATGACAATTTTTATAAAATCTTTGGATGAAAATACAAAATTTAAACTTTTAGATTCAAATGATAATTTTTATAAAGCTCAAGATAAAAAATGTATTTAACTCTTTACTTTAACTTCAATTTGAAAAAAAAATTATTATTTTAGTTATCTAACAATAAGAAGGACGTAAGCTAGAGATGATTAGAGAGACACGAAATACATAGATAGAAAGTCATGAAGTTCTTGCATATTGTGAAAATTGACAGTTAAACAACGCATGATAGGAAGTCATGAAGTTCTTGCATGTTGTGAAAGTTGACAGTTAAACAGCGCATACACATACACGATACGGTGTCGTTTGTCAGCCACTCAAGCATCACGTTAATCACGAACACCCACCCCACCACAGAAAACAAGCTAGTTCGAGTGAAATAATAAACCCCTTTTAGAGGGAATCAGACAAAATTTTAATCATTACCTAATACCTTGTCTTACTAGCCTCATGACCGTCAATTCTCACATGTATGTGGTCGGTTCTATAATATAAAAATATAATATAGCATGGCATGGAACATTTGGACCATCGATCAACATTTTCTCGATGGTTGAAATTAATATTGGTGGTAATATCATAAACAATAATAAGAAATTGAAATGATTATAAACGCAAAAGAATAGCCTTATTGATGACAAATTCTCATTTAAATTATATATATTATTAATCTCTTATGTCGGTTCACAAGAATTTTAAAATTTTTTAAGATAACCACTAAAGTCTTTTATGTTTACAAATATACCCTCAAACTTAATTTCTTCTGAAGTTTTAAGTACACTACTAAAGAATTAGTATATCCAATAAGACCCGGCCAAATGACCACAAAGAAGACAACCACCACTGTTGTCGGAGCTCCACAACTGCACCACTGTTGTCGGAGCTCCACAACTGCACCACCGCCATCTAAGTACCTGTGACAACCTGAGTTTTTTTTTTTCGTTTTAATAATAATAATAATAATAATAATAATAATAATAATAATAATAACAATAATAATAATAATAAGTTAGGGGGGGATGTTTTGACAAATTTGAAACTTACAAGAAAATATTTTACATAAAATAACAAGACATAAACCCCAGGGACCAAATCTGTAAATTAATTTTAATTAAGTTTGGGAATAAAAGAAACAAATCGAAACCGCAGGGACTAATTGTGTAATTTTTCAAAAACCCAAACCCCCGCCCCCGTGATTCCGGCCGCACTGTTCCGGCCGAAGCTCCGGCGAGCTCCGGCGAAGGCCGATCTTGAAAATTACCCCATTTTAAACCACAAAACCGGTTTTAATCATTTCGTGGATGAGATTCGAACCTAATGCACTCTTAAAAACGCGTTTAATCAATCGATTAGTAGCTCAACCAACCCATTTCCACTTTCGGCCGAACAACTCCACGAACGAACGCCACTAACACATATACTAATCCAATTAATCGAGTATAAATAGTCATCTATTTGTTCTTAATCGATTACACCATTTAAATCCACCTGAAAACACACGAAATTACCAGTTCATCAAGCTTTCTTCTTCGCGACCTGCAACGGGCCGAGCACCTTCAATTCGAACACCAAACAGGTAGTTAAAACTACCATTATGCTCGGTTTTACTTGGGGATTAAAAGCCCCAAGTTTAATTTCTAGATTACAAACGATTTGGCTTTCGATTTGGTTGAGAACCAAACTAGGGTTCTTCGGGAAAAATTGGGGAAAAGGGGAAAATAAAGATAAAAGGAAAGGGGAAGGGATTCTGTCGCGGGTGAGCCCCTTGGCTCACTGGTTTGGTGCGTGTGCAAGAGGGTTGGAGGTCACGGGTTCGAACCCTGCCCCCAACATTATATTTTTTAAAGGCCTTTTGAACCTTTTAAAAATACGAAAAAATTTCTAAAAATTATATAAACAGTTTTTTATAAACCTTGTTTATTTCAGAAATTATATAATTATTTTCTGGAAAAAAATTTCTTTAAAAACCTATTTATCTATTTATTTATTTATTTATAAAAATTATTACAAATGTTATAAAACAGTTATTTTATAAAATGGACTTTAAACAATAATCATCGAGATATTAATGAACCTTATATTATTTTAATTACGGATTAATTATGTTAAATGTAAGAATTATATGTAATAATTTTACAAATTATTCACAAATACAATTATTAACATTATAATTATACCATTGTTATCATTAATATCAGTATTGATATTAATACATGGTATTATTAGCATATCAAATCGTGTACGTCAAACCAAACCAACCCGAATCTTGCCAAATATATTTATTCGCAATAAACACATTTTAAGGACTTAGTTACAATTAATAATAGGTATCGATCGTGCTTGACCGTGCATTGCCTAATTCTTTGAAGTTCTTGTTTATATACATTGCATCAATTCAAGGTGAGTTTACAGCCCCACTTTTACTTATATACTCTTTTGGGGGAGAGAAACATGCTGTTTTCATAAAAGTTACATTACATTGGATTTTTGTAATACTGCATATACTTGATACTATGGTGTATACTTGCCCAACGGACCGTTAATATGGACTTAACGAGGTGATTGTTAGTAGTACTACTGGGATTGACATACCCCACTCGGGCTAGTCGCGCTAGCTGGTCAAACGGGTGAACGGTTAGCCTAATTTCAAGTGTTGTGGTGTGTGATCCACAGCCGGGCTTACATTATACTATTGCTTACATGTCAGTTCGGTTGCGCCTTCATACACATAGTGATCATTATGGACTAGCTACCCATTATATGCTTTAATTAATAAATCCGGGGATTTCATTATACTTATCGGATTAATAAATCCGGGGATTTCATTATACTTATCGGATTAATAAATCCGGGGAATTACATACTTGACGGATTACATAATCCGGGAACTTCATTACTGATAATTACTGTTTTCTGATAAACCTGTGAACTCACCAGTCTTGTACTGAGATTTTTGCATGTTTTCTCTCAGGACATTGACGTGGCACGTCTAGGAGCATAGCATCCACTGCATGTCATTCCGCATTCATCTCAAACTGTTTTCAGGATTTAATTTGTATTTACTTTACATAAATTGGATTGGACGCGTGTTTGCGTGTTCCAAAACTATTGTTAAATATTTTCATGTTTTCGCTTCCGCACTACTTAAATATATTTGGTTTACTTCATTAAAATTAAGCAACTTATATGATTTGTAATTATCGAGTCGTTTGGTGTAACTGATGCTTATCTGAGATCCTGGTTGTGTCACACGCCTGACGGTAAAAACCCGTACGTGGAAAATGAGGGTGTGACAGATTGGTATCAGAGCATTAGTTATAGCGAACTAAAATGAACCTTGCATCTCATCTGCATCGCATTTTAGACTATAGCTGGATTTGCATTAGTTACACACACATAGACTACTAGGCTATGCCTACTAAATTGGTTGTCTGGAAATTTTTGCTTTAACATATCCCTGTGAGCATATGGCTACCGGGATGGTGGCTCCAAGTTGATGTGAGTCACGGGAGAGTTTGTGTGCATTTGACATCGCCTAAATGTTCTTCGTGATTTGTGTGACACATAGACACCTGTATTCTGGATTTCCTGGCAAAAGGCACTCGGGCTAAGGCAAGCATATCGCATATATCTCATTGCGAGACCTGGTATGCTTACCTGGGGATTTCTGGGATGAGTGATAAACTATGGTCAATACACAGGTCTCTAAGGCAAATGGGTCAAATTACCTTGGCGTGTCAATGATTCCCAAAACATTACTGATCCTTTCATGTACTTTGATTAATCAACCCCGATATAATACATACATACTTGGTATTTCTATCATTGATGACCACTGTACTTGACAAGATATGTTAACCTGATAGGAGGAATCGGGGTGATCATGCAAAGCAAATTACCATTACGGGTGCACACGTAATTATAATTTGTCGTGCATGCTAAGTCCGGTAAGTCTAGTCAGGTGGTAACATTGTAGTCAGTATAAGTCATCATTCCTACACGTTGAGCAAGAAAGCCTAAGATCTCATAGAACATAGCCACTAATGTGGAAACTATTTATCAGTTCTATTTGTAGGAATGCTCACACTTACCTTGAATTTGGACGAAATTCAAACTATGACATTTATGTTAATCCCTCAGATTCGGACTGATTCTCTAGGTTGTCTATTTCTTTAAATCTTTGAATTTCTCTTCATTCCAAGACAAAAGGTCTATTTTCATATGACTGATAGCTTTTGATATTTGGTAATGAAAAGAATGTCTGGAAGAGGACGTGGACGCGGGAGGGGTAACATCTCAATGACACCTGCAGAATTGGCAGCGATAATAAATCATAGTATCACCGTGGCGTTGGCAAACCAACCCCCTCCACAGCAGAACCCTATTGGTCAACCGACTTGCACCTACAAGTCCTTTATGGACTGCAAACCTAACCCATTCAATGGAACTGAGGGAGCGGTGGGACTGCTCCGTTGGTTCGAAAAGCTAGAATCGGTGTTCGAAATCTACAACTGCCCTGCTGGGAGTAGGGTAAAATATGCTGCTGGCACACTGGATGGTGCTGCTCTGAGTTGGTGGAACACACAAGTTCAGATGCTGGGCGTTGAAGCTGCAAACGCCACAACATGGGTAGAATTCAAGAATCTGCTAAAAGAGGAGTACTGTTCACGAGATGAAATACAAAAACTAGAAACCGAATTTTGGAACCTGAAGATGGTAGGTTCTGAAATTGAAGCTTACACAACTCGTTCTCACGAGTTGGCTACTCTGTGCCCTACTATGATTAACCCGGCTTACAAACGGGTTGAAAGATACATCGACGGACTGGTACCTGAAATCCAGAGCATGGTCACCACTGCTAGACCAGCTACCATTTAGGAAGCTGTTCAACTGGCCCACAAGTTGACTGACCAGGCTGCCGCGCAGGGTAAACTACCCCCGAGAGGTGCTGCATCTAGTTTCCACAATAACAAGAGGAAATGGGAACCATCTACTAGCAGAAAGCAATCTCCATCCTCCACTTATCAACCTCAACACAAGAAGTTTAATCCGTCCCAACCTTCTCATTCAGGCGGCTATCATGGAAATCTCCCAAAGTGCAACAAATGTCAGCTCCATCATACTGGGCAATGCACAAGGAGCACGTGTGAGAGGTGTGGGAAGTTCGGGCATGATGCCAAGAATTGCCGGGTGAATCTCTCGGGAAAAGCACCTCAACAGCAACAGAACCACAATTAGACTGTGTGTTTTGAATGTGGTCAACCCGGACATTTTAAAAGGGAATGCCCGAAACTGAAAAGAAACGGTAACAATGGTGCTGCTGATAAGCCTAAAGACAACAACAGTGGTGGAGGCAGTGGCAGAGGCAGAGCCTTCATCATGGGTTCAGGTGAGGCTCGAAATGACCCTACTGTAGTGTCTGGTAGATTCACTATTAATGGATGTTATGCCTCTATTCTATTTGACTCTGGTGCTGATAGGAGTTATGTGTCCACTAAGTTTAGTAAAATACTAGGAAGGGTACCTACTGACTTGAGTTCTGAGTATGCCATAGAAATAGCTGATGGTAGGACCATAACGACAACTCAAGTATATGGAAATTGTAAACTAGGTTTGTCTGGTCACACTTTCCACATAGACCTTATTCCTGTCACACTAGGAAGCTTCGATATAGTCGTCGGGATGGATTGGTTATCCCAGAATAGTGCTGAGATCGTTTGCAAGGAGAAGCTGATCAAGTTACCTATTTCGGACGAAGAAATTCTTATTGTGGAAGGTGAAAAGGTAGGTGCGGTGGTCGGCATCATATCATGTTTGAAGGCTCAGAAATGTCTCAGGAAAGGACACATTGCCTTGTTGGCACTTGTTATTGAGACGAAGACAAATGAAAAGCGTGTCGAAGACATTCCAGTCGTGAGGGATTTTCCTGAAGTATTTCCCGAAGAACTACCTGGTCTTCCTCTACACAGACAGGTAGAATTTCAAATTGAACTAGCACCAGGAGCAACTCCGATCGCTCGAGCTCCGTACCGTCTGGCACCGAACGAATTACAAGAGCTGTCTAAGCAATTGCAAGAGTTGTTAGACAAAGGATTCATACGTCCCAGCTCTTCACCTTGGGGAGCTCCAGTGCTTCTCGTTAAAAAGAAAGATGGAACCTTCAGAATGTGTATTGACTACCGCGAACTGAACAAGGTGACAATCAAGAATAGGTATCCACTTCCACGCATTGATGATTTGTTCGACCAGTTGCAAGGATCTAGCCACTATTCCAAGATTGACTTGAGATCAGGTTATCATCAGTTGAGGGTTCGAGAGGAAGACATCTCCAAGACTGCGTTTCGAACACGCTATGGGCACTACGAGTTCACCGTAATGCCTTTTGGGCTGACCAATGCCCCAGCAGTTTTCATGGACCTCATGAACCGTGTCTGCAAACCTTATCTGGATAAGTTTGTCATTGTCTTCATTGATGACATACTAATCTACTCCCGTAATAAGGAAGATCATGAGGGACATTTGAGAACCATACTGAAATTGCTAAGAGATGAACAGCTTTACGCAAAGTTCTCAAAATGTGACTTCTGGATGCGTGAAGTGCAATTCCTCGGGCACGTGGTGAATGAAAAGGGTATACATGTTGATCCTTCAAAGATTAAAGCAATCAAGGATTGGCCGGCACCCAGGACGCCTACTGAGGTGCGACAATTCCTTGGTTTGGCAGGCTATTACCGGAGGTTTATCGAAGGATTTTCTAAATTGGCACAACCTTTGACTGCCCTGACTCATAAGGGAATAATTTATAAGTGGGGTAGCAAAGAGGAAACAGCGTTTCAGGCGCTTAAAGACAAACTCTGCAGCGCACCAATCCTAGCCTTACCAGAAGGGACTGATGACTTTGTTGTTTACTGTGATGCATCCATCCAAGGTTTGGGGTGTGTATTGATGCAACGTGACAAAGTCATAGCTTATGCATCTAGACAGCTCAAGGTGCATGAGAAGAACTACACAACGCATGATCTGGAACTAGGAGCTGTAGTGTTTGCCTTGAAGATCTGGAGGCACTATCTATATGGAACCAGGTGCACGATCTATACAGATCATAAGAGCCTCCAACACATATTTGATCAAAAGGAATTGAATATGCGGCAACGACGATGGTTAGAGTTACTCAATGATTATAACTGTGCGATCAAGAACCATCCGGGTAAGGCTAATGTAGTAGCCGATGCCCTGAGTCGTAAGGAAACTCTAAAGCCTCGTCGGGTGCGCGCATTGCAAATGACAATCCACTCTGACCTGCCAGCGCAAATCAAAGCTGCTCAATCTGAGGCCTTGAAAACGGAGAATCTCAAGGCAGAATCCATGCGAGGCATGGAGAAACAGTTGGAGGTTAAAGCTGATGGAATCCGTTATTTTATGAAACGGATCTAGGTACCACAGTACGGGAACATGCGAAAGCTGATAATGGATGAAGCTCATAAGTCACGTTACTCGATCCATCCAGGTTCAGACAAGATGTACCAGGACCTGAAAGAATTTTGCTGGTGGCCTAAAATGAAGGCGGAGATAGCCACATACGTAAGCAGATGCCTAACTTGTTCCAAGGTTAAGGTAGAATACCAGAGACCATCTGGATTACTCCAACAACCGGAAATTCCAGTATGGAAATGGGAGCAGATCTCCATGGACTTCATCACGAAGTTACCTAGGACTCCCAGCGGATGCGATACCATTTGGGTTATAGTAGATCGCTTAACGAAATCCGCACACTTTCTGGCAATCCGAGAGACTGATCGAATGGAGAAGCTTACCCGAATCTATTTAAGGGAAATAGTCTCTCGGCATGGCGTACCGATATCTATCATTTCTGACCGTGATGCTCGGTTCACTTCTCACTTCTGGCAATCATTACAACGGTCATTAGGAACACGGCTGGATATGAGTACTGCATATCACCCGCAGACCGATGGTCAAAGTGAGCGTACAATCCAGACACTGGAAGACATGTTGCGTGCCTGTGTGATCGATTTTGGCAGCAGTTGGGAAACTCATTTACCATTGGTTGAGTTCTCCTATAATAACAGTTATCACACCTCGATCAAGGCAGCTCCATTTGAGGCATTGTATGGACGTAAGTGCCGATCACCTATCTGTTGGGCAGAAGTAGGAGAAAGCCAACTTACAGGACCTGAACTTGTGCACGAAACGACTGAGAAAATCGTGCAAATTCGTAACCGTATGGCAGCAGCACGTGATCGACAAAAGAGTTACGCCGACAAGCGTCGGAAGCCATTGGAGTTTCAGGTTGGTGACAAAGTACTTCTGAAGGTCTCACCTTGGAAAGGTGTAATACGCTTTGGAAAGCGTGGGAAGTTAAGCCCTAGATACGTGGGGCCATTTGAGATTGTCAAAAGGATTGGCCCAGTAGCTTATCAGTTGAATTTACCTGAAGAACTCAGGGGAATACATGATGTGTTTCACGTATCCAATCTGCGGAAATATCTATCCGATGAATCATTGATCGTACCTTTAGAAGAACTAAAGATAGATGATAAACTACATTTCATTGAAGAACCGGTGGAAATCATGGATCGAGAAGTCAAAACACTAAAGCGTAGCAAAATTCCCATTGTGCGCGTAAGATGGAACTCCAAACGGGGACCAGAGTTTACGTGGGAACGGGAGGATCAAATGAAATCTAAATATCCGCACTTGTTCGTGAATACAACGTCAGGACCTAACTCCAACTGAATTTCAGGACGAAATTCTCTCAAACTGAAGGATAATGTGACATCTCACAATATCAAGCAAAGAACATTGTGAGTTTACTTTCACATTTGTTCTACCTCATAAAGTTTCACATGCATGTGACAGTTCAGATGATACAGATGGATTTAATGAACAAAGTTTTAGAAACATTCAAGATATTCATAAATCAGAAAGGAAACTTAAGATTCTTCTTGTTGAAGATCATGTGGCGATTGTGATGGTGTGTGACATCTGTCACTAACAAGTACGTTAATTAGCAATAAGCTCGTTAACCCATCGTGTGTATTAACTGTCCTCATGTATTTTCATGGTCTATTTCTCGGTTTAACCGAATTCTCCGAATACTTGTTTGTTAACCTCGGTGTTCCAATTTTCGGGACGAAAATTCTTTTAACATGGGGATAATGTGACAACCTGAGTTTTTTTTTCGTTTTAATAATAATAATAATAATAATAAAAATAATAATAATAATAATAACAATAATAATAATAAGTTAGGGGGGGATGTTTTGACAAATTTGAAACTTACAAGAAAATATTTTACATAAAATAACAAGACACAAACCCCAGGGACCAAATCTGTAAATTAATTTTAATTAAGTTTGGGAATAAAAGAAACAAATCGAAACCGCAGGAACTAATTGTGTAATTTTTCAAAAACCCAAACCCCCGCCCCGTGATTCCGGCCGCACTGTTCCGGCCGAAGCTCCGGCGAGCTCCGGCGAAGGCCGATCTTGAAAATTACCCCCTTTTAAACCACAAAACTGGTTTTAATTATTTCGTGGATGAGATTCGAACCTAATGCACTCTTAAAAACGCGTTTAATCAATCGATTAGTAGCTCAACCAACCCATTTCCACTTTCGGCCGAACAACTCCACGAACGAACGCCACTAACACATATACTAATCCAATTAATCGAGTATAAATAGTCATCTATTTGTTCTTAATCGATTACACCATTTAAATCCACCTGAAAACACACGAAATTACCAGTTCATCAAGCTTTCTTCTTCGCGACCTGCAACAGGCCGAGCACCTTCAATTCGAACACCAAACAGGTAGTTAAAACTACCACTATGCTCGGTTTTACTTGGGGATTAAAAGCCCCAAGTTTAATTTCTAGATTACAAACGATTTGGCTTTCGATTTGGTTGAGAACCAAACTAGGGTTCTTCGGGAAAAATTGGGGAAAAGGGGAAAATAAGGATAAAAGGAAAGGGGAAGGGATTCTGTCGCGGGTGAGCCCCTTGGCTCACTGGTTTGGTGCGTGTGCAAGAGGGTTGGAGGTCACGGGTTCGAACCCTGCCCCCAACATTATATTTTTTAAAGGCCTTTTGAACCTTTTAAAAATACGAAAAAATTTCTAAAAATTATATAAACAGTTTTTATAAACCTTGTTTATTTCAGAAATTATATAATTATTTTCTGGAAAAATATTTCTTTAAAAACCTATTTATTTATTTATTTATAAAAATTATTACAAATGTTATAAAACAGTTATTTTATAAAATGGACTTTAAACAATAATCATCGAGATATTAATGAACCTTATATTATTTTAATTACGGATTAATTATGTTAAATGTAAGAATTATATGTAATAATTTTACAAATTATTCACAAATACAATTATTAACGTTATAATTATACCATTGTTATCATTAATATCAGTATTGATATTAATACATGGTATTATTAGCATATCAAATCGTGTACGTCAAACCAAACCAACCCGAATCTTACCAAATATATTTATTCGCAATAAACATATTTTAAGGACTTAGTTACAATTAATAATAGGTATCGATCGTGCTTGACCGTGCATTGCCTAATTCTTTGAAGTTCTTGTTCATATACATTACATCAATTCAAGATGAGTTTACAGCCCCACTTTTACTTATATACTCTTTTGGGGGAGAGAAACATGCTGTTTTCATAAAAGTTACATTACATTGGATTTTTGTAATACTGCATATACTTGATACTATGGTGTATACTTGCCCAACGGACCGCTAATATGGACTTAACGAGGTGATTGTTAGTAGTACTACTGGGATTGACATACCCCACTCGGGCTAGTCGCGCTAGCTGGTCAAACGGGTGAACGGTTAGCCTAATTTCAAGTGTTGTGGTGTGTGATCCACAGCCGGGCTTACATTATACTATTGCTTACATGTCAGTTCGGTCGCGCCTTCATACACATAGTGATCATTATGGACTAGCTACCCATTATATGCTTTAATTAATAAATCCGAGGATTTCATTATACTTATCGGATTAATAAATCCGGGGATTTCATTATACTTATCGGATTAATAAATCCGGGGAATTACATACTTGACGGATTACATAATCCGGGAACTTCATTACTGATAATTACTGTTTTCTGATAAACCTGTAAACTCACCAGTCTTGTACTGAGATTTTTGCATGTTTTCTCTCAGGACATTGACGTGGCACGTCTAGGAGCACAGCATCCACTGCATGTCATTCCGCATTCATCTCAAACTGTTTTCAGGATTTAATTTGCATTTACTTTACATAAATTAGATTGGACGCGTGTTTGCGTGTTCCAAAACTATTGTTAAATATTTTCATGTTTTCGCTTCCGCACTACTTAAATATATTTGGTTTACTTCATTAAAATTAAGCAACTTATATGATTTGTAATTATCGAGTCGTTTGGTGTAACTGATGCTTATCTGAGATCCTGGTTGTGTCACACGCCTGACGGTAAAAACCCGTACGTGGAAAATGAGGGTGTGACAGTACCTAACGCTCACCAACACCAAAAACCCACTGAAGAGAGAGCGGATACAACTCTTCCATCGGTACTGTGGCGATGATGGCCGAGAAGACGAGAAGAAATAGATCAGGAACGACAAAGAGTCGAGAGAGGCGGTGGTACGTGGTGCTGTTCAGACATGAAGAACAGATCACAGAGTCGACATGGCGAGTAGTGGACGAGATGAAGGAACTAATGGCTCAACTGCGCATACACATTTAAATATATTAAGATTATTATTAAGTTATTAACCAACATTAGTGTAAAAGTACCATATTATATGTCGATGTATCGATTGCAGTCTATCTATCTTTAGTCATTTAAAGAAGACTATCTTTAGTTATTTAAAGAATGGGTTTCAAATGAATATATAAATTTGTATTTATAAAATTTAAACTTACAAATATTTTATAATATTTTAATTTTTCTCTACTTTTAAGTTTTTACTAAAAATTACCAATTTTATATGTGGTATATTGTGTTAGATGGCCGGTTGGGGTGGATGGGTATGCAGTACATTGGAACTTAGCACGTAGTTAATACATTTATAGAACAAATTAATTATCATAAATAATATAATAGCTGTAATAAATAATATAATAGTTGTCTCATAAGGAGTCTAATTTCATGTAACAAATTTACATGTTAAAGATTTGTTATAATTATTAGAATAAAGAATATTTTCTTTTGAAAAAAATAAAACTTTATATGATGATAAGTTATTTTATTACTAATTAAATGGGACAAATTTTTATGTTTAAAATTATATTTTTTAAAGTTACTTTTAAACATATTTTTCCTACATGTGTGGTGTATCAAATAACAATAGAATTAATTTGTCGCGTAAGAGAGTTTACATAGAAAAATCCGTGGCAACGCGCCATGTTAAATCTACTTTAATTAATTAGAAATGTGAACCCGCAATAACGGTTTTCTTTTGCTAATTCTTGAAGGCGATAATTTGACTGTAACACAAAATATATCATTAGAATATAAATTAAAAGGTCATATAAAGAAACTACGTGCAGCGTTAAAATATAACATTTAAATGTTGATAAAAATAAAATGACACAAATGAAACAACAAATTTGTAAAATATAAAGAAGAAATATTTAAAAAATTGAATGTTCTATAAAATCAAATTTAAAAGAAATAAAATAAAGTTCAAGTAAAAAAAAAATAAGAAATTCAAGTAAAAAAAAAGAAATAAATATCAAAAGAAAAAATATGAAACACCCGTGCTTCTCATCTAAACCAATTATATCTCTACTTCTAACGGTAAAACTATGCTTTTAAGTTGATCTAGATATGTTGCATGAAAAAAAAAGAAATTATAATGGTGTATTTAAACTATTATAACGTACATCTAAAGACACTTTTAAGGTAATAACATATTAGTTATAGAAAAATAATTTTCGCGATGTAACATTTTGTCGGGACCGCGTCGAAATAATTAGTGTTCCCGACAATATATGCGACAAAAATCGTATTGTAATACTTTATTTTGACAAAGTTGTGATAAAATTTATAACACGTATTTGCTAAAGAAAAATGCGTAGAACTTTGCGACACCTTATTTCGTAGGAAATAAGGGTCTCCAACCAAGTTAATTTTTTTTATTTCTTAAATTGTGATGCATTTGACACACTATAGAATTTTTTTTTTCTTTTTAAAAGTTGAGATACATTACCACGAAATTCTTTTCATTTTTGTGTTTATTTTTTTCTTATTATGATTATTATTATATTATCATTTAATATTAAACACTATTAATACCAAAGTTAATTTAATAATATTTAATTTTTAATGTTCATGTAATTATAATAAGTTTTTTATGTTAATTCAAAATAAGTCATAATATCATAATAATAACTAAGTTTTAATATATGTGACTTGTTACTATATATATTTTCAAGTCTGCTAAATACAAAAGTTACAAAAACACAGTTATTATTTAGTATTTTTTAATTTATAGTTATCTTATAATATGACACTTAATACATTTATAATATGACCCTAAAAATGTAAAAAAGTTAATTGTTTACTAATATTTTTTATATATAAATAGAAAAATAAATACCAAATCACTTTCAAATCCAAGTGAAATACTATAAAACAAAAAAAGAATTTTAAACTAAAGATTAAAATCTAAAATATTATTGAATAAAAATGTTAAGTTGATATAACTTATAAGTATAGTTATCATTAAAATAAGAGTATACAAGATAATAAATTTACAAATTAAAAATCATGTATTCAGACTTTTAAAAACCATGAGTTGAGCATTAATATAAGTCATCGAAACCAAATCTTATAAATCTCAACATATTTGTTTTAATGCATGGGTTCACACACTAGTAATATATAAAATATATGCTTATTTATTTATTCTTTTATCTAACATTGATCTAACATTAAATGTGTATGGAATGTAGGCAATTTAAGAGTGTCCGATTAAGATTTTAAAAAGCTAAAACTGAAGCTTTATACTTTCCTAATTGATTGATTCTACTTGTTATGCTTTATATGGTCCTTTCAAGCTCTCACTTTTTTAGACAATTACCTACTTTCTAGATAGGGGCCTCCGAATTCATGAACTTTAGCAAATTCATTATGAACAATGGGTAATGTTATATGTAACACCACTTATTTATAATATAATAACTTAAAAATGTGTAAATGCTATATAGAAATATTTATATATTTAAATCCTATATTCACTACAAGGATTAAAAGCTATTGCGCCGACATATGTCGTCACTATAGCATGCGAAAATCGTCGTTATGTCCTATAGCGACGACATTTAATCACAACAATTTTGTCGCCATACCTTCATCGCAACTGGTCAAATGTTGTGGCAGTAGTTGTCATTGCAACAGAAGAAGCTATTTAATGGATAACAAGAAATATTAAATTTTCTTATAGTGATTCTTGAGTATGAATAAAAAAATACAAGAAAACCTAAACATGATGAAAACAAGATATATAATGGATACAATGAAGACAATGGAGTCGATATCTGTGGCTGAATCGATCATGCAAAGTCCTAGTAAGCTCCAACAAAAATCAAACTCGAAGATATAATTTGAATAGGCAAATTGCGTTCGGTGCACATGTGCCATTTTGTGCAAATTAAACAATTCAAAACTAGTCAGAGCTAATTTGAAGATCGATAAACTCAAAATCAAAGGGAAATTGTGAACACAGATAAAACAAACACGAGTATTAAAGATCATGACAAAGAGTAGAACATAAATGCAAACTGACAAACACGATGAAATTCAGAGAGAGAGTACTGTATAAATGCAAACTGCAAAATTATGAAAGAGTTGCTTTACTGTAATAATATTAATTAAAACAAGTTTTACAAGTTAATGAGTTGCTTTTAAGTAGTATTATTATATAAGAATCATGTACTTTACAAGTTATGTAAAACCAACTATAGTTTGTAAAATCATAATACAAGGATTTATATGAGAATCATAACAGATACTTGTATAATTAACTACTCAATCATTCTTACATAATAATTCATCTCTAATCCATTACTATTGTGTGATAATTTCATCATTACGTGATAAGTATTACAAGAGTGTAAATTCTATTTAACGCCACTTTGCATAATTTGTATGAAAAAACACTATATATTCTATAATTTTCTTACATATATTACGCAATTGTTACGTGCAGGGTTTGAACTAGGGCTCTAAGAGCTGAGTTGAAGCAGGGTGGGATGGTGCACAACTCCTTTGAAAATTAAGTCCAGCTCCAGTTTGTTTATCTTAATCAGCTTAAAATTGTACGATTGGGCTCGACTCGTTTACAAACGAGTTGAGTCTCTAGTGAAGCTAGCTCCCAAGCCAACTTGTTTATTAAAAAAATATATATTTATTATTTGCACACACACACACACACACACACACATATATATATATATATATATATATATATATATTTATATATATATATATATATATATATATACACTTATGTATATATATACTTATATATATTTATATATATAATTATATATATATACACTTATATATATAATAAAATTAATATTTTTTTATGTTTTTTATCTTAAAACCGTTTAAACAATAATATAAGATTGATATTTCAGAAAAATGATCATCATTTGTATTTTTCTACTAAGGTTTTCTTAAGATTCTAAAAATAACCATATATATGCCTATGGTTTATTTGAATAATATATCACAATTTTCGTTTATATTAGGTTTTAGTTTAAGCGATCCAACAAGAGGTAAATTTTACAAAGACAGGTAAATTTTAAAATATGTCACATTTCACTAATATATTTTTCTTAAAGAAAATGGGACCCGGTTCATTTCCTTCAACCTATTACTTGGTATTGATAAATTGAACCTGGATCTTTGTTTAGAACCTAGTATGAAGGTAATTAGTGAAGCCTGATTATTTATGCGTGATTGTACGTTTTGTATAAACACGGTAATTATATGAAAAATATATCCCAATTGTTGTCCATAATGGAACATACCGGGCAAAGTAGTGTACTCTATAAATACAAGTTGTGGGTTTTGATCTTACCCTTGTGTAGTACTTTTAGGAATAGAATAGACCTACAGTATAGTAGAGAGTGTGTGTATTTGATGATAAGATAATTTGTTTCCCAATTGTTTACAAGGAACCAAACCAGATTGTATGTTCTCTTTTGAAATTGGTATATATTTAGAGCTACATATTGGTATTCTATGATAGTATGGATTTCAAACATATTACAAAACAACAATAAGAAAACTCAGCGACAGAAATTTATTGTTTTATGGGTTGATGGTGCAAAGTGACAGGTCTAGTGGTAGTAAAAGGAAAGAAGATGCCTGGATATTGTTATGTTACATAAAACTATAAATTAAGAAAGCTGAACAACACAGCTTCCAAATATAGACTCATGCTACACAAAACAACATCAAAGATATTCTGCCTATTAAATACACAATCGGTAGAAGTTTCTAACAATAAATTTGTATATGTTCGATATTTATTATTCGGGATAAGTTTATAATAAAAATAGTATTTAATATAAAATGACTAACAAAAATTATTGGTCTAAGATGTGTCATTCTATTGTTTTTAAATAGGATAATATGTTGATAATTATGTTAAATACGTTAGGTTATTGCATCTAATACGACATGATATTATGTCAAATATTTTATATAATTTGTTATATGTATTTAATATTCTCATTTTAGATCATTTATGTTATTGTTTTTTAGATATACTATAATTATGTTGTTACTTTATCATTTGGTACACAATTATAAGTATACTATATAATTTCATTAATATTTTTTCAAAATTCGTCGTGTTTAGGGTCAATTCTGTGCCTTCGGCCGTTTTGTCCTCTGTTTCTTTAAAACTATTCGGCAATTCTAGTCCATCTTATCATATGACCTTAGGGTAACTTTTAGAGTTTATCATATTTTATTATCATGCTGGATAGAACATACATAGACATCGTTATCACTACAAGGAGAGAGGCCTTTAGGGGTGACAAAAGTCGTCGCTAAAAACCTCACTTGTTGCCGCTATTACTTTTAGCGGTGACCTGTCGCCAATAAAAAATCGCCGCTAATAAAACGTCGCTAATTGTCAAAATTTCGCCGTTAATGGGTCGCCGCTAAAAATGTCGCCGCTAATGCCCATTCTCGCCACTATTGGGTCGCTGCTAAAACCCGCGGACATGACGAAAATGTGTCGCCCTTAATTCCCCATTGTCACCGCTAATACCCCTGCGCATCTATTACAGCTTCCTGCTGTATTTTTTGGTTTCTCATATTTCCAATACAAATTTATACATGACAATCTGCATAATCTGCGTATATTTACTAACTCTAAACATAAACTACCATACATGAACATATATCCGGTCGTTACAAACATAACGTTTTAGAATTCCGTCTTGGTACATCCTAAACCTAAAAACCATACTAAGTCACCATCCATTCATACATTACAATACAATTCATACATAACATTCTAAATTAAGTTAACATACATTTATCAATTAAACTTCATCATCTTCGTCATCTTCATCGTCTTCACTGTCTTCATCACTAACTTGTTTATTTTGCCTATAATTTTGAAGCTGATCTCTAAAATATGGGTCTTGGAACAAGGCATCAATTTGTTCCTACAATAAAAGTATATTTAAGTCCAAACTATAAACATATTTTGACCCATTTACCATCCCGTCCATTTTGTGATCACAAGTCCTGTTTAAACTAATAACATACAAGACTCCCAATAACATATTGACTCATTTCCAACACGTCTATTTTGTCTCATTTAACATTCCAATTCTAATAACATTTATGAACGTCTATTTTGTCTCATTTAACATTTCAATTCTATTTTGTCAATTTATGATCACCCTTCTATTTTATCTATTTTATGGTCACATACATATACAAGCATACAAGTTTCGGATAATAAAAGTGTCAAACTAATAACATTTACCAAACTAATAACATATATATAAATTTAAGGTCATTATAAGTAAATGTTATGTTACCCGTGTGAATGAGACTGTTGGTGGCGGTTGAGACTTATCATGGGTAACCGGGGCTTTTGAAGAAGGTTTGAACCCAATCCCTCGGGTCCATCCACGCCTAGTACTGAGTATATTTTCAAACGCATTCACTTGATCATCTCCTTGAGTTGGGCAGTCAACTCATCCTCTAATCTTCGCTGTAGTTTACAAAAGATGAATTAGTGTTTGTGTATGTATATGTATATATATATATATATAATTTATTTATACATGCAAGTATCAAAAAGAAATAAATTTAATATAGTTACTAACAATTGTTTCAGTGGATGCGCTGTCAATCGTCCCATGTTTAAGTGTTTGTAGGTGACTTTGAGTCTGTTTAACATTAAATATTATTTTTATTACAACTACTACGTATAAGTATATATATATATATATATATATATAAATCAAAACGTTACTTTTTATAAGTTGTGCTGCTATACGATAATGACCCCCCTCTATTTGGAGTTGTGCTGCTAACGAGTGACTGTTTTTTATGCTTCTCTGACATAAAATGTCTAATGGCGCTCTCCCAATTTGCCGGAGTCATCCCTTCAGGAACGTTGGCTAGAGCTCTCTCGACATCCCCTCCAATCTCTCTAAAACGTCTTTTTGAATCTGCTTTGCGATCTCTATATCGCTTCGTATATATTGAAAAAATTCCCAACTTTAACTTAGATCGATCAACGTCCCGATCAATCTACTCCAGATCGAATGATTTCTAAAAAAATAAATAAAACAAGTTAGTCAAGTAAAAAACAAAGATCTTGACATAAGATAAACTTAAATAAATCATTTACTGCTAGGTGCTCGTACAATGCATTCTGCTGAGCTTCTGAAACCTATCTCCAACTATCTTTATCAAATGCGATGTTCCACCACATGTATAACCCCACTTCCCGTCTAAATAAATGTTTCTTGTGTTCAACTGGGGTAAAGGTCGCTTGCCTATCAAATGGCAAAGTTAAATGCCCTCCTTCTTCCAAGACCTTGGATTCTAGGCGATAGTTTTTTTGCAATCCCCCGAGTTTTCCTACGAGGAGGCGCTGCAAAATCAATCAAAAATTATCATTCACAATAATGATTATCTGTCATAGAATTTATAAATAGTTAATACTAAGACTTACAACCCTCCTCGTAGTGTCCATGCCCAGATCTAAAGCCGTCAGGTGGTGGGGGGCCCTGTCCAGAACCATCTCCTCCATGGCCCATCACATCGGCCATCATGTACAGTAACAAATAGCAAGGGAAATCATACTGAAATGTTATAAGATATGGAAGATAAAAATATAATGTGAATACAGTTTTCCAACCTACTTTAAAATATAAATACAAATACAAATACAGATTACAACATGTCAACTCTACTTTTAATCAGACCCCTCAGATATCACTCCCTCAGATATCACTCCCTCAGATACTTCAGTGTCACTCTCAAACCCCTCAATGTAATAATCCGATTCTTCCTCGGACACGTCATCATGCTCGCCTTTAGACACTTCATCGGTCTCATCCTCGAACACTTCAGCGGGCTCACCCTGTGTAACGCCCCGAAATTTCCTGAAACGAGCCATTTAATAATAATGGGCTTTTAAGGGTTAATTTAAGAAATAAAGGGGTAAATTAGTGGGCTATGGATCAAATTAGCCTTAATGGGCTAGACTTGATGGGTTTAAGGGCCCTAATCAGCCCTTAAACATGCAAGAGCAGCTCCATCTTCTACCATTTCAACCCTAGCCACCAAATTCGTAGAGAGAGAAAGTAGAGAGAGAAAGTGAAGAAATTCAAGATTTGGAGCTTGAAGGTTTGAAGGATTGAAGTTCTAGTAGATTGGAGCATCAAAACACAAGAAAAGAGCTACAAAACGAGGTAAGAATCAGCCTCTAAGGCCTTCTATAGATCAAACCCGGATTCTAGGGTTTTGGGGTTTTGAAAAGTTTAAAGAAACACATAAAGGTCGAATTTTTACGTATGAAAACGTGTAAAAAGCTTAGATTGGGTTTCATGGAAGGTAAACTAAGGATTTGGACGTAAAAAGTTAAGGTTTTGGGTTAAAAATGGGCTGGATCTGAGTTTCTGTTCATCCAGCGAAACTGGGCCCCGATCCAGCGAATTTAAGCATTTAACCAGCGAAACTGCACATTAGTTCAGCGAGACTAGGAGAAGTTCCAGCGAAACTACAGTTTCGCCGGTAATCTCGCTAAGACCTAGACTGACCTATAGACTTTGCGAGAATAGGGAATTCCAACGAAAGTTGGGCACTCAAGGCAGCGAATCTGTCTAGCGAAACTAGCAGAAGTGCTGCCCAGCGAAACTGCAGGTGAAACTGTAGTTTCGCTGTAGCGAAACTATGGGCGAAACTATGAAGAAAATGACGTTTTTGCATGTTAACTTTCGTGCAGCTAGAGTATTCAGGCTATAGCCTAAGTGACTTAGAATTTAAGCTACTTGGACGAGTTCAGGTGAGTTCTAGACCCCTCCTTTACCCGTTTTCAATGTTTTGGGGTGATATGCATACTAAATTACATACTTTTATGATGACGGTCTTTAAGACCTTTTATCAAGAAAATAAATTTTCCTAAAGAAAAATGTGCCCTTTAAATAGTTCAAAATAATTTTCGGGCGCGCTGACCTGGCAGCCCGGCCCCAGCCAGGGGCGTTGCCCCTTGGACCCCACTAGGGGCCGCCGCCCCTAGAACCCCGCTATCAGGGGCTGCCGCCCTCGAACCCCCGCTGTCCCGCGGAGGGTCAGTTGTCTGGTTTATCTCTCATGATTGATGAAATGTGAATGCTTAGACTAAGAGTTTGCTTCTTATTATGTATTGTGTTGTGTTATATTATGTATAACTTAAACATGACAGTGAAACATAAAGAAAGGTTATGAGGCCCATAACATGTACCTTGCTAAAGTGATAAAGTAAAGCCTTGCAAGCAATTGATAAAGGAGGGTTGCATTCGTTGTACCCTCACCAGTGATAAAGTGATAAAGTATGCTCGAACAGGCAGGTCAGTAAGTCCTAAATTGGCATGACAATAATGGCCTGATCGGGTACGGTAGTAAGTCCTTAATTGGCATGTCGGTAAAGTCCTAGGCGAGCCTAGGCACCGATAGTGATAGAGAATTGACGGATAAAGAAGAGTAATAAATAACAATAAATGATAAAGTAATGATAAAGTGATAGCTTGTGTGTATTTATATTTTGATAGACAATGATTATTTTCAACTGATAAAGCTAATATCTTTTACGAAAGTTATTTAGTAAGGTAAACCTAGAATTCACTCAGCGAAGCTGACTTTTGTATGCATATCAGTTGACAGGTAAGAGTTAGAGCTTATGGAATAGAGGCATGGGACTGAAGCTTCTTGGTACTAGAAGACTGGCATCCCGAATGAAGAAAAGCTAAACAAGAACCCCTAAATAGTTTTTGTGGATTAAAGACAATGTTTATATTTTACTTGTAGTGAATTGAAATTTACAGTATTTTCCGCTGCAATATATGTTTATACACATATGAGTAAATGACTGTTTTAAATAGATGTTTTGCTGTGAATAGCCAACTGTGAGGCTTCCTGAGAAAGGTGGGCCTTACACCCTGGGAAGCAGAACTGCTTAGCAAGTATTGCCTAAAGTTGATGAATAGTCTTATACCAGAGGAAGAATTATTGTGGACAATGTCAAGATCTTCGGGTACGTCATGATTAACATTTTGAACATTCTCGTCAACTATTTGTACATTCTCGTTCAATGGTAGATCCCATATTTTTCAATGATTAACATGCTCGATGACCCATCGGTTGTTATTGTTTTGGTTTCCTCGAGAAGGTTCTTGGATGTAAAATACTTGTTTGGCCTGCGAAGCAAATATGAGTTGATCTTCTTTGTCCCATTCTTGATCAGTGTTGATACTTGTAATATTATTTTCAAATCTAACACCCCTTCGAGTATCGTACCACTTGCACCAAAATAGGACAGTTGAATAACCATTTGGATAATGCATCTCAATAATCTCTTCTAATTGACCATAATACTTCTCATCATTTTCTCCTTCCACTAAAACCCTAGAGTTTTATGTTGTACGTCATGCATCACGGTCAGGTACCATAAACCTAACACCGTTGACTATACATGCGGTGTAAGTAAAGATATTTACACTCGCATCCATGGAAATAGAATACAAATCTGAGTGAAATTCTGGAGAATTTTGTTTTTTCAACGAATAGACCTAATATAGTTAGAAATATATAGGTATACACATGTTATATAGATATGTATAACTACCTGACAACTATATATAGATACATGTTATATATGTATTACCTTCTCAAGAAACCACGTAGGAAAATTTTGTTGAACATCATCTTGGGGTTTTTCAAGTTTGAATTCACTAAATTGATAATAAAAATATACAAGTAAGGAAAAGATAAATAATTAACAAATATATATGAAAAGTTAATGATAGTAACACTTACTTCTTATAGTTCCTAATTTCTTCGACGCTATTGAGGACAAACCATTCCAATTTTAATTTTTTGCTTACAGAAAGATATTTGATCTTCAATGCGCTAGCAAGACTACAGAGAGACTCAAACACCCACAACTTTCTTTTTTCAACAACAACGTCCTCGTTTCTGTCAAGGCGATTGAACTGAGTTTCAACATCTCTAAGGTACCTCGAACAAAATGATAGAGCTTCTTTCACGATATAGCCTTTGGCTATACAACCTTCTGGCTTTGCCTTGTTTCTGATATAATTTTTAAGTTTTTTCATATACCTTTCAAATGGATACATCCATCTCATACACACTAGACCTCCAAGAATCGCTTCATCAGGTAAGTGCAAAACCAAATGAACCATGATGTCAAAAAAAGCAGGAGGATAGATCAACTCTAACTGACATAAGATTGTCAGAATGGCAAGTTTTTCTTTCTTCATATCTTCAACCAATAGTGTTCTGGAACAAATTTGCTTAAAAACATACAAAGATCGACTATTGGTGTATATACATCTTTTGCCAAAAATCCTCTATGTAAGGCCCCGATCCCGGGTACCTCACGGTTGGCCATTCATCGCACATAAATCGCACATTTTATTTAAAATGTTGCAGTGGAAACACTTAACCAAAAATCATTCCATATATTAATAACTGCTTTTGCCAAATAATACATCGTTCATTACAAAATATTGTTTGTTCGTATTACAATGCAAAAACATTAAATAAAATAATACCATCCAAAAAGAGCCGAGTAGCCGCCCCGTGCCATCCTCAGCAACATTACCTGCAACTGGAAACACATAAAAAGTCAACGTTGCTGAGTGAATTCTAATTTTAAAATAAAACATACTTTTCTTTCGATTAAAACCGTTCTTTACTTTCTTACGCGATCGTGCATCATACATACACCTAGATAATATCATTATTATCTGCATCATTCATTCGTTAACTGTCTTTCATTCACCGTACGATGTTACTATTCATATTCATTACTTTCGTTCGTACGTTCATTACTTTCGATGACATGTACGATACCTCGAACATTGTGCATGAAGCTGGTTACTGGGCCTGAGGTCTTTTATAGACCTCGAACATTATGCACGAAGCTGACTCCAGTACCTAGGGCAAGTACATTCACCCCTTATCTTTTCTCTTTCATTCCGGATCAATACCATGTGCTAGACCCCGAACATTGTCTTCCACTTTACGTTACATAATACTTTTCATTTATTCATAAACATTCAACGTAAAGCCACGGGAACATAATCATACATAAACAGGAACATAAACATAAACATACCAAGACATCACCATACAAGGCACCATCATACATATATAACATACATCATACCCATTGACATGCACAATCATCAATCATACATCATCATACATGCCTAACAAATCATCCATGACCTCAAACGCCAACTTACATGAACCCTCAGGAACCTCCCCAGTCAAAGCCTATATCTATCCATTTCCCTAAAAAAGCAGAAAAATAAACTATGTCCTTTCGGGCGCATGAGCCCTATTTGGGCGTATGTGCACCCCTCAGTCGCATGGCCTTCCAGGCGCATGAGAACACTTAGGCGAATGGACACTAGGGGCGAATGAACACTTAGGCGTGTGGACTTCAGTCGCATAGCCTTCAGTCGCATAACTTCATGCGTATGAACCTCAGTCGTATGGCACTCAGTCTCATGGCATTCAGGCGCATGGACTTCAGTTGCATGGCTTCCAGTCGTATGACCTTTGGTTGCATGCTTTCCAGGCGTATGACCCTCAGTCGCATGTCATTCAGTCTCATGGCTTCCAGTCGCATGAGCCCTAGCTGGGTGCAGAATGCAGTCTCCTTCGAACCTACACTGCAGTTTCGGCCTCCAGCCCCTTTCTAACCCGTTCTAGGCTAAAACCAACCATCCTAAGCCTTAGAAACACATCCCTAACATCAGTCAAGCATCACAAGCCCAACACGAGTCCCACCCATTCGCACACAAGCACACAAGCACATACATACGGGTTCGACACCCAACACTTCAAAAAAAACGGTTTCGTATGAGTTCCAGCCCAAAATCAGTTGCAAACGTGTAAAAGAGGGGTCCTAGAACTCACATTAACAACTTCTTCGAGTAGAGCTTCCTAAAAACCCATTTAACTTCGACTTTTGCACCTTGATTTCTTTAAAAAAACAAAACTTGCCTTTTTCTCCCTTCCTTTCTCTCTATGGCTGAATGAAATGGGTGTGGGAGGGGAGAATGGGTTGTCTTTCCCCTTTTACACTCACTCTTCTAAACTCTTATCCTTTTTGCCATATTTTACCCCTCAATGTTGGGTAAAATGCCTTTTCTCCTTTATTCTTTCCTTTTCTTTCTTTTTCTTCCTTCTTTGGCTCTAAAGAAAAATAACCAGGTGTTACACTCTAACCCCAATTGGCATCAAACGTTGCATTAGAATATAACAGTCATGAGATTTCAACCCAGTAATGTTTGTATTATTATCTGTCACTCTCTTACTAATATTAGATCCGAACCCATCTGGCAATGTAACATTTTTAATAAACTCACAGAAAAGCTTTCGATCATTGACTTGGAATGAGCATTTCGGGTGGGGCTTACATAACTTGCCACTAGCATTTTTTTTCAACCAAAACGTCTTTCAAATGTTTAGTTTTTCTAAGTCAACACGTGCATTTGACGTGTCTTTTGTTTTATCATCCATTAAAAGAGTACCGAGCAAACTATCACACACATTTCGCTCAATATGTATCATATCTAAATTATGTTTTGGCTGTAAAAAAGACCAATACTCAAGTTCAAAAAATATGCTTCGTTTAGACCAATTTAAGTCAAACTTCTCTTGCTTTCTCATAACACCTCCATAACTAGGATGCTTGCCCGGTAGGCGAGTGAGTAAACAATCGAGTTGAGCCTGTATATCAGCATCACTAAGTCGGGCATGCTTTGTATCCTTGTCCGCTCCAACCTGATAGACTACTATGGGCTGGAAAGTTGTTTATAGTCCATAACAACACCGCCTTTATTATGAAGAATGTGTTTGTTGCCACGTCTTTAGTACGTATGCCTGTATGCCACAATTTGTTAAGCTCATCCACCAACGGTCTAAGGAAAATGTCTATATCCTTCCCAGGTGATTTAGGGTCAGGAATCAATAAAGTTAACATGAATGAGCACTCTTTCATGCATAGCCATGGAGGCAAATTGTATGTGGTGAGTACAACCGGCCACGTCTATGAGCCGAACTCATGTTACCAAATGGATTAAAACCGTCAGCTGCAAGCCCTAGGCGAACGTTTCAGGGTTCATTCGCGAAGTTAGAGTACTTTTTATCAAATTCTTTCCATGAAGATCCGTCAACAGGATGACGTATCGTACCTTCTTCTGATCGTCCAGTACTGTGCCATATCATATCCTTTGCCGTGTGCCTTGAACAATACAAACGTCATAGCCGAAGGGTCAAAGGAAAGTATCGTAACACCTTGTGAGCTACTTTCTTACCCTTTGTGTTTGTATCAACCCATCGAATCTCCTTACAAACGGGACAATTCTGTAACTTGTGGTCGTTCCAAAGAAAGCACAATTATTTTTGCACATGTGTATCGACTCATACCCTAAACCAATCTTTTTTAGTGTCTTTTTGACAACATAATGCGAAGGGGGATCTTATTGCCTTTTGGATATGAAGATTGCAACAACTTAAGGAGCTCATCAAATGAACTATTAGTCCCTTTGTTTTTCACCTTGATATGCATAAGCTTTGCTAAAAAGTCAAGGGATGAAAACATAGTACAACCGGGATATAATTCTGACTGGACTTCATATAACAAGTTTTTAAAATCATCAGTGACACCTTCACTCTCTGTACAAGGGTTCTCTTTGTTAACATTGGTATTCACTTCCATAAGATCTTCAATAACGCCAGCCATATCATTAGTACACGTAACATCATCTTGTACTACAACTTGATAAATTGAGGGTTCATGATGATAAATCCAGTCCGAATAACTACGCTGGAAACCCCACGCGTACAAATGATACTTCATTTTTACCAAAGATAGCATGAACGAATTCTGACATTTAGTACACTGACAAAAACATAACCTCTATTGTTGACCAGACTCTTGCACATCTCAAGAAAAGAGCCGAGTCCATTATTATACTCCTCTGAGCTTCGATTTGGATTGTTAAGCCAACTTTTATCGACAACCATGATGCAACTGAAACATAATATAGAGAATTTACAAGGGTAGGCTGCTAAACCTACTTTCTGAATATCTTATCTCATATAAACTACATATATGTATAAATTAATTACCTTCAAATAAACATACATTTAAATAAACCTGAACTAAATTGCTACACAACCAAATCAACATGAATTTCGTTAAACTACATATATGTATAATTTTTTTAATATCAATAACTTAGTTCTAATTAAATCATAACAACAGCAACTTGATCACAACCTACAACTACTGACTAACTATATATAAATCAATTAATTATTAACCAACTAAACAACTAATTTTTAATCAACTACATTAAAAAATACCTAAATTTATTCCATTCAAACCTACAAAATACACAAATACAACTCAAATCAATTCACTATCCCTAAATTCATATAAAATAAAGTAAAATAAGACAAATAATAGTTAATTTTGCATACTACATCATACCGGAACCAAAATCTAAGAAAGAAAACAAAAAAAATTACCTTCAAAGACGGATCTAGCGGCGACAGTGAAGTAGCAATAGCAGTGACGATCGCAATACGCGGTGGAGTAGCCTTTAGCAGCGACGGTCGAGTACGCAGCAGCAAGCAGCAGTCGCTGGCTGGTAGGCGGCAGCAGGCGAGGGGTGGTCCGGTGAGGGAGCAGACGACAGCAGCTGAAGGGGGGCCGGCCGGCGGGCCAGTGAGGGGTGGTCGGTAAGGGGTGGTCGGTGTTGGGGATGAGAGGCCGACGCCGGCGAGGCTGGGGTGGTCGGCGAGGAGTGGCCGGTCGGCGAAGGTGCAGTGGTCTGCGAGGGTCGCGCACGGGGTGGAGATGAATTTCGTGGAGGGAAATGATACAACAGCCGCGCGATCGGGATATTAGGGGTAGCAGCATTAGCGCCGACGCGTTGCCGCTAAAGACGTCGCCGTTAATGCCTTGTTGTACGATGCAATCCGAGCCGTCAGATCTACATTTGATCCACGTCAAGAAAGTTGTTGAAAGGCGCCGTACGGATCGCACATATTAGCGGCGACTTGTCGCCACTATTGGCGTCGCCGCTAATGCCCGTCGCCACTAAAGACTTTGTCGCCCCTAAAAGTGTGCGCCACTAATTATAAGAATTCTTGTAGTGTATATACTTGAATATTCACAAGTAAGATGATACAAGTTCTTTAGTTAACCTATATTAATGCTATATATATCTATAGCACATATAATATGTTAATTTTAAGGTAGAGTTATAGAAAAAAATGATATTTAGTCTAAAATGACTAAGAATGCCATCAAACTTTATACTCTATTGTTTGTATTTAGGAGAGGGCACTTCGATTATTGTGTAAAATATGTTATGTTATTGTGTTTAATACGTAAGGTTATTGTATTAATATATTCTATCATTTGTTGTATGTATTCATTATTTTATTTTATGTTTAGATCATTTTATGTTATTTTGTTATTGTTTTATGTATTACATAAAATTATTTTATTTACTCATTATATTTTTTAAGATTAAAAGTACATAGTTATGTTATTTCACAAATGTATTTTTCAAAACCCATAATTTTCAGAAAAAACACAATGACAACCATAAAATATGCAATTAAATATTTTGTCATTGTTTTGTTTTATATAATGATGTGTTAGTTAAATCATTTTTTTAATATATAAGATAAGTTGGTTTTTTATTTTATCATTGTATTTTACATATTAGAATTACACAATATAGTTATTTCACAACCATATTTTTTTTAAATTCATTATTTAAAAAACACAATTGTATTAATAAAACAAATAAAAGACATAATAAATCGCACTAAGGATACAACGACGAATAGAAATCATGAGTTGAAACTCATAATTTTTTTCATCCTTATATATATGAATACTATACTCATGTTAAAAGTAAAAAATCTTCGTTTTTATGGTTTACCTTTTACAAAATAATATTTATTTAAAAGTTTGCTTTTATGGTGTACATTTTATATAAATAATATTTTATATAAAAGTATGAACGTTTACAAAATGTGATAGAAATTAAAAAATCAACAAAACTAGTCATCCCCTCTTAACAAACATTTTTTTCTACAATTTGATCTAAATCATTGTTTAAAAGATTGATATAGTTAAGAAATTTTCTTATACTTTTTAAATTTAAAACTCTCTTTGTTTAAAGCTTTATCTAATTTCAAACAAATCTTATATGATGATAAAAAGGAAAAGTTATTCAAACAATATTTGTCAATCGAGTTTCCATAACAATTGCAACATATATATAATTTATACGAAAGAACAAATAAACAAATAATTAAAAGGTAGGAAAAGAAGAACTATGCTAAAAAAACATAGAAAAGATACATTCACTAGATCGTAACAAAACAAGAACTCTTATCTTGATGATACCTTTTGTTCGATCTTCACAACATATAGAAAAAAAAAGAAATGAAACAAATAAAAGGTGAAAAAAAGCATAGACAACTTTGATTTAATTCTGGCAAATTTCTGATCATCCATCCCTTTAAATCTTCATCAGAAGCTATGGAAGTACACTGTACTGATTGAATTGATTCCACACTTGAATCCCATTATTCCAGTTGTTGTTCATGTTTCCACTTTCATAGTTTCCGGTGGTGTTGCCACCATCTGTTGCCGCTATCTCCGTCGTTTGATCCACATTCACAGGCTCAAAACTGCCTTCAATGAACCACTCAGTCTCCAAACCACCACCATCACCTGCAATGGTTGTCTGTGAGGGTTTTGGGATCTCCAAATTCTGAAAAAACATTGGTTGTAGTTTCTGACCATCACCACCACCAGAAGCAGCAACACCACCACCACCAGAAGCAGCAACACCACCACCACCATCACCGCCACCGCGGGCGCCTAACATGGCTGCCAGTCTTTGTTGCTGCAGCCTCCAATGCAAATCTTGGTTGATGGAACTCAAGGACTCAATGGATGACGCAAGATTATTATTATTATTATTATTATTATTAGCAGTAGTTCCAATTTCTTGAAAACTTGCTAACCCTCCATGCAATTGATGATGATGATGATCATGTTTGATTATGGGGAAATTGAACCTTAATGAATCAAGATTCATGAAACCTTGAGGAGTGATTGATGATGATGAAGATGAGAAGTGGTTTAGCCCATTGAGTTGAAAGTCCATTGCTGGTGGTGAAAGACCAGTGAATAAACTCAACCCTGATCCAGTATTATCCAAAGATGAGTCTTTTGTTAAAGAATCACCATTAAAGAACCTTGTGGAGCTTGATGATCTTGTCTTCTTCTTCCTGCAACCACCGCCAATTGGGACGTTGCGAAGGGCGCCACCTTTGGTCCAGTACCTTCTACATGTTTTGCAGAAGTGTCTAGGTTGGGTGAGGCTGTAGTTGTTGTAATAGCAGAACTTTGTGTTAGGTGAATCACATCTAGGGCAATTGAGGGTTTGTTCTGGTGGCTTTAAAGCAGATGTTTTTCGACCACCACCGCCACCGCCGCTAGTGTCACCACCAGCAGATGTGTGAGATTCATCTTTAGTGGGTGTTATTGATGGTGTGGTGTTGTGTAGAGACATGGTGAGAATGGGTTAAATTGAGAGGTATGAAACCCTAATAGGAATTGAAGGGAGAGAAAGAGAAAGAAGAGAGAGAAGGAGAGAATGAGTTTCCTAAGGAAGAGGCAAAGTTATGAATTGAATGGTTTCATGTTTGAGATTGAAATTATGATAGAAGATGGAGATGTTGATGGGTTGATCTTGTGAACTTCATCAATTAAGGAGAAGAATGCTTATATTTTATGCAAAATTTATAGGCTCTTTGGATTGATATAGCTACGCAGAAAACACAAATAAATAAATAAATAAATACATATATATACATATACAATATATATTGGCACACATATATAAAGGGTGAATATATATAAATGATTTTTGAATAATTAAAAATGTAATAAACCATTAATTAACTGAGTCATAGAAATGAAACAACAGATTAAATTGATTTACTCTTTATAAACATGATGTAATCATTTTACAATTTAAAAAGGCAACAATTTAAATTACACAAACTTGCCCAAAAAGTTATGAATTATTACCTCAATAAATAGCCTTTCTTTTACCTTTTTACCATAACCTTATTCTATCCTAAGTTTCATTCCAGTCAAGACAATTGTGGTTAATTACTTTTCTTTCTTTATAATAAATCTCTTTCTATTATCTATTATATTAGTTGTTTCAATCGGTCGATTTTGCCATTTAAATATAGTATACGCGTGAAGAAGGGAAACATGTATCATGTGAGAATTGGTGACCTAAGCATAAGGGAGGAGGGAGTGGGTGAAGCACGGCACGAAACCTCCGACATGGCTGATTGATACCGTGGGGGAACGCCACCTCGCCTTTATTCGGTATGTGGCGTGATAGAGGGTTTGAGTTACTAGCTTCGTGACCAGTACTTCATCTCATATGCATAATTGTACATTATGTTATATACCTTGTATATTGTGTTAGGGATATATAAGGGGCATTTCCATGTTATATAAGAATTTACAAAATAATGAAAAATGTTATATTACAATTACATGAAGGAAAGATAGTGCTAGTGAGGAGTGATGGAAAAATATCCGAGTCTCTCCCCTCTAATTGAAGCTCTAAAAATACATAAGGTATACATTTTTAAGATAATGATAATACATTTAAATGTTTGTTTGGATATATTACGTATGATCACAATTGTTTTTTTTTCTTTTTCATTCCATCAATAAGTATGATAGTATCTAATCGCCACACATATTATAACCATAGAAAACTATAAACATTGTTATAATTTTGATATATATAAAAGTATAATTTTAAATCACTTATACCATTAATTAAAAAATACATAATATGATGTAACAAAAGTAATTGGGTTTTAGTTAAAATATCAACATGAATAATGTTTTCACTAAAAACTAACAACAGAAAGTATGTCATTTTCTGAGCCGAAGAAGGATTTGAGGTATGACACCATACATAAAGAAGAAAAGCGTGATCTGACTTATGCTTGTAACGAGGTTAGTATGGTGTACTTTTCCTTTAAGCAGAAAGAAGCTTTCATTCTTATCTTGTCATCTACTTGTAGAAGTTAAAAACGTTCACAATGATTGTGTAGTTTACTAGTCACATTATTTAGATTAATTTCATTAAAAATGAGTACTTCAAGAAGCTAGAATAAAAGAAAAATGCAAATATATTACATCTACGCGGTATTGAAATTAATTTTTATCATAAAGCCGTTCACTTTAAGAAAATTTATAGAAAAAATATAGTGTATTTACTCGTTAATAGATGGATTAGTTGAAACACACTATTTGTGGAACTCCATTGTATCTATTATAATAATTATTTATATTCTTTGACACATGATATTCTCATATTCAACTTTTAGTTTATCTTTTCGCTAATTAAACTATTTATTATATTTTAAAAAGTGAAATAACTAATTTAAAAATTTTCTTTTTCTCAATCTATATTATAAAATAAAATCCTTCTTGAATCAATAATTCTTTAAAAGACATTTTTCATTAAATAAAAACTAACTATTTTATTAAAAAATACACTTTTTCAAAAACAAAATTTTCTAAAACTATGATTTTTTTTAAAACAAAGAAACTATTCTAAATTATGAAATTTTAATAAAATCATTCTTTTAAAAAATAAAAGTTTGATATAAAATATTTTTTACAAAATAGACCTAGAGTTGTTATAATATGAATATTGATGAAAAAACTTTTTTCAATGTAATATTTTTATAAAACAAAATTTTTAGAAATAATAAAAATATTTTATCAACTAATAAAAAATACTTACTTATATGTAGTTTCAACATATCTTATATCGAAAATGTTAAACAGTTTCTAATTCTCCATTAATAATATTTATTATTTTTTCATATTCAACCCATATAATACACTTGAATGTAGCCTAGTTCACTAATATTGCGTATTTACGAACTTTCTTTAGCTCCTAACTCTACTTTGTAATTATCAACTTTAAGTTGTTTGTGAAGTGTTGAGTTCGTGCCTCACCCCATTATCTTATATATACATTATAGATTGAGTTAAATGTTATTTTGTCTCTGATTTTATGTCGTTTATTGTCATTTCAGTATGCGTATTTTATTTTTTTTCTTGTTTCAGTACACATTTTTAAAAAGATTGCTGAAACAGTTATTCCGTCAAAATCTCTATATAACGTCTGGTACCACCAGGGGTAAAATCATCATTTTCATTTGTAAATTGCTATTTACTTCTCTTATTTTATATCACTTTTGTCATTTCAATACTCGCGATCAATTATATTTATGTTCAATCGTGCTAAAGAAGAGGAAAGATGAACGTGAATGTGATTGATCATAAGTACTGAAATAGAAAAAGTGATATAAACCAGGGACGGAATGACCATTTATATAAGGAAATGATGATTTTGCCCCTGATGGTGATAGATGTTATCTAATAATTTGGATGGAATGATTGTTTTGATAATTTTTTTGAAGCACAGTTACTGAAATAGAAAAAATAAAACACGAGTACTAAAATGATAAAAAAAACAAAAAACCAATGACCAAAATTATATTTAACTCTTATAGATTATTGATTCTGATTTATGATTTACATATTAGTTTCTCAGATTCATGTTTGTAATTTAGTTTTATCTTTCGTCATATTGAGATGAAATTGTCATATTACATACTAAATTTATCACATTTTGGTGACTTTTATTGTCCGCGGACCATTTATGTGATTAGGATTAGAAAATGTAGATTCGAGAAATCTTACCACTAATTTTGGTAGAGATAATTTGTATATACATATAAAACAAAGTTACATTAGAGATACATGAAATATAACAAAGTACAAGATCCATACTGAGCTATTCATTTATCTAACTTATAATATCTCCCTCAAGTAAAATTGTGGTGGTCTAAATGAAGCATAGCACGAAAGCAGTCAAACTGAGCTTGAGGAATTACTTTTAGCGAAAATATTGGTCACGTGAAGCTTGGTAGAAACAAACTAAGTTTATAATTTGCTTGAAATAACAAGGTCGGAATAAAGTGATAATCAAGTTCAATATGTTTTACTCACTTATCGGAACTACATTTTGAGTTAAAAATAAAGAATTATGGTTGTCACACACACTACAAGAAACGCGCGTAATAGCGGCGACGTAATTAACGGCGACACGTGTTGTAGCGGCGACAACTATTAGCGGCGACACCTTTAGCGGCGACAAGTTGCCGCTAAAGATTGGCGATCCACCGTTCAGTAAATGAGCCACATCTAGCCGTCCATAACCAATTAAATCTGACAGCTCCTGTTAAATCATACTGTTATCATTAGCGGCGACGCGCGGCGCGCGTCGCTAATCATTAAATGATATACGCCGTTTTCTCTTCAGCCTTTTTCACTTTCTGTCACACCCCCGCTGATAGCGGAAACACGGGGATGCGAGCTAGACGGGATCGTCATAACACATGGTTGACAATAGAGATGCAATATGTATGTATTTGATGACAAGCGTGTCATGACGACACCCGACACAAATGGAGACTTGTGTCGTCTTAGTCAACGTTCACGACGACATAGCCATAAGTATGATAGAAACTTGGAATTGATTCACATAAACGATCCACATAATCATAAAAATTATACTCTTGTATGTAATTCTCACAACCCGGGAACAAGTATCCAAGAGAATGTTAAATTGTTTGATTGACTGCAACAATGTACAAAATATTGTTCATCATGTATGTTCAGTCTCAAAAATGCATCCTAGGGTCTCCACTAAGGCAGCTCTCCTAGATACTCAGTTCTCATTGTTACCTGAAAAATATGCTCAAAATGTCAACAATAATGTTGGTGAGCTTCGCAGGTTTAAATTGTAAACATGTAGTTGATGCTGTATAGTGTTTGTAGTGGAATACCGTGCATACAGTTATAAGCAAGCAAAATCACATACCATGAGTTTTATACAACCAAACCTAATGACGTACGCACAACAACTTGTTGGAATATATTCACCCAAGGCCCGTTCCTGGCAGTGTGATGGTACTCACAAGTAACCATCTGTCAAGGGTGGGGGTGTCAACCCAGTAGTACTACTAATACCAATCCGTTGGTTCCAACACCGGAATTAATGGTTGTAAGAAGAACCACACAGTAACATCATGTATGCATCAGATATGTACTCACAAAACAGTATCACGTTGATTCCATGTATGAAAATTGTATGTATGTTGTACAGCATTGAAAACGTGTGAGCATACTTTTCCCCCATGTTTGTAAAAGATTGAAACATTTGTATAAGCGTAAAAAGGGGCCACAAAAATCACTTGTTAAGTGGTAAGTATGTATGATGTAACTTCCCAGACTTGTATGTATGTGTGAACGGTCAATCACCTATTGACAGTTATGTTAAGCATTAATAATACGTCTGATGTTAACCATATTATTTAGTTGGGTCAGGACGTATCGGTTTGGTCGTGGGTAACTCTTGCACACAAACACGCACAATAGATCTTATGTAGATCCAAGCACTAGAAACGTTGCCATTGTCGATGATGTTTCGGTAAAAGTGTTATTGTTGTTAAAGAAATACTTGGTAAGCACTTGTGTTAGGAATCGTTTGTTGCTAATTGTAAAATGTTAAGTTGATGTGTTTTGATATAACATTAGTGAGTTTGATAGTGTTAATCTCAATGATCGTCATTAACAATGGCAACCGTGTCGATGTCACCTTAACATCACACGACTACACACACCACACATAGGAAGAATTCGCGCATAATGACTCCAATTGCACGACAGGACTAGACACATGACTGGACACTCCATTTGCACGAATCAACTTTCAGTCATGCGAATCAGCTTCATTCGCACGACTAAACTCCCATTCGTGCGACTAAGCACTCATTCGTTCCACACAGCACCCAATCGCACGACTCAACCTTCCATTCTCACGATTTAACCCTCAGTCGTACGAATCAGCTTCATTCGTACGACTGAGTCTTCATTTGTACGACTGGATCTTTAGTCGTGCGACACACACAGTCGCACACAATCATCCGTATTGACTCAATCGCACACACTCTCAATCGCATTGCATTCAATCGCACGACACACACATACGCATGGACTCAGTCGCACGACTCACCCCAGTCGCACCACTCAGTTTCACGACAGACTCAGACACATGGACTCAGTCGCACGACTCACTCAGTCGCACGGCTCAGTTGCCTGAAAGGCCCAGTCGCCCTGTACAGCAGGTCGCGACTGTTGATGCACCGAGCAGTTTCCAGCTGTTCTGGGCATGGGTTTCACACCTCAAGAATCTCCAGAATCCATATTCTAACATGTCTAGACAAGAAACACACACTGGAACGCAACACACAAGCCCACATGACCTCATGTGCTCGGATGAACCCGAGCACCCGAAACCCTAGAAAACGCATAAGTGAAATAGAGCAAAAAACGGGTCAAACAAGGTTATCTACCTGCTAGAAGTGAGTATTCACGATGATAACCAAGATTTGATGGTGAAAACGCAACAAATGTGACAGATTTTGGTGCTAGAATGGTGTAGAAATGAAGAAGATGAAGAAGAAGAAGTGAAGAAGATGGTGAAGAATGGCTGGGAAGAGGGGTTTTTATACCCATCCCAAGTTTGCAAATTGTCACATTTGGTCCCTGCACTTAGCCCCCGAGTCCCCAAACTTGTTTCGGTTGACAACGACGTAAACACGCGCGTTATATTAATTATAGGGAAGTTGTTAATGTTGTTTGTATCTTGGATATGTTGTTATTAAGGATGTTTATACTATATAACATAATATAGTTAGGGATGTCGGTGGTGACATCCGTAAGCGTTTTGGGCGATAAGGTTGCAAATAATGGTATCACGACTGTAAAAGAAAACCAAACAAGTATGATGTCCTCATAAATAGTCTATGAAAGTGAGGAATGAATACTCTAAGAATAGTTAGCGTAATTTCACGTTAAATGACGGACCTTGAGGTGACGGATGTCACAGTATCCCCCTATTGAGAGAATTTCGTCCTGAAATTCAATTGGTGCTAGGTCCAAGAGCGTCATCCTCGAATAGAAGTGGGTACTTGAACTTCATCTGATCTTCTCGTTCCACGTGAATTCTGGTCCTCGTTTAGAGTTCCATCTCATGCGAACGATCGGTATCTTGTTGCGTCTCAGGCGTTTGACCTTTCGGTCCATGATCTCGATAGGTTCCTCGATAAAATGAATCTTCTCGTCGATCTTGATTTCCTCAATTGGTACGTGTAAGGACTCGTCGGCCAAACACTTCTTGAGGTTCGACACGTGAAAAGTATCATGTACAGCGCTGAGTTCTTGTGGCAACCTCAATCGGTAGGCCACCGGACCGATTTTTTCTGTAATCTCGAATGGTCCTATGTATCGAGGGGCTAACTTCCCTTTCTTTCCAAATCGTATAATCCCTTTCCAGGGAGAGACTTTGAGTAAAACGCGATCTCCAACATTGAATTCTAGAGGCTTCCGATGGTTGTCGGCATAGCTCTTTTGGCGATCTCTTGCAGCTTTTAGTCTGTCTTTGATTTGGAAAATCTTGTCAGTTGTTTCTTGAATGATTTCTGGGCCCGTAAGCTGGCTCTCACCAACTTCGGCCGAACAAACTGGGGATCTACATTTCCTCCCGTACAATGCTTCAAATGGAGCGCATCCAATGCTTGTGTGGTAACTGTTGTTGTATGAAAACTCAATCAATGGTAGATGAGTGTCCCAGCTACCACCAAAATCGATTACACAAGCTCTGAGCATGTCTTCCAACGTTTGTATCGTTCGTTCACTTTGGCCATCTGTTTGTGGGTGATAGGCGGTACTCATATCTAATCGAGTGCCCATTGCTTTTTGTAGTGTCTGCCAAAATCGTGAGGTGAATCGACTGTCGCGGTCGGATATGATTGATACCGGAACTCCGTGCCGTGTCACGACCTCTTTGATGTACAACCTTGCCAGCTTATCCATTTTATAGTCTTCTCGGACAGGCAAAAAGTGAGCGGATTTTGTCATTCGATCCACTACGACCCATATCGAGTCGTGTCCGCTCAGCGTCCATGGGAGTTTGGTAATAAAATCCATGGCTACGTTCTCCCATTTCCACTCGGGAATTTCAGGTTGCTGTAATAATCCCGATGGTTTTTGATGTTCAGCCTTAACTTTTGAGCACGTCAAGCATCGGCTTACATACATAGCAATGTCTCTCTTCACGCCTGGCCACCAGTATAGATCCTTAAGATCGTGATACATATTGTCTGCACCAGGATGAACAGAATATCGTGTCTTGTGTGCTTCCTCCATGTTCAGGGTACGAACGTCTCCCCATTTGGGGACCCATATGCGATCCATGAAGTATTGTATGCCATCATCCTTGTAAGTCATCTGTTTGTCTAACCCTCGGAATTCTTCTCCCGCAAGGTTTTCTTCTTTCAATGCTTCCCTTTATGAAAGTTGGATCTGAGCTTTCAAGTTCGTTTGAATAGTCAATCCCAAAGCTCGAGTACGTAGTGGTTTCACGCGCTCTTTACGACTTAGGGCGTCAGCCACCACATTTGCTTTCCCCGGGTGATACCGGATTTCACAATCGTAGTCACTAAGTAGCTCTACCCAACGTCATTGTCGCATGTTGAGTTCTTTCTGATTCAGGATGTGTTGAAGGCTCTTATGATCTGTGTAGATGATGCATTTGGTTCCATAAAGATAGTGCCTCCATATCTTGAGTGCAAATACTACCGCGCCTAACTCCAGGTCATGAGTCGTATAATTCTTCTCATGCACCTTAAGTTGTCGCGAGGCATAGGCAATCACCTTGTCTTTCTACATTAGCACACAACCCAATCCTTGATGTGAAGCATCGCAGTACACCACAAAATCATCAATTCTGTCTGGAAGGGACAATATCGCTGCGTTGCATAACTTCTCATTCAACGTTTGGAACGCTTGTTCTTGTGCTTTCCCCCAATCAAACTTCTTGTCCTTATGAGTCAACAATGTTAACAGTTGGGTAATCTTTGAGAAATTCGCAATGAAGCGACGATAGTATCCGGCCAATCCTAAGAATTGCCGTATCTCTGAAGGTGTCTGGGGTGTATCCCATTTCTTCACTGCTTTAATTTTGCCGGGATCTACATGAATCCCATTCTCGTTAACCACATGCCCCAAAAACTTCACTTCTCGAAGCCAAAAATCGCACTTCGAGAGTTTAGCGAAAAGTTTCTCTTCTTGTAACAAACTCAGTATGGCCCGAAGATGTTCCTCGTGGTCTTCTTTCGATCGAGAGTGGTAAGTATGTATGATGTAAAAGACTGAAACATTTGTATAAGCGTAAAAAGGGGCCACGAAACTCAATTGTTAAGTGGTAAGTATGTATGATGTAACTTCCCAACTTGTATGTATGTGTGAACGGTCAATCACCTATTGACAGTTATGTTAAGCATTAATAATACGTCTGATGTTAACCATATTGTTTAGTTGGGTCGGGTCGTATCGGTTCGGTCATGGGTAACTCTTGCACACAAACACGCATAATAGATCTTATGTAGATCCAAGCACTAGAAACGTTGTCATTGTCGATGATGTTTGGGTAAAAGTGTTATTGTTGTTAAAGAAATACTTGGTAAGCACTTGTGTTAGGAGTCGTTTGTTGCTAAATGTAAAATGTTAAGTTGATGTGTTTTGATATAACATTAGTGAGTTTGATAGTGTTAATCTCAATGATCGTCATTAACAATGGCAACCGTGTCGATGTCACCTTAACATCACACGACTACACACACCACACATAGGAAGAATTTGCACATAATGACTCCAATTGCACGACAGGACTAGACGCATGAATGGACACTCCATTCTCTCGAATCAACTTTCAGTCATGCGAATCAGCTTCATTCGCACGACTGAACTCCCATTCGTGCGACTAAGCACTCAGTCGTTCCACACAGCACCCAATCGCACGACTCAAACTTCCATTCGCACGATTTAACCCTCAGTCGTACGAATCAGCTTCATTCGTGCGACTGAGTCTTCATTCGTACGACTGGATCTTCAGTCGTGCGACACACACAGTCGCACACAATCATCCGCATTGACTCAATCGCACACACTCTCAATCGCATTGCATTCAATCGCACGACACACACATACGCATGGACTCAGTCGCACGACTCACCCCAGTCGCACCACTCAGTCGCACGACAGACTCAGACGTATGGACTCAGTCGCACGTCTCACTCAGTCGCAAGGCTCAGTCGCCTGAAAGGCCCAGTCATCCTGTACAGCAGGTCGCGACTGCTGATGCACCGAGCAGTTTCCAGCTATTCTGGGCACGGGTTTCACACCTCAAGAATCTCCAGAATCCATATTCTAATGTGTCTAGACAAGAAACACACACTGGAACGCAACACACAAGCCCACACGACCTCATGTGCTCAGATGAACCCGAGCACCCGAAACCCTAGAAAACGCAGAAGTGAAATCGAGCAAGGAACGGGTCAAACAAGGTTATCTACCTGCTAGAAGTGAGTATTCACGATGATAACCAAGATTTGACGGTGAAAACGCAACAAATGTGATGGATTTTGGTGCTAGAATGGTGTAGAAATGAAGAAGATGAAGAAGAAGATGTGAAGAAGATGGTGAAGAATGGTTGGGAAGAGGGGTTTTTATACCCATCCCAAGTTTGCAAATTGTCACATTTGGTCCCTACACTTAACCCCCGAGTCCCCAAACTTGTTTCGGTTGACAACGACGTAAACACGCGCGTTATATTAATTATAGGGAAGTAGTTAATGTTGTTTGTATCTTGGATATGTTGTTATTAAGGATGTTTATATTATATAACATAATATAGTTAGGGATGTCGGTGGTGACATCCGTAAGTGTTTTGGGCGATAAGGTTGCAAATAATGGTATCACGACTGTAAAAGAAAACCAAACAAGTATGATGTCCTCACAAACAGTCTATGAAAGTGAGGAATGAATGCTCTAAGAATAGTTAGCGTAATTTCACGTTAAATGTCGGACCATGAGGTGACGGATGTCACACTTTCCCTTCACAAAGCCACCCACGACCTGACGCCTTCTCCCGCGACAACCCACCACCGTCGACGCCTCCGCCTTCGCCGCAGCCACCACCATCCGACCCCACCACCCGTGGCCACCACCATCCGACCCCACCACCCGCGGCCACCACCATCTGCCTTCTCTTCCCGATCTCCCACGCGCCGCAGCCGAGAAGCCACCACCCGCCACCCGCGGCCACCACCATCCGACCAGCCACCACCCACCGCCCGCACCACGTCACCCACCATTGTCGCCGCTGTTGCATTTTCAGTCGCCGCTGCCGCATTTTCTAGATTCGGAATTTTTTCTTTTTTCTTAAATTTTTTGTTTGTAAATGCTTTAGATTGTGCTTAATTATTAAAATTATTTATTTGATTAGTGTTATTTTGGATTTGGGTTGGTTATAATTAGTATTTTTTTAGTGTTATTTTTGTTTTATAGAGTGTTATTTTGTTAGTGTTATTTTTGTTTTATAGAGTGTTAGTTGGTTATAATTAGGATTTGGGTTGGTTATAATTAGTATTTTGTTAGTTGTTAAAATTATATGTTTGATTAATGTTACTTTTGTTTTATAGAGTGTTATTTTGCTTAATATTTGAACTATATAGATTTTAGTATTTTGTTATTTAGTTGGTTATAATTAGTTGAAAGTATAAAAAACTTAGTATTAGAAATTGACAATTAGTTATACTAAATATTTAGGTACTTAATTAAGAGAAACAAAATTAGTTACGTATGATGAATAACATGAATAAATTGACTTTTAGTTGTTGTTTATTATTAGAAATTGGCGTATATATAATTGATATTCATTATGATGAAAAACAAAATTGTTGTTCGTTTTGTTATTTAATTTTGTCATTATTAGCTTTTATGTTTCTTGATGCAATACTCCTAACTTAATAGTTATATTTATACGAATTACGAAGTTTTTCTTTCATATATTTTTGAACGAGTAAGTAACGAGAAAAACGACCCTTTAAAATTTTAAGTTTTTAGACTAATTTTAGTATCGTAAAAGACCGTTTAGATATATTTAAATATAATTTTAGTCGACTCATAGAGAAAAATAAGCTCGTTCCAGTGACGTATTTGAAATTTTGTAGAACGTTATACTTTTATAGTTATAAGAGAAAAACAAGTTAACCAGCTAAATTAATTATAATGATAAAATAATAAAATAATATTATATTAAATTTGTGATTACAGAATGTATATTGATACGTGTTTCCTACGTGGAATGCATGTGTTAATCCATTGATACATGTTGTATCATGTTTACATTACATCGATTCTATGTTTTATAAATACGTATGTGTTATACAATTTTGGTGTTCATATATTTTCAAAACCTCTTATGCCCTTATTCAGGTATGTATCTAAGTTTTTAATCTTTTAAGTTTAAGTAAAGTTATATAAATTTTAAGGTTTAGTTTATTATTATGAGTAGGATTTAGAAATTATAATCATGGTGGGTGTTGGGTAGCCTAACCTTGATTAGGCATGGACTGATCAACCATGCTTAAACAAGGTAATTATTATCCAAAACCAATTATGATTATTACTAGGGAGTACTTTACTAGTTGCTAAGACTTGTTTCAATCCTAATCAGGAACACAACTCTGAAACTGTCTACCTGTCTCAATAATACTTACCAAGGTGAGTTATCATGTCTGTTTTCAAAACTGTGATAATATACTCGTTCTGTCTGTACTGGCAATAATTATAATGCATACATATATGCACTGGTCAGTAGGGGTATACAGGATCCTGATATATTTAATGGGGTGTGTCAAACAGGCTGAAAAGAGGATAGGGTTCCTCGTATGCATCAGGCACATGCTCATACCTATTTGACGACCGGGAGGGTCTGACGAACCCGCCGCCGGTGGTTGTTGTAAAACTAGGGAAGCCACTGTGCCTATGGACCCAAATATCACAACCCATATTGTATGCATGTCAAAGTAAATTTTATAAATTGTATAGCATGAGCTCACCAGCATTAGCTGACGTCTTTTGAGTATATGTATCACAGGTAATCTCTAAGGAAATACTTAAAAAGTGCTCAAAGATAAAGAGTCTAGAAGAACAAGAAGTTTTGTTTTAGTTGTTTTTAAATACTGTTGTAAAATAGTAGTGTAATAAGTTGATGATATTATAGTTTGCAATAAAACATATGTAAGCTTTCGCTGTAAGTTGTGTCAATTGTTGACGCCCGCCCGGGTCACGGGTGGGGTGTCACAGTTGGTATCAGAGCCTGAGGTTTTAGCGAATTAGGTACATTTAGTACCTAGGCTTTAACCAGGGCATCATAAGGATCAACATGACTTACTCTAATAGTATGATTTGATTTAATCAGTTGTTTTAAGAATACTTAAGTATGGAAAATAAATCCTTTAGGCCTGCATGATATGATTCTTGGTGGTAGCTATCGGTAAGACTTGATATGATAGGTTGTTATTGTTGTAATTCATAAAAGTTAGGTTATATTTTGACTATAAAGAATGATCGTTAAAATCTTTGATACTAGGTCAATGTAAACATGTGTAATCTCCTAAGATCTAAATCACACGAGTACAGATCTGTATAAAGTGGCAACCTATTTTAAATCATATATTATGGTATATAACAAAGTCATATACTTAAGCTTTGAGTAAATTAGAACATACTGTTGAGTATGAAATGGTCATGTATGTGACATATTATGGCTAAAACAAGTGCATAAAATGTGTATGACATGGCTGAACCATGATAGTTAAACTCATAGCATATGATCAATAAGTAAGGCATACAAGTAGTAGTACTAAGAATAAACACTTAAGAAATAAGAAACATCAAAGAATCATAAAGAATTTTGAAGATTTCTAAATTTTAAATTTTAGTAGAGGAGATGTGTCCAAGTTTTTAAAACACCAATGCAAATGAAATGAATTACTAAATAAAGACAATTACGATATATGATACCATTCAGGAAAAAGCAAAGTTAGTTGCTTATACACTCTATAGGAAGAGAAATGACTCAGTCACTAAGAAGTTATACATCTAGAGATAATTTTAAGATAAACCTCATACCCTAAATTGGAATGTATAATAAAAATCCTTGATGGAAAATTAGAATAAGAAGAACCACTACTTATCGAAGATCGAAAGATTAAAAAGTTGCGTAGGAAAGAAATCCCATTAGTCAAGATCAAGTGGAATGCACGTCATGGACCCGAGTATACGTGGGAATTAGAAAATGAGATAAAAGAAAAGTACCCTCACCTCTTTAAGTAAAGCTAAATTTCGAGGATGAAATTTCCGTAAGGGATGGAGGATGTAATACCCCTAACTTAATAGTTATATATATGTGAATTAAGAAGTTTTTCTTTCATATATTTTTGAACGAGTAAGTAACGAGAAAAATGACCCTTTAAAATTTTAAGTTTTTAGACTAATTTTAGTATCGTAAAAGACCGTTTAGATATATTTAAATATAATAATATATTATATTTAAACATGCTCTGTTTTTAACGAAACTTAAGTCGACTCATAGAGAAAAATAAGCTCGTTCCAGTGACGTATTTGAAATTTTGTAGAACGTTATACTTTTAAAGTTATAAGAGAAAAACAAGTTAAGCACCTAAATTAATTATAATAACAAAATAATAAAATAATATTATATTAAATTTGTGATTACAGAATGTATATTGATACGTGTTTGCTACGTGGAATGCATTTGTTAATCCATTGATACGTGTTGTATCATGTTTCCATTACATCGATTCTATGTTTTATAAATACGTATGTATTATATGATTTTGGTGATCATATATTTTCAAAACCTCTTATGCCCTTATTCACGTATGTATCTAAGTTTTTAATCTTTTAAGTTTAAGTAAAGTTATATAAATTTTAAGGTTTAGTTTATTATTATGAGTAGGATTTAGAAATTATAATCATGGTGGGTGTTGGGTAACCTAACCTTGATTAGGCATGGACGGATCAACCATGCTTAAACAAGGTAATTGTTATCCAAAACCAATTATGATTATTACTAGGGAGTACTTTACTAGTTGCTAAGACTTGTTTCAATCCTAATCAAGAACACAACTCTGAAACTGTCTACCTGTCTCAATAATACTTACCAAGGTGAGTTATCATGTCTGTTTTCAAAACTGTGATAATATACTCGTTCTGTCTGTACTGGTAATAATTATAATGCTTACATATATGCACGGGTCGGTAGGGGTATACAGGATCCTGATATATTTAATGGGGTGTGTCAAACTGGCTAAAAAGATGATAGGGTTCCTCGTATGCATCAGGCACATGCTCATACCTATTTGACGGCTGGGAGGGTCTGACGAACCCGCCACCGGTGGTTGTGGTAAAACCAGGGAAGGCACTGTGCCTATGGACCCAAATATCACAACCCATATTGTATGCATGTCAAAGTAAATTTTATAAATTGTATAGCATGAGCTCACCAGCATTAGCTGACGTCTTTTGAGTATATGTATCACAGGTAGTCCTTAAGGAAATACTTAAAAGGTGCTCAAAGATAAAGAATCTAGAAGAACAAGAAGTTTTGTTTTAGTTGTTTTTAAATACTGTTGTAAAATAGTAGTGTAATAAGTTGATGTTATTATAGTTTGCAATAAAACATATGTTAGCTTCAGCTGTAAGTTGTATCAATTGTTGACGCCCGCCCGGGTCACAGGTGGGGTGTCACACATGATCTCATTCTAATCACAAGTATTTTATTCATCTACTTAAATCCTAAATTATATTGCAGTGTTGTAATCATGTTTGTCGATAAAAGTTGGATTCTTAATCCGAACCGTAGATCACCCGAGTATCAGCAAGGACTCAGCTATTTTATCGATATGAGTGAAAAACATATCAACAAATATGGCCTAATTAGATGTCCGTGCAGAAAATGTCAGAAAACTCAATTATTAGGATGGGTAAAAATGAAATATCATTTAGAAATATGGGGCATGTGTCGGACGTACAAGGATTGGATCTATCATGGTGAAAATTTAATTCATGAAGTTGTAGTTGTAGATGATGTTGAGCCAATAAACAAAATGGCTGACATTATCGAAGAGGTTATGGAAGAGAGTAGCGGTGTCCGTGATAATTTTGAGGATTTGTTAGAGGAAGTTCAATCAGAATTATATCCTGGTTGTACTAAGTTTTCTTCCCTTGACTTATTAGCAAAGCTTATGAATATTAAGGTGAAAAATAAATGGACCAATAGCTCATTTAATGAGCTCCTTGAGTTGTTACAGTCTTCATATCCTGAAGGTAATAAAATTCCCTCTTCTTATTATGTAGCCAAGAAGACATTAAAGAAGATTGGTTTAGGGTATGAGTCGATACACGTGTGCAAATATGATTGTGCACTTTTCTGGGCAGAAAACCTATTGTTAGAAAATTGTCCAGTTTGTAACGAGAGTCGGTGGATCGATACAAATACAAAGCGTAAGAAGTTACCGCACAAGGTGTTACGATAATTTCCTTTAACCCCCAGACTACGACGTTTGTATTCTTCAAACCTTCTTCATCTGAAGGGTCGACTTATTTGTCCATGAGCAGGAACAAATACCTCAGACACTTTTAGAGGTATTAAAGTTATATAAGTTTTATCTGCTTAAACTTGAAAGTGTTAAGTGTATCATTATTGGTTTATCTTAAACGGGTCAAAATGGGTAAATTTAATAATAATGTACATTTTGGTTGAAATAGGTCAAAATGATACAAACACACTTGATATAGTTTAAACCACGCTAATTTGAGTTAAAACGGGTCAAGAATGGCTGGGAAGAGGGGTTTTTATACCCATCCCAAGTTTGCAAATTGTCACCTTTGGTCCCTGCACTTAGCCCCCGAGTCCCCAAACTTGTTTCGGTTGACAACGACGTAAACACGTGCATTATATTAATTATAGGGAAGTAGCTAATGTTGTTTGTATCTTGGATATGTTGTTATTAAGGATGTTTATATTATATAACATAATATAGTTAGGGATGTCGGTGGTGACATCCTTAAGCGTTTTGGGTGATAAGGTTGCAAATAATGGTATCACGACTGTAAAAGAAAAACCAAACAAGTATGATGTCCTCACAAATAGTCTATGAAAGTGAGGAATGAATGCTCTAAGAATAGTTAGCGTAATTTCAAGTTAAATGACGGACCTTGAGGTGACGCATGTCACACTTTCCCTCCACAAAGCCACCCATCACCTGACGCCTTCTCCCCGCGACAACCCACCACCGTCGACGCCTCCGCCTTCGCCGCAGCCGCCGCAGCCACCACCATCCGACCCCACCACCCGCGGCACCACCATCTGCCTTATCTTCCCGATCTCCCACGCGCCGCAGCCGAGAAGCCACCACCCACCACCCGCGGCCACCACCATCCGACCAGCCACCACCCACCGCCCGCACCATGTCACCCACCATTATCGCCGCTGCTGCATTTTCAGTCGCTGCTGCTGCATTTTCTAGATTCGGTATTTTTTTTTCTTTTTTCTTACATTTTTTGTTTGTAAATGCTTTAGATTGTGCTTAATTATTAAAATTATTTATTTGATTAGTGTTATTTTGGATTTGGGTTGGTTATAATTAGTATTTTGTTAGTGTTATTTTTGTTTTATAGAGCGTTATTTTGTTAGTGTTATTTTTGTTTTATAGAGTGTTAGTCGGTTATAATTAGGATTTGGGTTGGTTATAATTAGTATTTTGTTAGTTGTTAAAATTATATGTTTGATTAACGTTACTTTTGTTTTATAGAGTGTTATTTTGCTTAATATTTGAACTATATAGATTTTAGTATTTTGTTATTTAGTTGGTTATAATTAGTTGAAAGTATAAAAAACTTGTATTAGAAATTGACAATTAATTGTACTAAATTATTTAGGTACTTAATTAAGAGAAACAAAATTAGTTACGTATGATGAATAACATGAATAAATTGGCTTTTAGTTGTTGTTTATTATTAGAAATTGGTGTATATATAATTGATGTTCATTATGATGAAAAACAAAATTGTTGTTCGTTTTGTTATTTAATTTTGTCATTATTAGCTTTTATGTTTCATGATGTAATACCCCTAACTTAATAGTTATATATATGCGAATTACGAAGTTTTTCTTTCATATATTTTTGAACGAGTAAGTAACGAGAAAAATGACCCTTTAAAATTTTAAGTTTTTAGACTAATTTTAGTATCGTAAAAGACCGTTTAGATATATTTAAATATAATAATATATTATATTTAAACATGCTCTGTTTTTAACCAAACTTAAGTCGACTCATAGAGAAAAATAATCTCGTTCCAGTGACGTATTTGAAATTTTGTAGAACGTTATACTTTTAAAGTTATAAGAGAAAAACAAGTTAAGCACCTAAATTAATTATAATAATAAAATAATAAAATAATATTATATTAAATTTGTGATTATAGAATGTATATTGATACGTGTTTCCTACGTGGAATGCATGTGTTAATCCATTGATACGTGTTGTATCACGTTTACATTATATCGATTCTATGTTTTGTAAATACGTATGTGTTATACGATTTTGGTGATCATATAGTTTCAAAACCTCTTATGCCCTTATTCAGGTATGTATCTAAGTTTTTAATCTTTTAAGTTTAAGTATTGTGACAACCCGAATTTTTTTTTTTTCGGTTAACACTATTAACTTTCTCCGTTTATCGCGAATTAACTTACTTTACTATTTTTGCAAGGATAATAATAATAATAATAATAATAATAATAATAATAATAATAATAATAATAATAATAATAATAATAATAATAATAATAATAATAACAATAATAATAATGTTTTATAAAAGTTTAGGGGTTAAAATGCAAAACTTAAAACTTCTTTTAAGAATATTTCACATGAAATGATAAACACCTCAAACAGCAGGGACCAAGAGTGTAAATTTTTAAAAAAACCCAGCCCCTTCCCCCGTACCCGTCGACCTTTCCCCTCCGGCCAACTTCCGGCCACCTCCGGCGAGTCTCCGGCAAGCCAAAAACGCCAAAAATAATCGGTTCCAGCTCAATCCAATTTTCCCGACAACTTCGCGTGGGTGGATCGAACCCGAGCCCCACTACAATTTTAAAAATACAGACGAACTAGTGGATCTACACTTTCGGTCAAGAAAATCCGTACAAATCGAGCACTACACTTCGCAATAATGTAATTAAATAAACCAAAATGATCTTTTATCTGTTTATAAACGATTAACATATTCAAATTCACTTGAACACAACCTCACACGACCATCGATCACCATTTTCATCATCGACCTGCAACTTGGTCGAACTCCATCTTCCGAGCAACATTAATCGAAATTGAATGAGGGCTTTTACTTGTTATTGTCACATGAAGCTTTACTCAAGGTTAATTTGATTAACAACAACAATTACATATCAAACGAGTCCAAGTCTCAGTCGCGACCTCACCTGCGTCGGCTCTTGTCAATTAGGACTCCAATCTGGTAATTAAACACTACTACATACTTGATTACATCTAGGGATTAAAAGCCCTATGCTTAATTTGGTTAACAATCTCGAATCGTTGTTTAATTTGGTGTTGATCGAAGTTAGGGTTTATATGGTTTGGGGGTATTCGGCTGGGATGTGTTAAAAGGATTTGGGACCGAGTTATTGTGCGGCTTAGGCCCTTTGGTTCACTGGTTCCCGGTCCAATTCCAATCCAAGGGTCACGGGTTCGAACCCTGCCCCCAACATTATTTTTTTAAAGGCCTTTTGAACATTTTAAAAATACGGAAAAATTTCTAAAAATTATATAAACAGTTTTTATAAACCTTGTTTATTTCAGAAATTATATAATTATTTTCTGGAAAAATATTTCTTTAAAAACCTATTTATTTATTTATTTATAAAAGTTATTACAAATGTTATAAAACAGTTATTTTATAAAATGGACTTTAAACAATAATCATCAAGATATTAATGAACCTTATATTATTTTAATTACGGATTAATTATGTTAAATGTAAGAATTATATGTAATAATTTTACAAATTATTCACAAATACAATTATTGACATTATAATTATACCATTGTTATCATTAATATCAGTATTGATATTAATACATGGTATTGTTAGTATATCAAATCGTGTACGTCAAACCAAACCAACCCGAATCTTACCAAATATATTTATTCGCAATAAACACATTTTAAGGACTTAGTTATAATTAATAATAGGTATCGATCGTGCTTGACCGTGCATTGCCTAATTGTTTGAAGTTCTTGTTCATATACATTACATCAATTCAAGGTGAGTTTACAGCCCCACTTTTACTTTATACTCTTTTTGAGGGAGAGAAACATGTTGTTTTCATAAAAGTTACATTACATTGGATTTTTGTAAAACTGCATATACTTGATACTATGGTGTATACTTGCCCAACGGACCATTAATATGGACTTAACGAGGTAATTGTTAGTAGTACTACTGGGATTGACATACCCCACCCGGGCTAGTCGCGCTAGCACAACGTTCGTCAAACGGGTGAACGGTTAGCCTAATTACAAGTGTTGTGGTGTGTGATCCACATCCGGGCCTGTTTATTTATTTGATTACATGTCAGTTCGGCCGCGCCTTCATGCACATAGTGATCATTATGGACTAGCTACCCATTATATGCTTTAATTACAAAATCTGGGAATTTCATTTTACTTGACGGATTAATAAATCCGGGAATTTCATTATACTTGACGGATTAATAAATCCGGGAATTTCATTATACTTGACGGATTAATATATCCGGGAATTTCATTATACTTGACGGATTAATAAATCCGAGAATTTCATTATACTTGACGGATTAATAAATCCGGGGATTTCATTTATACTGACCGGATTAATAAATCCGGGGATTTCATTATACTTATCGGATTAATAAATCCGGGGATTTCATTATACTTATCGGATTACTAAATCCGGGAAATTACATACTTGACGGATTACATAATCCGGGAATTACATACTTGACGGATTATATAATCCGGGAATTACATACTTGACGGATTTCATAATCCGGGAACTTCATTACTGATAATTACTGTTTTCTGATAAACCTGTGAACTCACCAGTCTTGTACTGAGATTTTTGCATGTTTTCTCTCAGGACATTGATGTGGCACGTTTAGGAGCACAGCATCTACAACATGTCATTCTGTATTCACCACAAACTGTTTTTAAGATTTAATTTGCATTTACTTTACATAGACTGGATTGGACACATGTTTGTGTGTTTCAAAATTATTATTGAATGTTTCACTGTATTCGCTTCCGCACTACTTAAATACATTTGGTCTGTTTCCTTAAAATTAAGCAACTTATATGATTTGTAATTATCGAGTCGTTTGGTGTAACTAATGCTTATCTGAGATCCTGGTTATGTCACACGCCTGACGGTAAAACCCCGTACGTAGAAAATGAGGGTGTGACAAGTATAGTTATATAAATTTTAAGGTTTAGTTTATTATTATGAGTAGGATTTAGAAATTATAATCATGGTGGGTGTTAGGTAGCCTAACCTTGATTAGGTGTGGACTGATCAACCATGCTTAAACAAGGTAATTGTTATCCAAAACCAATTATGATTATTACTAGGAAGTACTTTACTAGTTGCTAAGACTTGTTCCAATCCTAATCAGGAACACAACTCTGAAACCGTCTACCTGTCTCAATAATACTTACCAAGGTGAGTTATCATGTCTGTTTTCAAAACTGTGATAATATACTCGTTCTGTCTATACTGGTAATAATTATAATGCTTACATATATGCACGGGTCGGTAGGGGTATACAGGATCCTGATATATTTAATGGGGTGTGTCAAACTGGCTGAAAAGAGGATAGGGTTCCTCGTATGCATCAGGCACATGCTCATACCTATTTGACGGCCGGGAGGGTCTGATAAACCCGTCGCCGGTGGTTATGGTAAAACCAGGGAAGGCACTGTGCCTATGGACCCAAATATCACAACCCATATTGTATGCATGTCAAAGTAAATTTTATAAATTGTATAGCATGAGCTCACCAGCATTAGCTGACGTCTTTTGAGTATATGTATCACAGGTAATCTCTAAGGAAATACTTAAAAAGTGCTCAAAGATAAAGAGTCTAGAAGAACAAGAAGTTTTGTTTTAGTTGTTTTTAAATACTGTTGTAAAACAGTAGTGTAAAAAGTTGATGATATTATAGTTTGCAATAAAACATATGTAAGCTTCCGCTGTAAGTTGTGTCAATTGTTGACGCCCGCCCGGGTCACGGGTGGGGTGTCACAGTTGGTATCAGAGCCTGAGGTTTTAGCGAATTAGGTACATTTAGTACCTAGGCTTTAACCAGGGCATCATAAGGATCAAGATGACTTACTCTAATAGTATGATTTGATTTAATCAGTTGTTTTAAGAATACTTAAGTATGGAAAATAAATCCTTTAGGCCTGCATGATATGATTCTTGGTGGTAGCTATCGGTAAGACTTGATATGATAGGTTGTTATTGTTGTAATTCATAAAAGTTAGGTTATATTTTGACTATAAAGAATGATCGTTAAAATCTTTGATACTAGGTCAATGTAAACATGTGTAATCTCCTAAGATCTATATCACACGAGTATAGATCTGTATAAAGTGGCAACCTATTTTAAATCATATATTATGGTATATAACAAAGTCATATACTTAAACTTTGAGTAAATTAGAACATACTGTTGAGTATGAAATGGTCATGTATGTGACATATTGTAGCTAAAACAAGAGCAAAAATGTGTATGACATGGCTGAATCATGATAGTTAAACTCATAGCATATGATCAATAAGTAAGGCATACAAGTAGTAGTACTAAGAATAAACACTTAAGAAATGAGAAACATCAAAGAATCATAAAGAATTTTGAAGATTTCTAGATTTTAAATTTTAGTAGAGGAGATGTATCCAAGTTTTTAAAACACCAATGGAAAAGAAATGAATTACTAAATAAATACAATTACGATATATGATACCATTCAGGAAAAAGCAAAGTTAGTTGCTTATACACTCTATAGGAAGAAAATGACTCAGTCACTAAGGAGTTATACATCTAGAGATAATTTTAAGATAAACCTCATACCCTAAATTGGAATGTATAATAAAAATCCTTGATGGAAAATTAGAATAAGAAGAATCACTACTTATCGAAGATCGAAAGATTAAAAAGTTGCGTAGGAAAGAAATCCCATTAGTCAAGATCAAGTGGAATGCACGTCATGGACCCGTGTACATGGGAATTAGAAAATGCGATAAAAGAAAAGTACCCTCGCCTCTTTAAGTAAAGCTAAATTTCAAGGATGAAATTTTTGTAAGAGAGGGAGGATGAAATACCCCTAACTTAATAGTTATATATATGCGAATTACGAAGTTTTCCTTTCATATATTGTTGAACGAGTAAGTAACGAGAAAAATGACCCTTTCAAATTTGATGTTATACCCCTAACTAATAGTTATATATATGCGAATTACGAAGTTTTTCTTTCATATATTTTTGAACGAGTAAGTAACAAGAAAAATGACCCTTTAAAATTTTAAGTTTTTAGACTAATTTTAGAATCGTAAAAGACCGTTTAGATATATGTAAATATAATAATATATTATATTTAAACATGCTCTATTTTTAACGAAACTTAAATCGACTCATAGAGAAAAATAAACTCGTTCCAGTGACGCATTTGAAATTTTGTAGAACGTTAAAATTTTAAAGTTATAAGAGAAAAAGAAGTTAAACAGCTAAACTAATTATAATAATAGAATAATAAAATAATATTATATTAAATTTATGATTACACAATGTATATTGATAAATGTTTCCTACTTGGAATGCATGTGTTAATCCATCGATACGTGTTGTATCATGTTTACATTACATCGATTCTATGTTTTATAAATACGTATGTGTTATACGATTTTGGTGATCATATATTTTCTAAACCTCTTATGCCCTTATTCAGGTATGTATCTAAGTTTTTAATCTTTTAAGTTTAAGTAAAGTTATATAAATTTTAAGGTTTAGTTTATTATTATGAGTAGGATTTAGAAATTATAATCATGGTGGGTGTTGGGTAGCCTAACCTTGATTAGGCATGGACTGATCAACCATGCTTAAACAAGGTAATTGTTATCCAAAACCAATTTACTTTACTAGTTGCTAAGACTTGTTTCAATCCTAATCAGGAACACAACTCTGAAACTGTCTACCTGTCTCAATAATACTTACCAAGGTGAGTTATCATGTCTGTTTTCAAAACTATGATAATATACTCGTTTTGTCTGTATTGGTAATAATTATAATGCTTACATATATGCACGGGTCGGTAGGGGTATACAGGATCCTGATATATTTAATGGGGTGTGTCAAACTGGCTGAAAAAAGGATAGGGTTCCTCGTATGCATCTGGCACATGCTCATACCTATTTGCCGGCCGGGAGGGTCTGACGAACCCGCCGCCGATGGTTGTTGTAAAACCAGGGAAGGCACTGTGCCTATGGACCCAAATATCACAACACATATTGTATGCATGTCAAAGTAAATTTTATAAATTGTATAGTATGAGCTCACCAGCATTAGCTGACGTCTTTTGAGTATATGTATCACAGGTAATGCCTAAGGAAATACTTAAAAGGTGCTCAAAGATAAAAAATCTAGAAGAACAAGAAGTTTTGTTTTAGTTGTTTTTAAATACTGTGGTAAAATAGTAGTGTAATAAGTTGATGATAATATAGTTTGCAATAAAACATATGTTAGCTTCCGCTGTAAGTTGTATCAATTGTTGACGCCCGCCTAAATCACCGGTGGGGTGTCACAATTGGTATCAGAGCCTGAGGTTTTAGCGAATTAGGTACACTTAGTACCTAGGCTTTAACCAGGACATCATAAGGATCAATATGACTTACTCTAATAGTAGGATTTGATTTAATCAGTTGTTTTAAGAATACTTAAGTATGAAAAATAAAATCCTTTAGGCCTGCATGATATGATTCTTGGTGGTAGCTATCGGTAAGACTTGATATGATAGGTTGCTATTGTTGTAATTGATAAAAGTTAGGTTATATTTTGACTATAAAGAATGATCGTTAAAATCTTTGATACTAGGTCAATGTAAACATGTGTAATCTCCTAAGATCTAAATCACACGAGTACAGATCTGTATAAAGTGGCAGCCTATTTTAAATCATATATTGTGGTATATAACAAAGTCATATACTAAAGCTTTGAGAAAATTAGAACATACTGTTGAGTATGAAAGGGTCATGTATGTGACATATTATGGCTAAAACAAGAGCATAAAATGTGTATGACATGGCTGAACCATGATAGTTAAACTCATAGCATATGATCAATATGTAAGGCATACAAGTAGTAGTACTAAGAATAAAGACTTAAGAAATGAGAAACATCAAAGAATCATAAAGAATTTTGAAGATTTCTAGATTTTAAATTTTAGTAGAAGAGATGTATCCAAGTTTTTAAAACACCAATGGAAATGAAATGAATTACTAAATAAAGACAATTACGATATATGATACCATTCAGGAAAAAGCAAAGTTAGTTGCTTATACACTCTATAGGAAGAGAAATGACTCAGTCACTAAGAAGTTATACATCTAGAGATAATTTTAAGATAATCCTCATACCCTAAATTGGAATGTATAATAAAAATCCTTGATGGAAAATTAGAATAAGAATTACCACTACTTATCGAAGATCGAAAGATTAAAAAGTTGCGTAGGAAAGAAACCCCATTAGTCAAGATCAAGTGGAATGCACGTCATGGACCCGAGTATACGTGGGAACTAGAAAATGAGATAAAAGAAAAGTACCCTCACCTCTTTAAGTAAAGCTAAATTTCGAGGATGAAATTTTTGTAAGGGAGGGAGAATGTAATACCCCTAACTTAATAGTTATATATATGTGAATTAAGAAGTTTTTCTTTCATATATTTTTGAACGAGTAAGTAACGAGAAAAATGACCCTTTAAAATTTTAAGTTTTTAGACTAATTTTAGTATCGTAAAATGTAACATCTCGTATTTTTTTAAAAGTTAATAAATAATTGAGTTTGATATGTTGATGTTAAATAATTATAGAAATACAAATAATGATAATAATAATAATAATAATAATAATAATAATAATAATAATAATAATAATAATAATAATAATAATGATGCTAATAATAATAATAATAACAATAATAATAATAATAATAATAATAATAAATAATAATAATGTTTAAGGGGGTAGTTTTGCAATTTTTAAAACTTGTTTTAAAAGTTTAAGATATAGAATTTAAACATTACAAAACCACAGGGACCATTTGTGTAATTAGCCAAAACCAATCCCCTTACCCCCCCGTAACTCCGGCCGACCCTCCGGCCACCGCCGGAGCGGCTCCGGCGACTCCCCTACACGCCAAAATAAAGTGGTTTCGACCTAATTAAAGTTACCGACACGTTCCCGTGATGGAGTCGAACGTGAGTCACCATTCAATTGAAAAATGCAAGTGCGAATTCCACTGAAACCGACCCTCTCCATTGTCGGCCAAAACAAGCAATCCACGATCGCCATTAACACTAAAATAACCCAAATAATCGAGTATAAAGGGTCGGCTATCTGTTCCTAATCAACTACCATTCTCAATTTCAAACAAAAACACACAAACAAATCAAAGCAATTCGACTCTCTGTCGCGACCTGCAACTTAATGGAGATCCATGCTTAGAGCTTCTAAACACAAAATTGATAAAGGGCTTTCGATCATTGACCTCATTAGAATCTATCTGTGGATTTAATTTGATTAATATCACCATTTGGATACCTAACCAATACCACGATAGCCGCGGCTTGTTCATCAAGTGTTCATCATCGATCGAACTTCAAAACAGGTAATTGATTACACTCATACGTTCGGTTTTACTTGAGGAATCATAGCCCTAAACTTAATTCGATTAACAACAGCAATTGGTGGTTCAATTTCAAATCAATCGAATTAGGGTTCTTATGGATTTGGGGATTGGTTTGGTTTGTGTTTAAAAGAATTAAAAGCGGAGTAATATCGCGGCCTTGTGCCTTGGTTTACTGGTTTGTGGGTCTGATTGTGAACAAGAGGTCAAGGGTTCGAACCCTGCCCTCAACAATTATTTTTTTTAAGCTTTTTAAAATACTTTAAAAATATGGAAAAATTCCTAAAAATTATAAAAATAAATTTTATAAGTTTCCCTTATTTTAAATCTTACAAAACAGCTTCCTGTAAATTTATTTTATTTAAAAACTATAATAAATTTTTATAAAATATTATTTAAAATATTAAAAATATTACTTTTATAAAATAAATTCTAAATCAAGATTAATTATGAAATAATCACAAAAATCATATAAATATTATTTATAAATATTATAAATAATTTTTATAAAATGGACACTTTATTATCTTTAAATACAAATTAATATATTTTATAAATCCATAAATTATTTATGAAATTGTGGGTTATTTCTTATAAAATATATATTTGAACCAAAGGTATAAATTAATACCTATTTATTAATCAAAATACTATAAGTGTGAATATTCTTATTTATAAATATTATTGGATAAGTATAAATTATATAATTAGACCACATTATTTTTATATTAATCCTAAAAATATATAAATACACCTATGAAATCTTTTTAATGAAATCAAAATATAAATAATTATTTGTAAAACTTAATATTTATTGATAAATACTTATTAAAACATATACGAATATATAAAAAGATTGTAACATATATATAATGCGTGTGTGACACGTGTTAAATCAAATCAACCCGAACCTTACCAAATATATTCATTCGTATTAAAGACTAAATTACAAATCAATAATAGGTGTTGAACGTGTTTGATCGTGCTTGCTTAATTCTTTGAAGTTCTTATTCATATACATTACATCAATCCAAGGTGAGTTTCCGTGGCCCCTTTTTATGCTTTTATAATTGTTTCAATGTTTTTCAAACTTGGGGGAAAAGTATGCTCACCCGTTTTCGATGCTGTACAATCTTACATACAATTTTCATACTTGGAATCAATGTGATACTATTCTTATATTCTAATACATACATGGTGTTATTCTACGATTCTTACAACCATTAATTCCCGGGTTTGGGAACCAACGGATAGGTATTGGTAGTACTACTGGGTTGACACCCCCACCCTTCGACGATTGGTTAACTTGTGAGTTACCAACACAGCTGCCAGCAATCAGGCCAAGGGTGAATATATTCCGACGAATTTATATGCATATCTGTCATTAGGTTTGGTTGTCTTAAACACATGTTATGTGGTTTTTGCTTACAGTATGATTCCATATCAAATTCTACACAGCATCAAATGTTTTAAATTTAAACCTGCGGAACTCACCAACATTATGTGTTGACATTTTTGAGCATATCTTTTCAGGTGAACATAATCAAAGAGGATAGCTAGTGCAGATGCCTTAGCAGAGACCTCAGGATTTCAATAGTATTGCATATGTAATATTTGTCATTTGTTTTCATATTTGAGCATTGTGTGATTTGTATTGGAATCAATAAGATTATGATAGTCGTGAAACTGACTAACCACGACACAAGTCACCATTGTGTTGGGGGACGTCATGACACGAGAAGTTTGCATGTATTATATCTATGTAATTATACCAAGTGTTATGACGATCCCGTCCGTCGCATCCTCGTGTTTCCGCTATAAGCGGGGGTGTGACAGATTGGTATCAGAGCCTTGGTTATAGAGATTTAGGTGGAGAATTCGACCTAGACTATAACCTAAGAACCTTCATATAGAATGCATGCTAGGGATTGTGTGCATTTGATTTTACCTAAATGTCTTTCATGATTTGTGTGACACATAGACACCTGTATTCTGGATTTCCTGGCAAAAGGCCCTCGGGCTAAGGCAAGCATATCGCATATATCTCATTACGAGACCTGGTATGCTTACCTGGGGATTTCTGGGATGAGTGATAAACTATGGTCAATACACAAATCTACAAGGCAAATAGGTCAAATATATTAAGTCTATGAACTTAATATACAAGTATGTTCCTACATACCTGATTTTATACATATGTGCTTGTTACCTGATCATTACTCTTAGTCTTTCACTATGGAATATCTAAACATAAGGGAACTTAGGTGATCACGCGGAGCGTTGATCTCGGATATTATATCCGACCCTATCATGGTTACAACTGAAATCCTGAAAGTATGACGGATATGCAGTTATTATTTAAATATATTGTGCTTATGTGCTTGGAAATCTAGTTGTTATTACATGCTATTAATGGAATACTATGGGTTCATGGACATAAGGACATCACATAATCTATGCTCAATAATACTATGATGTTAACTTGGGGTAAGTGAAGCTAAGGGTAATCATGCAAGGCAATTACCATTACGGGTGCACACGTAATTGCAATTCGCCATGCATGAGAAGTCTGGCTAATCTTATCGTGAGGTAACGATCATGAGTATCACAAGTCTCTATTTTATACCCTAGGGTGCTAGAATCATAATTCTAGTAAGATCCTATTAAGGGTAATCAAACATTATTACTATATACTCAAGTCCTGTCCTATTTAGAGCCTTTATGGTATTTCCAAATCATTAAATTGACCTTGTGAGACGTTTCTCCACTTAGCATTTCAATAACTATTAAATGCTAAAATAAAAGTGGGATACATAATACTCTCTACACATACAAAACATTATTATTTGAAGTAATGCTAAGGAAAATTGAGATGTTACGTAACTAGTTTAAGTGTCATTCAAGGTATATCGTGGATGTGGTGGGAACGCTGCGGGGAACCCTATATATAAACATCACCGGTATACCAAGAATGCGCTTAAACTGGGCTACATAATAATCTTAATGGACTGAAGCATAGATTATTAGGATTTAACAGTGAAATCATGCATATATCTCAAGATAACTAAAGTATTCATCTGTCTGTGTCTAGAAAATGGCACCTAAGAGAGCTAACCGTAGAACCAACCAAGAGGGTGAGGCCCCGCAGAACAGGCGTAGGGGCAGACCAACAAGGGCAGGTGCTGCTCCAACTGGCAACAATCAAGGAACCGACAACCCTGACATAGCTGCTATGATTGCCCAGCAGCTAGCCACTTTGATCCCAACCATTGTAACCCAAGTGAGTGACACCCTGCTAAACCAACCTCTCCACGATGATCACAACACCAACGGTCAACACAACCATGGAGTAGGGGATAACGCTGGGAACGAAGTTGGAATCAACCAGGTTAAACGGGGATGTTCCTACAAAGAATTTGTGGCCTGCAAACCCCGGGATTTCGATGGAAAAGGCGGAGCAATAGCCTTGACCAGATGGTTGGAAAAGATGGAAGCAGTCATTGACATTAGTGGATGCCTCGATAGTCAACGTATCAAATATGCCACATGCTCATTACAGGGCAAGGCATTAACCTGGTGGAACACCCAGGTTCAGGCCAGAGGAAGGGAGTCTGCAATGCAGCTAACCTGGGATGAATTCAAGGCGTTGATCACTGAGGAATACTGTCCTCTTAACGAAATGCAGAAACTGGAGCAGGAATTCTGGAACCATGCCATGATTGGAGCTGGACACGCAACATACACCGATCGTTTCCACGAATTGGCAAAATTGGTTCCACATTTAGTGACACCAGAGTCCAAGAGGATCGAGAGGTATATTTGGGGACTCGCGCCTCAAATTCGAGCACTGGTAACTGCAGCTGCTCCTCCTACGATCCAGAGCGCGATTATGAAAGCTGGCACTCTTACTGACGAAATGGTGAGAACCGGAGTACTGGGGAAGGGAACTGAGAAAAGAAAGGAGTCCGGGTCTAATACTGGAAGATCCGATAAGAAGACTAAGACAGCCCGAAACTTTGTGGCTGTAACGCAGGGAAGGAAGGAATACACTGGATCGCACCCCAGGTGTAACAAGTGTAATTATCACCATTCCCCAGAAAAGCCGTGTCGTACGTGTACAAACTGTGGACGCCTGGGACACTGGGCGAAGGACTGTAGAACTGCGCCGAATCTGGTAGCACCTATCAACGCGGTTAACCCCGCCGGGAATGCCAGGGCATGTTACGAATGTGGGGGCCTCGATCACTACAGGAACACGTGCCCCCGACTGAATAGAGCACCTGGACAACAGGGGAATAATCAGCAGCAAGTGCTGGCTATAGCTGGTAATCCGAACCAGGGAAACCAAGGAAATGCTGCAAGGGGACGTGCCTTCGTCATTGGAACTAATGATGCCCGTCAAGATCCAAATGTTGTCACGGGTACGTATCTTCTCAACAACCACTTTGCATCCATATTATTTGATACCGGGGCAGACAATAGTTTCATATCTTCTGATTTTGCGCGCATGCTTGCCTTGAATCCTAGTAAGTTAGAAATCAGCTTTTCCGTAGAAATGGCCAATGGTAGATTCGTACCAGCAGATAAGATCATTAAACAGTGCTCTATAATATTAGAAGACCATGCTTTCAACATAGACTTAATACCTTTCGAGCTAGGGAGCTTCGACGTAATCGTGGGAATGGATTGGTTGTCAAAGCACGGAGCTGAGATCGTTTGTCGAGAGAAAGTAGTACGAATCCCTATGCCTAATGGGGAGGTACTCCAGATTCAAGGTGAACGACCAGGGAGAACTCTGAAGCTTATTTCTTGCATGAAGACGCGTCGATGTCTACGGAAGCAGTGCTACGCACTCCTGGCTCATGTGGTAGAAAAGAAGGAAGAAGGCATCAAGTTGGCAGATATTCCTGTGGTACGAGATTACCCGGAAGTATTTCCTGATGATTTGTCGGGTTTACCTCCTCTACGACAGGTGGAATTTCGTATCGAGTTGGTTCCTGGAGCTACGCCGGTAGCAAAAGCACCATATCGTTTAGCACCATCTGAAATGCAGGAATTATCCAGTCAACTACAAGAGCTATTGGAAAAGGGATTCATTCGGCCAAGTCATTCACCATGGGGAGCACCGGTTCTATTTGTCAAGAAGAAAGACGGGTCACTTCGTATGTGTATCGATTATCGCGAGCTGAACAAGTTGACGGTGAAGAATCGATACCCTCTTCCCAGAATTGATGATTTGTTTGATCAACTACAAGGAGCTTCATATTTCTCCAAGATTGATCTTCGTTCTGGATATCATCAACTGAGAGTTTTTGAAGATGATATACCGAAGACAGCGTTCAGGACTCGTTATGGGCACTATGAGTTCTTAGTCATGCCATTCGGATTGACTAATGCACCAGCTGTGTTCATGGATCTGATGAATCGGGTGTGCAAACCATACTTGGATAAGTTCGTGATCGTGTTCATAGACGATATACTTATCTATTCTCGTTCGAAAGAAGATCACGAGAAACACCTCCGAGCAATTCTTGAACTATTGCGGGAAGAGAAACTTCTCGCTAAATTCTCGAAGTGTGAGTTCTGGCTCCAGGAAGTGAAGTTTTTGGGCCATGTGGTTAACAAAGATGGAATTCACGTGGACCCCGGCAAAATTGAAGCTGTGAAGAAATGGGATACACCCCAAACGCCATCAGAAATCCGACAATTTTTAGGATTGGCCGGGTATTATCGACGGTTTATTGCGAACTTTTCAAAAATCGCACAACCGTTGACTATGCTAACCCAGAAGGATAAGAAGTTTGATTGGGGACATACACAAGAACAAGCTTTCCAGACGCTAAAGGAAAAACTGTGCAATGCTCCAATACTATCCCTTCCGGACGGAACTGATGACTTCGTGGTGTATTGCGATGCCTCGCATCAGGGATTAGGATGTGTGTTAATGCAAAGAGATAAGGTGATTGCCTACGCCTCACGACAACTAAAGGTGCACGAAAAGAACTACACGACTCATGATTTGGAGTTGGGCGCCGTAGTTTTTGCACTGAAGATATGGAGGCACTATCTGTATGGAACCAAATGCATCATCTACACTGATCATAAGAGCCTACAACACATCCTGAATCAGAAAGAGCTCAACATGTGACAACGACGATGGGTAGAACTACTTAGTGACTACGATTGCGAAATCCGGTATCATCCGGGGAAAGCAAATGTGGTGGCTGACGCCCTCAGTCGTAAAGAACGCGTAAAACCACTACGTGTTAGAGCTTTGGGATTGACTATACAAACAAACTTGAAAGCTCAAATTCAAAGCGCGCAAGGTGAGGCTCTAAAAGAAGAAAACCTTGCAGAAGAAGAATTCCGAGGGTTGGATAAACAAATGAATCGCAAGGATGACGGCGCATATTATTTCATTGATCGCATGTGGGTTCCCAAATGGGGAGGCGTACGCATACTAGTCTTGGATGAAGCACACAAGACTCGATATTCTGTTCATCCCGGTGCAGACAAGATGTACCATGATCTAAAGGATCTATACTGGTGGCCGGGTATGAAGAAAGACATTGCTCTATATGTGAGCAAATGTTTGACGTGTTCCAAGGTAAAAGCCAAACATCAGAAGCCATCGGGACTATTGCAACAACCCGAAATTCCTGAGTGGAAATGGGAGAACATCACTATGGATTTCATTACCAAACTCCCGAGAACGCCAAGCGGACACGACTCGATATGGGTCGTAGTGGATCGACTGACAAAATCTGCTCACTTCTTGCCTATCCGAGAAGATTATAAAATGGATAAACTGGCAAGATTGTACATCAAGGAGGTCGTGACACGGCATGGGGTGCCGGTGTCAATCATATCCGACCGAGACAGTCGATTTACTTCACGATTTTGGCAGACGTTGCAGAAAGCGATGGGCACTCGACTAGATATGAGTACCGCCTATCACCCACAAACGGATGGCCAAAGTGAACGAACGATACAAACGTTGGAAGACATGCTGAGAGCTTGTGTAATCGATTTTGGTGGTAGCTGGGATACTCATTTACCATTGATTGAGTTCTCTTACAACAACAGTTACCACACAAGCATTGGATGTGCTCCATTTGAAGCATTGTACGGGAGGAAATGTAGATCGCCAGTGTGTTGGGCTGAGATTGGTGAAAGCCAGCTAACAGGCCCAGAAATCATCCAAGAAACAACTGACAAGATTTTCCAAATTAAAGACAGACTAAAAGCTGCAAGAGATCGCCAAAAGAGCTATGCCGACAACCGCCGGAAGCCCTTAGAATTCAATGTTGGAGATCACGTCTTACTCAAAGTCTCTCCCTGGAAAGGGATTGTACGATTTGGAAAGAAAGGGAAGTTAGCCCCTCGATACGTAGGACCATTCGAGATTACAGAAAGAATCGGTCCGGTGGCTTACCGATTGAGGTTGCCACAAGAACTCAGCGGTGTACACGATACTTTTCACGTGTCAAACCTCAAGAAGTGTTTGGCGGACGAGTCCTTACATGTGCCAATTGAAGAAATCAAGATTGATGAGAAACTCCATTTTGTGGAAGAACCAATAGAAATAATGGATCGGGAGGTCAAACAATTAAAACGCAGCAAAATCCCAATTGTCCGAGTGAGGTGGAACTCAAGGTGAGGTCCAGAGTTCACCTGGGAACGTGAGGATCAAATGAAATTCAAGTACCCTCATCTTTTCGTTTCAGACTCCTCGTAAATAAATTTCGGGACGAAATTTCCTGAAGTAGGGGAGACTGTAACATCTCGTATTTTTTTAAAAGTTAATAAATAATTGAGTTTGATATGTTGATGTTAAATAATTATAGAAATACAAATAATGATAATAATAATAATAATAATAATAATAATAATAATAATAATAATAATAATAATAATAATAATAATAATAATAATAATAATGATGCTAATAATAATAATAATAACAATAATAATAATAATAATAATAAATAATAATAATATTTAAGGGGGTAGTTTTGCAATTTTTAAAACTTGTTTTAAAAGTTTAAGATATAGAATTTAAACATTACAAAACCACAGGGACCATTTGTGTAATTAGCCAAAACCAATCCCCTTACCCCCCCCCCGTAACTCCGGCCGACCCTCCGGCCACCGCCGGAGCGGCTCCGGCGACTCCCCTACACGCCAAAATAAAGTGGTTTCGACCTAATTAAAGTTACCGACACGTTCCCGTGGTGGAGTCGAACGTGAGTCACCATTCAATTGAAAAATGCAAGTGCGAATTCCACTGAAACCGACCCTCTCCATTGTCGGCCAAAACAAGCAATCCACGATCGCCATTAACACTAAAATAACCCAAATAATCGAGTATAAAGGGTCGGCTATCTGTTCCTAATCAACTACCATTCTCAATTTCAAACAAAAACACACAAACAAATCAAAGCAATTCGACTCTCTGTCGCGACCTGCAACTTAATGGAGATCCATGCTTAGAGCTTCTAAACACAAAATTGATAAAGGGCTTTCGATCATTGACCTCATTAGAATCTATCTGTGGATTTAATTTGATTAATATCACCATTTGGATACCTAACCAATACCACGATAGCCGCGGCTTGTTCATCAAGTGTTCATCATCGATCGAACTTCAAAACAGGTAATTGATTACACTCATACGTTCGGTTTTACTTGAGGAATCATAGCCCTAAACTTAATTCGATTAACAACAGCAATTGGTGGTTCAATTTCAAATCAATCGAATTAGGGTTCTTATGGATTTGGGGATTGGTTTGGTTTGTGTTTAAAAGAATTAAAAGCGGAGTAATATCGCGGCCTTGTGCCTTGGTTTACTGGTTTGTGGGTCTGATTGTGAACAAGAGGTCAAGGGTTCGAACCCTGCCCTCAACAATTATTTTTTTTAAGCTTTTTAAAATACTTTAAAAATATGGAAAAATTCCTAAAAATTATAAAAATAAATTTTATAAGTTTCCCTTATTTTAAATCTTACAAAACAGCTTCCTGTAAATTTATTTTATTTAAAAACTATAATAAATTTTTATAAAATATTATTTAAAAATATTAAAATATTACTTTTATAAAATAAATTCTAAATCAAGATTAATTATGAAATAATCACAAAAATCATATAAATATTATTTATAAATATTATAAATAATTTTTATAAAATGGACACTTTATTATCTTTAAATACAAATTAATATATTTTATAAATCCATAAATTATTTATGAAATTGTGGGTTATTTCTTATAAAATATATATTTGAACCAAAGGTATAAATTAATACCTATTTATTAATCAAAAATACTATAAGTGTGAATATTCTTATTTATAAATATTATTGGATAAGTATAAATTATATAATTAGACCACATTATTTTTATATTTAATCCTAAAAATATATAAATACACCTATGAAATCTTTTTAATGAAATCAAAATATAAATAATTATTTTGTAAAACTTAATATTTATTGATAAATACTTATTAAAACATATACGAATATATAAAAAGATTGTAACATATATATAATGCGTGTGTGACACGTGTTAAATCAAATCAACCCGAACCTTACCAAATATATTCATTCGTATTAAAGACTAAATTACAAATCAATAATAGGTGTTGAACGTGTTTGATCGTGCTTGCTTAATTCTTTGAAGTTCTTATTCATATACATTACATCAATCCAAGGTGAGTTTCCGTGGCCCCTTTTTATGCTTTTATAATTGTTTCAATGTTTTTCAAACTTGGGGGAAAAGTATGCTCACCCGTTTTCGATGCTGTACAATCTTACATACAATTTTCATACTTGGAATCAATGTGATACTATTCTTATATTCTAATACATACATGGTGTTATTCTACGATTCTTACAACCATTAATTCCCGGGTTTGGGAACCAACGGATAGGTATTGGTAGTACTACTGGGTTGACACCCCCACCCTTCGACGATTGGTTAACTTGTGAGTTACCAACACAGCTGCCAGCAATCAGGCCAAGGGTGAATATATTCCGACGAATTTATATGCATATCTGTCATTAGGTTTGGTTGTCTTAAACACATGTTATGTGGTTTTTGCTTACAGTATGATTCCATATCAAATTCTACACAGCATCAAATGTTTTAAATTTAAACCTGCGGAACTCACCAACATTATGTGTTGACATTTTTGAGCATATCTTTTCAGGTGAACATAATCAAAGAGGATAGCTAGTGCAGATGCCTTAGCAGAGACCTCAGGATTTCAATAGTATTGCATATGTAATATTTGTCATTTGTTTTCATATTTGAGCATTGTGTGATTTGTATTGGAATCAATAAGATTATGATAGTCGTGAAACTGACTAACCACGACACAAGTCACCATTGTGTTGGGGGACGTCATGACACGAGAAGTTTGCATGTATTATATCTCTGTAATTATACCAAGTGTTATGACGATCCCGTCCGTCGCATCCTCGTGTTTCCGCTATAAGCGGGGGTGTGACATAAAAGACCGTTTAGATATATTTAAATATAATAATATATTATATTTAAACATGCTTTGTTTTTAACGAAACTTAAGTCGACTCATAGAGAAAAATAAGCTCGTTCCAGTGACGTATTTGAAATTTTGTAGAACGTTATACTTTTAAAGTTATAAGAGAAAAACAAGTTAAGCACCTAAATTAATTATAATAATAAAATAATATTATATTAAATTTGTGATTACAGAATGTATATTGATACGTGTTTGCTACGTGGAATGCATGTGTTAATCCATTGATACGTGTTGTATCATGTTTACATTACATCGATTCTATGTTTCATAAATACGTATGTGTTATACAATTTTGGTGATCATATATTTTCAAAACCTCTTATGCCCTTATTTAGGTATGTATCTAAGTTTTTAATCTTTTAAGTTTAAGTAAAGTTATATAAATTTTAAGGTTTAGTTTATTATTATGAGTAGGATTTAGAAATTATAATCATGGTGGGTGTTAGGTAGCCTAACCTTGATTAGGTGTGGACTGATCAACCATGCTTAAACAAGGTAATTGTTATCCAAAACCAATTATTATTATTACTAGGGAGTACTTTACTAGTTGCTAAGACTTGTTTCAATCCTAATCAGGAACATAACTCTGAAACTGTCTACCTGTCTCAATAATACTTACCAAGGTGAGTTATCATGTCTATTTTCAAAACTGTGATAATATACTCATTCTGTCTGTACTGGTAATAATTATAATGCTTACATATATGCACGGGTCGGTAGGGGTATACAGGATCCTGATATATTTAATGGGGTGTGTCAAACTGGCTGAAAAAAGGATAGGGTTCCTCGTATGCATCAGACACATGCTCATACCTATTTGACGGCCGGGGGGGTCTGACGAACCCGCCGTCGATGGTTGTGGTAAAACCAGGGAAGGCACTGTGCCTATGGACCCAAATATCACAACCCATATTGTATGCATGTGAAAGTAAATTTTATAAATTGTATAGCATGAGCTCACCAGCATTAGCAGACGTCTTTTGAGTATATGTATCACAGGTAATCCTTAAGGAAATACTTAAAAGTTGCTCAAAGATAAAGAGTCTAGAAGAACAAGAAGTTTTGTTTTAGTTGTTTTTAAATACTGTTGTAAAATAGTAGTGTAATAAGTTGATGACATTATAGTTCGCAATAAAACATATGTTAGCTTCCGCTTTAAGTTGTATCAATTGTTGACGCCCGCCCGGGTCACAGGTGGGGTGTCACACATGATCTCATTCTAATCACAAGTATTATATTCATCTACTTAAATCCTAAATTATATTGCAGTGCTGTAATCATGTTTGTTGATAAAAGTTGGATTCTTAATCCGAACCGTAGATCACCCGAGTATCAGCAAGGACTCAGCTCTTTTATCGATATGAGTGAAAAACATATCAACAAATATGGCCTAATTAGATGTCCATGCAGAAAATGTCAGAAAACTCAATTGTTAGGATGGGTTAAAATGAAATATCATTTAGAAATGTGGGGCGTGTGTCGGACGTACAAGGATTGGATCTATCATGGTGAAAGTTTAATTCATGAAGTTGTAGTTGTAGATGATGTTGAGCCAATAAACGAAATGACTGACGTTATCGAAGACGTTATGGAAGAGAGTAGCGGTGTCCGTGATAATTTTGAGGATTTGTTAGAGGAAGTTCAATCAGAATGATATCCTGGTTGTACTAAGTTTTCTTCCCTTGACTTTTTAGCAAAGCTTATGAATATTAAGGTGAAAAATAAATGGACCAATAGCTCATTTAATGAGCTCCTTGAGTTGTTACAGTTTTCACATTCTGAAGGTAATAAAATTCCCTCTTCTCATTATGTAGCCAAGAAGACATTAAAGAAGATTGGTTTAGGGTATGAGTCGATACACGTGTGCAAATATGATTGTGCTCTTTTCTGGGCAGAAAACCTATTGTTAGAAAATTGTCCAGTTTGTAACGAGAGTCGGTGGATCGATACAGATACAAAGCGTAAGAAGTTACCTCACAAGGTGTTACGATAGTTTCCTTTAACCCCCAGACTACGACATTTGTATTCTTCAAACCTTCTTCATCTGAAGGGTCGACTTCGTTTGTCCATGAGCAGGAACAAATACCTCAGACACTTTCAGATGTATTAAAGATATATAAGTTTTATCTGCTTAAACTTGAAAGTGTTAGTGTATCATTGTTGGTTTATCTTAAACGGGTCAAAATGGGTAAATTTATGAATAATGTACATTTTGGTTGAAATGGGTCAAAATGATACAAACACACTTGATATAGTTAAAACCACGCTAATTTAAGTTAAAACGGGTTAAAATGGGTAAAAATAAACTTTAACTGCTTAAACTTGAAAGTGTAAGTGTATCATTGTTGGTTTATCTTAAACAAGTTAAAATAGGTAAATTTAAGTTGAATTATGTATATTTTGGTTGAAATGGATCAAAATGATATAAACATACTTGATAGAGTAAAGACCACGCTAATTTGAGTTAAAACGGGTCAAAATGAGTAAAAATAAACTTTATCTGCTTAAACTTGAAGGTGTTAACTGTATCATTGTTGGTTTATCTTAAACGGGTCAAAATAGTTAAATTTAAGTTAAATTATGTACATTTTGGTTGAAATGGATCAAAATGATAGAAAAACACATTATATACTTAAAGTTGAATGTGTGATCTTATAATTTATACTTTGCCAAAATACAACAACTTATAATGTATGTTTTGTTTTGTAAGATCAAATCGCAAGTCTGTTTCAAAATGCAAACTTTATGTCGCAAATTACGCAACTTATTGCCTCTCAAAGAGACACACAACAAGCTGATGAAGATGATTCGGACGAGGACGATGAATAGGATAGCGGTTAAGTAGTTTAAGTTTATTTTAACGACATTTGAAGTTAAACAATATGTATTTAGCATATTTAGTTAAACCTCGTATTGTACTTCTTAATACTATTTGTATGTTTATGTTATTTGTGTTTTAAGAAAATCTGAAAATCTGAGTTTATTTTTACACAGTTTTATTCGGTTTATAAAAATAGAAATTAAAAAAATAAAAAATAATTTAAAATGAAAAATTGACTATTAGCGGCGACAAATGTCGCCGCTAAAAGTCCTTCCCCCGAAAATTTTTGATCATATATAGCGGCGACATTGTCGCCGCAAAAAGGTATACTAGCGGCGACATCTTTACCGGCGACTATTCTACTCTTCCGTGGCGACATGGCATGCATTAGCGACGAATCGTTATCGGCGACATGTCGCCGCTAATACTAATAGCGGCGAAAATGCCCACAAATAGCGGCGACAATTGTCGCCGCTATTGGTCTTCTTCCTTGTAGTGACACACAAGCGTAAGCTGATCAGGAGGCAAAGCATGAAGTTCACGCAACAAGTGTGTTATCCAAATAATTTTACAACAGTATTAGCCATGGTATGATTCACAACTAGAATGAGAAACAATGGATTGTTTCTTAGCACTCCTTGTGACTAACTTACCACCAAGAAAATATTAAATAAGCGTATGTAGACAGATCGCCTTGTCTCCATACATAGAGCTTAGTCAGAGTAAGAGTAACCCTGTTATGAGGTCTCTTAATTAAGGCGAGTCCAAAGGCAATAGTACCTTTGACATATTGTAAAATATGTTAGACATCTTGAATGATTAACAGTAGGTGTTGTAGAGATTGACTAATTTACAGTAAGGAGGATCAGGGCTTGTAATTTTTAATTATTGTAAAGCTTCAACAAGAGATCTATTCAGGGTCAAATAGAAGTATTGATCACTTGTAAATAAGAAGGTCTTGTATAGAGCAAATGGTGTATGAATCAATTTAGAATTAAGCAATTTGAGAAATAAACTATCGTTAGTGTTGATTACTTTAAGACCATGAAAATAGTTTAGATTACCAATGTCTTTTGATAGCAAAGTCGTTGTGCTCACGAGAAGTAAAGGAATAAATAATGTCCTTTTGGTTTCTAATGAGAATTAGCTAGGTCATCCTTATAGACCAAAAGTTATGTGATGCATGAGTAACCTTTGAAAACGAATAATGAAGTGCTAGCTTGGCAGAATAAGAGATCGTTTTGAAGGAAAAAAAACACTAGGATGTTGAAACCAAGCACGTAAAGTTTATTTAAGACCGTACAACACCTTTCTTAGATGACAAACATGTTATGGAAATTGAGCCATCAAAACTAGAAGGCTACTCAAGTCTCCATATAGACTGTTCTAGTCAGATGACCATGCAGAAACATGTTTTTATATCTAGTTGATAAAGTCTCCATTGACTACTCAGAGTTTATTATAAAATTATACATATCGTGGAAGATTTAACCACTGGACTAAAAGCGTGTGAATAATCTAACCCACGTATTTGAGTAAACCCTTAAGCGAGGCAAGCTTTATGACGTTGAACGGTGCAACTAGAATTGAACTTTGTACGAAAAACCCATTTAGAGCTGGCCATAATAACTTTACTTAGTCTAGGTACTAAAGTCCAAGTGTTATTTTGATGTAGCATTGACATTTCCTAGTGCATGGCAAGAATCTATTGTAGATTTTTGGAAGCTAATTTGAAACCTTGTAGATCACCTGCCTTAAATAAAATGGACTACAAAAAATAAGTATTAAGAAGTGCCAGTTTTCCTTATAATAATGTTCAAGTAACTCGAATTTCATTGGAATAATCATTGGGTGAGCCAAAGTGGTATTAGGAGAAAGATGAGATTGTGCCAAGGCTAAGAAATTAATCATCAAGTCATCAAGGTTTGAAGAGGCTGTTGACTCGAAGAAGGTACCAAATCCTTAATCTGGGTTTTATATCTTATGAAATAATTGGGTTCCTCTTAAAATCAATTTTTGGCATGGCGAGCTGAGCTTGATCGATCGCCTACCTTGATGTTTTTAGTAAAGAGAAATTTTTCAATCCTCTTTATGCAGCTTCCATGGTGAACATTTTAGAACTATTGAACATCTCCAAACATCTAGCAATCTAGCTAGCTCAATCATGTTAGGATCATATTCTCTAATGATGTGGTATCTGATCCACATTAATATTCAAAAATAGAGATGCTATTAATTTTCACATGTTCATTTGCGGTTAGGGCTGACTTAACCTAAACTTTCGCTCCAAAGTGAAAAAACATTTGTTGTTGTATGTATCTGGATACTTCTGAGCAAAAATATGACATTCCTCAAATTTAAAAAACAAAAATTAATATGATATTAAAAGTCCAAATAAAAGTAACGTTAACTTGTATAAGGTACTTTTTTCAAATTTTTTTAGTCTTTTCACTTTTGATTTTAAATTTTAGAGTTTATGAAATTATGTGCATTTGTGCAAAGTGTATTTATTTTTTACAAGAGGGATGGAATTAAACTTTATGCTAGGGCTTACTTTGTAGTTTTAGTTCTTAATTGTTATTGTGTATTGGTTTACATTTTGTTTGGAGTAAATTACTATTTTGGTCCCTCTAGTTTGACAAAACTACGTTTTCAATCCAGTAGTTTATTTATTACACTTACAGTTTAATAATTTTAAGGTTTATTTTAATTTCAGTCCACACTACTAACACCTTTAAATATTTCTATTAAGTTGATATAAAATGACCAATTTACCCCGACCATTCATAATACAAAATATTAATAATAATAAAACTCACGCTATACTGCTAAATCCACACATACACACATACACACACTCTCTCTATATATATAAACAAACCCCACGTCATTCTTTCTTTCTACTCTCTAGGTCTCAGAAAAAACAAATGCCATCGTCTTTATCATCAAACCATCATCTAATTAATATCTCTACTACCACCACCCACCATCATTCTCCACCACCACCATCCTCCACCACCCACTCACCACCATCATCGCTCATCTTCATTGCCCACCAACATTGTTTTCTCTTTCTCTCATAAAAAATCCTACTCTCTTCTCCTAGAACCATCGATCTCACCTCCATCGTGCCTTTCTGATCATGACCCTCTCCAGTTTCCAACGCTGTCTTTGGATCTAGAGCTTTGGGATTTTGGATCTTGGATTTGGTTAGATCGAAACTCCAAAATTAAAGGGTGAATAGTGGTGGTGGAATACACATAAGGGATGGAAAAAGACGTGTTATGGTGTGGTCGACGTTTTAAGGTTGCGGTAGTGACCGATGGTGGTGGTTATGGTGGAATACGACAGGAAAGAGAGAGAGAGAGAGGGGGAGGGAGGGAGAAAGAGAAATGGATAAGGGTTGGCGTGACCGGATTTGGTAATGGTCGACGAGTCTCATGTGGTGGTGGCGGTGGTGGGCAATGGTTATGGTTGTGGTCATCGGGAGGTAATGATGTAGAAATCCTAAAAGAGAGAGAAAGTGTGTGTGTGTGTGTGTGGGTGTGAGAGAGAGAGAGAGAGAGAGAGAGAGAGTTAGGATTGGGGATAGGGATTGGAGAGTGGTTTATATTTAATCTAGGGGCACAAAAGTCTTTTCACATTATTTAACGGAATAAACACTAACATTGTTAATGGCTTGGGTGAAATTAAAACTAATATTAAAACTCTTGGAGCGTCAGCGCAATAAATAAAATTTTGGAATGTAACTAATTTTCGTCAAACTATAAGGAATAAAATAGTAATTCGCTCCTTTATTTCTTATAAAATTAGAGATTAGAAACTTGAAGATGAACAGGTGCTTAGGCATGGGTCCCCCACACCCTATGAGCCTTTTTTCTAATGGTATATACATGATCTAATCTCATCCAACCTTAGTTAAATGTTAACACCAACTCCCACAAAACTCCCACAAAATTATAAGACCAATCCTGAAAAGAAAATTTATACAACCCTTAAGAATGTTAAAACTAATCCAATTATTATCAAACGGCTCGATACCTGAAGCTCCGATTCAAGCTCGTAGATTAAATGCTAGATTGTACAAGGTCGATCTCGAGTTTTATTAAGCTCGGTTCGATTCGAGATTTTGGCGAGCCGATCTCGAGTAACTCATAACTTCACTTGTCTCATTTACAACCCTAGCGTTGAATGTTATTTTTTAATTTGCTTTTTCTGTCTTTTGTTGTCTGATTCGTCTTGACCCGAAACGCACCGTATCAAAAAGATTAATAATTTGCGACAAAGAATCGACCTTTAAAACTTTTCAATCCCATGTAAAAATTTTCTAGGTATGTTATTGAAAATGAAAACTCATTCTAAATAACTTATTATTGGTAAAAAAATAATTTCATTATTGAATGAATATACTGAAAAATAGTTTCTTATAATTAAAATAAATGTACCGCAATTTTTTTTAAGATACCTCTAATTTTTCAGATTAGATCCACCCTGATCTATAGAAAAAAAAAGAAGGTGGGTGCTCTTAATATTTCTAATTGTTGGGTTCAGTGGTATCTTTGTTAGGTTTATTTATCAAAACAGTTTTTGATAATTATCAATCAGATTAATAATAGTTAACGCAGCGGAGTAATAATAAAATACCAAAATGAACCCGACAGAATCTGGGAATACAAACAATGCAAATACAGAATGTTATAACCTACTGATGAGATAATAATACCTTTGTGATTAATAATTAACCGTTTGAGACACCGAGGGACAACGAATAAATGCTAGAATCTACGAACACTAAATTGGAACACAGTGGTTGCGGCTCTAAGAGGCATGGTCCACGGTTGCAATCGGGTGTATATGGTTAACGGCAGGCCTGGTGCAAGTAGGCAGCGGCGATGCGGTGGTGCGGGCGAAAAGTCACAGTGATATTCGGTTGTTTGTGATAGGAAGAAAAATCCAACTTTCCTTCTTCTCGTTTCTGTGAATTGAACTTTATGTATATATATATTCAAAAGGGAATCCTACTTTTCCTTTACAGATCACGATCGCAATTTCCTGTGCATTAAACTTTGTTGTGACAACCCAAGTTTTTCCATTTCACTATTATTTAATAATAATAATAATAATAATAATAATAATAATAATAATAATAATAATAATAACAATAACAAATGATAATAGTAATAATAAGTCCAGGGGGTATATGTGTCATTTTTGAAACTTAAAATTGAAGTGTTGACATAAAATAATAAAAACAGAAACTGCAGGGACCATTTGTGAAAAATATGAAATTTCAACCCAAACCCCCGCCCTTCCCCGCTTTTCCGGTCGCCGGCCGGCGAAGCTCCGGTGCGGCTCCGGCGACCCCCGAAACCACCTAAAACGCATATTTTTAAACTCAAAAATCACACCATTTCGATCGTGGGAAAGTTTCCGGCAATAATACAACCTTTAACTAGGTAAAGCATCCGGATTTTTGTGGTAATGGACCACTAATCGATTCCACTGTCACATACCTAACTACTTTCACTCAAACAACAAATTTAATCAAATTAAATCGATCCACACGAACTTTAGCTGCCTATAAATCGAATGCAACTTCTAACCACATCTGAAAACACACACACAAACCAGTTCGATCATCACCATCACCGCGACCTGTAACTCTACCAAAGTCCATACTCCGAACGATATTCACTACAATAAACATAGGGCTTTCACTCATTAACATCATTCGAAGCTGTTTATGCAATTAAGTTGATTTCCAACAAGGTTTGTTCATCATTTTGATTCAAGACAACCCGCGGCTTGTTCATCGAGTGTTCACCATCAATCCAACATCAAAACAGGTAATTGATTACATCAATACACTCGGTTTAACATGAGTAATCAAAGCCCTATGATTCTAGATGTTAACAACATCGAATTGATCTTCAATTTGATCCAAAATCAAAACTAGGGTTTCGGGATTTGGGGGAAATTGGAGATTTGTTTGAAAGATTGTTTTTAAGATTTGGAAAGGGGATTCTATCGCGGCCACGGCCCTTGGTTTACTGGTATGTGCGCGGGTGTGTGAGTTGGAGGTCACGGGTTCGAACCCGGCCCCCAACATCTATTTTTTTAAAAGCCTTTTTGACCTTTTAAAAATCCAGAAAAATTTCTAAAAATTATAAAATAAATTTTATAAACTTCGTGTATTTTAAAAATTATCTAACTATTTTCTGTCAAATTATTTCTCGTAATATCTTAATATATATATATATATATATATATATATATATATGATATAATTAGTTTATTTATATAAAAATAAACTATAAATAGTTGAAAACATGAAATCATTATTATTACTTGTATTGTTAATATATATATGAGGATGAATGATGCGTTGTATTTATATATATATATATATATATATATATATATATATATATATATATATATATATATATAAATAAGTTACGCCTTAATAAACGTCTGGACATATAATTAAAACGTATGATGAGTATCTTTATACGTGATCTAGCATTGTTGATAATAACTGGGAATGGGGAAATACCGATAACCCGTAACCGAGACACGAACACGAAACTAAACAGTTGTTATATTCTTAAATTAATAATTTATATTAATAATATGTACACGAAATGAAACACAGGTTAATCGAAACCTTAACTGTTGCTCGAGCATTATTTCTTTGCAACGCAATCAAGGTGAGTTTCACGGCCCCTTTTTACTTTCTTTCCTTTTTGGGGGAGAAAACATGCAAACACTATTTTTGTTATGGTTGCCAGTATTATTGATATTGCTTGTTATGTTAGTGGGAAACGCATTTGAAAGTCCTTACAGTATCAAACCGTTAGTAGCGCGATTAGCGAGGTAATTTTGAGTAGTACTACTGGGTCTGACAAACCCCGCCCGGGCTAGTCGCGCTAGCTTGATTGGAGGTCAAACGGGTGCTAAATTGACCTGTAACGATTGCCACGGTCGGTTAAGACGTGGTGGAAAGGCACTAAACACACACAGTCAGCTTCGGTTTGAAACACTAACTAACTTGTTTATAGGCTCGCGACCTATCGATATGCTTTATATACTAAACCATGTGAAACGCTTTTCTGACACATTTCTGGTTGATGAAACCATGTGAAACGCTTTTCTGACACATTTCTGGTTGATGAAACCATGTGAAATGCTTCTGGTTGATGAAACCATGTGAAACGCTTTTCTGACACATTTCTGGTTGATGAAACCAGGTGAAACGCTTCTGGTTGATGAAACCATGTGAAACGCTTTTCTGACACATTTCTTGTTGACTAAAACCTGTGGACTCACCAACTTTATGTTGACACATTTTAGCATGTTTTCTCAGGTCACAGAAACGCACAAGGTTAAGAACTCAGCTAGGATGCATTCATGGCATACATCACAACACAACTGATATATTTTGTTAAACGTTATGGATTCTTATGGTTGAAACGCATGTTGAAACAATTCACTATTGATTTCTGTTTTCAAAACGCTTCCGCAAGTCTGAAACACTTATGATTGATTTAAATGTCCAATTACTTAATGTGATGTTTTGTAATTACCGTGTTTTGTGTAACTGATGCTATCTGAGATCCTGGTGTGTCACACGCCTGATGGTAAAATCCCGTTAGTGGATTTTGAGGGTGTGACAGATTGGTATCAGAGCATTAGTTATAGCGAACTAAAATGGACTTTGCATCTCATTTGCATTGCATTTTAGACTATAGCTGGATTTGCATTAGTTACACACACATAGATTACTAAGCTGTACTTATTAACTTTAGATGCCTGAGAACTGTTGCTTTAACATATTTCTATGACACATAGATACCTGAGGAAAAGAAACTGAGAACTATTGCTTTAACATATTTCTATGACACATAGATACCTGAGGAAAATAAACTGATAACTCGTGCCTCTAATTTCTCTCTAAAGTTTTATTCTATGAACCAAAGAAATTTGTGTGACACATAGACACCTGTATTCTAGATTTCCTGGTAAAAGGCCTTCGGGCTAAGGCAAGCATATCGCATAAATCTCATTGCGAGACCTGTTATGCTTACCTGGGGATTTCTGGGATGAGTGATAAACTATGGTCAATATACACAAATATCTAGGTCACATGTATCATCCTCGACTAATAGAGGGGTGGGGAGTTCCGCTCGCTCACTTCCAACATCTACACATGAATCTTCACTCTCGGAGTTGAAGCAACGACAACCCGAATCTACCATTACCACTTGGGAACGCGAAACTCTTTTCTAACACACACGATGACAAACAAGGAGAACAACACACATTACTTACTTAACTCTATCGTACTTGTCTCGGTTCTCATGAAACCTCACTATCGATATGCAAACAAATCCTCCATTATGAAACAAATTAATGTTATTAATAGTTATAATTCGATAGTGACTGTCGTACAGTGTGAATTGAAGAATCATGTCTGGAAGGAGACCTGGACGCCCGAGGGGAAACGGAAACATCAACCTGACTCAAGCTGAGTTGGATGCCATCATCAATGAGCGTGTTACTGATGCACTCACAGCCTATGAACAGATCCGCAACCAGAACCAGAACAACCAGAATCTGAATCAAGGAGGCCCAACAGCCTGTACCTTCAAGATGTTTATGGACTGTAAGCCTCACTCTTTCAGTGGTTCTGAGGGTGCTGTCACACTACTTCGCTGGCTAGAGAAGCTCGAGTCAGTGTTCGCCATGTGCAACTGTCCTGCTGGAAGTCGTGTCAAGTACGCCTCCGGCACACTGGAAGGACCAGCTTTGACATGGTGGAACTCACAGGTCCAGACCTTAGGACTTGATACTGCTAACAGTATGCCTTGGGATGATTTCAAGATACTAATGAAGGAAGATACTGCCCGAGGAATGAGGTCCAGAAGCTAGAAGCAGAGTTTTGGAATCTCAAAATGACTGGCTCTGAAATTGAGGAGTACACGACTCGCTCACACGAGTTGGCTGCTCTATGTCCCCAGATGGTGACCCCGGCCTACAAACGGATTAAGAAGTACATTGATGGTCTAGCTCCTCAAATCCAAGCTAGTGTTATGGCTGCTGATCCTGCCACTATTCAGCAGGCTATTCGACTGGCTCACAAGCTCACTGATCAGGCAGTGGCACATGGTATCCTACCTAAACGTGGCGCCACCTCTGGACCATTCGAACACAAAAGGAAATGGGATGGTAACAACAGTAAGTCTTCAAGATCCGATCAACAACCAATCAGAAAGTTTGATTCATCTAGAAGCTTCACAAACAACAATCAGAACAACAACAACAATGGTCAGGGATCGAGCAACTACGTTGGCAAAAACCCAAAGTGTAACAAATGCAACTTCCATCATTATGGTCAATGTGATCGTTTTCGTTGTCAAAGATGTGGCAAGACGGGTCATATTGCTAGGGATTGCAGGGGTGATCTAATGGCTAGGCAACAACCTCAACAACAACGCCAGGGCGGAGCGACTAGGGGCTGTTATGAGTGTGGTAAGGAGGGCCACTACAGGAAGGATTGCCCACAACTGAGGAATGGCAACAGGGGCAATGATGGAAACAACAACAATGGAAATGGTGCCAAAGGTCGAGTTTTTATGATTGGCTCTGGTGAGGCAAGGGATGATCAGGATGTGGTTACTGGTACGTTTCTTCTGAATGGTCGTTTTGCTTCTATACTGTTTGATATCGGTGCCGATAAGAGTTTTGTTTCCAACAAGTTTATTAAACTCCTAGACGTAACCTTAGTTGATATGGAACCTAGTTACACTGTAGAATTAGCTGATGGGAAACTAATTGAGGCAACTCACATCATTAAGGGATGCAAACTAGGATTATCTGGACATGAGTTAGGTATAGATCTGATGCCTATCACACTTGGTAGTTTTGATGTAGTCGTCGGCATGGATTGATTATCTAAAAACCAAGCCGAAATTTTCTGTCATGAGAAGTCGGGCTAATCTTACCATGAGATAACGATCATGAGTATTACAAGTTTCTATTCTATACCCTAGGGTGCTAGGATCATAATTCTAGTAAGACCTTGTTAAGGGTAACAAAACATTACTAACACTTGCTATTACTTAAGTACTGTCCTACTTAGAGCCTTCATGGTATTTTCAATCATTTTAAGAGACATTCCTCCACTTAGTATTTCAGTAACTGAGGAACTGATTGAATGATTAGAATGAAAGTGGACTAAAGGAAATATAGAAGAGTGATGATACTCTCTAAACATACATTATGTTATTCTTTGGGATGATGTTAAGGAAAATTAGGATGTTGTGTAACCGGTTTAAGCACATTCTTAGTATACCGGTGATGCTATTATATAGGGTTATTGAGGTGAGTTCAAAGCCTTAGTGATTGAGTACTATTACTTAAGGAATGAAATTCAAAAGTTAGGATTGTAATTCTAAAATCGTGCAATGGTAGGGTTAGGTTGTGCTCTTTATACTGACAAACTCCATGAATTGACAAAGCTGATGTCATACCTTATGATATTAGACCAAATAGGATTAAGAAGGACACTAGGCAAATCTAGTGAGTAGTAGAAAGAAGTTGGGGGGTTGAACAAGCAATCTAGCGGTAAGGTAGACAAGAATGCTAATGTTGTAAACCTAGCTATGTTGGTTAATACGATTAAGCTAACATGCGTTAAACAGGGACATTAAGGAGGTTGGAGTTCCGACCATTACCATAAGTGTGCCCTAGGTCGATTGGGACCCAAGGACAAGTTAGAAACAATCAGAATTAGAAAATGGCTATAGCTAGAAAGTAAGAACAGTTAAATTATGGAAATAAAGGTCATATAAGTCAAGGAAATACATCACGCGTCATACATTTACGGCTGAAGCAAGCCACATTCGACAAGACTAAATGTTGTTACATGTACGTACCTTGTCATCAATAGCTACACATCCATTTGATACCAGGGTTGATAATAGCTTTGATTCTACTGGAATTATTCTTTAACTTAGCATTAACCGTAGCTAGTTGCTTAGAAATTATTTACTCGGTTAAAGTGACCAATGGTAATAATTAGAGGTTACACAAAAGTACACGAAGATCATGTTTTTGACATAGACTTAATACCGTATGAATTGGTTATCAAAGCATGAAACCAAGATAGACCATCAGGATAAGGTGATTCGTCTAAAGTATCTAGAATCCAATGAGATCATGTTTGACTCAAAGTCTCTCCCTGGAAAGGGATTGTACAATTTGGAAAGAAAGTGTATTGCTGATGAATCATTTGTTGTTCCATTAGAAGAACTGGAAATTGATGAACAGCTTCGTTTCATTGAAGAACCAGTAGAGATTATGGATCTATAAGTCAAAACCCTAAAACGTAGCAAGATCCCTATTGTGCGTGTTAGGTGGAACTCAATGCGTGTTAGGTGGAACTAAAAGCATGGACCAGAGTTTACCTGGGAACGCGAGGACCAAATGAAGAAGAAGTACCCACAACTATTCAACGATCAGACACCTACTTCTTAAGGTATCATTTTTATGATATCTTTTCCTTAAAATACGAGACGAAATTCCCTTCAACAAGGGGATTATGTCACAACTCTGTCAAAACCTTACAACTCACACGGTATAAATCATTGAACCTCATATAATTAACTGAACCTAATGTTCTAATTTTCTGGACGAAAATTTCTTCAACAAGGGGATAATGTGACAACCCAAGTTTTTCCATTTCACTATTATTTAATAATAATAATAATAATAATAATAATAATAATAATAATAATAATAATAATAACAATAACAATAACAAATGATAATAGTAATAATAAGTCCAGGGGGTATATGTGTCATTTTTGAAACTTAAATTGAAGTGTTGACATAAAATAATAAAAACAGAAACTGCAGGGACCATTTGTGAAAAATATGAAATTTCAACCCAAACCCCCGCCCTTCCCCGCTTTTCCGGTCGCCTGCCGGCGAAGCTCCGGCGCGGCTCCGGCGACCCCCGAAACCACCTAAAACGCATATTTTTAAACTCAAAAATCACACCATTTCGATCGTGGGAAAGTTTCCAGCAATAATACAACCTTTAACTAGGTAAAGCATCCGGATTTTTGTGGTAATGGACCACTAATCGATTCCACTGTCACATACCTAACTACTTTCACACAAACAACAAATTTAATCAAATTAAATCGATCCACACGAACTTTAGCTGCCTATAAATCGAATGCAACTTCTAACCTCATCTGAAAACACACACACAAACCAGTTCGATCATCACCATCACCGCGACCTGTAACTCTACCAAAGTCCATACTCCGAACGATATTCACTACAATAAACATAGGGCTTTCACTCATTAACATCATTCGAAGCTGTTTATGCAATTAATTTGATTTCCAACAAGGTTTGTTCATCATTTTGATTCAAGACAACCCGCGGCTTGTTCATCAAGTGTTCACCATCAATCCAACATCAAAACAGGTAATTGATTACATCAATACACTCGGTTTAACATGAGTAATCAAAGCCCTATGATTCTAGATGTTAACAACATCGAATTGATCTTCAATTTGATCCAAAATCAAAACTAGGGTTTCGGGATTTGGGGGAAATTGGAGATTTGTTTGAAAGATTGTTTTTAAGATTTGAAAAGGGGATTCTATCGCGGCCACGGCCCTTGGTTTACTGGTATGTGCGCGGGTGTGTGAGTTGGAGGTCACGGGTTCGAACCCGGCCCCCAACATCTATTTTTTAAAAGCCTTTTTGACCTTTTAAAAATCCAGAAAAAATTCTAAAAATTATAAAATAAATTTTATAAACTTCGTGTATTTTAAAAATTATCTAACTATTTTCTGTCAAATTATTTCTCGTAATATCTTAATAAATATATATATATATATATATATATATATATATATATATATATATATATAATTAGTTTATTTATATAAAAATAAACTATAAATAGTTGAAAACATGAAATCATTATTATTACTTGTATTGTTAATATATATATGAGGATGAATTATGCGTTGTATTTATGTATATATATATATATATAAATAAGTTACGCCTTAATAAACGTCTGGACATATAATTAAAACGTATGATGAGTATCTTTATACGTGATCTAGCATTGTTGATAATAACTGGGAATGGGGAAATACCGATAACCCGTAACCGAGACACGAACACGAAACTAAACAGTTGTTATATTCTTAAATTAATAATTTATATTAATAATATGTACACGAAATGAAACACAGGTTAATCGAAACCTTAACTGTTGCTCGAGCATTATTTCTTTGCAACGCAATCAAGGTGAGTTTCACGGCCCCTTTTTACTTTCTTTCCTTTTTGGGGGAGAAAACATGCAAACACTATTTTTGTTATGGTTGCCAGTATTATTGATATTGCTTGTTATGTTAGTGGGAAACGCATTTGAAAGTCCTTACAGTATCAAACCGTTAGTAGCGCGATTAGCGAGGTAATTTTGAGTAGTACTACTGGGTCTGACAAACCCCGCCCGGGCTAGTCGCGCTAGCTTGATTGGAGGTCAAACGGGTGCTAAATTGACCTGTAACGATTGCCACGGTCGGTTAAGACGTGGTGGAAAGGCACTAAACACACACAGTCAGCTTCGGTTTGAAACACTAACTAACTTGTTTATAGGCTCGCGACCTATCGATATGCTTTATATACTAAACCATGTGAAACGCTTTTCTGACACATTTCTGGTTGATGAAACCATGTGAAACGCTTTTCTGACACATTTCTGGTTGATGAAACCATGTGAAACGCTTCTGGTTGATGAAACCATGTGAAACGCTTTTCTGACACATTTCTGGTTGATGAAACCATGTGAAACGCTTCTGGTTGATGAAACCATGTGAAACGCTTTTCTGACACATTTCTTGTTGATTAAAACCTGTGGACTCACCAACTTTATGTTGACACATTTTAGCATGTTTTCTCAGGTCACAGAAACGCACAAGGTTAAGAACTTAGCTAGGATGCATTCATGGCATACATCACAACACAACTGATATACTTTGTTAAACGTTATGGATTCTTATGGTTGAAACGCATGTTGAAACAATTCACTATTGATTTCTGTTTTCAAAACGCTTCCGCAAGTCTGAAACACTTATAATTGATTTAAATGTCTAATTACTTAATGTGATGTTTTGTAATTACCGTGCTTTGTGTAACTGATGCTATCTGAGATCCTGGTGTGTCACACGCCTGACAGTAAAATCCCGTTAGTGGATTTTGAGGGTGTGACATTTGTGTATATATATTCAAAAGAGCAGGTGGTATTAATCTTCTAGAATAATTATCAAAACCAAACATCTGCACATGGCTTTGCCCAACAAGGCACATGGCTTGGTCATTCTTTGTTTCGCAATGAAAGATACATTAATACTAAATAATTTATAACAATTATAAATTATAAAAACCCGATATAGTTCGTAAGCGCCAGTTAATCAAATTAAGTGGACTTAATATTTGTTGCCCAAGGTGTAACTCTTACGGGTCATAGCTCGGTTGGCAACGTGACGTAACCGAACCCGTACATAATCCAACAAGTTCCCATTTGGACGACATTCGGTTAAATTCCACATGGACAGTCAGCGGCGCTCTAGCTGCATATGGTTGCCCCTAACAAGGTATGATACTTTAAAGTCATTAACCAAACATCTTCTTCTAGTATCATTTTACTATAACAAGACAATAAACTTATGGTAGTCATAGTCATTTATCCTTTGTGTAAAAGACATCAATTGAGTCATTGAGATTAATTCTCATATAGGACTCAATTATTATAGTTCTCGATCTGGATTCAAAATGGTCCAATCAAACACACAGTCAGTTTGGGTGAGGCCTCACACTTCACGAGTTTGAATCAATGAGGACGCCACGATATCTAACTGTTACATATAATGTAAGAGTACAGAATCCTTTATTGACTACATACAACTCCCACTGAACTTTAGAATTATTCCTAATCAAAGCCTTTATGACTGGCAGTTACACGACAGCGTTTGAGAGCGATCAAGGAATGACCCTTGGTGAATGGAAGTTCTAGTATGTATCTTATGTCAGAGGATACTAAATGAGTATACTAATATCAAAGCATCTTATAATGAATATGATTTGTGGTGAGTTACATCCAACGTCATTTATAATGAGGTCTGTGAATTTAGAAGTCAACTCCTTGAGTCTAAATTCAAAATAATCTTAATTCAGAATTGTTCCCACAAGTCTGACAGACTACGGATAATTTAGAATACAATATTCATGGATTAAACGTATTAAAAATGAACACAGTTATAGGATTCATAATTGTATCTATATCAGTAAATCAAAATGAATTCAAAAGTATAACTGTTTAAAAGTTCATACCTCCAAATACTAAATCAAAAGATACCACTAACTAATCTAAGCCCGATCGCATTTCTATGCAGATCATGCTTGTTCTGAGTCATGGGCTTAGTAAACGGGTCTGCTAGGTTTTGATCTGTGTCGATTTTGCTTATCACAATGTCTCCCTGTTTCACTATGTCCCGTATATAATGAAACTTCCTCTGAATGTGCTTGGCCCTGTGATGAGATCTGGGCTCTTTGGCTTGAGCAATAGCACCTGTGTTATCACAAAATATCTCGATTGGTTGCTAAATACTTGAAACCACATCGAGATCGGCTATGAACTTCTTCATCCAAGCAGCTTCCTTTGCAGCATCAGATGCTGCAATGTATTCAGATTCAGTGGTAAAATCTGCCACCACACTTTTCTTGGAACTTTTCCAAGAGATGGCTCCACCATTGAGTGTGAATACAAAACCAGATTGTGAGCGAGAGTCGTCTCGGTCAGTTTGAAAACTAGCATCAGTGTAACATCTTACAGTGAGCTGATCTTCAACTCCTCCATATATTAAAAACATATCTTTAGTCCTTCTCAAGTACTTCAGAATGTTCTTAACTGCAGTCCAATGGGCAAAGCCAGGGTTTTACTGATAACGGCTAGTAATGCTCAAAGCATACGAGACGTCAGGTCTAGTGCACAGCATAGCATACATGATGGAACCAATCGCTGAAGCATATGGAACCTTTTCCATTCACTTAACATCAATGTCCGTTGAAGGAGATTGCAATTTGTTCAACACGGTACCTTTAGTCATTGGAACACCTCCTTTCTTGGAGTTTTCCATCTTAAAGCGCGTCATCATTTTGTCTATGTATGTGCTTTGACTAAGCCCTAGAAGCCGCTTAGATCTATCCCTATAGATCTTTATTCCTAGAATGTAAGCAGCTTCTCCAAGATCTTTTATTGCGAAAAAAGCTCCCAAGCATTTTTTAACTTCGTTAAGCATTGAGATATTCTTTCCAATGATTAGTATATCATCCACATACAATATGAGGAACGATATAGTGCTCCCACTAGCCTTTCTGTAAACACAAGGCTCATCTTCACTTTTGACAAAACCGAATTCGACGATTCTCTGATCAAAATGAAAATTCCAGCTACGGGATGCCTGTTTAAGTCCATAAATGGACTTATTCAGTTTGCACACCTTATTTGGATATTGTGGATCGACAAAACCATCGGGCTGAACCATATAGACATCTTCAGAGAGATGTCCATTTAGAAAAGCTGTTTTGACATCCATTTGCCGTATCTCGTAATCATAGTACGCGGCTATGGCAAGCAATATCCTAATCGATTTGATCATAGCAACGGGTGAGAAAGTTTCATCATAGTCAACACCTTGAGTTTGAGTGAAACCTTTTGCAACTAGCCGTGCTTTATAGGTGTGTATATTTCCATGCATGTCGGTTTTTCTCTTGAAAAGCCACTTTCTCCCTACAGCCCGTGAACCGGGAGGTAGCTCAACCAAGTCCCAGACTTGATTGTCTCGCATGGATTGCATCTCGGCGTTCATGGCATCTAGCCATTTCGCAGATTCCGGATCTGAGATAGCAGATTTGTAGTTAGTAGGTTCATCACTAGTATCAGCTACTACCAGAACCTCAGGACCCTCTAGATTCCAAATATATCTGTCAGGTTCTTTGCGAGTTCTGTTACTTCTGCGAACGCTTGTGTTTATGTCTGAATCAGCAACAATTTCTTGTTGTTCAGACGCACCGACTACATCAGCGTTTGTTTGTGGTTCTCGAATTTCTTTAAGATCCATAATATTACTTCCAGTTCCTCGATCAAGAAACTCTTTCTCGAGGAAATATGCCTTCCTTTTGATGGAAATCATATTTGCATCAGGATGGTAAAAGTAATACCCGCTTCTATTATAGTATCCAACGAAAATAGCTTTTTCGCCTCGAGGATCTAGCTTGTCATTAGACTTGCTAGTGACATAAACATCACATCCCCATACTCTAAGGTAAGACAAATTGGGTTTAGACCCATGCCATATCTCATATGGAGTTTTGTCTACCTTCTTAGTCGGTGCCAGATTGACAAGGCGAGCGGCGGTCATAAGAGCATAACTCCAAAAGGAGTGAGGTAAGTTAGTTCTACACATCATTGATCGAACCATATTAAGTAGGGTTCGATTTCTCCTCTCACTCACGCCATTAAGTTGGAGTGTGCCGGGTGGAGTGAACTGTGAAACAATTCCACATTCCTTTAGATGATTAGTGAACTCTTGGCTTAGGTATTCTCCACCTCGATCTGATCGAAGTACTTTGATAGTCTTACCAAGTTGGTTTTCTACTTCGCTCTGAAACTCTTTGAACTTTTCAAAGGTTTCATGTCTATGCTTCATAAGGTAGACATAGGCGTATCGACTATAATCGTCAATAAACGTAACAAAGTATCTTTGTGATTTCTAGACATGGTTCTGAAAGGACCACATACATCAGAATGTATAAGTGCTAACAGATCCTTAGCCCGTTCACCAACATGGGTGAAAGGATCCTTTGTGAGTTTGCCAGCTAAGCAAGATTCGCATTCATCAAAAGATTCATGTCCTGTGGATTCAAGAATCCCTTCGGACTGAAGCCTTTTCACACGGGCCTTGCTTATGTGGCCAAGTCTACAATGCCATAGAAATGTACCGTTAATTCTAGATTTGATACGTTTAGAAAGATTATATATGTTATTGTTTGTTTGAATATCAATCTCATAAATACCACTTCGAGGTTTAACCTCAAAATAAAAGATATCATTCAAGTAGGCAGAAATAAAAGCATCACTAAAAACGTACTTAAATCCTTGTTCAAACAATAAAGAAACTGAAATAATGTTTCTGGTTAAACCAGGAGCAAATAAACAATTATCTAATGTAATTACAAGACCAGATGGACAATAAAGATGATATGTTCCAGTTTCTAGATTGCGGTGCCATGCGAGAAAGTTGGTGTTATCAAGTTTCTCTTTCTCAATAATAGACCTGAGAATGAAGGAGTTGTTGGTTTCTGAAGACATCTATTTAAATAAGCAAAATAAATTAATTAGTATTTTTGATGTATTGTTTTCTTATTTTAATTAATGACCCATTTACAGTAATTTTAAATAAGGAATGAGAATCTGGCTTGGTCAGTTACTAAAGGCAGCTGGGGCACGCAACATTAGTAAGTGATTATGCAGACTGACAACGTTTATCAATTATGAAAATTGCACAACTCTCGTGTATGAGGCCGCAACGACAACATTTGTTAATGCATTGATACGTTTAGCCTCATCTATGCCCACTTTTCTCTCTAGACAGCTGTGGCACGTAACAAGAGAGAAAAGTAATAGTCATCCTAAAACAGTTACTTGTGAAAGGGCCGGATGTGTCAACAAAACCCTTACACCTTGTAAGAATAAACTACACATCAAGTGCGGTGCTGTAGCTCCAAACACTGATGTTTCGCTTAATGTTCCAAGTGTTCCTTATAGTAGGGTGGCATAGACTATTGATTTTTATCTATGGGATCCAATTTTAGTGTTTACCGAATAGGGTCAAACACAACGTATAATTAAGTTATATGTGCGTCGTAAAAGCTAGTTTTACTATATATAGTTCGTGATAATAAATGACGAACCCTTTCAGCTCTCGGGACACCAGATTTTGATACCCTATTAAAACTAGGTTCATCGCGAGATAGGCAACCAATTTAAGTTGATAATTTTAAATTATTAAGTTTTAAGTTTTAAAATTTAAACTAATTTGAAATTTGAAAACTTATCTAGTTATCCTTTTAAATAAATAATTAATTTTAATTTAAAAATTATCAAGTTTTAAGTTTTGAAATTCAAACTAATTTTGAATTTAAAAACTTATCCGATTATCCCATTTAAAACAAACAATTTATTTTAATAATTTAACAAGTTATAAAAATAAGTTTAAAACTTGTTATTTATTTTGATTGTAAAAAAAATTATGTTTTTAATTAGTTTGATATTAGGTTGGGTGTTATAATAATTATAAAATATAAAGCAACCATAATAGCAAAGTAATATGTAAATCTAATGGCTATGATTGTTCGATCTCGCTAGAGCCAAATAGCGAGATCAAGCCAAGTCACGGGTGAAAACACAAAACAACCACAAGAATGGACCTAAGTGCATCTAGTTGTCTTGATGTGCTCCCACTGACTCCTTGATTCGTCTTGTCTCCAGTTTAGACTTCGAGTCTTCAAATATTACAATATTTACAAAAGAAATACGAAATAAAAGAAAACTCTAATCTATTACAAATTTGAGCCATCAAATAGGCCAAAACCATAAAACCAAAAACTTTAACAATAACAAATCACATCATAACCATTCAACCACAGGTCTAGCCAGATTTACATATTAAAACACAATCAAAATAATACGGGCAATCTTTTGGTTAATAAATATTTAACCAAAATAAACAAGTTGCCCAAAATAATATAAATCAGAAACTTCAAATAATTTTAAAGTTTGTGATCTATAACCGGTTAACAGACCGGATCTGATTTGCATGTTGTAAGCCTGGCTCTGATATCACTGTTGGGTTCAGTGGTATCTTCGTTAGGTTTATTTATCAAAACAGTTTTTGATAATTATCAATAAGATTAATAATAGTTAACGCAGTGGAGTAATAATAAAATACCAAAAATGAACCCGACAGGATCTGGGAATACAGACAATGCAAATACAGAATGTTATTAACCTACTGATGAGATAATAATACCTTTGTGATTAATAATTAACCGTTTGAGACACCGAGTGACAACGAATAAATGCTAGAATCAACGAACACTAAATTGGAACACAGTGGTTGCGGCTCTAAGAGGCGTGGTCCACGGTTGCAATCGGGTGTATATGGTTCACGGCAGACCTGGTGCAAGTAGGCAGCGGCGATGCGGTGGTGCGGGCGAAAAGTCACAGTGATATTCGGTTGTTTGTGATAGAAAGAAAAATCCAACTTTCCTTCTTCTCGTTTCTGTGAATTGAACTTTGTGTATATATATTCAAAAGGGAATCCTACTTTCCCTTTACAGATCACGATCGCAATTTCCTGTGAATTGAATTTTGTGTATATATATTCAAAAGAGCAGGTGGTATTAATCTTCTAGAATAATTATCAAAACCAAACATCTGCACATGGCTTTGCCCAACAAGGCACATGGCTTGGTCATTCTTTGTTTCGCAATGAAAGATACAATAATACTAAATAATTTATAACAATTATAAATTATAAAAACCCGATATAGTTCGTAAGCGCCAGTTAATCATATTAAGCGGACTTAATATTTGTTGCCCAAGGTGTAACTCTTACGGGTCATAGCTCGGTTGGCAACGTGACGTAACCGAACCCGTACATAATCCAACACTAATAACATTGTGGTGTTTGTGGAAGGCTATAACAATCTTCTCTTCAACCACAAATAGGTCTCTCTAGCTCTCTTTAATTGAAAAAATCAAAGTGATGGTGCGTCTATGGGTGAAAAATCGTTCAAATTCATATTTAATTTCTTGGAGGTGATGGTGTAATTTGGATCTTAGTAGTATGGTGACTTAAGTTCAATGTTTATTTCCTCATTCGCTATTGTATATGTATTGTTTGCTGAATCCATTTTAGCTAATAATATTAGTTTTATTTGGGGTGGTCATTCAAATAAAAAATAATATACACGTATTTTTAATAATTTATTGGTAAGTTTAAGATTTTCGATCAAATTGTCTGATGATATCAAGGTATGTTGGATGATATTTATCCTCAAGAGGTTAGGATTTTCAAATCCTGTTGTGAACAAGTTGTATAAATTTAAGAGTAGATCTAGTATGTGTAAATTTATATATACAAAAGATATTACACACTCAGTACGTAAAGAATATTGAAATTACAACGCATACACAAAGTAGGTAGGTTAATGTGGATTGACACATAGTATATACATATATAAAAAATAATTTTATAGATTACAAGTTATGGACCCTATTAAACCACCCCACTGCATAATATTAAGATAATAATATAATTTCGAACTTGTGTATACTAGTTATTTAAGACAACCTAAATTATATAAAATCATTGTTAAAGATTATTGCTACAATCTTCCATTTATTATCATAAACTAATCACTTTTCAACATATATTTATAACTAGCTTTAGTGTATATACCGGTTGAATAAATAAAATATTAAATAAAATAAAACTTAATAGACTAAGACATGATATGATTTAAATTATGTATAAGATACAACTATAAGTAATAAAATAATAAAATAAACTTTTTAATTTTTTTATTATTTTCAAAGATAAATTAAATATTTTGTTTTAAAGTAACATTTAAAAAAAATTATTTTTAAAAATTTTCTTACTATAACTCCCTATTTTAATTATTTTTGTTTTATAATAAATTTACTTTAAAACCAATTATAAATATTACGTAAAAGTAGTTTGATTTTTTATAAAAAATTCTTTTAATAAAAACTATCTCTATAGAAATAACATTAATAAAAAGTTCTATTTCTTAATTTATTATAAAACTAATTATAAATATAATGTAAGAATAAATAAATAATATTATTAGTAATTAATGTGATTATTTAATAGGAGAGAGAAGCGAGAATAATTTGATGAGAATGAATGTGGTACTGACATATTACACCCTCATTTACCATTTTATCAGAGTAGAAATATTATTAAATTAAGTATCTATAAACCAAATTTAGACAAACTAAAACTCGTTTGTTTTCACAACGTATTAAATAAGTTTTGTTAAATACAAAAAAAATATATGCGACAAATTTATTTAACATTTACTAACGTAGCCTAAGAATTTCAAGTTGTGTAGTAAAAGTTCTCATCATCGAGTGGTTAAGGGTTATAATTTTATTTAGAGTAGGTTTTAAAGCTATGAGTTACCCATTCTAAAAGAGTTAATTAACCTGCATACTTATTAAACTAAAATTTATCAAAAAATAAACTTATTATATAATCATATATATTATTTCTAACCTTTTTGGACGCAGCGGCTGTCACACCCTCATTTTCCACGTACGGGGTTTTACCGTCAGGCGTGTGACATAACCAGGATCTCAGATAAGCATTAGTTACACCAAACGACTCGATAATTACAAATCATATAAGTTGCTTAATTTTAAGGAAACAGACCAGATGTATTTAAGTAGTGCGGAAGCGGATACAGTGAAACATTCAACAATAGTTTTGAATCACACAAACAAGTGTCCAATCCAGTTTATGTAAAGTAAATGTAAATTAAATCTTGAAAACAGTTTGTGGTGAATACAGAATGACATGCTGTAGATGTTGTGCTCCTAAACGTGCCACATCATTGTCCTGAGAGAAAACATGCAAAAAAACTCAGTACAAGACTGGTGAGTTCACAGGTTTATCAGAAAACAGTAATTATCAGTAATGAAGTTCCCGGATTATGAAATCCGTCAAGTATGTAATTCCCGGATTATGTAATCCGTCAAGTATGTAATTCCCGGATTATGTAATCCATCAAGTATGTAATTCCCGGATTATGTAATCCGTCCAGTATGTAATTTCCCGGATTTAGTAATCCGATAAGTATAATGAAATCCCCGGATTTATTAATCCGGTCAGTATAAATGAAATCCCCCGGATTTATAAATAAAGCATATAATGGGTAGCTAGTCCATAATGATCACTATGTGTATGAAGGCGCGGCCGAACTGACATGTAATCAAATAAATAAACAGGCTCGGATGTGGATCACACACCACAACACTTGTAATTAGGCTAACCGTTCACCCGTTTGACGAACGTTGTGCTAGCGCGACTAGCCCGGGTGGGGTATGTCAATCCCAGTAGTACTACTAACAATTACCTCGTTAAGTCCATATTAACGGTCCGTTGGGCAAGTATACACCTGTGAATGCAAGGATCGCAATTCAGGAATTATCAGTATTAAAATAAATCAATTTAATGATCGCGGAATTATCACTAATTGACGTTTAATTGTTTGTAATGATCAATGATGAACACAACCACAGAAACACAATAAAGACGAAATCTATAATAATTCAAATGTATTTCATTAACTATAATGTAATGATTACAAAAGAATAATGAATAACTATGAACAATCGAATTCTGTGAATCGAATGATGTTTGATGTTGATGTGACGGCAGCTAGGGTTGCACAATGAACTCTTGACGGCCGTAATATTGATTGATTGTGTTCCCCGAGATGTGAAACCTAGGACTCATATTTATAGATGATTTGAGTCGGTTAAGGAAACACCGGATCTCTCGGGATGTGTTATTGATTGTGTTGACTTGTTTGACTTCTTGATAGTTGCAATCGCACAAGTATAATGTTCTTCCGCAGCAATCTTCTCGTCCGCAGAACATTTGTTCTTCCGTAGATGACTTAGTCTTCCGTAGCAAAGTTGTTCTTCCGTAGGAAATTCTTCTTCCGTAGGAGTCTTCACTTCATGGTATTTGATCATCCGCAGGAACATGTACTTGGTCATTTGGTCTTGTAAGAAACATATCTACGGATTAACGAAATTGTTCATCCGTAGATGTTTCCTACACTTGGTCAATTTCAGTAAATCCATCCAAGTATATTGTTTATCCTGTCAAGTCACAAATCAACACACATACATATATGGGGTTAACCTATAGATTCAAATCACATATATATATATATATTTTGACTGTTACAAATATTAATTACAAGACTTGATTTTCAAGTACTAAGCCTATACAAAATTGATCTAGCCCTATACAATCTAGACCTAACAATACTCCCCCTTAGGCTTAGCTCCTTGTAATCAGTCCTTCAAAACAGCAAGCTCCTTAACTCTTGCTATCATTTTATTGTAGAAGTAAGATACAGCAGTTTTCTGATCATCGTACTTGTACTTGATCTGCATCCTGCTGATCTTCTTCAATGTGTCATAGCTCAGACCCAAAACATCTTCTTCCGTAGTGAGTGTTTCCACTACACTATCATTATGTACAATCTCTAATTCATCTTCTTCTGAGATTCTGAGCTCAGACACTTCAGCTATGGTTGTCCCTTTTAGTAGCCCAGCCTCATGTCTCCTTCTCTTGTGTGCCTTTGCATGCAATTTATCAATAACTTGTATCATGTGCACGTACAGGCAGAGATTATTCTGGGCTTTTTCATCTGTTAGTTTTGGGAAGAATTTATTATGAAGATATGAAGTGTAGCTGGGATGCAACATCTTTAGCTCCATTGGATCAAAGATTCTTATTTTGTCTCCCTTCTTCCCTTCAACATTTCTCAGCAACGCCATCTCTTTATTCTTTTCAACGTATCCCCATTCTGAGATAGGACAAGTGAATTGATTTCCAGTGATGCTTTTGATGGTGTGTGAGCTTCTGGTACATCCCACTCTTTTTAGCAGATCATCATCTACAAGGGATGAGACTTCAGCTGTTTTTCTTTTCTGATTTTGTATCATTCTTTTATGCTCTTATCATTTCTCTTTGCTTGCATTAGCACATCATCAGTAAAACTGGTCTTCATACCATTTACAGCTGCTGAGAAATCTCTCCCCCTGAGATGGATTGGGTAGTTGAACATTGGGATGCTCTGTAGATCCCTCATATCTTGCTCCGGAAGGCTGAGCATGTCTTCCACATCATGGAAGTATTGAATCCTTCCAGATGTCCTATTGATTATTGCACAATCCCAGTCTGGATCATATTTCCAGGCCATAATCCTGTTGTCTTCCACAGAACTGGGAGTTGTGATATGATCATACAGCTGTACGAGAGTTGATTTCTTCTCGGTGATCTCTCGAACAGTTGTTCCCAGAGGCCATACTTTTCCGGGGATCACTGCCCTTGGCTCTCTGATTAGTTGTTCTTTTTCCTTGTGTTGATCTTTTGATTCAACAGTTACTGGATCAGCAGCAAGTTTGCTTTGTTCTTTTGGATGTGGAGCAGTGGTTCTGAACTTAACTCCAGTTTCCAGTTCCACTTTCATCACATGCTCCATCATCCTCCGCAGTTCTCCAGTGGTTCTGCCTTTGAGCTCATGCGGTTTGTAGTTGTGACCCTGTAACCAGCAAGTCATATTGTAATTGGTGAGTTTTGCTGTGTCACAGTGGCCCAAATCCTTCCTTATCTTCTCCAATGATTGAAAAGTTGTAAAGGCTTCATAATCACAATTTGGGATTATGAACCTTGCAAATTCAAATTCTTTCAATGCATTGGTCATTTCTGATGTGTTCATCCTCTCAACCATGTCATACGGAAAACCATGGTTGATGAGGGTCATAAACATGCTGGAGTCAGGCCTCTCTTCCATGATATCAGCAGTTGTTAGAAGGTCATCGGCCTTTCCACCCTTATCATCAGTGGGGGACTCTATTCTTGTTAGTTCCTCCCACTCCTTCTCACTGTCATCTTCTTCTCCGGAGGATACCTTCACATCAGTCACTTCTACTGAAGGTGTAGGTGCAGGAGATGGAAGTTTTGGTTTCTTTGGGGAGCTTTCTGTTTCAAAGTCTTGTCCGCAGCAGAGGGTCTTTTCTTTGACTTTTGTTGTTCTTTCTGAATCTTTGTCTCTTTGTCACTTTCTGAGGCTTGAGAATCTGATTCAGATGATGTATCTTGTGACTTCTTTTGCTCTTTTTCTTATTCTTCTTATTAAAATAACATTCCTGAGTGGAATGGTTATTTTTGTCACAAATGGCACAATGTTTGTTGAAGAAGCAATCATCAGTCATGTGATTGTTCATGTTGCAAATGGAACAGTAGCTACTGAAATAGCATTCATCAGTGTTGTGATTCTTCATATCACACCATTTGCAATATTTCTCAGAAGTGTCTTCGAGTTCAGCTTTCTTTTTGTTGTTTTTGTTCTCACTTGCTGAAACATCAGATGATTTCTTCTTGTTTTTGTTTGGTGCTTCATTAGCTGTTGTTTGTTTGTCTTTGGCTCCCTTTTGTTGCTTGATATTGAGCTTTTTCTGAGCATGTTTGTTTGTTTCTCTTATTACCTTGTCCGCAGTATCAGATTCTTTCTTCCGTTGCTTGTCTGCGGATTCAGTAGTTTTTGCCTTCCGCGGATGATCTACGGACTTAGTTTTTGCTTTCCGCAGATGTTCTACGGATTCCTCATTCTTTTTCCGCAGGTGTTCTACGGATTCTTCAGTTGGTGCTTTCTGAGGATTCTTGTTTGATTGTTTCTTACCTTTATCAGAAGATGACAAAGGTGCTTTTGTGCTTGATCCGCAGCTATCAATCTTGTGAAGATTCAGTTCTTGTAATCCTTCATTAAGTTCAGCAATCCTCTTGCAAATAGTCTTCAGCATGTTCCGTTGCTTTGGCAGATATTGCAGCTTTGATTCTTCAAGGACTCGCGGAAGACCAGTTTCAACTTGAACATTCTTACCAATGTTCAGTTGATCAGTATCATGTTCATCAGAATCATCCAGGTCATCATAGTTATCAAAATCTGATTCATTATGTTTAATTGATTCTGATTCAGTAGATTCAGTTTCACTCATCTCAGATTTATTGTTGTTTGTTTGACTATCGTTGATGTCAATTTTGGTGCTTTGCACAAAATGATTTGACAAATTGTTAGTCATTGTTTCATGTAAAGGTGTGTAGTTATCATTAATAGGTGGTGCAACAGCATTATAACCCAACCCGGACCTGTTCTTTGATTCAATATGAGAATTTAGCAACTTCTCATATTGCTGAGATGATACTTGAAACTTCTGAAGTTTCACTTCAGTGGATGCATGATCAGCCATGGATTTTGTTAAGGAAGTGGTCAGATGCTCAACTTGGGCTTTTAGACTGTAGTTTTCAGAAACATATTTTTCTAAATCCTTTTGCAAAGAACTTATTTTGATTTGATATAGTTTTTGTTCTCTTAAGTGTGATTCATTTAAAACCATAGTTTCTTTTACTTTATCAGCCAATTGTTGAGCATGGACTCTATATCTCTCAACTTCCTCAACACATGTTGATGAACATAACCTGTCTTTTACCTCTCTGGCCATAGGAGGGACTTTGTTTTCCATATGTGCCATCAGTGCTTGATTCTCCTCTATCACTTCCTTCTCATACAGGCTCCAGTCACATGTTCCATCCTGAAGTATGATCAGCCCTGTCTCCTTAGAGTTGCTTGGTCCTGCTGATGTATTTGTGGCTGGTGGGGATGTGAGCTGAGGTTGTCTATGCAGAGATCTTTGAGAGGTCGGCTGCTGATTCTGATAGTGTTGTTGCTGCTGATTTTGTTGCTGCTGCTGCTGATACTGTGGAGTTGATTGTTGATTGCATTCTCTAGAAAAATGACCATAGAGATTGCACTTGTAACATCTGACTTTAGACTTATCAACTCCAATCTTCGATGTTTTGCTTGCTGCTGCCAGATTTTTATTTCTTCGAAGATATTGCTTGGCTCTGTAAGCAATCATCGCCATCTGCCATTGTAGATCCATCTCTTCTACTACATCAGAAGGGAGTTCCTCCAAATCTTGCTGACAGATGTTTGCTGCTGTAAGGGAACTTCCAAGATATGCTTGAAAGCTAGAACTAAAAGCTGCAAAGGCTGCTTTTTGTTCTTCAGAATCCAATATCACAGTTATTGGTTCTGAGTTTGCTGTTGCTGACGTCTCTCTTTTCTCTGTAGGTTTAGCCTTTTCCTTTTGAGTTTTACTTTGAGATGATTTCTTAGTGGGTTTGGATGCATAAAAACTTACTTCCTCTTCATCATCACTCAAAGCACAAGAGTTATCATCTTCATTATTAGAGATGAATGCACTTCCAGCATTCTTTGTTTCCTTGAAGTGATAAGGTGAGACATGAGTTCTCACACTCTTGTTTCTTGACTGTTCATCCAGTTCAAGTGCTTCAACTTTAGCAACCAAAGTATCTAGACCAGTTGTCTTGAGATCTATGGTGTTCTTGAACATAGAGACTGTTTGCTTCCAACTTTCAGGTAAAGTGTGGATCATCTTCTTGTTCAGTTCCTCAGTTGTATATTTTAACTCCAAGATGTTCATCTCAGTAACAAGTTGCATAAATCTATGGAGTTGCTGAGGAATTGACTCACCCTCAATATGATGAAAAGTTTCATATTGTGATCTAAGGGTGTCTTTCCTTATGCTTCTGATCTCGTCACTCCCTTCACAGAGAGTGTGAAGTATCTTCCACAGGGAATTGGCTGTTTTATAGTTCTCGCACCTGATCAAGATTTCTTCAGGCAAAGCCATACTAAGCAAGCTGTATGCTTTAATATCGACTTTGACCTTCTTGACATCATCAGGTGGCAAGTCCTTAGTGCTGATAGGCTGATTTTTGTCATTATAATCCGGCCCAAGAGTGGGTGGAATATAAGGACCTTGTGTGATGGACTCCCACAAGTCAGAATCTGTGTAGTTCACATGATTCCTGAACTTGATCTTCCAGGATTTAAAATCAGCTTTTGTTTCTAACTTTGGTGGTTGATAAGATCCTCCTCCAAAAGTACTCATGTTTAAAGTAAACGAATGAATAAAAACTTAAAAACGAAAATTGACAGATCTATCAGAAACGCAAATCTAGTATTCAATTGATTTGAATATAGATCCAAATTAAACAAGCAATGAGAGAGTGCTTGCTGAAAAATCAGTCGTTGATTGAATTGTTTGAAAATCAATTAAACAATTTTAATACTGATAGATCAATTGATCTAAATCAATGAGCACCAATGGCTCTGATACCACCTGTGAATGCAAGGATCGCAATTCAGGAATTATCAGTATTAAAATAAATCAATTTAATGATCGCGGAATTATCACTAATTGACGTTTAATTGTTTGTAATGATCAATGATGAACACAACCACAGAAACACAATAAAGACGAAATCTATAATAATTCAAATGTATTTCATTAACAATAATGTAATGATTACAAAAGAATAATGAATAACTATGAACAATCGAATTCTGTGAATTGAATGATGTTTGATGTTGATGTGACGGCAGCTAGGGTTGCACAATGAACTCTTGACGGCCGTAATATTGATTGATTGTGTTCCCCGAGATGTGAAACCTAGGACTCATATTTATAGATGATTTGAGTCGGTTAAGGAAACACCGGATCTCTCGGGATTTGTTATTGATTGTGTTGACTTGTTTGACTTCTTGATAGTTGCAATCGCACAAGTATAATGTTCTTCCACAGCAATCTTCTCGTCCGCAGAACATTTGTTCTTCCGTAGATGACTTAGTCTTCCGTAGCAAAGTTGTTCTTCCGTAGGAAATTCTTCTTCCGTAGGAGTCTTCACTTCATGGTATTTGATCATCCGCAGGAACATGTACTTGGTCATTTGGTCTTGTAAGAAACATATCTACGGATTAACAAAATTGTTCATCCGTAGATGTTTCCTACACTTGGTCAATTTCAGTAAATCCATCCAAGTATATTGTTTATCCTGTCAAGTCACAAATCAACACACATACATATATGGGGTTAACCTATAGATTCAAATCACATATATATATATATTTTGACTGTTACAAATATTAATTACAAGACTTGATTTTCAAGTACTAAGCCTATACAAAATTGATCTAGCCCTATACAATCTAGACCTAACAACACCATAGTATCAAGTATATGCAATATTACAAAAATCCAATGTAATATAAAGTTTATAAAAACAGCATGTTTCTCTCCCCCAAAAAGAGTATAAAGTAAAAGTGGGGCTGTAAACTCACCTTGAATTGAAGTTATGAACAAAAGCTTCACAGAATAAGGCAATGCACGATCAAACAAGTTCAACACCTATTATTAATTGTAATTACGTCTTTAAAACGGCTTCAAATGCAAATAGATATATTTGGTTGGATTCGGGTCGGTTTGGGTTTAACGCAAACGATTTGATATATATATATATATATATATATATATATATATATATATATATATATATATATATATATATATATATATATATATATATATATATTTGAGTTTAATTATAAACTAGGATTCAACATCTGACAATGTTTAAATATATTATGTATATATTCTTTGTAATCTTTCGAAATAAATATTATTACGATAACGTATTATCCGGTAATTATTTATTAATCTAAACGTTCGTTACCGTATTGCTGAAATTATAGGATATATAATTCCTTTGATTTTCCTGGTTATAATCAAGCAAGATCTAGTGTTCATTTTTATGAAAATAGTTATTTGTAATATTTATAAATATTATTACGGTTTTTAAATAAAATAAATTTACAGAAAATATTTATATAACCTTTTAAATAGGAAATGTTTATAAAAATTATTTTTATAATTTTTGAGAATTTTTACTTATTTTTCAGAGGCTTAAAAAGCCTTAAAAAAATAAATGAGGTGGCCCGGGGTCGAACCCGGGACCTCAAGGCTGATATGGGATCATGGAACCGGTAAACCAAGGGCCTAAGCCGCGACATAACCCGGGTTCCAAATCTTTTAAACACACCCGAAAACCTTTCCCCTAAATCAAGAACCCTAGTTCAATCTTTGATCAAATTGATCATCAATTTGATTCTGTTAACGAATGAATTCATGGGGCTTTTGATCCCCATGTATAAACGAGTATGTATGTATGTTCAATTACCCGAATTAGTATTGTTTGGATGATGAACTAGATGAAGAACAGTCCGCGGCTAGGTCGTGATGATTCGGGTAGCAAATGATGTTTATACTCAAATTAACTTTGCAGGAAGCTTCCCCCCTTGATTATGATCAATAGCCCTCTATCAATTTCGATCAATGTTGCTCGGAAGATGGAGTTCGACCAAGTTGCAGGTCGTGTTCGAGTGAGGTGATCAAAACGGTGTGTTTGTATGTTTACAGATCAAGTGGACTCAAAGGAAGCTTTTAAATGTTGAAAAGTTTGTTAGTGCGCAATCAGTTTCGATTATTATTTGATTTTAGTGCGTTTTTGTGTAGTGGTGTTCGACCGAAAGCAAAATGGTCGGATTTTTTGGGCATTATCGAAACTTTTCCATAATTTAAGTTCACGGGGTTGTTGCATTTTGTCCTACGTTCGATTTGGTGCATTGTGGGGTCGAAACCGTGGCCTAAAACTTGTCTTTTGGCCTCGCCGGAGGGCCGCCGGAGTCCGGCCGGCTCCGGTGCCGGAATTACGCGAGAGAGGAGAGAGAGAGCAGTGGTAATTTCTTTTTTTACACATTGGCCCCCTGAACTATGTGGTTGTTATTATTTCATGTTAGAAGTTTTAAAACAAGTTTTACAATTAACATTTTTACCCCCTAAGCTTTTTATAAAACAAGATTATTATTATTATTATTATTATTATTATTATTATTATTATATTATTATTATTATTATTATTATTATTATTATTATTATTATTATTATTATTATTATTATTATTATTGTTATTTTTATTATTATTATCCTTGCAAAATTAATTTGCGATAAACGGAGGAAATTAGTTTAATAATATTACCGAAAACTCGGGTTGTCACATTATCCCCTTGTTGCAGGAATTTTCGTCCCGAAAATTGGAACACCGGGGTTAACAAACATGTATACGGAGAATTCGGTTAAATCGATAAATGGACTATGAGAATATATGAGAACAGTTAATACAAACCGTGAGTTAACAAACTTAATGCTAACTAACGTACTGGTTAGTGACAGACGTCACACACCATCACCTTCACCACATGATCTTCAACAAGAAGAATCTTAGGTTTTCTTTCTGATTTGGGAATATCTTGAATGTTTCTAGCACTTTTATTTATCAGAAGGTGACCATGAAACCATCTATATTATTTGAGCTATCACACGCACGTGAAACTTTATGAGGTAGAACAAATGTGAAAATAGACCCACAATGTTCTTTGCTTGATATCGTGAGATGTCACAGTATCCCTTAGTTGAGAAAATTTCGTCCTGTAATTTAGTTGGAGTTAGGTTCTGAAGGTGTATCCACGAACAAGTGCGGATATTTAGACTTCATCTGATCCTCCCGTTCCCATGTAAATTCTGGTCCCCGTTTAGAGTTCCATCTTACGCGCACAATGGGAATTTTGCTACGCTTTAGTGTCTTGACCTCTCGATCCATGATCTCCACTGGTTCTTCGATGAAATGTAGTTGGTCATCTATCTTTAATTCCTCCAAAGGCACGATCAATGATTCATCAGAAAGACATTTCCTCAGATTGGATACGTGAAATACATCATGTATCCCCCTGAGTTCTTCAGGTAAATTCAACTGATAGGCTACTGGGCCAATCCGTTTGACAATCTCGAATGGCCCCACGTATCTTGGGCTTAACTTCCCACGCTTTCCAAAGCGTATTACACCTTTCCAGGGTGAGACTTTCAACAGTACTTTGTCACCAACCCGAAACTCCAATGGTTTACGACGCTTGTCAGCGTAACTCATTTGTCGATCACGTGCTGCTGCCATACGGTTACGAATTTGCATGATCTTCTCAGTCGTTTCGTGCACAAGTTCGGGTCCTGTAAGTTGGCTTTCTCCTACTTCTGCCCAACAGATAGGTGATCGACACTTACGTCCATACAATGCTTCAAATGGAGCTGCCTTGATCGAGGTGTGATAACTGTTATTATAGGAGAACTCAACCAATGGTAGATGAGTTTCCCAACTGCTGCCAAAATCGATCACACAGGCACGCAACATGTCTTCCAGTGTTTGGATTGTATGCTCACTTTGACCATCGATCTGCGGGTGATATGCAGTACTCATATCCAGCCGCGTTCCTAATGATCGTTGTAATGATTGCCAGAAGTGAGAAGTGAACCGAGCGTCACGATCAGAAATGATAGATATTGGTACGCCATGCCGGGAGACTATTTCCCTTAAATAGATACGTGTTAGCTTCTCCATTCGATCAGTCTCTCGGATTGCCAGAAAGTGTGCGGATTTCGTTAAGCGATCTACTATAACCCAAATGGTATCGCATCCGCTGGGAGTTCTGGGTAACTTCGTGATGAAGTCCATTCAGATCTGCTCCCATTTCCACACTGGAATTTCCGGTTGTTGGAGTAAACCGGATGGTCTCTGGTATTCCACCTTAACCTTGGAACAAGTTAGGCATCGGCTTACGTACGTGGCTATCTCCGCCTTCATTTTCGGCCACCAGTAAAATTCTTTCAGGTCCTGATACATCTTGTCTGAACCTGGATGGATCGAGTAACGTGACTTATGAGCTTCATCCATTATCAGCTCTCGCAAGTTCCCGTACTGTGGTACCCAGATCCGTTTCATAAAGTAACGGATTCCATCAGCTTTAACCTCCAATTGTTTCTCCATGCCTCACATGGATTCTGCTTTGAAATTCTCCATCTTCAAAGCCTCAGATTGGGCAGCTTTGATTTGCATTGGTAGGTCAGAGTGGATAGTCATTTGTAATGCGCGCACCCGACGAGGCTTTAGGGTTTCCTTACGACTAAGGGCATCGGCTACCACATTAGCCTTACCCGGATGGTACTTGATCACACAGTCATAATCATTGAGTAATTCTAACCATCGTCTTTGTCGCATATTCAGTTCCTTCTGGTTAAATATGTGCTGGAGGCTCTTATGATCTGTATAGATCGTGCACCTGGTTCCGTATAGGTAGTGCCTCCAGATTTTCAAGGCAAACACTACAGCTCCTAGTTCCAGATCATGCGTTGTATAGTTCTTCTCATGCACCTTGAGCTGTCTAGATGCATAATCTATGACTTTGTCACGTTGCATCAATACACACCCCAAACCTTGGATGGATGCATCACAGTAAACAACAAAGTCATCAGTTCCTTCTGGTAAAGCTAGGATTGGTGCGCTGCAGAGTTTGTCTTTAAGCGCCTGAAACGCTGTTTCCTCTTTGCTACCCCACTTATAAATTGTTCCCTTTTGAGTCAGGGCAGTCAAAGGTTGTGCCAATTTAGAAAATCCTTCAATAAATCTCCGGTAATAGCCTGCCAAACCAAGGAATTGTCGCACCTCAGTAGGCGTCTTTGGTGCCGGCCAATCCTTGATTGCTTTAATCTTTGAAGGATCAACATGTATTCCCTTTTCATTCACCACGTGCCCAAGGAATTGCACTTCACGCATCCAGAAGTCACATTTTGAGAACTTTGCGTAAAGCTGTTCATCTCTTAGCAATTCCAGTATGGTTCTCAAATGTCCCTCATGATCTTCCTTATTACGGGAGTAGATTAGTATGTCATCAATGAAGACAATGACAAACTTATCCAGATAAGGTTTGCAGACACGGTTCATGAGGTCCATGAAAACTGCTGGGGCATTAGTTAGCCCAAAAGGCATTACAGTGAACTCGTAGTGCCCATAGCGTGTTCGAAACGCAGTCTTGGAGATGTCTTCTTCTCGAACCCTCAACTGATGATAATCTGATCTCAAATCAATCTTGGAATAGTAGCTAGATCCTTGTAATTGGTTGAACAAATCATCAATGCGTGGGAGTGGATACCTATTCTTGATTGTCACCTTGTTCAGTTCGCGGTAGTCAATACACATCCTGAAGGTTCCATCTTTCTTTTTAACGAAAAGCACTGGAGCTCCCCAAGGTGAAGAGCTGGGACGTATGAATCCTTTGTCTAACAACTCTTGCAATTGCTTAGACAGCTCTTGTAGTTCGTTCGGTGCCAGACGGTACGGTGCCCGAGCGATTGGAGTTGCTCCTGGTGCTAGTTCAATTTGAAATTCTACCTGTCTGTGTGGAGGAAGGCCAGGTAGGTCTTCAGGAAATACCTCAGGAAAGTCTCTAACAACAGGAATATCTTCAACTCGCCTTTCACCCGCCTTCGGTTCAGTAACAAGTGCCAACAAGGCAAGGTGTCCTTTTCTGAGACATTTCTGAGCCTTCAAATATGATATGATGCCGGCCACCGCACCCACCTTTTCACCTTCCACAATAAGAATTTCATCGACCGAAATAGGTAACTTGATCAGCTTCTCCTTGCAAACAATCTCAGCACTATTCTGGGATAACCAATCCATCCCGACGACTACATCGAAGCTTCCTAGTGTGACAGGAATAAGGTCTATGCTGAAAGTGTGTCCGGATAAGCCTAGCTTACAGTTTTTAAACGCTTGTGTTGCTGTTATCGTCCTACCATCGGCTATTTCTATGGCATAATTAGAACTCAAATCAGTAGGCACCATCCCTAGTGTTTTACTAAACTTGGTGGACACATAACTTTTATCGGCACCAGAGTCAAATAAAACAGAGGCATAACACCCATTAATAGAGAATCTACCAGATACTACAGTAGGGTCGTTTCGAGCCTCACCTGAGCCCATGATGAAGACTCTGCCTCTGCCACCGCCACCACCATTGTTGTTGTCTTTGGGCTTATCAACAGCACCATTGTCACCATTCTTTTTCCGTCTCGGGCAATCCTTTTTAAAGTGTCCGGGTTGACCACATTCAAAACACACAGTCTGATTGTGGTTCTACTGTTGTTGAGGTGCTTTTCCCGAGAGATTCACCCGGCAATACTTGGCAACATGCCCGAACTTCCCACACCTCTCACACGTGCTCTTTGTGCACTGCCCAGTATGATGGAGCTGACATTTGTTGCACTTTGGGAGATTTCCCTGATAGCCGCCCGAATGAGAGGGTTGGGACTGATTAAACTTCTTGTGTTGAGGTTGATAAGTGGAGGATGAAGATTGCTTTCCGCTGGTAGATGGTTCCCATTTCCTCTTGTTATTGTGGAAACCAGATGCAGCACCTCGCGGGGGCAGTTTTCCTTGCGCGACAGCCTGGTCAGTCAACTTGTGGGCTAGTTGAACAGCTTCCTGAATGGTAGCTGGTCTAGCAGTGGTGACCATGCTCTGGATTTCAGGTACCAGTCCGTCGATGTATCTTTCAACCCGTTTGTAAGCCGGGTTAATCATAGTAGGGCACAGAGTAGCCAACTCGTGGGAACGAGTTGTGTAAGCTTCAATTTCAGAACCTACCATCTTCAGGTTCCAAAATTCGGTTTCCAGTTTTTGTATTTCGTCTCGTGAACAGTACTCCTCTTTCAGCAGATTCTTGAATTCTACCCATGTTATGGCGTTTGCAGCTTCAATGCCCAGCATCTGAACTTGTGTGTTCCACCAGCTCAGAGCAGCACCATCCAGTGTGCCAGCAGCATATTTTACCCTATTCCCAGCAGGGCAGTTGCAGATTTCGAACACCGATTCTAGTTTTTCGAACCAACGGAGCAGTCCCACCGCTCCCTCGGTTCCATTGAACGGATTAGGCTTGCAGTCCATAAAGGACTTGTAGGTGCAAGTCGGTTGACCAATAGGGTTCTGCTGTGGAGGGGGTTGGTTTGCCAACGCTGCGGTGATGCTATGATTGATTATCGCTGCCAACTCTGCAGGCGTCATTGAGATGTTACCTCTCCCGCGTCCTCTTCCAGACATTCTTTACATTACCAAATATCAAAAGCTATTAGTCATATGAAAATAGACCTTTTGTCTTGGAATGGAAAGGAAGAGAAATTCAAGGATAGATAAGCTAGAGAATCAGTCCGAATCCGTGGGATTAACGCAAATGTCATAGTTTGAATTACGTCCAAATTCAAGGTAAGTGTGAGCATTCCTACAAATAAAACTGATAAATAGTTTCCACATCAGTGGCTATGTTCTATGAGAACCGAGGCTTTCTTGCTCAACGTGTAGGAATGATGACTTATACTGACTACAGTGTTACCACCCGACCAGATTCACTGGGCTTAGCATGCACGACAAATTACAATTACGTGTGCACCCGTAATGGTAACTTGCTTTGCATGATCACCCCGGTTCCTCCTATCAGGTTAACATATCTTGTCAAGTATAGTGGTCATCAATGGTTGAAGTACCAAATATGTATGTATTGTATCGGGGTCGAAAGGATCAGTAAAGTTTGGGAATCATTGACACGCCAAGGTAATTTGACCCATTTGCCTTAGAGACCTGTGTATTGACCATAGTTTATCACTCATCCCAGAAATCCCCAGGTAAGCATACCAGGTCTCGCAATGAGATATATGCGATATGCTTGCCTTAGCCCGAGGGCCTTTTGCCAGGAAATCCAGAATACAGGTGTCTATGCGTCACACAAATCTCTTTGGTTCATAGGATAAAACTTTGGAGAGAAATTAAAGGCTCGAGTTATCAGTTTCTTTTCCTCAGGTATCTATGCGTCACAGAAATATGTTAAAGCAACAGTTCTCAGGCATCTACAGTTAATAAGTACAGCTTGGTAATCTATGTGTGTGTAACTAATGCAAATCCAGCTATAGTCTAAAATGTAATGCAAATGAGATGCAAAGTCCATTTTAGTTCGCTATAACTAATGCTCTGATACCAATCTGTCACACCCTCATTTTCCACGTACGGGGTTTTACCGTCAGGCGTGTGACATAACCAGGATCTCAGATAAGCATTAGTTACACCAAACGACTCGATAATTACAAATCATATAAGTTGCTTAATTTTAAGGAAACAGACCAGATGTATTTAAGTAGTGCGGAAGCGAATACAGTGAAACATTCAACAATAGTTTTGAATCACACAAACAAGTGTCCAATCCAGTTTATGTAAAGTAAATGCAAATTAAATCTTGAAAACAGTTTGTGGTGAATACAGAATGACATGCTGTAGATGCTGTGCTCCTAAACGTGCCACATCATTGTCCTGAGAGAAAACATGCAAAAGAACTCAGTACAAGACTGGTGAGTTCACAGGTTTATCAGAAAACAGTAATTATCAGTAATGAAGTTCCCGGATTATGAAATCCGTCAAGTATGTAATTCCCGGATTATGTAATCCGTCAAGTATGTAATTCCCGGATTATGTAATCCGTCAAGTATGTAATTCCCGGATTATGTAATCCGTCCAGTATGTAATTTCCCGGATTTAGTAATCCGATAAGTATAATGAAATCCCCGGATTTATTAATCCGGTCAGTATAAATGAAATCCCCGGATTTATAAATAAAGCATATAATGGGTAGCTAGTCCATAATGATCACTATGTGTATGAAGGCGCGGCCGAACTGACATGTAATCAAATAAATAAACAGGCCCGGATGTGGATCACACACCACAACACTTGTAATTAGGCTAACCGTTCACCTGTTTGACGAACATTGTGCTAGCGCGACTAGCCCGGGTGGGGTATGTCAATCCCAGTAGTACTACTAACAATTACCTCGTTAAGTCCATATTAACGGTCCGTTGGGCAAGTATACACCATAGTATCAAGTATATGCAATATTACAAAAATCCAATGTAATATAAAGTTTATAAAAACAGCATGCTTATCTCCCCCAAAAAGAGTATAAAGTAAAAGTGGGGCTGTAAACTCACCTTGAATTGAAGTTATGAACAAAAGCTTCACAGAATAAGGCAATGCACGATCAAACACGTTCGACACCTATTATTAATTGTAATTACGTCTTTAAAACGGCTTCAAATGCAAATAGATATATTTGGTTGGATTCCGGTCGGTTTGGGTTTAACGCAAACGATTTTATATATATATATATATATATATATATATATATATATATATATATATATATATATATATATATATGTTTGAGTTTAATTATAAACTAGGATTCAACATCTGACAATGTTTAAATATATTATGTATATATTCTTTGTAATCTTTCAAAATAAATATTATTACGATAACGTATTATCCGGTAATTATTTATTAATCTAAACGTTCGTTACCGTATTGCTGAAATTATAGGATATATAATTCCTTTGATTTTACTGGTTATAATCAAGCAAGATCTAGTGTCCATTTTTATGAAAATAGTTATTTGTAATATTTATAAATATTAATTTATAAATATTATTACGGTTTTTAAATAAAATAAATTTACAGAAAGTATTTATATAACCTTTTAAATAGGAAATGTTTATAAAAATTATTTTTATAATTTTTGAGAATTTTTACTTATTTTTCAGAGGCTTAAAAAGCCTTAAAAAAATAAATGAGGTGGCCCGGGGTCGAACCCGGGACCTCAAGGCTGATATGGGATCATGGAACCGGTAAACCAAGGGCCTAAGCCGCGACATAACCCGGGTTCCAAATCTTTTAAACACACCCGAAAACCTTTCCCCCAAATCAAGAACCCTAGTTCAATCTTTGATCAAATTGATCATCAATTTGATTCTGTTAACGAATGAATTCATGGGACTTTTGATCCCCATGTATAAACGAGTATGTATGTATGTTCAATTACCCGAATTAGTATTGTTTGGATGATGAACTAGATGAAGAACAGTCCGCGGCTAGGTCGTGATGATTCGGGTAGCAAATGATGTTTATACTCAAATTAACTTTGCAGGAAGCTTCCCCACTTGATTATGATCAATAGCCCTCTATCAATTTCGATCAATGTTGCTCGGAAGATGGAGTTCGACCAAGTTGCAGGTCGCGTTCGAGTGAGGTGATCAAAACGGTGTGTTTGTATGTTTACAGATCAAATGGACTCAAAGGAAGCTTTTAAATGTTGAAAAGTTTGTTAGTGCGCAATCAGTTTCGATTATTATTTGATTTTAGTGCGTTTTTGTGTAGTGGTGTTCGACCGAAAGCAAAATGGTCGGATTTAGTGGGCATTATCGAAACTTTTCCATAATTTAAGTTCACGGGGTTGTTGCATTTTGTCCTACGTTCGATTTGGTGCATTGTGGGGTCGAAACCGTGGCCTAAAACTTGTCTTTTGGCCTCGCCGGAGGGCCGCCGGAGTCCGGCCGGCTCCGGTGCCGGAATTACGCGAGAGAGGAGAGAGAGAGCAGTGGTAATTTCTTTTTTTACACATTGGCCCCCTGAACTATGTGGTTTTTATTATTTCATGTTAGAAGTTTTAAAACAAGTTTTACAATTAACATTTTTACCCCCTAAGCTTATTATAAAACAAGATTATTATTATTATTATTATTATTATTATTATTATTATTATTATTGTTATTATTGTTATTATTATTATTATTATTATTATTATTATTATTATTTTTATTATTATTATCCTTGCAAAATTAATTTGCGATAAACGGAGGAAATTAGTTTAATAATATTACCGAAAACTCGGGTTGTCACAACGGCGGAGCTTGAACATTCACATACGGGGGCGGGGGCGAAATTATCATTTTTAGGGGGCGCGAACTTGATATTTATATAAAAATTTACACTACCGGACTAAGATTTAACACTAACAACGAAAAAAAGAGGAGGGACGCCCCCCCCCCCCCGGTCTCCCTTATCCTCCGCCAATGTTTGGACCAGAAGGAGATTGGTCTAGCCTTTAAAGCACACATGCGTCTTAAAACTTATAAATTTGTTTTGGGCTCTAAATGAAACAAAAAAGTCGGGTTCCTATCTAAAATGTATATTATAAACCATCATCTTTTATGGATATCTGTAAATTAAAAAATCCAAATATATTAACGTAATCAATACATATAAACTTATTTCTAAAAGAATCTGGAGCCTTGTTGCTTAATATAATTGCGGTCATAAAGTTAAACTATAACTGCTTTGGGAGTTTGGGTTTGAGTCACCATGGGCCTCATAACCATTTGAGGCCCAAATCTGAAACTAAGAAAGATATATCCGAGTATCTGACTATGACTCTATGAGAGCTTCCTTATTGAAAATTTACTAAATTCGATATTTTATTTAAACATATTATCATTTTATTCTAAATTATTTTTATCAGATTTTTATTAAAATTCTTAAATACCAAATACTTACCATTATTTACTTAATTAATTTCTTGCTAATTCAATATAATACATTTAAATTACTTTTGACACTCACTTAAGTGGACCGTAACAAAAGGCTCATTGCTTTACAACTCTTATTATATTGGGTTATGTTTAAATGGTTTCATCGAGTTCTTTCGGCCTGGTTCATCCTAGTTTTTTTTCTCTATTTATATATTTGTTCTGTCATTCTTTGTAATTGAACTCCTCATTTATAACAAAACACTAGTCTTTTTCTCTCTAATCTCTATACCAATGTTAGTTTCTATGGAATTAGAGCTTTATTCGGTCGTTATTGATTTGATGATCATGGGAGAGTTTGTACAAGCAAAAGTTTCGATGGGGGATAAAGGGGCATTGTGCCTCGTTTGGATTTGGGACTGATCCTAGACAACCCTAATCAATAGTGCAAAATTATCGAATACGATGAACCATAAAATAATTATCAATATGACAATTACATAAAATGTTACATGTTACTTATCATAACTCAAAAGACTAACAAAATAAATTTCAGCATCTTCTTCCTTAAACCAATTTAAATAATCAATTTACATCGGTTATGTTATCTACATAAAGCTATAAAACAATGTATACTGTATAAGCTCATCTTCGTATAGAATCGAACTACCAATTCCGATGATCTAATACGAAGCAACTATCCAATCTATACTCCAACTATTTATATTTAAGTTAATATTTTGATTATGCTACTTAACGGGTCTTTCGAGTCGTATATAATCATACATGACTCCTCTAAAAGGACCCAAACCTCTTGTTTGAGTTAAATACATAGCATTGGTTCCAGCCCGTAGTTGAGAATGCAATACACTGACACTATACAACCAATATAGCCCATGAATGCCGTGTCGTGCGATCGCGTTATCCCTCCCGATTAGCCCCGTTGTGAAGATAGGCGACATCCCTCTTCGGTCGTTGATATTAATCTGTGAAAAAAGAACCAGTTGAGATCGATAATTGATGGTCATTTCAATGACTAAATAAGTAAATTTAAAACAAGTAAAGTGTATATGCATGGTCAATGTAAATATTTTAAACCAACTCATATATACAATCAATGCACATATAATCATTTAACCCTAACACAATACATTAAACTCACTTATGAAAACGAGTCGATCAAGTTGACATGTCTAAACTGCGTTGTAATCATGATATAAATAGGTTAAAAGGTTGACGGGTTGTAATTACTAGGTCATAATTCGTAAACACATCAACGCGTTGACCTTATAAAATATATAATTTTGAACTGTTTATTGAAGTTTAAATTGGGTTAATATGTTTAGTTAAACATGCCTGTTATTTAACGCGTTATAACTAACAACCTAAAGCCTGACTATTTTTATGTTAAGTGTAAGTACGTACCTGCACTTCTGCGCCTGTGGCCGAAGCCAATGCTAACTGTATTGTATAGTTTCCGGGAATGACATATTCAAGGTCAAATAACACAGTCCAAGTTGTCGGTACATACGTCTTATTTCCTATATTCCTGTTGACGTGAGCGAAGAACCAATCCGTTTCATAATTGCTTTCGCCAACGGTGTAGACCAAATCTTGATCTGGATATAGATCGGTGTAGCGATCCCACAACCCGTATTGCCTAAACCTGCAGTAATATAGATCCAAACGCGGTCACATTGACGTTCCCATTCAACAAGCATGTAAAGAAAGGGAGCGTACGATTCGGTTCTTTGGCTCGCGTATAACTGGTTCATGAGTGTAGGGTTCGGTTCAGGCACGTAGAACTCGGCTGCAGTGCGGTCCGGGACACCGATTTCCCAAACTGTAGGGCCATTTCTTGGTGGTTTGTATACAAGTAGACCCATTCTGATTTTACTTCCTGTAACATTCAAACCCAAATCTTGATCACATATTCATAATTAAAAATGTAATTAAGGGCCGCTATACTACGTCATTTTAATCTAATCTCACACCACCTACAAACAGTTGTCTAACCTCTTACCAAATGTGAGATTAGATGGAGATGGTGTAGCTATAGCACGACCCAAATGTAAAAACGAAATCGGTTTTATGAGAATATGATTTAAAAACCTTGCAAGACATAAATGACTTTGTGGTACATGTAATCACCAATGTACCCCGGAACCCAAGCATACAGATGATACAAGCCCGGGCGAACATTCTTGATCTCGAAGTAACCCTTTTCGTCGGTTTGAGTCCAGAACTGATAACCCTAATAACGAAACACCAGTTCAACTAGGTAAACAAGCCTTAACTACAATATAGAGGTGTACAAACCGGTCCGGTTTGGGCAAGTTATATAAACATTGGAAATGAGAAATGCACCTTAGTTTCTTGTTGCCATGATCCAAGGGCACCTGGAGGAGCCAAGCCAACAATGCGAATCTGGCATGCGCTAACGCTATGTCGTGGACTAGGAGCCGGCCCGTTACTAGACCGCGTTGATGGGCGCGAGGAAAATCGGTAGAGTTTGGGAAGTTGTATGGCCACATCTCGGTTTGCATTATCATCTAATTAATAGACCACATACGATTGAGGTAAACCTAGTACACTTGCATAATGATGTTGTTTGATTCACATTTTTCAATAGAAAACAATGAATTTTACCTCTTCTTTGGCATCAACCCAAAGGGAAAGGGGACTTTCTTCGGTTGTAACTGAGTTTAGATATATAAACACCGGTCCGAAAACCTTTTTCCATGGTTCACCGTCACGAAATTTGATTCCTAGATCGGTCCCGGCATAATGCGTGCTAAAAAACATCTATAATAGGATGTAACGACACGTTAAACACTCGTACACCATTAATGCAACTATCAAATGTCAACAAAAAATTCAAATTTCATTCATAATAGGAAAAGTATCCGTCTAGTGAGGGTTCGAGTCTATTGTGAATAATAATTAGGGTTCGAGTCCTATTGTGAACAAAGCTAGAGAGTGTGATTTGCCTTATAATAAGTCATAATTTCATAAACCATTTATATTAATACAACTAGTTTTTCTCCCCGCATATGCGGCGAGAGTCGGTTATTTTTCCCACTCGTAATGCATCGATACTGTGTCGTTATCCGTCCAGCTCGTCAAAACCATAGAATCGAAGTTTGATATCAAAACTCAAAAATACTAAACTTTAGTGATCAAATTGAAAAAACAAAATTTCACTAAAAATATTTTAGTGGCTAAACTGAACTTCAGTGTCCAAAGTCAAAAAAACAATAATACCAAACTATAAGAAACTAAACTTTAGTAGCTGAACCGGGAAAATAAAGTTTCATTGTAAATAATTCGGTGCCCAAATTCTAATATCCTAACCTTTTATGACCAAAATAAAAAGTTAGAATTAAATGTGAAAACATTTAAAACTAATGTGACTAAATTTCAAAAACCATCTATTGAGTTTGTCAATATTAACAACAATGTTAATATTTGAAGAAAAGTTATCAGATTTTGACCCGATTGACACATTTTTCTAGTTTAGCTGCATTTTAACAAAGTTTCTATAGTTGAGTTGTGGTACGTAGATAAAACACAACTCATATCGAATCATTATTCAATAAGTAACATGTAATTGACATTTATACTAAAAGCAAGAAACTAATTAATTGTGCACTTACGGATAGAGTAACAGGGCCAGCATGAGAGGTGAGGTCTTGCTTGACCGGGCCAGCCGTACGAAACTCGTTACTCGGAGTAATCATCCAAAATCCGACTGGCGGATCCGAGCAAATCCAGCCATGAACCCGGTTATCTTTATTTTCAGCCGAGTATTGGTACTTGTCGTCTACCTGCATTAACAAATGTTATAGCTTAGAAAAAGATGTTGAATTAAACCTCTAGACATACATACTTAAAGAATACACATCTGCATGTACTATACGTGTACACGCCCTTTGTGTGCGCGCGCGCGCTTGTGTGTTAGGATAAAACTAGAAGGGTACCTCCCCCCGGAGAAAAGAGTTAGAAGGATGGGTCAAAAGAACAGCTTCAGGGAAATCCAGGGGCTGGCCCTTCTCGCGGTCTTCGAATGTAGGCATGATCCTTTGTCTATCGTCCGAAACAGCCATGTAGCGAAACCTTATAATTCAACAAGTACATTTTTAAAAAGTAAATATATCACTTCATATAATCATGGTGTTAATTAATAGTTATATACAGTTAATAATGATGATTAGATTGAATTTCACTTTAATCCACTTGTTCTTCCAATGTTACTTTTTATATAATTGTGACATTATAGTTATTGACCGGTATAAAAATCACATTTACATGTCCTTACACTTTATCTTGAAGCTTGAACACGATCCGGCCTTGGTAGACATCAGCATCAGGCCAACCTTGCAAACGTTCGAAAATCCCATACGAGTAGAAACCGCTCGATCCCCGCAAGACAACATACCTTAAATCAACGACATAGATCATGTTTCATTAATTAATCCAAATAACAAAAATCAAATCTTAAGTCTTGATTATAATTATAACTAGGACCTATTACTAGTACTCCACTACTATATTATTATTATTATTATTATTATATTATTATTATTATTATTAATATATTATAAGCAATTAATTAAGTTGAATAAAAGTTAAACCTTTTGTCGATATTTAAGGAAACATAATTGTCTTCCTGTGAAGATGTCCAAGGTCTTTTGAATGAGAGTTCCACTTGGTTTTCGTTGTTCACTATAACATCTAAGTGTTTGCCTGCAAGCCTGCAAAATAGACGTACGTATAGTATATATGATATGATTAAAAATAAACACAATGCAACACAAACCACATGACACCATATATAGGCAACTAACAATCTTTAATTTTTTCTTACTTGTCCAAACGGTCCTTCGGATCCGATGGATCGCTCCAATTAACATCCCAATATCTGCGACGATCAACAAAAATTGGTAAATTTAACTAAAATTAACTACATTGTATTCGATGTGATTACTCCAAAAGGCGAAAAAAACAAGAAAACACAGGGAAACATCTACCCCGATCTGATTTTCCGTTACGATCGTTTAGGATGTTGTCGATTCCGTTGAAGTTTATGCCGGTGACTGTGCCTTCTGGACTGGCAATGGTCATGCTGAAGATGCCGTTTCTATGACCACCTGAAAACAAACAAAAATTGAACTTATCTGATGGTTTTGAAATAACAGTATTTGTTTGTTTAAATTACGTTTTAAAGCAGAGCAAAAAAAAGAACCTAGAAGTATGCATTTTTATTTTTATAACGTCGTTTACACTACACTACATTAATGACCAGTGATTTATTTCTTATATTCTTTTGTTTCTGTGTTATTTTTATTATTACTTTTTTTTTTTGAGCAGCCGTACACGTGTTGATAGGTTGATTAAAAAAAGTCAATTTCAGTTGTTCTTTAATTGATTTATATGATTTATTTACGAATTAAAGAAGTGGTTCTAATAGTTTGAGAGTGTCTTGAAACCGGCTATTCAATCTTTATTCTATGTATGTTTATTTCATTTAGTGACCCTTTGTCACCGAAATTAATCAAAACTCTATCTTATAAATTTAAGTTTTGTTACAAAAATTATAATTTGAATATTATTGTGAAAAGAATTATCATAATCTTTCGGCTAAAAGATCTAGTTCTGTCACTGAGTTATAAGTATATAATGTTCAACACTATCTTCTATATCTAAAATTTTAATAGAAGTTAAAAGATCTAATAAACAGGTTTAATACATTAAAATAAACCCTTTTTTGATGGTTTCACTCCTCCATTCAAAATCATAGTATTTTGGAGCAAATCGAACCGTACACACTTCTACTTTTTATAACAAAAGAAACATTTTGAAGTAGATGAAGGTCGTGTGAACTTACATGGTCATCGGACACATGCAATTGCACGGGAGGGTATAACAACGGACCTCTCGGGTGGTTCCTTAACGTCCTTTTGCGGTTAGACCTACAAATCAAGATGGTATTCAATCGTAAACAAAAATATTCTTTGAATTAATATTTGTATACAATACTCCAATAAAGTTAATAATTTATGATATAATACATTGAGCCCAAAAAAAGTTAAATAATTAGCCAGAAAATATATATTCCGGAGCGCAAAATCATTTTATGTGAAACAATTTTGGTGTTATCATAGACAATGTGAGTGGAAATATCACGGGGCCATATAAAATTATATATGCGGTTTCGACTTTTTGTGGCAACAGACCACAGGTTTCATTTTTGTCTATTTTCTAGAAAGCAGTAAATGGTTTTTGGCAATTGGCATGTGGATGAAGGCCTTTGTTTCTATCACACCCTCCCGTTAAAACAAAAATAAATAAAGTTACCGAAATAAAATATATAAAAATGTTCTGAATTTGGATTTATTGTTTAAAAAAAGTTCAAAAGTTCTCACATCTAACACATGTTAGCAACTTCTTGTTTGATGACAGACAGGATGAAACCAAGGGAGAGTCCGAGGTGCCTTGACTATAATATCTCAATATTTTTTATTAAAATGTACTTCTATTTTTTATTAATTTTTTTTATATAAACATACAAAATGATTTAAAGACAATCAGAATGAGAAATCCATTAGCATAATAAATTCGAATCAAAAATAAAATAACTCGAAAAAAGTCGCTTTGATATATTAAATCAATTAAAATGAAACTTTAAGATATTGCTCCGAAGGTTCTTATGATTAACTACAAGTTATGAAGTTTATTACTTTTAGTTTAAATTTATACATATAATCCATAACTGCCATGAATACATAACTTATAATTCATTCTAATGATTACTTATTAAGATAACTGCCATGAATACATAATTTATAATTCATTCTAATGATTACTTATTAAGATAACTTATAAACTCGTTTTTTATATATAAAACGGAGTGATGTAAAATGTCAGGAAAAAGTGGTCCGTGTAAACTTCCGGAAGACTACAACTACAATTATATGATTATCGAATAGACAAAAGAAAGATCACAAGATTGTGTTGAGATCTGTGAAAACACAAACACATGCTCCACAGTAAATATATTCCTTAATTTAGTAAATATACCTTCTTTATTTCTTTTCTTTATTCGTTTACTCTTTTATTTAGTAAATATACCTTCTTTTATTGCCATGTAGAATAAAATCTGTAAAATCAATTATTATAAAATAAAAAAAATATTGACCTAGTATATTATTTAAAAATGTAAGATCATTGATCTACTATAAAAATTATATAATTCATAATAAATAACAGTAATAAAGATTATTATGTATATATTTATAATCAAGATTTGTTTTATTATTATTTTTTTGTAAAGCGATTAGAAAGGAAAGTGTTGTTTTTATTAAAGAATAATGAAATTTCCATAAGGGAAAATTAAATAAACACTTTCCAAATTTTAAGAATCTGAACAGTTACAAAAAATAATATACATGTTTAGTTTAATCATACGTAATAATTATTTTCCACTAATGTAGTAATGTCCTTACGTAGTATTATTTTATTTTAGTTGGCTTACACTTTACAATCAAGAATGAAAGTATAGGATAAAAAATTAAAGAAAAAACTACATAATCATTAGAAAATTGTTGGTTTTAGATTTAAAATAAAATAGAAAATATTTCTAAAAAAGCAAATAACAAAAGAAAGACATAGTAATTACAAACTTAAAGTATTTAGTAATAATGAGTTACGAGACTAATTTTTTGATCTATTGACTATATTGTAAATGATAAGATAATGAATTAAAATTATGATGGAATATTAATGGGTAGGAGATTCCGTACCCTTTGGAAGGTTTGTAGGAAATTTTTAAGGGTTTCTTGCTTAATTTTAGAAATCATATATTTAAAGCAAACACCTTCGATAATTCCTATTATTTTACTCTAACCTCGATACAAACACAACCAAAGTACGTGATGTAAGCATTAAGAAAGAATTTGATGTTTCATATTAGTAAATATTCCAAATAACGAATTGTAGTACACGTCAATAAGTCAAAATAACAGGTCAACAAATTCACCAAAAAGATGTAGAAAGTCAAAAGAAATCTAAGAGCATGAGTACAAAGCAAGAAAACTAGAAACCTCATATTAGTTTTTCTGATTTCTAGAACCTCACAAATTTTCATGATTCTATTTTTGCTTATTTAATATTCTCTCCCAAATTTAAAAAAAGAAAAAGCCCTCAATAAAAACATAATATATACTAGAATAATTTAACTTTTTAAATGAAATAATGGTTAGATTCTTAATATCATTAGCAAAAAGAAGCCACTTTTTTTTTAACTTTTTTAATCAATTTTGCATTGTTAGTGCTCATATTTTATATTACCCTGTTAAAAAGATTCGCTGTACATAATAATTTAAGGAAACAAAACTCTCGGAAAAGGATAATAATTAAAAAAAATCAATACTTAAATATGTATATGAAAATTAAATTGACAGATAATTACCAAAAAGACTTAAATGAAAACCTTCATTAATTATGTTATTGCATGCAATTAATGACAAGCAAAACTTTAGCTTACGGTTAACCATAAACAACTCCATATTCTGTAATCGCCGAAATTAACTCCGACCAAAATCCAACCTCCCATTTTCATGCATGGTCTTGTTTTCAGACAATCAAATCAAAACAGGTAAAAAAATTGAAGCCCGAATATGATCCGTGAGACGGTTGCCTCTTGTGACGTTATGGGGCGAGGGTGTTGCAAGCCCGTTAGCGAGTATAGTAAACTCGTTTTTTAGCATATGTAGAAATTATATTATGCATACATTCAATCATATACATATACATACATACATACATATAGAGAGAGAGAGTGAGAGAGGAAAGAAACTAACTGTGTATTGATTGAGCTTGTGGAGTTGGCAGTATTAGCGATGATGAAGTGGAGAAGAACAGCGACGAAGAATAGTTTCGTCGCTAATATCATCCCCTTCTTCTTTACCATTATGAACCTGCAAATCCTCCAAATATAAACTGTTGAATGCAACCATATATTAAATATAATAATAATAATAATAATAACAATAAACCACAAAACAACAAACGAAATTAAATGTATACCCAATATAGTTAATGACAAAACAAACCTTGATTAGTGTATAACCAAAGTCTTAATGTCGTTTCAACTCCTTCAGAAAACACCTGTCAAAGAACACAACAACAACGCCCTGCAAATCTAGCAAGAGGGGCCAAAAGGGTGGTTGTGGTGGGGTGGGGTGGGGTGGGTGGGTTGGGGGGGGGGGGGGGTAAGGGAGACGATAATACCTAGCGTTACAAATAAACTTGGTATGATTATAATGGCAAGAACACTTTATTCTCCCTCAAATGGTTATGAATATATATATTTATAGTGCAACGATTTTGATGATTTAGGTAGGTTTTAATTTAGTAGGTGGGCTGCCTTTAAAAAAATTCATTTTTCAAGATTGACTTGTTATATTTGCCAATACTTGTCAAAAGTAATTTGGTAAAAGCGCTATGTCAGGGATTAATTAGTTTGATTAGTTAGGGATATATGCACTGATGTAATGTAATTTGAACAAGGTGATTCATGTTCATTTTTCAATCAATGTATTTGTATTTTTTAATTATTAATAATTATTTTTATGTGGATGAGAGTTTAGGCCAAAAGGTCATGCTCAAAACAAAAGTTATCCTACAAGAATTTTAGGTGTCCGTATAAATAAAAAAATTCAATGATTATTTTATGAAAAATAATATTAACGATTAGTATTTAAGGAGAAGCATTACGGGAAGTTTACAAAATAATGGAAGCATGTCACATTCTCTAAAAATCAAAATAGGGGATAGATCTTCAGGTTTAAATATATTGTGACTAGGTTAGTACTCGTGTATTACATGGATTGAGTAAATAAAATATTAAATAGTTAGTAATACAAGTTCATGCCTATAAAATCATAAATATGATTATAATTACGTATAAATAGCTACTTTAAATAACTAAACAATAATGTAATTTTCTTAGACTTTTTTTTATAAAAAATTATGATTTTTAAATATTTTGTTTTTAAGAAAAATGATTTTTTTAAAAAAAGTTCATTGGATTTTGTGTTTTATAGATTTTTTGTTTTTAAAAAGTGTGTTTTTATTAAAAAAAATAGGTTTTTAATTCTTAAATTATACATTTTTTAATTTGAAAATGGTATGAGTAATATTGTTAGTATTCAGTATTATTATTAATAATATAGAGAAATAAAAAATTAGTATGATGAGGCTTATAATTATTTTATGTTTATTTTAGTTTTTTTATAGATAGATAGATAGGCTAAAAACTCATTCATTAAACAAATTATAGTTAGTAATAAACATGGAGAGTTACAGTATAATATTTTAATATAAAATATAATTAAAATATATATACGTAATAGTTCAAGAAATAAAATAATTATACTATCTTTTTAACTCTCTTATATAAATAGTTTCATTTTTAAACATTTGTTATAAGATTTTTTATAAAAGTACTTTTTTATAAAAATCTCGTTTTTTAAAAATCTTATATGTAATTCTTCTGTGTTGTTTTAATAAGACTGTTTTTAAAAAAGTTCATCTTTTTATAACTCTTTTAAAAACAAAATGATATAAAACACTTTGTTTAAAAAGGTTTAGTGTTTTAGAAAATTTCATATTATATAATTTTTTTGTTTTTTATTATTCAGATTTTAATTAAAAGATGTGATTTCTAATTTTCTTAATACAATCTATTTTTAAAAAAGATAGCCAAATTTTTAAAAAAAAAATTAGATAAGAGAGAGAATTATAACAGTTAATAAAAATCATTTAATAAGAGAGAGAAATTTTTATGAATATTTAAATTACTATAATACCCTTTTATAGGTAAATTAATGAATGTTTGCCAATCAGTCCTAGATCAATTTGTTTACGAAGAGCCATCTTATGACTTTCCAAAGCGAAGCTGATGGATTAGAGTCTCACTTGATGCAATATGCTACAAGTGGGCCAAGTAATTTACCACAGTGGGCCTTTCGGTGGTGGATTTCCCTTGGAATGGTGGACGAGCCGAGTCACCAGCGTTGTTTGTGTTCACGGACGTGAGTGACCTTTCGCCAATAGGTTTACATGGGTGACCGGGCTTAAAAATTATTCGTTGGCCGTTCAAAAAGAAATATGTGAATGTTTATAAGAATGACAAGTGGCAAGAAATTGGTTCAAGAGAATGACAAATTGGTAAAAAAAAACCTTGTTTATTAGATACTATAGATTTTAACTCTCTTATCTAAATAGTTTTATTTTTTAAAATTCATTTTAAGACTTTTTTAAAAAATAATTTTTTTATAAAAATCTTGTTTTTTAAAAATCTTATTGTAATTCTTTAGTTTGTTTTAATAAGACCGTTTTTAAAAAAAGTTCATCTTTTTATAACTTTTTTAAAAATAAAATGATTTAAAATATTTTTGTTTAAAAAGGTTTAGTGTTTTAGAAAATTTCATATTATATAAATTTTTTTGTTGTTTTATTATTCAGATCTTAATTAAAAGATACGATTTCTAATTTTCTTAATAAAATCTATTTTTAAAAAAGATAGTTTGATTTTAAAAAAAATCTAGATAAGAGAGAGAAATATAGCAATTAATAAACATCATTTTTAATAAGAGATAGAAATTTATATGAATATTTAAATTAATATAATACCCTTTTGGAGAAAAATTAATGTGTGAATATTTATAAGAATGAAAAGTGACAAGAAAGTGGTTCAAGAGAATGACAAGTGAATGAAAAGTGATAAAAAAAATCTTGTTTTATTAGATACTATACATTTATTTAGACTTATTTTTAAGATTCTATTAGTAAAATTTAAGAATTTATATTTATATATAGGTACAGCAATGAATATTTCTAAAATTTCAGTCTAGAGTTACTTTTTTTAATGTAAAACGTAATAAGCAAAAAGATAAATAAATATACAGATAGAACGATTTTTCATACTACAGGTTTAATTTTTTTAACATATGTAAATAAATAAATTAAATATTAAACTATTATCCAATAAATATCTATTACCTCTAATAAAGCAATGTTTTCTAGGAACATATGACAATCAACATGATTTTTAGGGACACGTGACAATCAATGAGAGACTTCTTAATTGATTTTTCTTGTCTAAAATTTATAAAATTATGATTGCATTTAATTTTGGAAGCTATGATTATTAATTTAAAAAAATTATAAATTATTTTAAAAAAAAATCAACAGTTACCATAATTAATATTTTAAATAGTTTTCATATTAGAAAATTATATAATCTAAGTTTTAAATTATCTTCATATTAAAATTTTTATCAAATAAAATGTATAAATTACTGATTATACATAAACTTCTTAATGTTTAATAATATCTTAAAATTTCCATACATGTTAAAGAAATAATTGTTTCAAAAATAACCCATTAGTGCAATAAAATACAATAAATTTTCATTCATATAAATTAAAACTAAAATTTAATATTAATATTTAAGTTAAATACAATTTATAATCAAAATTATATGATAAATTATCTTTCATTACAAACAATTTATGTCATAAAATGGCAAATTGTTTTAGAAACAAAATTCAATGATCTATGAACAAAAGATATTAAAAAGTTGATACTATAGTAATCTTTTGATTTAGATATTATTTAAAAGAATTGATATAAATATGTCAAAATCATCTTTGTATTTTTGAATGAATAATTTAAAAAGGTGAGTTAAGAACTTAAAGATAAAAAAACTGCTTTTTTGTTTACTCATATTATTTTATGAAATTATTTTATAAAAAATAGAATTAAAAACTTTTACTTTTTTGAATGATATTGACATGAAAAAAATATGATGGTACAATTATATAGACTAACTAGAGTTTGAAAAAAGTTAATGTTTACAAGCAAGGTGAAATATATTTATTAATAAACAAGTACATTTTAATTTAATTTAATTATTTATTACATCTATTCTTAAAATTTTTAATATTTAACTTTATAATTAAAATATATTTATTGTAATACCAAGATATCAAAATACAACCCAACATATGAAACATAAAATTTATAGCGTTAAAAAATGATCTACATGAAAATAAATATTTGTTTATTCATAAGACATTGTTTGATGAGAAATGTTTAAAATTTAAGCATTTTGATAATGAGCGTATACTATGCTTAAATTTTAAAATAACTATTACAAAACATATCAATATTGTAAGCTTCAATGTGTCATCCGGTAATTTTCCGTTATCAAACTCCGTTAGTTCCGTTAGGTCTTGCATACACGTGTCGTGAGCACACACTAGTTGTTATTGAACGTTGGTGACCCAATAACAATTATATATGATAATTAGATAATGATTTAACTAATAGTGTTGATTACTAGTTTGGGTTTATGTAATTCATGAGTTTATGGATTTTAAATATTATTTGAAAAATTTACGCGATAATGTGACTGCGCGTAATATATATTTCATGTGTTTTGTGATTAATTGAGAAATGTATATGATTATTATTATTGACTAATAGTAATTATATTTTGTAGTTAAAACTATTTAAAAAGGGTTTAAAAAGACTAGTTTTTATAAAATTTAAACAATAGGGGGTTTAAATGGTAATTATACTAAAATTAAGTTAAAAGAAAAATCTCAACCTTAATCCCCTACCCCCTTGCGGCCAAAACCACACGCACACACACACACACACACCATTTTCATAAATTGGAACCAAGAACATCAAGAACCATCGAATTTTAGTGGCAATCAAGCATTACAAGTGATTAACAAGTGTTAATCATCATCCTTGCACACCTAAAGGTTAGATTTTATTGGTTTTTCATGAAATTTTGATGAGGGCCGAAACCCTAGTTCGAAAATCATGATAAGGGTCGAATTTTGTGATATTTGTTGATTGTATAATGTTAGTTTGATTGTATTGATGTTAGTTTATGTGGATTATACAAGAAATTCGTGGTTTTGATGCGTTGTTCATAACTTACTAATAACAATAACTTTTTTTGCATGAAATTGATGATTTGATGATGAATTGATGATGTTAGGATATTAATGATGTTGTATGAGTGTTGGAATTATGATAATTATGCTAGAAATCCAAGAATTGATCATGTAGTTCATACATTGCTAAAAGTAGAAACTTCTGGATATGAGATTGGTGATTAAGATGATGTGATGATGTTGAACATGTCTAAATGATAGTTATGAGCTTGAATAAGTATTGCGTGATGAATTCATGATTGAATTGAGTGTTAAATTGACTTTGGGTTGTTATTTTCCCAAAAGGGAAACTTTATTTGTGTAGAACCTTGGATATATTGAATTGGCATGTTCATGATGTTAGGGTCATGTTAGAATGTTTATTGCTGTCTAATGTGATGGAATGTATTAATTGAGTTGTATGGACACTTGATTGGTCAATTAGGAAATTTAGACTTTTATGGATTGTACATGATGATGGAGTTAGTTAGGAAATTATAGGATCATGTTTAGGATTGTAATAGATCATTGTTGAGCATGTTGATTGGTATGAATCTTGTTGTATGATAGAATAAGGTTCTATGGTGATATTGGTAGAACAAGAGGTTGATGATGTGACATACGTGAACAACTTGTATGAATGGCATGTATGATGGATTGCTACACTTGATAAAACGAAATTTCAATTAATATGTCACCAACGGGTTAAATGGGTCAACTAGGTCAAATGAGTGTTGTTTTTCAAAACCTTGGGTCAACGTGTTTATTGAGCACCTAGGGTTGTTAAGTTTTTCTGAATACACGTAGTTATGTACTTGTGTGTTCTAGGTAACTTCTGGAGGTTGTCTTTCCGCTCACTGTTAGCCTTTATTATTGTTCGTTGCGCATCAGGTGAGTCCATGCCTTACTTTTAAACACTCTCTCTTTTGGGGGAGATAGCATACTTGTTTACAAACACATTACTGTTGTAGGTTGTGTACAGTGTAACATAGTGTAATTTACCTTGAAAGTCCTCACACTTTCGGATCGTTAATATTTGTTACTAGTGGGAAATGCTGGGTAGTACTACTGGGCCTGACAAGCCCCACCCATGCGACTCGTGGTCAAACGGGTGCAATATTGTCCTAAACACAAACATCATCACAACTTGGTAGGTTGTGATGGGAGGCAAACAAACGAAACATATGTCAGCTTCGATCGCGAAATCACTATTGTTATTACTTATAAATCTTGATTAGCTATCTAATTCAATGCACCTCTTATATTTTATAACTATTACTGTTTATGTTAAACGCAAACTCTTGAACTCACCAGCCGTTGTGTTGACTCTTTTAGTATGTTATTCTTAAGTCGACCACTTTGATTGCCACTAGGAGCACATCACACCCCAACATGCTTTGCAAAGTTTCTTATTATGTCAAGATTTGTTTTATTATTTATAAGTTTTAAATAATGGTTTGGCGCGTGTTTTCGCCAATGTTACATTTTAAGTACTTTGGGTTTGATTTACATACAAACGCTTCCGCACAGTTTTCAGTTTTAAACTCCGATTGACTTTTCGTTCTAAATAACTAATGATTGGGATCCTGGTTTGTTCACACGCCTCACGGTAAAACCCCGCACGTGGATTTTGAGGGTGTGACATTCAAATATGGTTTTGACTTCATCACTTTTAATCTGTTTTAGATCGTCCTTTTTCTCAAAATCTAAAATTGGTTTGTATTCTAATCTCAAATTAATTATAACAATTATATTATTTTAATTTTTTTACACTAACAATATGTAATTTATAAAGTCGATGTATATTCACATACATACATACATGGATACATGCATACATGCATACATGCATACATACATGCATACATGCATACATGCATACATGCATCCATGCATCCATGCATCCATGCATCCATGCATCCATGCATCCATGCATACATGCATCCATGCATCCATGCATACATGCATCCATGCATACATGCATCCATGCATACATGCATCCATGCATCCATGGATACATGCATCCATGCATGCATGGATACATGCATCCATGCATGCATGGATACATGCATCCATGCATGCATGGATACATGCATCCATGCATGCATGGATGCATGATGCATCCATGCATACATGGATACATGCATCCATGGATACATGCATCCATGCATGCATGGATACATGCATCCATGCATGCATGGATACAGGCATGCATGCATCCATGCATCCACGCATCCACGTATCCAGGCATCCATACATCCACGCATTCACGTATCCAAGCATCCACGCATCCATGCATCCACGCATCCATGCATCCACGCATCCATGCATCCACGCATCCAAGCATCCACGCATCCATGCATCCACGCATCCATGCATCCACGCATCCATGCATCCACCCGCCCATGCATGCACCCATCCATGCATGCACCCATCCATATATGCATCCATCCATGCATGCATCCATCCATGCATGCATGCATACATCCATCCATGCATGCGTCCATCCATGCATGCGTCCATCCATGCATGCGTCCATCCATGCATGCGTCCATCCATGCATGCATCCATCCATGCATGCATCCATCCATGCATGCCTCCATCCATGCATGCATCCATCCATGCATGCATCCATCCATGCATGCATCCATCCATGCATGCATCCATCTGTGACAACCCGAGTTTTCGGAAAATACTATTAAACAAATTTTCACCGTTTATCATAAATTGAACCAATTTATTTTATTTAAGGGTAATAATAATAATAATAATAATTATAATAATAATATAATAATAATAATAATAATAATAATAATAATAATAATAATAATAATAATAATAATAATAGTTGAGGGGTTGTATTGTTATTTTTGAAACTTTAAAAAAATGAGTTTGGACATAAAATAAACACAAGTTCAAACCCCAGGGACCATTTCTGTAATTAACCAAAACCCAACCCATTTCCCCCCGTCGACCCCCTCGCCGTCCGGCCACCCTCCGGCCAACTCCGGCGACTCTTCAAACACCCAAACGGACGTGGTTTTGACCAAAATAACAATCCCGACACACTCTCGTGGATAAACCGAACTCGGGCCACCTTTCAATTTAATAAACCGAGTGTTAAATCCACTAAAACCGACTAATTCCATTGTCGGCCAAATGATCGAGTCACGGTCGCCACTAACGACTATAATAACCAAATTAATTGACTATAAATAGACCTGCATCTTCTACTGATCGATTGCTCAATTCACAATCAATTAAAACACACACAGACACCACGTTTGATCACCATCACCATCCGCGACCGGTTCTTCGAGGGTTCATCATCAAATCGACATCTTTGTGGTAATTAAACACACCCTTATGCTCGTTTTCACACGGGGATCAAAAGCCCCATGTTTATTTCTGTGATTATTGGCGAATTGGGTTTCGATTTTGGATTCAAAGATCTAGGGTTCTTCGGATTCGGGGGAATTGTAAAGGGTGTGTTTAAAAGATTAAAAACCCGGGTATTACCGCGGCTTAGGCCTTTGGTTCACCGGTTAAGCACATGATCCCCATCCGAGAGGTCCCGGGTTCGACCCCGGGCCACAACATTTATTTTTTTACAAGCCTTCTAAGCTTTTAAAAATTACGAAAAAATACCTAAAAATTATAAAAATCATTTTATAAAAGCTGTTTATTTTTAAACCACCAAATTAATTTACTGGAATTTATTTCTTAAAAATATCATAACATTTATTTCTAATAATTCCAAAACAAAGGATATAATCAAACTAACTTTTATAGATTATTTATTAACACGTTACATATTCAATAATACAACCGTATTATGTTCCTAATTTAACTTATTACCAATCATTTGTTTCAAATAATGAAACTTTTGATCCGATAAAATTTCAAATATATATTCAACCTTTATATTTAAATAGTTTTCATTTAAGATAATTAAATGAATAGTCTTTTTAGTTGAATCAAAACATAAATAATTACGTTAAAAACATATTATCTATAAAAAGCCTCGAATTCTTATCGAAACCCTAGTTCATGTATAATCATTAAACCTTATTAATAACCTAAATCTTAAAGTATATATATATAAATGTTTAGGTACTTCGTGAAGGCGTTCGTTGAAACATCAATTATTATCTTATTCAATCATCGTATATACATACGCCAAGTGAGTTTCACGGCCCCTTTTTACTTTCTTTCCTTTTTGGGGGAGAAAACATGCAAACATATTTTATGAATGGTTGCCAGTATTATTGATATCGCTTGTTACGTTAGTGCAAACACACAACATGTCCTCACACAGTCGAACCGTTAGTAATGGGATTAGCGAGGTAATTTTGAGTAGTACTACTGGGTCTGACAAACCCCGCCCGGGCTAGTCGCGCTAGCTTGATTGGAGGTCAAACGGGTGCTGAATTGACCTAACACATTGTCATGGTCTGACGAGACATGACGGGATACAACAAACACAAACAGGACGTAAACAGTCAGCTTCGGTTCGAAACGCTAAGTAACAAGAACAGAGGCTAGCTACCTAACGATATGCAATATATACTAAACCATTGAAACGCAAACTATGGATACGCTTACAAACATATTTTTTTTTAAAACCTGTGAACTCACCAACTTTATGTTGACACATTTTAGCATGTTTTCTCAGGTCACAGAAACGCACAAGATTAAGAACTCAGCTAGGATGCATGCATGGCATACATCACAACACAACTGGTTTAATTTGTGAAACGCTATTGATTCTTATGGTTAAAACGCATGTTGAAACGATTTACTGTTGATTTCTATATTTGAAATGCTTCCGCAAGTCTGAAACACTCATGTTTGATTTAAACAACTAATCACTTAATGTTATGTTTTGTAATTACTGTGTTTGGTGTAACTGATGCTTATCTAAGATCCTGGTGTGTCACACGCCTGACGGTAAAACCCCGTTAGCGGATTTTGAGGGTGTGACAGATTGGTATCAGAGCATTAGTTATAGCGAACTAAAATGGACTTGCATCTCATTTGCATTGCATTTTAGACTATAACTGGATTTGCATTAGTTACACACACATAGATTTCTAAGCTATGTTTACTTAATCTGGATGCTTGAAAACTTTTACTTTAACACACGGGAGGGTTTGAGTGCCTAATTCAAGTGATTTCAAACTCCAAAACCTCGATTGTTATTGATGGTTTTCAAAGTCTCGTCAAAGTCTGTGTCCCACTACTGAATACATGCAATGCTGGAAGAGTAAGATGCCTGTATCTCGGGGTGTTCTGTCTAGGCAAGGTATTCGCATATATCCAAATCAACCGATGGACCTGTTTACCTTACCTGGGAACCCTTGGGATGAGTATCTGCTTATAGGTACGCATGTTTTCAACAAAGTTGTGGTTGACTAAATACTTTGATTAGTCAACGTACTCGCTTTGATTCACGAATCAAACGAATACACTCTGAACATCTCATTGTCGTATTCTTGTCCTTGATTTCGTTTTCCCAATTTAAACTATCCAAGATTTGAACACCACAGCAAATTCTATCGTACTCGTGTCTACTTGCAACATGCCCTATCATCTTCGCTAATCTTAACAGATAGCACTCGGTACTTGACAAGGTATGTTATCACGAATGGGAGGAACCATGAATGACCATGCAAAGCAAATTAGAATTACGGGTGCACACGTAATTGTAATTTGTCGTGCATGAGAATTCTGGTAACTCTATTAGGTGATAACAGTCATAGTCAGTACAAATTTTCATTTCTATACTTGGAGACATAAAGTCTCGGTTCTCACGAAACCTCGCTATCGATATGCAAATAAATCCTTCATTTCTACTAGTATGAAACAAATTATTGTTATCAATAGTTGTTATTCGATAGTGACTGTCATGTATTGTGAATACGTAGAATCATGTCTGGACGAAGAGTTGGACGCCCACGTAGACAAGAAAACATTAATCTAACACAAGCTGAACTCGATGCTATCATAAATGAGCGTGTTGCTGAAGCGCTCGAGGCGTTCGAACAGACCAGGAACCAAAATCAAAACAACAATATCAACCAAAACCAAAACCAAGGAGGTCAAGCAGTCTGCACTTTCAAGATGTTCATGGACTGCAAACCTCATTCCTTCAAAGGCTCCGAAGGTGTTGTTACCCTTCTTCGTTGGATTGAGAAACTGGAATCCGCCTTTGCAATGTGTAACTGTCCAGCAGAAAACCGTGTCAAGTATGCTTCTGGCACTTTGGAAGGACCAGCTTTGACATGGTGGAACTCACAGGTCCAAACCTTAGGACTTGATGCTGCTAACAGTATGCCTTGGGAAGACTTCAAAATTTTGATGAAAGAAGAGTATTGCCCTCGAAACGAGGTTCAGAAACTGGAGGCAGAATTTTGGAATTTGAAGATGGTTGGTTCTGACATTGAGGAGTACACGACTCGTTCACACGAGTTGGCAGCATTATGTCCTCAGATGGTGACTCCGGCCTACAAACGGATCGAAAAGTACATTGATGGCCTGGCTCCTCAAATCCAGGCTAGTGTAATGGCTGCTGATCCTGTCACTATCCAGCAGGCCATCCGACTGGCTCATAAACTCACCGACCAGGCAGTGGCACAGGGCACCTTGCCTAAACGTGGTGCTGCTTCTGGTTCATCAGATCATAAGAGGAAATGGGATGGTAACCACAGCAAGTCTTCAAGCTCCAATAACACCCAACAACAACCAATCAGAAAATTTGATTCATCAAGACAGTTTACCAACAACAACCAAAACAACAACAACAACAATTATGGCCAGGGACCGAGCAACTACGCGGGCAAGAGTCCTAAGTGTAACCGGTGCAACTTCCATCATCGTGGCCCATGTGATCGACTCCGTTGCCAGAGATGTGGAAAGATGGGTCATGCAGCCAAAGACTGCCGGGGTGAACTAATGACTCCGCAACAACAACTCCAACAACAACGACAGGGTGGAGTGACTAGAGGCTGCTATAAGTGTGGTAAGGAGGGCCACTACATGAAGGATTGCCCGCAGCTAAAGAATGGAAACAAGGATAATAACGGGGGCAATGCCAAGGGTCGCGCATTCGTGATCGGTTCCGGCGAGGCAAGGGATGACCAGAATGTGGTTACTGGTACGTTTCCCCTGAATGGTTGTTTTGCTTCTATACTATTTGATACTGGAGCCGATAGGAGTTTCATATCCTTAAAGTTCTGTAGTCTTTTAAATGATATTCCTTCTGCCTTAGAATCCAAATATACCGTAGAATTGGCTGACGGTAAACAAATCCATGTAACACACATTCTTAGAGATTGTAAGATAGAACTCGCTGGTCATACTTTCGCTATAGATCTTATGCCTGTTACACTAGGAAGTTTCGACGTTGTGGTAGGCATGGATTGGCTCTCTAATCAGCAAGCAGAAGTCATATGTCACGAGAAGATCATACGAATCCCTGTTGGTGATGAAATTCTTACAGTCCAAGGCGATAGGAGTGGTGCAGTAATGGGTATTATCTCTTACATGAAGGCACAAAAGTTGTTACAAAAAGGACGTGTGGCTATTCTGGCGCTCGTCACCGACAAGCAGTCCGAGGAAAAGAAAATAGAAGACATTCCCGTGGTAAGAGATTTTCCAGAGGTGTTTCCAGAGGATCTTCCTGGACTACCACCTCATCGCCAAGTAGAATTTCAAATCGAACTGACTCCCGGTGCAGCCCCGATTGCTAGAGCACCTTATCGATTAGCACCAAACGAATTACAGGAGTTGTCATCACAACTTCAGGAGCTTTTAGATAAGGGCTTTATCCGACCTAGCTCATCACCTTGGGGAGCCCCTGTTCTCTTTGTTAAGAAGAAGGACGGCACTTTCCGAATGTGCATCGATTATAGAGAATTAAACAAAGTCACAGTCAAGAACCGATATCCTCTACCTCGTATCGACGACTTGTTTGATCAGCTTCAGGGATCAAGCTATTATTCGAAGATCGACTTGAGGTCTGGTTATCATCAACTCCGAGTTCGTGAGGAAGACATCTCCAAAACCGCATTCCGTACTCGTTATGGTCATTACGAGTTCTTGGTCATGCCTTTTGGGTTGACTAATGCACCTGCGGTATTCATGGACCTTATGAATCGCGTGTGCAAACCCTATCTCGATCAGTTTGTTATTGTGTTTATCGATGACATACTGATATACTCTAAGACCAAGGAGGACCATGAAGAGCATCTACGATTGATCTTGGAATTGTTGAAGAATGAGCAACTGTACGCCAAATTCTCTAAGTGTGACTTTTGGATACGTGAAGTGCAATTCCTAGGTCATGTTGTTAATGAGAAGGGAATACATGTTGATCCTTCAAAGATTAAAGCAATCAAGGAATGGCCGGCACCAAAGACGCCTACTGAGGTGCGACAATTCCTTGGTTTGGCAGGCTATTACCGGAGGTTCATCGAAGGATTTTCAAAATTGGCGCAACCTTTGACTGCCCTAACTCATAAGGGAATAACTTATAAGTGGGGCAACAAAGAGGAAACAGCGTTTCAGACACTTAAAGACAAACTCTGCAGCGCACCAATTCTAGCATTACCAAAAGGAACTGATGACTTCGTTGTTTACTGTGATGCATCCATCCAAGGTTTGGGATGTGTACTGATGCAACGCGACAAAGTCATAGCTTATGCATCTAGACAACTCAAGGTGCATGAGAAGAACTACACCACGCATGATCTGGAACTAGGAGCTGTAGTGTTTGCCTTGAAGATCTGGAGGCACTACTTATATGGAACCCGGTGCACGATCTATACGGATCATAAGAGCCTCCAGCACATATTTAACCAGAAGGAACTGAATATGCGGCAACGACGATGGTTAGAATTACTCAATGATTATGATTGTGTGATCAAGTACCATCCGGGAAAGGCTAATGTGGTAGCGGATGCCCTTAGTCGTAAGGAAACCCTAAAGCCTCGTCGGGTGCGCGCATTACAAATGACTATCCAATCTGATCTACCAACACAAATCAAAGCTGCTCAATCTGAGGCCTTGAAGGCGGAGAATCTGAAGGCAGAATCCATGCGCGGCATGGAGAAACAGTTGGAGGTTAGAAGTGATGGAATCCGTTATTTTATGAAACGGATCTGGGTACCACAGCACGGGAACCTGCGAGAGTTGATAATGGATGAAGCCCATAAGTCCCGTTACTCGATCCATCCAGGTTCAGACAAGATGTATCAGGACCTGAAAGAATTTTACTGGTGGCCGAGAATGAAAGCGGAGATAGCCACGTACGTAAGCAGATGCCTGACTTGTTCCAAGGTTAAGGTGGAATACCAGAGACCATCCGGCTTACTCCAACAACCGGAAATCCCAGTGTGGAAATGGGAGCAGATCTCAATGGACTTCATCACGAAGTTACCTAGGACTCCCAGCGGATGCGATACCATTTGGGTTATAGTAGATCGCTTAACGAAATCCGCACACTTTCTGGCAATCCGAGAGACTGATCGAATGGAAAAGCTAACACGTATCTATTTAAGGGAAATAGTCTCTCGGCATGGCGTACCAATATCTATCATTTCTGATCGTGACGCTCGGTTCACTTCTCACTTCTGGCAATCATTACAACGATCATTAGGAACGCGGCTGGATATGAGTACTGCATATCACCCGCAGACCGATGGTCAAAGTGAGCGTACAATCCAAACACTGGAAGACATTTTGCGTGCCTGTGTGATCGATTTTGGCAGCAGTTGGGAAACTCATCTACCATTAGTTGAGTTCTCCTATAATAACAGTTATCACACTTCGATCAAGGCAGCTCCATTTGAGGCATTGTATGGACGAAAGTGCCGATCACCTATCTGTTGGGCAGAAGTAGGAGAAAGCCAACTCACAGGACCTGAACTGGTGCACGAAACGACTGAGAAGATCGTGCAAATTCGTAACCGTATGGCGGCAGCACGTGATCGACAAAAGAGTTACGCCGACAAGCGCCGGAAGCCATTGGAGTTCCAGGTTGGTGACAAAGTACTACTGAAGGTCTCACCCTGGAAGGGTGTAATACGCTTTGGAAAGCGTGGGAAGTTAAGCCCAAGATACGTGGGACCATTCGAGATTGTCAAACGGATTGGCCCAGTAGCCTATCAGTTGAGTTTACCTGAAGAACTCAGGGGGATACATGATGTGTTTCACGTATCCAATCTGAGGAAATGTCTGTCTGATGAATCATTGATCGTGCCTTTGGAGGAACTAAAGATAGATGATCAACTGCATTTCATCGAGGAACCAGTGGAGATCATGGATCGGGAGGTCAAGACACTAAAGCGTAGCAAAATTCCCATTGTGCGCGTAAGATGGAACTCTAAACGGGGACCAGAATTTACATGGGAACGGGAGGATCAGATGAAGTCTAAATATCCGCACCTGTTCGTAGATATACCTTCAGAACCTAACTCCAACTGAATTTCAGTGCGTGTGATAGCTCAGATAATACAGATGGTTTCATGGTCACCTTCTGATAAACAAAAGTACTAGAAACATTCAAGATATTCCCAAATCAGAAAGGAAACCTAAGATTCTTCTTGATGAAGATCATGTGGTGAATGTGATGGTGTGTGACAACTGTCACTAACTAGTATGACAGATAGTATTAAGCTCGCTAACTCACTGTGTGTATTAACTGTCCTCATAGTTTATTCATCGGTTAAACCGAATTTTCCGTATACTAGTTTATTTACTCCAGTGTTCCAATTTTCGGGACGAAAATTTCTGCAACAAGGGGATAATGTGACAACCCGAGTTTTCGGAAAATACTATTAAACAAATTTTCACCGTTTATCATAAATTGAACCAATTTATTTTATTTAAGGGTAATAATAATAATAATAATAATTATAATAATAATAATAATAATAATAAAAATAATAATAATAATAATAATAATAATAAAGTTGAGGGGTTGTATTGTTATTTTTGAAACTTTAAAAAAATGAGTTTGGACATAAAATAAACACAAGTTCAAACCCCAGGGACCATTTCTGTAATTAACCAAAACCCAACCCATTTCCCCCCGTCGACCCCCTCGCCGTCCGGCCACCCTCCGGCCAACTCCGGCGACTCTTCAAACACCCAAACGGACGTGGTTTTGACCAAAATAACAATCCCGACACACTCTCGTGGATAAACCGAACTCGGGCCACCTTTCAATTTAATAAACCGAGTGTTAAATCCACTAAAACCGACTAATTCCATTGACGGCCAAATGATCGAGTCACGGTCGCCACTAACGACTATAATAACCAAATTAATTGACTATAAATAGACCTGCATCTTCTACTGATCGATTGCTCAATTCACAATCAATTAAAACACACACAGACACCACGTTTGATCACCATCACCATCCGCGACCGGTTCTTCGAGGGTTCATCATCAAATCGACATCTTTGTGGTAATTAAACACACCCTTATGCTCGTTTTCACACGGGGATCAAAAGCCCCATGTTTATTTCTGTGATTATTGGCGAATTGGGTTTCGATTTTGGATTCAAAGATCTAGGGTTCTTCGGATTCGGGGGAATTGTAAAGGGTGTGTTTAAAAGATTAAAAACCCGGGTATTACCGCGGCTTAGGCCTTTGGTTCACCGGTTAAGCACATGATCCCCATCCGAGAGGTCCCGGGTTCGACCCCGGGCCACAACATTTATTTTTTTACAAGCCTTCTAAGCTTTTAAAAATTACGAAAAAATACCTAAAAATTATAAAAATCATTTTATAAAAGCTGTTTATTTTTAAACCACCAAATTAATTTACTGGAATTTATTTCTTAAAAATATCATAACATTTATTTCTAATAATTCCAAAACAAAGGATATAATCAAACTAACTTTTATAGATTATTTATTAACACGTTACATATTCAATAATACAACCGTATTATGTTCCTAATTTAACTTATTACCAATCATTTGTTTCAAATAATGAAACTTTTGATCCGATAAAATTTCAAATATATATTCAACCTTTATATTTAAATAGTTTTCATTTAAGATAATTAAATGAATAGTCTTTTTAGTTGAATCAAAACATAAATAATTACGTTAAAAACATATTATCTATAAAAAGCCTCGAATTCTTATCGAAACCCTAGTTCATGTATAATCATTAAACCTTATTAATAACCTAAATCTTAAAGTATATATATATAAATGTTTAGGTACTTCGTGAAGGCGTTCGTTGAAACATCAATTATTATCTTATTCAATCATCGTATATACATACGCCAAGTGAGTTTCACGGCCCCTTTTTACTTTCTTTCCTTTTTGGGGGAGAAAACATGCAAACATATTTTATGAATGGTTGCCAGTATTATTGATATCGCTTGTTACGTTAGTGCAAACACACAACATGTCCTCACACAGTCGAACCGTTAGTAATGGGATTAGCGAGGTAATTTTGAGTAGTACTACTGGGTCTGACAAACCCCGCCCGGGCTAGTCGCGCTAGCTTGATTGGAGGTCAAACGGGTGCTGAATTGACCTAACACATTGTCATGGTCTGACGAGACATGACGGGATACAACAAACACAAACAGGACGTAAACAGTCAGCTTCGGTTCGAAACGCTAAGTAACAAGAACAGAGGCTAGCTACCTAACGATATGCAATATATACTAAACCATTGAAACGCAAACTATGGATACGCTTACAAACATATTTTTTTTTAAAACCTGTGAACTCACCAACTTTATGTTGACACATTTTAGCATGTTTTCTCAGGTCACAGAAACGCACAAGATTAAGAACTCAGCTAGGATGCATGCATGGCATACATCACAACACAACTGGTTTAATTTGTGAAACGCTATTGATTCTTATGGTTAAAACGCATGTTGAAACGATTTACTGTTGATTTCTATATTTGAAATGCTTCCGCAAGTCTGAAACACTCATGTTTGATTTAAACAACTAATCACTTAATGTTATGTTTTGTAATTACTGTGTTTGGTGTAACTGATGCTTATCTAAGATCCTGGTGTGTCACACGCCTGACGGTAAAACCCCGTTAGCGGATTTTGAGGGTGTGACACCATCCATGATTTTAGGATTATCATGATTTTAGATATAAGCGCTCGGATTATCATAGATATGCACACATGCTTTATTGATTTGTTATTATATCGTCATGATAATATTATTGAACATATGATATTTAATAAGTCGCGGATATCAAGTAAAACAAATACGTTAGAAGTATTTGAATAAAAATTATCATAAAATGAAAAATATTATATCATGATTAATGATATATTATTAGTATATTGTTACATATACCATAACATGATAAAATACAATATTAAATTTTAACACAATATTGTTTTGTTGTTGTTGTTGTTAATTTTTCAATAAAAATCATTACTATTAATATTATTATATTTTTTATTATATTTTTAGACATATTAAATAATGTCATTTACTAACAAATTTAGTAATAAATACTAAAGTTATCAACTACCCAAAATGCTCCTAGAAAATATAACTATTAGTTATTATAAATATTACTTGTATACTTAATTATTTAAATAGTATATAATAAATTTAAATGTCATTTTCAAGTATTACAAATAATATGATATTTAATGTATTCAATTAAATAATATCATATTATTAAATAATATTATAATAATATGTATTAAATAGTGTATTAAGTAAAAGAGTTTATTAAATAGGGATAAAAATAAAAATATTGCAAAAGATACTTGTACTCTATGTTTAAAATATTGTATTAGGCGTCTTACAATTTGAGTAAAAGTACTATATTGTCCTCTTAAAATGTATTATATTATAGTATAGATATAAATATATATAATATGTATAATGTATAATTTTTGCTATACCAAAAAATCCTTATAACCACAACTCTCTTGTGTACAATTCATGAGAGATGAGAGAAATGGTAATTTTATAGGTTTCATATAGATAAAATGAGTATGTACCTACGAGTTTAATTTATAGTTTCTTTTGAGGCCTAATTGATTTCGTCATCTGTGATGCGCTGATGATCGGCATTCATGATTGTTTACAACCAATATGTTACTTAACCACTAGTTTAACTCTATCCAATGGTAGAGCTTGACGTACTATGTAGAGGGAGCCAAAAGTTACCAGACCTATAATTTTTTTTCTTATCGCTACGTTAATGGGAGGGGGGACTCGAAACGTATAAAATTTCCATACGAAATATGCATAATTTTTCATTTCTAAGGAAAAAAATAGGACGGGCCAAACCCCTCAGGCCACTTAAAAGCTCCGCCCATGACTCCATCTAGCTAGTTAGTTTATTTTGTCATCTGAAGCTACAAGTTAAAAGTCTTTGTTTCTCTTTCATCATAATATCCGGTCTCATTCTCCCTCCCTACTTTATTTACTCCTATAATTTTTTGAATATCATCACAGGTATTATTATCAATTCACATTTGTTCATCAATTATGTAAATATTGTATAATATATAATGTATTTTCTAGGGTTATAATTTTTGGAACAGCCTAAAATGCAAACATGAATTTAATCACATTTTGAATTTTCCAGTCTAACTTGTTTAGTTGATTGGAAGTATTCAGATTGACGTGATCATTAATCAAATTGGTCATCTTCGAGTTGTACTAATGTTAAACACGTCGACATTGTTTCAAATTAGAACAAAAATATGATACATTGTAAGTATTGGCTGTCAAACCGTTTAGGATTACATGGTTTTAATTGTGTGCAAATTAGAATTGATGTCTTTGAGACGGCTAGATATATCAGTCATATTCAAATTAATTAAGTCAACTTCTCAACCTAGACACGAAACAATTATCAACCTTGGTACTTTCATAACAAGTTGAGTAACCTTTACTCTCAAGACTATACGTTTATATGTTTGTCAGCTTTCTTAGGGTGGTGTGGGTGCCCATGCCACACCCATCACACTACACCACACACCAATCAATCAAATATTTACACGTCACATCACACAAGACCACACCAATTTTTTTTGGGGACTCACACAACATCACACCACATCAAATTTTTTTATTTTAATTAAAAATATGACTTCATTAAAAAACATTAAATTATAACTAAGATATGATAAAAATATAAAAGACAAGCTTATAAAAACATTAAAAAAAACCCTCATATGATTATGTAGAAACCAAAAAGACAAGCTTTTAAAATATGCTACACCTTCATCATCTTTCACATCTTCTCTCTATCTCTCTGTAAATTATTATCTACTTCATCATCATACCCAACTCAATTCTCCAAGAAAATGACAGATGAAATAACAATTTGCAGATGGAAACATCCTCTTTAGATATGTTACCACCATGGCTCGAGACCCTTCTGACCGACAAGTTCTAGTCGTTGGGGTGTGTATGTGTGGAGGGGGGGGGGGGTAACGGTCGAAAAGAGGACCGTTGAAACGGTCTTTTGATAGCGTGGGTGGCGGTGTGGCTTGGTGTGTACCCACCGTGCCCCGTGCAAAAACTTGCGGCGTGGGGACCGGCGGCGGTATTGCCGCGCGGCGCCGGCCCCCGCCGAGTCCTAACAGCGATAACTCCCCACCACCCTTAATCATCATTATTGACCAAAGTATTTGATATATTCTTTGAATACCGTTTGGAAAACGAAAGCAAATTTACGAACCAGAAAAAAAATCAACCCATTATCATTGTGAATTATTGCTAGCAAATGAATTATGTAACACAAAGAAATCAACCCATTATCATTGTGAATTGTTGCACATTAGATTATTAGTCCTGAGATCTAAAAAACTTTAAACATACAAATAATGGGGTGATATAAATATACCATCGTACCCCGTCTTTTTTCTTGATATACCGCCCCATTATCAATCAATACCTATTAATTATATCAATCAACCCCATTATTGACATCAATCAATTAATAATGAATCATTAGAAAGTCGGTAACCAGTGCGACGAGGTATGAACTTTATGTTTAATGAGTTTAAACTGTTATTTTTTTCACATTCCTATGCAATTTCATATCTACCTATATACATATCTACATATTATAATAAAATAGTAACTTGTTATGACACGTGTCATCATAATTCTTCTTATCAAAATTTTTACGCATCTCTCTCTTATTAAATAATTACCTTAATTACTAATAATATCATTAACATTTTTTAGATTAAATATTCTTTTATAAATTAAGAAAAAAAATTTTTTATTAACGTTATTTCTAAATAAACACATTTTGATAAATAATATTTTTTCTAAAATATTAAACTTTTTTAAAAAATATGATATATTATAAAATTAGTGTTTTTAAAAAGTAAATTATTTAAAAACCCAAAATAATTTAATTTAGGAGTTATGATAATGAATATTTTAAAAAATATATTTTTATACGGTTTGTTTTAGAACAACATATTATTTTTTTGAAAAAAAAATTAAAAATAAAGTTAGTTGATATCACTGTTTTATTACTTATACTACTTACTCATACGTAATTTCAGTCATATCATATCTTGGGATATCATTTTATTTTTCATAAATTTTATTATAATAATTTTTATTTATTCAACTCGTGTAATACACAGGTTTTCTAAAGCTAGTTTTATATATAAATTTTTTTTTTGTTAGGTTTCAGTTAAGTTACTCTAATCGATATCTTTTTTATAATTCTTTTACTATGAAAAATATGAATGTTCACTGTAATGTATACAAAACATTTTAATATATTTAAGAAAAATATTTATTTATTTTTTTGGTCCACGTTACTTGAATATTCTCAATATTATTTGTTTTTATCTAACGTGACACATGATAATTTACAAACAAATCTTTGCCAAATATACGACAAAATACATAAACATTTACATGTCACATAGTCCCATCTTATTTTTATAATAACTAGCTGAAAATCGGGCGTAACGCGCGTGCACGTATGGCTCAAATAATCCATCATAGCCGTATATGCATTACAAATCAAACCGTAGGCTCAGAATCGAATTACAGTTACGACTGCAGACCATAGTAGATTGTCACGCCATGGTAATTGATAATATTTTTTGAATACAATTGTAGCGAAACAGACACTACAACAACTAACACCTTAAGGTAAATATAATTTGGCACTAACCGGGTTCACAACCGCTATCCGGTTATAGCTGCATGCCGTAAACGATTGCCAAGCCATGACAACCAACACAGGTTTGCATTCCAATCATAGCCACGGAAATGAAAACTGACTGAACATACCCAAATATAGGTAGTCTCAGACGAGCGACAGCTCGTCGTCATTGACATCTCTACCGCGACACAAAGAAAATAATGAACAGGAAGCGGTCTTAGAAAAGGCAAAACCTCATCATCATCGACAATTAACAAACCAACCAGACCAGCATCACTGCCGTTACTGCCGCTAGCATCAAGATATCATCAGCAGTCTTAAATGGGGCAAATCAACCCGGTTACCTTCACCACCGTCACCACCACCACCATCGACATCAAGCCGATAACAGGGTAAAGCCAACCCCGGCGACAACATTGAGGGGAGCTCGGGAAGACAAGACAAGCACCGGTCTGAGAAGAACAACCGGGAAGCGGCCTTGATGACGACAGGGCAACCAGATTTCGAAACCCTAAAGGGTAACCAGTGCGCGCCATCTGGTAGGAGCCCCATCGGACAACACCGAAAACCCTAGTTTCCCCTGGACGATTCCAGCAGCCCCATGACTACCGCGACAACCGCAACATCAACGATAACGATGATACCAACCACAGACCCGCGAACAGCCGCCACGCAGCCAAAAACCCTAAATCAAAACCCAAAACAAACTGGGCAAGAATACAACAGATGCGCGAAGCCACGACCAAAATCAGCGTAGATCAGCAACCAACAAAGGGCCGAAGACCGTCAGGTAATGACCGTATGCTACCAAAGCGGCGGCCAACCACCACCAACCATACCTTCTCCTCTATAAAACCAACTGGATGAGCTCTATTTCTCTCCCTACAAAACCACCGCAAATACCCCGTCGCCGCCATCGTCACCATTCCACCAACAAACGCTGGGAGGCGGTGAAAATGCCACCGCTACCGCCAACTTTGCTATCGACGCCAACCACTAGCACACCCACAAAAACCTAAACAAACCGTCTCACTTTACATATAACCACACAAGGAGAGGGGCAAAATTGACGAGTCAACAAACCTCTGTGGCAAAACCACAAACACAAAACAATAACTATTCCTCACACTTCTTTTTACATATTACTAGAGCTTGATCCCCGACGCGCGTTGCGCATCATAGGGACGGAGTCTGAGCCTTAAACAGTTGTTAAAATAATGTTTGTGTCATCACAATCACAACATATCAGTATAGCGCAGCTCAGAACCATATACGGTTGCGGTTGCACACCGTAAACGGTTGCCAAGCCAAGACAACCGACGTTGGTTATGGTGTATCATCATAGCCACGAAACAAATAAAGAAAAAGGCCTCAGACGGACAAACATCCATCATCATCGGCACCAACAAACCACAATCTAAGCCATCAGGAACAGATCACCAACAACAAACAAAGTATGACCTGACTATAACCTGCAAAGCAACAGTCCCAGAAGAGGTAAAACCTAACATCATAAAAGTCTCAGATGAATACACATTCATCATCTTGGACATAAGCAACAAACAATAGCAAAGTTTCAGTGGATGGAATCATTACAAGAACGGGTCATCACTTGTACACAATGTTTCACAAAGTGTCCGTGGACAAACAACTTTTACGCATTGTTCACCGGTATAACAACTGTTCATCTAGTAGTTGCCTTATTAATAGATGGGATAATTTCATATAACGCGTGTATACCAACATCTCAGAGGAGCTAAAGCTCCATATCATCGACAATATGAGTAACAAAGTCGCAGATAATGAGGTAAATATCATAACATCATCAACAACCACTATCCAAACAACAGCCCTACTAAGGTCTGAAAAACCCCCATATCTCACCAAAAAAGACCAAAACATCAGCGACAACCATACTCCCAAACACCAACACGAAACACACCTGAAAACCCCAATATCCCACAGAATATACCAAAACATCATCGACAATGACAATCCAAACACCAAGTCCAATCAGACTTGAAAACCCCAATATGAAACCAAAACAGAACTATATGAAAGCTGACACCCGGTTGGAGCCGACATGCAACCACCAAGGTTGTCACCGGCAAGAAGGGAAGCGTGGAGATCAAGATCAGAGGCACAATAGGAGCCTCCAAACGACCGGGGAAAGCACCAATCAAGGGTCGAAATAGAGACCCGCGGGATGTCCAACCTCCCCCTCACACCCCCACACCCAAGAAACGCCCGTCTCATCCACCACCCCCATCATCATGCCGGACAAACCGGTATAACCGAAGTGATTAGACGCAACGGTGGAAGAAGGGCGTGAGGCGGCAGAGAGCGGCGACCGGCAGCGGCTGAGAGCGGCGATCGAAAGAGGAAGAGGGGAGGCGTTCCAAGGAAGAAATGAGGTGAAAACTCTCTTTATAATCTGAATGAGCATCATGTGCTTGTACACAATGCTTCACCAAGTACACATGGATAAACACCGTAGATACGGAAATGAACGGCTGTGATCTATGAATTTTACTGTTCATCACACTCTATTTTTTATAATAGGATAATAGAAGTTAACAAACTTCTGTGGCAAAACCACAAACACAAAACAACAATTATTCCTCACACTTCTTTTGTCATATTATAGAATAGAATAGAATTTTAGTTTATGTGCAGCATTTTTGTCTCAATATAAAATTATGATTGCCTATGTATGTGCGTATTTAAATAATATTTATATGCAATTTATTATATTAATAATTTAAATTAGAGCTTAAGAAATATATTGTTTATATAAATTTAAACTAGAACATGCATTTATGTGATATTTTATTAATATTTATATTTGTATGAAATTAATTAAATATTTTATATGCAATTTCTAATATCAATAACTTAAATAAGAGTTAAGAAATATATTGTTTTATACAAATTTATATTAGATTAATGTATATAATTTGTGTTAGTAATCAAATATTATTATATGCAGTTTCTTATATCAATAATTTAAACGAGTGTTAAAATTATATATTATTTTAAATAATTTTAAATCAATATAAATAAAAGAGTTCAAGTAAAAAGAATAGTAAATCTAAACAATATAAGACATCAATATTTTTAATCAATATTTGAGATTAAGTTATAGGAAAATAAATTTGTTAAATGAGTTTTTAGGCATAGTTAGTTTCATTGACTTTTTTTAACTTTCTTATTTTTTTAAACATTCATAACTTTTATATACATCATTACTTTTTTTATTAAAGGTTACACTAGAAAATGAATGTTTTTAATCTTAATAAAAATACAGTATCGTTATATAAAAACATAATAATTTGTTTTATGTTATTCAGCTCATATGAAATCTACTCATCATTGTATATTTAGTGCAATTTATTGTATCGTTTTTATGGATATTGTGTTTTTTAGCACTATTGTATTTTTCTAAAATGATAAACTTTAAGATAATATAATGGTGAAATAACACTATTGTTTAGCTATAGTATGTAAAACATAATGATAAATTATCAACTAATTAATCTAAAATAATCAAAATTAATATACAACGTAAAACAGAATAATAAAATGTTTGCTTGTGCTTTTTGTTCATCATTGTGTTATACTTGACATATTGAGAATTAAAAAACAATAACATCATTGCTTACCTCTAGTTGTAATACACAATCACGAGATAACAACAAGTTTATATGATATACAAAAAAACGATAAAAATAATGCAAAATGATATAAAACGTAACACAATTATGAATATATATAACAAACAATTAAAAACATTTGACACGATAAACTGGTATTTGACACAATGATGTTACGTATTAAAAACAATGATTTAACATACTTGACACATTTACTAAAATGCTTTTACCTTTAAAACTATAAAAGTACACATGTCAAAACCATAATTCTTTTAATATATTTAGATTAAATACTTATTTTATAATAACTTTAAAGTAATATCCTATACTACATTACTACCTTACACACTGAATGCTTTACTCACCCATGAAGTTTATTAACTCTTTGAAATTTAAATCAAATGATGTTGATGAAATCTCTCTAATATAATAAAATGTTAATGAGTGGGACAAATGTTAGCATTATAGTTTTGTTTATCAAATATTTTCCACTTTTCTCTTATACTTAATAGTTACTATAATTACTAGTAATATTATTTCATTTCTTTATAGACTAAAACTACTTTCTAATAAATTAAAATATTCTTTTTATTGTTATTTATAAAGATATAAATTTTTATAAATTCTTTTTAAAAACATCAAAGTTTTTAAAAAATATAAAATATTTGTTTTTAAATAGTAAAATATTTATAAATAAAAATAATTAAAATTGGAATTTATAATAATGAATTTTTTTAAAATATTTATTTTAAAACAAAATGTTTAATTTTTTTAATAAAAATGTTTAAAGTTCACATCATTCTTTTATTACGTATATCCTTATTTGTTCGTAATTTTAATTATATTTATCTTAAAATATCATTTTATGATAAATAAAATTGTGTACTATTTAATAATTATATTCAACCCATGTAATACACGTGAATCACTATCTAGTTTTTATATCTTCACATATTAGAAGGTGTAGAATGTTATTTTCGTCCCTCACGTTTCGTTGAATTTGTCATTTCAATTCAAAAACTTCTTTTTCATTTCAATCACTGTAGTTTACCAAACGTTAACTCCATTAAAACCTCCATTAAATATTAGGCTATTTTACTCTTTTTAATACACTAGATATTCAATTAAAATAAATTAAACAATTAATATTCAATTATAACTAAAAAAAACATATTAAGCGACTAGTGAGACCGGGCGCTTGAAGTAACTCTAACCTATGTTGTTCGATTGAGATCTATTGTGGGATTTGAATTAATCTTCATGTTTTATTCGAAAGTGTGCTATTGTTCGATTGTGGTCTATTGTTGGCACGTTTTGTTTGATTGAGGTATGCTCTTATCACGTTCGAACAAATATGACAATATCAAAACTCAATCAAACAAAGCGTGACAATAGCAAACATCAATCTCACAACAGACCTCAATCGAACAATGGTACAAGTTCGAATAAAACGTGAAGATTAATTGAAATCAAACAGTAGACCTTCATCGAACAAAATGAGTTAGAGTTAATCGAAGATTTTAAATCAAAGTGTCCGGTTTCACTAGTAGTTTCATGTGTTTTTTTAGTTTTAATTGAATATTAAATGATTACTTTGTTTTAATTAGATAATTACGGTGTTGAAAAAGACAAAAATACCCTCATATTTAACGGAAGTTTTAACGGTGTTTTTAAAATGGATGAAAATCACAAAATTTGATAAAATACAGTGATCAAAATGGCAAACAAAATTTTTGAATTGAAATAACAAATTAAACAAAAAGAAAAGGACGAAAACGCCATTTTACTCTATTAAAAAAGAAAAAAAAAAGAAGCTACGTCACCTGTTCTTAAATATGGCGATTCTTGTCGCTACCAATCTAGCCAAATGTGATCCATAAGAGTAAAATGTGTTTAACCCAGATGAAAAAAACAACTAAATCAGTACACATTTGAGATTTGGGATAAAATACATAATGCCTTACATGTTTTTACTGTTTTATATACATTAATCTACAATTCCATATAAAAATATTTAATTAATTACACACAAATATAAACATTAATCCATATTGAAATTAGTTTTTCCCCTACAATCCATCTCAGAAACTTTAAAGTCTCTCACTACCTCCCTCGTCTTGCTTCAGTTTTCGACTCTTTCGAAACCTCATACCTTCTTCGATTTGCTAATAAACATTCTTTCATCCTATTCTTTCTTATTCTCTACTTTCGGTAGTCAGCTTCAAAAAAAACTGTCCAACGCGGATAGCACTCTATCGTCTAACATGAGCTCCCATTAAGTATGTTCGTGTCAAGTATTAACTCATTGAAATATTAGTTAGAAGTTTGGAAGGTTAATTGATAGTTAACTAAAGTTCAGGGGGTGTATATGTCATTTCCATTTTTTGTTTTCATGGTTGTTATTAGTTAGTTAATAGGGGAAGAATCGGCGGAATCAATTCAGCGCGATTTCATCTTCTTCGTTTTTGTTTTCGTTCATGGATGTTCTTGTGTATCGATTCCCTCAATCGAATGATATGGTGATTTGATTGTTTGTAATTTGATTCCGATTACAACAATTGGTATCAAAGCGAGGTTAAAGGCCGACCAAGAAGAACAAATCCAATGAGAATTGATCAGTAGAGAAATTAAGGATCAAGATGGTGTCGACCAAGTTCAAATTGGAAAAATTCGATGGGAAGAATGACTTTGGCCTCTAGAGAATGAAGATGTGTGCGCTGCTGGTTCATCAGGGGCTAGTTGAAGCCCTTGCCGACAGTCAAGCGAAGATCCCAGCTGATGCAATCGATAAAGACAAGAAGGAACTTGAAGAAAAATTGAAAGACAAGCTGCAGAGGGCACACAACGCCATAATACTCAGTCTTGGGGATCGGGTACTACTAGAAATGTCAAAGGATAACACAGGAGCTGGGATCTTCACCAAGTTGGAAGGGCTATACATGACAAAATCACTAGCAAACCGGTTATACCTCAAGAAAGGGTTGTACACTTATCACATGTCCCCTGGCAAATCGTTACAAGATCATACTGATGAGTTTAACAAGCTTGTGTTAGATCTTGAGAACATAGACGTGAAGATCGATGATAAGGACCAGGCAATACTGTTCTTGGCTTCCCTGCCTTCCTCCTTTGAACACTCCGTAGATACACTTATGTATGGCAGAGACACACTGTCTATAGAGGAGGTGTTGGCTGCATTGAACTCCAAAGAGCTTAAACGAAGATCAGACTCTAAAGAGAAAGGTGGAGAAGGCCTTTATGTCTGAGGGAGAACTGATCATAGAGGTCAAAGAACCAAGCCTGGATAAAGATCCAAGTATAGACCTAAATGAAAGTGCTATGTGTGTGGCTCTGAGAAACATCTAAAGAGAGAATGCCTAGAGTTAAAGAAGAGAAAGGGTGAATACTCCTCTAACAAGGCCTACAACAGTAATACTACACAAGATGACTGCTCAAAGGGTTATGAAAGTGCAGATGTACTAGTATTATCAGGAGAAGGAGTAAATCACCGGTGGATACTTGACTCAGGGTGTTCATTTCACATGACACCCATGAGAGAACATTTCACCAGTCTTAAAAATGAAGATATGAGGAGTGTTAAGCTTGGTGATGACAGGCCCTGCCAAATTAAAAGGGTGGGCTCAGTGGTACTCAAGTTGGATGGTGGATCAGAGTTGTAGTTGCACAATGTAAGGTATATTCCTTCATACTTCATTGAAAAAAAGCCTGTTATCTCTTGGGTTATTCAAAAGGGAGGGCTATCATGTTAGTCTAATAGGAGGAATGGCCAAAGTCAACAAAGGATCTTTGATAGTTATGTATGGGACAAGAAGAGAGAATAATACCTACCTTTTAGATGTAAGTATGACTCAGGGACTACTATCTACTGTCATAGATCAAGGGCCAAGTCAGGCACTACTATGGCACAGGAGACTAGGGCGTGTAAGTCATTAGGGAATGATGGAGTTGAACAAGCAGTCATTACTTAATCTCAAATGCTGTGATTTTAGGTTTTGTGAAGAGTGTATTGTCACACCCCGACCAAAGCGGCGGAACATGCCGGGGCGAAACTATGATTGTTCAAATGCACACGACACTATTAAAGTGACAATATTTAATCAACTCATTCATTTCATAACATGTTCTTACAAATACAGGAAAATAAATAGTTCTTAACTAATAACCTAACGATCCAAAATATAGTAACGTCTTTAAATCTTCAATCAACCGACAATCAAACCTGTAGCATTGCATAAAATATATTTTGTCAACATATATGTCGGTGAGCAATTCCATGACTTTATAAATATAATATAAGGCAAAAATCCACAACTCAAATATGTGAAACCGTAAATAAAAGCGACAATTTAGGTATATAAATCATAAGTAAATGAGGCTCCTTTCTAATAGATAAAACTACCATATTACAAGGAGGAGCGTATGATCATACTTATTGAGGATGAGGATGAGGCTAACCGATCAAAGGCAATAAACATGTAGCAATTAATCATATGAGATATATAACATACAATTGGACAATTATTCTAGGTACACATAACCTAGAGGTTGTGGGTTGAGGATATAAGTGTTAAATCATTTTCGGTTGAGTAAGTATGCTTGCTACCCCCAAAGTATAGAAGAGAAAACGGGGATGAAATTACTCACTTGGAAAAAAAGTGGCGTTGATGAATAAACTTAGAATAAACACTCAAGTAAGCGAGCCCGACGGTTCAACGTGCGTGTCCAAGATCGATTGAAAGATCTTGAGTAAGTATTGAGTCTTGAAGATGAAATATAAATGATATAAAAGTTCATAAAAATAAGGCTTGGGTTTTCGGGAGTTTTAGTTATATTTTACAAAGTGTGTTTAAATAACGCAAGGATAAAATGAGTTTTACAAGAAACCGGATCCTTGATGTTTAGTTTTAACTCAACCTTTGTTAAGTTTTACATAGTGAAGTTGGTTTAGTGCTAGTGTGCACGATCCCGTTAATGTAACCATCAAAATCCGACTTACACTCTCTTAAACTCGAGTTTGACACTTTAATAAAAAAATTCACTTAAACCCGATTTTAGTATAAAATCAAGTTTGGTTTTGTCATACCATAATCTTAGAAATATAAGTAATATAAAGTGAAACATAAGTTAAAAAAAAGTTAAGAAAGATTTTTGGTGGTTTGAACGGTGACTAGCTCGTTAAGATGAGAAGTTCGACTTTTACTCGGTTTTTACCCGAAACTTGGGTTCAAGCCAAGAATTGTTCTACACTTCCAAAATCTTAAGTAATATGAGTAATATAAAGTAAAAAAATAACTAAAATATAGGTTGAACTTTTGGTGGTTTGAACGTTGACTAACTCGTTAAAACGGGTGTTCGGTTTTACTCGGTTTTTACCCGAAACTTGGGTTCAAGCCAAGATTTGTTCTACACCTTCATATCAACCATACAATAACTAAAATATAACAAAAAAACTCAGATATAAAGTGTTTGATGTAACATGGTTGCTTAAAAGTTATTTAAAGTGCTTAAACGGGCGTTTGGTTTGGTTCGGTCCTTGACTCGGTATGAACCCGAGGATGGTTACCACATGTCCAAAACCATAGAACTAAAAATAAGATAAAAGTTCCAAATCTAAACTCAAACAAGAAAGTTAAGCGAATAAACCTCCCGAAAACGACCCAAACGGGCCTAAAATGCATAAATATGTGTTTGAATGCCCACAAGCCTTAAATAAAGATGAAAATGGTTTTGTCAACATAAAATAACTAAGAAAAACTGAAAATATCCAAAAACACATACCCGAAATGGTTTGAAATGCAAGATTCAGTTCCGTTGACTTTTTAAAGTCAAACTTAAACAAAACTAGCTAGAACAATCTTGCAAGATCAAAAATTTGGAAGAAGAAGATGAAAATGTGCAGGTGAAATGGTTGAGAATGAGTGGTATTTATAGGGAAGGATTTGGGTTTGAGGGGATGTGTAATGCGTTTGTCCGGTGGGTAAAAGGATGCACTTTGATTCTTTTATTTAAAATAAATTTTAATTTAAATAAAACATGACCAGGTATAAAAACATATTTGGAGAGTTCTAGAATAATTATGGGTTAGGTCTTGATTGGTTTGGATGGTCAAAATACGAGTCCGGACCTTAAACGAGTTTAAACGAACCGAAAACGTTAAAAAAACTGATTTTTTTGAAACGAACTGTGGGTCACGCCACGACAAGTATGAAACATGGTTACAACATAAAATCCATCATTTTATTCATATCCAAAGATCCGAAGACCAAAACGGGTCGGGTTTACAATACAGAATAAAAAACACAAAGCTAGTCGAAAATAACGAATGTCACAGTATTCCCTACTTTTGGAAATTTCGTCCCGAAATTAGGAAGAAGCTACGAAGAAGAGATGCGGATACTTTTCCTTCATGGCGTCTTCTCTTTCCCAAGTAAATTCGGCCCCACGTCTTGATTCCCAACGAACTTTCACTAGCCGAATACGGCTTCGTTTGGTTCGTTTCTCGTTGCGATCCATAATTTCTACGGGTCTTTCAACGAGCTGCATTGTCTCGTCGATATGTACTTCTTCAAGTGGTATATGGAGATTTCCCTCGGCTAAGCATTTCTTGAGGTTTGAGACATGAAAGGTAGGATGAACACCGGAAAGTTCTTTTGGTAAATCGAGTCTATAAGCCACTTTTCCAATCCTTTCGAGGATCTTGAATGGGCCTACGAAACGAGGAGCTAGTTTTCCTTTCTTTCCAAAACGGACTACCCCCTTCCAAGGAGATACTTTGACAAGGACAAGGTCACCGACGTGGAATTCTAGAGGCTTTCGTCGTTTATCGGCATAACTCTTTTGACGACTCCTAGCGGCGAGTAGATTCTTACGGATTTGATCGATACGGTCGGTAGTGTCTTGAACCATCTCAGGACCGGTAATTTGAGTTTCATCAATCTCGTTCCAACAAATTGGAGAACGACACTTACAACCATAGAGAGCTTCAAATGGAGCCATACCAATGCTAGAATGGAAACTGTTGTTGTATGTGAACTCAATAAGCGGAATATGAGAGTCCCAATTTCCACCAAAGTCGAGTACACATGATCGAAGCATATCCTCAAGGGTTTGGATTGTACGCTCGGATTGGCCATCGGTTTGAGGGTGATAAGCGGTACTAAGATCAAGGCGAGTTCCCAAAGCATTTTGAAGCGATTTCCAAAAATGAGACGTGAAACGAGCATCACGATCGGAGATGATGGTCACTGGTATACCATGGCGGCATACGATTTCTCGGACATAGATTTGAGCTAGTTGTTCCACGGAGTACTTTTCTCGGATTAGAATGAAGTGAGCCGATTTGGTCAATCGATCGATGATTACCCAAATACTATCATTTTGGTTTCGGGTATTTGGGAGCTTAGTGATGAAATCCATGGCAATGTCTTCTCATTTCCAAACAGGAATCGGGGGTTTCTCGAGTAAATCGAAAGGTTTTTGATGCTCGGCTTTAACCTTTGAGCATGTAAGACATTTTGAAACGTAAAGTGCCATATCCTTTTTCGTACCGGGCTACCAATAAATGGAACGAAGATCGAAGTACATTTTATCCGCACCGGGATGCACAAATAACGTGACTTATGAGCCTCGTCAAGAATGAAAGTACGAAGTTCGTCACGATTGGGAACCCATAAACGATTGAGAAAGTAAAGTAAGTCATCAGGTTTGATTTCGAGTTAAAGTTCGGCTCCACACGACATTTCGTCGTACATGTTACCTTCATCAACGGAGGTGTATTGGGCTCGATAGATGAGGTTTTGAAGATCGGTTTGGATGATAATGCTATGAAGCAGAATGGATTTGACATTAACTTTTCGACTAAGGGCATCGGCCACAACATTCGCTTTACCGGGATGGTAGCGAATTTCGCAATCGTAGTCACTAAGTAGTTTGGCCCATCGTCGTTGTCTCATGTTGAGATCCTTTTGGTCGAAAATGTGTTCAAGACTTTTATGATCGGTGAATACTACACATTTTGTACCATAAAGATAGTGTCTCCAGATTTTTAAAGCGAAAACGACGGCACCAAGTTCGAGATCATGAGTTGTGTAATTTTTCTCGTGAACTTTAAGTTGTCTTGAGGCATAAGCGATAACTTGACCTCGTTGCATGAGAACGCAACCGAGAGCTTGGTTGGATGCATCACAAAATACCATAAAATTGTCATTTCCTTCAGGGAGGGCTAAGATAGGAGCATTGCAAAGCATATGCTTTAGAGTTTGGAAAGCTTCTTCTTGTTTCGGTCCCCATTCGTAAGATTTTCCCTTATGAGTTAATGCGGTGAGGGGTAACGCAATTTTGGAGAAGTTTAGAATGAAACGTCGATAATACCTCGCCAAACCAAGGAAGGATCGAACTTCGGTAGGTGTGGATAGAGTCTTCCAATCTTTTACGGCCTCAATTTTAGCGGGATCAACATGAATACCTTTATCGTTAACGATGTGACCTAAAATTGAACTTCCTTTAGCCAAAATTCACATTCTGAAAATTTGGCATAAAGTTGTTCTTTTCTTAGGAGATCGAGAATGGAACGTAAATGATGCTCATGCTCGGCCTTGGTTTTAGAAAAGATGAGGATGTCGTCAATAAAGACAATAACGAATTTATCCAAAAATGGTTTGCAAACGCGGTTCATGAGGTCCATGAATACCGCGGGTGCATTGGTTAATCAAAATGGCATAACCATGAACTCGTAATGTCCATACCGCGTACGAAAAGCAGTTTTGGGAATGTCATCTTCGTGAACACGCAACTGATGATAACCCGATCGAAGATCGATTTTGGAGAAGCAAGTTGCACCTTGGAGTTGATCAAAGAGGTCGTCGATTCGAGGCAAAGGGTAACGATTTTTTATGGTGAGTTTATTGAGCTCACGGTAGTCGATACACATGCGAAACGAGCCATCTTTCTTTTTCACGAAGAGAACGGGTGCACCCCAAGGAGATGAGCTTGGACGGATAAAACCCTTATCGGAGAGCTCTTGGAGTTGGTTTGACAACTCTTGCATTTCTGAAGGAGCTAAACGATAGGGAGCCTTGGCTACGGGAGTTGCTCCGGACGGGACGGATGGGTGGAAGACCGGAGACGTCATGGGGAAAAACGTCAGGAAAATCACAAACAACGGGAATGTCTTGAATTTTTCTTTCTTCGGGGTCTTTTGCCACCGCTTGAGCTAGAAATGGAACGTACTTTTGGCTCACGTACTTTTGAGATTAAGAACACGACATGAGGTTGAGCTTTTTGGGAGACGTTTTGCCAAAGATTTTGAGAGTTTTTCCGTTGGCGAGTGGAATTCGAATAAACTTGTCATAGCAAACAACTTTGGCACGATGTAAGGATAACCAATCCATGCCTACTATGATGTCAAAACTTCCCATTTGCATTGGGATGAGGTCAATTGAGAATTTACGCTTACAAAGAGTGAGGATGCAATCACGGATGACCGAATCGATAGTGATTGAGCTACCATTGGCGACTTCGACTGAAAAAGGTCGAGAAAGTTTAGTACGGGGTACAGCAAGGGTTGATTCAAATTTAAATGAAATAAAACTCCTATCAGCTCCGGTATCAAATAAAATTGAAGCTAAATGCTTATTAACTAAAAACATACCGTTCACCACGTCGTTGGCAACTTTGGCTTGGTTGACATTCATCATAAAAGCACGCCCTTAGTTGCCGTGGGTAACATGCGGAGCTTGTGAAGGCGGGGGAGGGGGAGCTTGAATTGCTTGGAGCGGTTGAACCGGAGGAGCAATAAGTTACAGGACTTGAGGTTGGAAGGTTTGCAATTGGTAGGATTGAGTTGTGTAGTAAGGTGCTGGCATGATTTGGGCTTGATTTGCAAAAGTGAGTCGGGGACAAGCATTGCGAAAGTGATTCGGGTCTCCACAATGGAAACAAACTCTCGGTTGAGGAGGAGTTTGAGCAAAAGGCATGGGTCGGTTTTGAGGATTATGCGGAACAACCCTTGGTAGAGTGGTTTGTCCACGGGAGGCTTCACGACACACATTGCTAAGGTGACCGAAACGATTGCAATTTGAGCATTGGCGACAAGCGGAGTAAGATGGGTGGTGGTGTTGACAAGTGTTGCATAAAGGATGGGGACCGGTGTAAGGTTTTCGATTTTGGGAAGCTTGAGATTGAGGTTGGGGTTGAGTTGGGTGAGTGACGGCAAAGTTTCGATGGTTCGGTTTATGCTTCTTTTTAGAGTGGTGAGATGAGTTGGAGTAATTGATGGATTGGGGTTGGGATTCAACTTTGGAGCTTGGAGATGGATCGGTGGTGGCCTTGACATTTGGTTTCTTGGAATCCTTTCGGGATAAAGTTCCTGCTTTGACATGGTTCTCCAAAAGGGCAGCGGCAAGAGTGATCGCATCATTGAGCGTTTGTGGCTTGCTACTCATGACGGAATCTCGGATTTGCATAGGCAAACCCGAAACGTACTTGTCGATTGCCCTCTCGAGTGGAGTAACCAAATGGGGCACTAGAAGGCTAAGCTCGTGGAAGCGGTTTGAGTAAGCGGAGTTATTACCACTATCTTGTTTAAGATCCCAAAATTCGGCCTCCAATTTTTGAATTTCATACTTGGGGCAAAAATTTTTGAGGATGATGTCCTTCAGTTCATCCCAAGGGAGAGTCATAGCGACTTCCGCTCCCTTGGCATTCATGATGCTATTCCACCACGTTAGGGCAGTTAGCTCGAACACACTTAATGAGAAAGTGGTTCGCTTGGCCTCTGGGCATTCACAATGCAAGAACACGCTTTCCATGCGTTCAAACCATTGGAGGAGCGTGGTAGCACACTCCTCACGCATAAATTTTGGTGGATTGGCACCCGTAAACTGTTTGTAAGTAAAGGTGGCCTGAGCGGGTGTGGCTTGAGTAGCAACAGGTTGCGGTTGGATGGCTTGAATTTGAGCAACAAGGGTGGGGAGTACAGCGGCCATTTGAGTTGTAACCAATTCGGCTATCTTAAGGTCGGAGCTCTTGGGGCGACGAGTTCGACGTGCTTGACGAGCTTGGCGATGAAGGGGAGGCATTCTAAAAATAATAAAAGTGAGACAATATGAGATTTTGGGTAACTAGAGCAAATATGAGGATGATTAACATAAATATTAGATTGTAGTGAAATATTTTGTGAACCTTATAATCATGAAAAAAAATCATTTTAACACGTAAAAAAAATCTTTAAAATTTGAAATGCTAAGATTTGAGGCGGGAAATACATGCATGAATCACCATGACTTGTTGTCCTGACAATAAATCTTCAGAAGAACGAGGTAATACGGGGAGTCGAAACATTGCGTGAATCACCGCGTCTTTCATGTTTCAACCAAGATCATAATAATGTGATAAAATGAGAGTCAAAAACACTAGTCCACGTATCACCATGGCTTTCATGATTCAACTTAAAACAAAACGAAATCGAGGGAAGGATCAAAACACTAGTCCACGTATCACCGTGGCTTTTATATTTTAATCCAAAAATATTAATGGAGGTAACCGGAATGGTTACGAAGACTGCTTAAAGTTAGCAACCCATATAACGCGCATTCGCTTTGGCCTATAAGGTCAAACACCTTGACATGAACCTTCCAGGTAAGTAAATCACCTTTGATTCTCGGAATCGTTTTGCCAAAGGTTCACATCTAGGTATTTTCCCTCTTCCAGTTAGTACGAACCCGTTTTAATGTCACACTTTAAGGAGATGAGAAATATATAAAAAAAATTGGGACCCAAACTCAAATGTTGAGATCCAAGATTTATTTATTTATTTATTATTTTTTTTGAGGTAAGGTAAGGATACCATGGATTTCTATGAGAGTGTGTGCGTGTACATGAGTGTAAATGAAACAAATAAGTAAATAAAGGCAAATAAACAATCAAGTAGGGTAACACGTATAGGCAACACGTTTTGGCACCCTAAAGCATAAACTATACTAGGTCGTTACGTCTAACCACCTATCATATAGTCATGGCTCTGGTACCAATCTGTCACACCCTGACCAAAGCGGCGGAACATGCCGGGGCGAGACTATGATTGTTCAAATGCACACGACACTATTAAAGTGATAATATTTAATCAACTCATTCATTTCATAACATATTCTTACAAATACAAGAAAATAAATAGTTCTTAACTAATAACCTAACGGTCCAAAATATAGTAACGTCTTTAAATCTTCAATCAACCGACAATCAAACCTGTAGCATTGCATAAAATATATTTTGTCAACATACATGTCGGTGAGCAATTCCATGACTTTATAAATATAATATAAGGCAAAAATCCACAACTCAAATATGTGAAACCGTAAATAAAAGCGACAATTTAGGTATATAAATCATAAGTAAATGAGGCTCCTTTCTAATAGATAAAACTACCATATTACAAGGAGGAGCGTATGATCATACTTATTGAGGATGAGGATGAGGCTAACCGATCAAAGGCAATAAACATGTAGCAATTAATCATATGAGGTATATAACATACAATTGGACAATTATTCTAAGTACACATAACCTAGAGGTTGTGGGTTGAGGATCTAAGTGTTAAATCATTTTCGGTTGAGTAAGTACGCTTGCTACCCCCAAAGTATAGAAGAGAAAATGGGGATGAAATTACTCACTTGGAAAAAAAGTGGCGTTGATGAATAAACTTAGAATAAACACTCAAGTAAGCGAGCCTGACGGTTCAACATGCGTGTCCAAGATCGATTGAAAGATCTTGAGTAAGTATTGAGTCTTGAAGATGAAATATAAATGATATAAAAGTTCATAAAAATAAGGCTTGGGTTTTCGGGAGTTTTAATTATATTTTACAAAGTGTGTTTAAATAACGCAAGGATAAAATGAGTTTTACAAGAAACCGGATCCTTGATGTTTAGTTTTAACTCAACCTTTGTTAAGTTTTACATAGTGAAGTTGGTTTAGTGCTAGTGTGCACGATCCCATTAATGTAACCATCAAAATCCGACTTACACTCTCTTAAACTCGAGTTTGACACTTTAATAAAAAAATCCGCTTAAACCCGATTTTAGTATAAAATCAAGTTTGGTTTTGTCATACCATAATCTTAGAAATATAAGTAATATAAAGTGAAACATAAGTTAAAAAAAAAGTTAAGAAAGATTTTTGGTGGTTTGAACGGTGACTAGCTCGTTAAGATGAGAAGTTCGCTTTTTACTCGGTTTTTACCCGAAACTTGGGTTCAAGCCAAGAATTGTTCTACACTTCCAAAATCTTAAGTAATATGAGTAATATAAAGTAAAAAAATAACTAAAAGATAGGTTGAACTTTTGGTGGTTTGAACGTTGACTAACTCGTTAAAACGGGTGTTCGGTTTTACTCGGTTTTTACCCGAAACTTGGGTTCAAGCCAAGATTTGTTCTACAGCTTCGTATCAACCATATAATAACTAAAACATAACAAAAAAACTCAGATCTAAAGTGTTTGATGTAACATGGTTGCTTAAAAGTTATTTAAAGTGCTTAAACGGGCGTTTGGTTTGGTTCGGTCCTTGACTCGGTATGAACCCGAGGATGGTTACCACATGTCCAAAACCATAGAACTAAAAATAAGATAAAAGTTCCAAATCTAAACTCAAACAAGAAAGTTAAGCGAATAAACCTCCCGAAAACGACCCAAACGGGCCTAAAATGCATAAATATGTGTTTGAATGCCCACAAGCCTTAAATAAAGATGAAAATGGTTTTGTCAACATAAAATAACTTAGAAAAACTGAAAATATCCAAAAACACATACCCGAAATGGTTTGAAATGCAAGATTCGGTTCCGTTGACTTTTTAAAGTCAAACTTAAACAAAACTAGCTAGAACAATCTTGCAAGATCAAAAATTTGGAAGAAGAAGATGAAAATGTGCAGGTGAAATGGTTAAGAATGAGTGGTATTTATAAGGAAGGATTAGGGTTTGAGGGGATGTGTAATGCGTTTGTCCGGTGGGTAAAACGGTGCACTTTGATTCTTTTATTTAAAATAAATTTTAATTTAAATAAAACATGACCAGGTATAAAAACATATTTGGAGAGTTCTAGAATAATTATGGGTTAGGTCTTGGTTGGTTTGGATGGTTAAAATACGAGTCCGGGCCTTAAACGAGTTTAAACGAACCGAAAACGTTAAAAAAACTTATTTTGTTGAAACGAACTGTGGGTCACGCCACGACAAGTATGAAACATGGTTACAATATAAAATCCATCATTTTATTCATATCCAAAGATCCAAAGACCAAAACAGGCCGGGTTTACAATACAGAATAAAAAACACCAAGCTAGTCGAAAATGACGAATGTCACATGTATCATGGGCAAGCAAAAGAGAGACAAGTTCAGCAGGAGCACCCATCATTCAAAGAGCATATTGGACTATGTCCATGCTGACTTATGGGGGACTGCTAAGGTCGAGTCACTAGGTAAGGCTAGGTATTTCCTATTTCTAATTGATGATCATTCTATGAGGGTGTGGGTATATGTTATTAAAAACAAAAGTGGTACATTCATGAAATTCAAGGAATGGAGAGCATTAGTTGAAAAACAAACTGGGAGGACCATTAGAAAGTTAAGTACAAACAATGGTCTGGAATTTTGCAGTGGTGAGTTTAATGCCTATTGTAAGCTTAATGGGATAGCTAGACACCTTACGATACCAATCCCCAATAGAATGGCCTCGTAGAAAGGATGAATAGGACCATTCTTTAAGGGTGAGGTGTATGCTATTGAGTTCATGTTTACGGTAGGGCTGTTCACGAGCTGAGCCAAACCGAGCGGACCTTTGCTCGTGATTGGCTCGTTTTTAAACCGAACCGAGCCGATAGGCTTGTTTACAACCGAGCGGAAAATCGAACGAGCATTTTTCGAGCGTTAAATTTTCGAGCGAACGTCGAGCGAGTGCAAACGAGCGGAGAACAATTTATACAACCCAATTATCTTATGTGTCATACAATTTATACTGCATCGAATAAGTTTTAATAACTTAAATATCAGTTGCATTTCATTACATAATACTTTAATGGATAACAACACGTTGTGGCTGATGATAAAGCTAAGTCTGTAGCCGATAAAACGGAGAGCATATTGCAGATAACGATGATGGTGAGAGCGGGAGATGATCGAAAAATATCTTTTAATGACTTAAGATTTTACTTTTATATTAAATGTAGAATTCTTTATTAGGTTGATTGATCAAATATGCATAAAATATAATTATATATTTGCATATAATGGGTCAAATATACTAGAGCGCTACGTATAAACTATATGTACATATTAATTCGATCCGAACCGAACCGAGCGGACCTTTGCTCATGTTTGGCTCATTTACAAACCGATTCGAGCCGATCGGCTCGTTTACAACCGAGCAAAACTTCGAACGAGCATTTTTGAGCAAATTCCAAACGAACGACGAGCGAACGTCGAGCGTCGAGCGGTTTGGACAGCCCTAGGTTTACCACAAACCTTCTGGGGTGAGGCGGTTACCACTGCAGTCTATCTGATTGATAAATCACCTTCTACCGCTCTTAACATGAGAACCCCCATGGAGGTGTGGTCAGGGGAAAAACCTGACCTAAGGCATCTAAGGGTGTTTGGGTCCATAGTGTATGCCCACATCAGTTAGGGTAAGCTTGAATCTAGGTCAATGAAGTGTGTGTTCATTGGTTATCCTGAGGGGGTGAAAGGGTATAAGCTATGGAGATTAGAAGGTGAAGGTCCCAGAGTATTGGTCACGAGGAATGTTGAATGCAGAGAAGAAGTCATGTACAAGGATGTAATAGGAAATTTGAGAGACAACTTGAATGATACTCATGGTATCCAGAATGAGCAAGTTGAGGTGGAGTTTGATGAGCATCCTAAAGGTCATCTACCTGGTACAACTGAGTATGCAGGCTCAGTTGGTACAACCGAGGGTGCAGGCTCAGTTGGTACAACCGAGGGTGCAGGCTCAGTTGGTACAACTGAGGGTGTAGGCTCAGTTAGCACCTCTGATGGCAATGCCAAAGGAGGTGCTCATACAGGTGCACCGAGTCCTGTGTCTTATAGCTTAGCTAGAGACATGCCTAGGAGGAACATAAAACCACCTTAAAGGTATGTAGCTGATAATGAGTATGACTTGTCTGCCATTGTGTTTCTGGCTGCTGAATAGGAAAGTGTCCTAGAACCATTGTCTTATGATGAGGCTATAAGGTCAGATGACAAGGACAAATGGATGGCAGCCATGAAGGGGGATATTGAGACATTACATAAGAATAGTACATGGAGGTTGTCAGATCTACCAGCTGATAAAAAGGTTGTCCTATGTAAGTGGCTGTATAAGCTCAAAGATGGGCTATCTAGCACTCATCCTCCTAGATACAATGCTAGGCTGGTGGCAAAGGGTTTCAAGCAAAGGGCTTGTACAGACTATAGTGAGATCTTTTTTCTTATAGTCAAGCATACATCCATTAGGCTTATTTTATCTCTAACAGCTGCATTTGATTTGAAATTAGAGCAGTTGGATGTAAAAACTACTTTCCTTCGTGGTTATATTGAGGAGGATATTTACATGAATCAGCCTAAGGGATTTGAGGTTGAAGGACAGGAAGATAAAGTCTGTTATTTGAAGAAGTCTTTATATGGACTTAAACAATCCCCTCGGCAACGCTACATAAGATTTGATGAGTGTATGGTATCTCATGGGTTCATGAGAAGCAATTATAACAGTTGTGTATATCTTAGGGAATATGCTGAAGGAAATTTTATGTACTTGTTGCTGTATGTTGATGATATGCTTATAGCCTGCAAAGATAACCTGGTCATAGAGGAAACCAAGCAGATGCTAATGTCAGAATTTGACGTGAAGATGTTAGGGAAGACTAAAAAGATCTTAGGTATAGAGATCAAAAAGGAGAGAAAACTTAAACAACTTAAGTTGTCTCAAACCAACTACTTGTCTAAGGTGCTGGAGAATTATGGTATGAGCAACTGTAAGTCAGTTAAGACTCCCATTGCTGCTCACTTTAAGCTTTCAAATAAGGATGCTCCATCTACTTCAGAAGATATGAGTAGAGTACCTTATGCCAATGTGGTAGGTAGCTTGATGTAGCTTGATGTAGCTTGATGTATTTGATGGTATGCTCAAGACCTGACATAGTTACACTGTGAGTGTGATCAGTAGGTTCATTGGCAATCATGGTGAGGAATCATTGGGAGGCTGCTAAGTGGCTACTGAGGTAGTTAAAAGGCACAAAGGGGTATGGTTTAATATTCGGGTGTCATTGTAGAGATAAGCAGCTTATAACTTGGTTTGCTTATTCAGACTATGCTAAAGAAATGGATAAATGAAGGTCCACCACAGGCTATGCTTTTCAAGTCTTGGGTAATCTTGTGAGTTAAAAAGCACAGCTGCAGTCTGTGGTGGCCTTATCTACTACTGAGGCTGAATATATGGCCTTAGCAGAGTCAGTGAAAGAAGCTCTATGGCTCAAGAGGTTTGTAACAGAACTGGGAGTAAAGTTGGATGAAGCTTGTGTCTTTTGTGATAATCAAGGTGTTATGCTATTGTCTGAAGATAGCAGGTTCCATGAAAGAACAAAACACATTGATGTACGGTTTCATTTTATAAGAGAAGTGACTAAGTCCAAGGAGGTTGTTGTTGAAGAAATAGATACTCAATTCAATTCAACCGACATGTTCACTAAGGCTCTACCAGGTGTTAAAGTTCAAGTGGTGTGTTGATTCATTGAGTGTTGGTTAGACACAATGAGTTTAACTTGAAGGTGGAGATTGTTGGTGTCAAGTATTAACTCATTAAAGTATTAGTTAGAAGTTTGGTAGGTTAATTGATAGTTAACTAAAGTTCAGGGGGTGTATGTGTGATTTCCAATTCTTGTTTTTATGGTTGTTATTAGTTAGTTAATAGGGGAAGAATCGGCGGAATCAGATTGACGCGATTTCGTCTTCTTCGTTTCTTGTTTTCGTTCATGGATGTTCTTGTGTATCGATTCTTTCAATCGAATGATATAATGATTTGATTGTTTATGATTTGATTCCGATTACAACAAAGTATATATTGTACTTACTACTATTACTACAGTTGACTAATATTCAAGTGAAGCATGTTAAGATTTGTAATTGCTTAATATCGTGTTTCTGTGATGCAAATTTTAATGTTTGATGAAACTTATAGATGATTATTCTCCTGGTTTTTCTTTCACGAACACTTGCTTTCGGAAATATCGACATGACTACAAATATTTTCTTGCTTGTTTTTTAACTATCCTGCTCTGATTTTATTGCATTAGTAAACATGCTATTTCGATACATTCTGTTTACTTTTATGTATATGATAGGATGAATCGTTTACAATGATGTTATCCCTATGGCCATTCATACGCACCCCACTAATAGGCCGGATTGAGTCGTTGACATTTTCAGGTGTTAGAAGGTGGAGCTATTAGTGATTTGTTCGTACAACATTCATAATTTGAATGTCCATAAATATGAAAGGGGAGTTCACAAATATCAATGGAAAACATACCTTTTAAAATTGATCATTTACAAATAAAACTAGTTATTTTATACTCGTCGCGCGTTGCGGTGGTTTGTATGTGATGTGATAAAATATAAACTACAATCGACCCAACTCTTTCCGAATTAAATTTATCTCAAAACATAGAGTAACTCGAATTTTATACAGTTGAATGACAATATATATTTGACCTGATTTTTTTCCAAATAAAATTTATGTAGCGTATAGCAACTCAAAATGCACATATAAAAGCATGCGCAACGGTGCTATATGTGGTGTGATAAAGTATTGATTATAAGAGCCTAGACTCATTTTCGAACTAAATTTACGTCGAAAAGTAGAGCAGCATGGACTTATACCGTCGAATAAAGTGTATTATATTTTACCCAACGTATTTCCAAACAAAACTTACGTCAAAACATAAAGCAACTCAAAGCGTACACAAAAACAAGCACAAAAATATTTTATACTTTGACTCAACTCATTTCTGAACAAAATATACTTCAAAACGTAAATGAATGTTGAAACATAGACCATCTCAAAACGCATATAAAAATAAACACGAAAATATTTTATATTCGACCAGATTCATATCCGAACAACATTTACGTCCACTCTTTTATACCGATGAGTATATAAAAATACGAACATAAAAGATTAGTTTTTTCAAATAAAATTGTACAGTATTAAACCTAGAATTATAAAAATTTGAGCGAGTAAAAGTAGTGACATTTTACAATTTTTATAGAAATATTAAATGTAAAAGATGAAATTTAGGGGGGCGAGGGGAATGGAATTCTTTTTAGAGTACATTAAATAAAATGACTTTTATTTTTATAACTAATTTTACTTTTCAATCTTTATATTTAATAATTATACTGGATAATCTTTATGCATATGATTTGTTTCATCTATGATCCTTTAGTCTTACGATCGTTAGTTTGCATCGTTAAGTTATGTCATGTGGTTATCATATGATTATATGTGTAAAAAGAACATCCAGGCAGCACTATCCAAAAACGAATCAATGTAATAGACAAATATGAAGTAACACCTCAAACATATTATATATTTTTATCATCATTTTCCTAAAACTAGTTTTATGACAAAATGATTGTATCATACGATTTATATATCACTAATAAACTTAATTCATAAAAACTAGAATGCATATCACACAAAATAATGTAGATGCTTTCTACAAGCATATAATTACGGAAATCATATGACACAATAAAATTTTATAGAATTTGCATTCTAATTTGAACAAAAGCATCTAAATTACAATGACAGTGGCTTGCATTCTAATTGCTATGTGTTAAGTTTTGTAGCAACAATCATGCCTTTGGGGCTTATCATTGTGTTCATAGTCATGGAATATGAGGTTGTGGCCAAGGCCGTTCCTTCAATGACCAATGCTATTCGAATGACTTCCCACCCTAAACGATGCCATCTAATGTTAATTGATTCATAAGTGTAGCTCGATCTATGATTTATGGTCTAAAGTTTTCTAAGCCTGTTTTTGGAATCACACAGGTTCTTTTGATGCTTGAGAGCCACTTCATGGACACAACTTTTAATTCAACCCTACCCACCCATGACATTCAAGCCCCAACTAATCCACTACCCAATCCACAAGCTTTTCTTCACTCATGCTCCAAAACCGTCCATGACCATCACATTACATCCACCTCACCCGACGCTTTCCACCTCCTTTTTGCCACATCCCACCTTATCCTATCATGAAAACCTTGTGAATGGCCAATCAACAGGTCCAATTAACAAGTTTCCTACTTTACAAGTGACCCACCTAGTTTTGGGTTGCAAATCCACTTCTTTAGCCAACCCAATGAATCTTAATAACTAGTACTCCCCTAATTCTAATATTTTAGACCAAACTTTAATAACACATGGCTTTCACAAACATAAATACAATCCCTAAACTATAATAACATATTACATTGGTCTCAACTCATATAGTAAGTAATATCGTTGATTGTAAATGGGTTTATCACATCAAGCACAATTCAAATACCTTTATTAATCATTTTAAGGCATGGTTAGTTGTGAGTAGATCTCATTAGACAACCAACATAGACTGCACTAACACTTTTAGTCCTATGGTTAAACCAACAACCATTAGATTGACTTTATCGATTACCTTCTTACTTGGTTGGGGTATACAACATGTTGACATAAATAATGCTTTTATTGGTGTGATATTACTAAGACTAATTACATGACTCAACCACCAGATTTTGCTAATCTTAATCATCCTAGGCATGTCTCCTTAAAAGGCCATCTATGGTCTTAAACAAACCCTATGAACATGGTTTTCAAACCTATCATCAGCCCTTTAAAGCTTGATTTTCATAAAGCATATATATAACTTGTCTCTTTTTTTATCATCACGCCTCTATGATATACACTTGTCTATGTTTATGATATTATCATGCATGAAGCTCGTCATGTTTTGTAAGACAACTTATTATCAACCTTCATTCACGCTTTGCTTTAAAGTAACTTGAAAGCATGAATTTCTTCTTGTTAGTCCGAGACACCTTTCCTAATGGAACTCTTCATCTTTAAAAACAATGGCATCTTCTTGACCTTTTATAGAGGATGGATCTTAGGATGGGCAATCATACTTACACTTGCATGCTCTAGTAGAAAGTTATCTTGCCACTTAGGTGTTCCCTTACTTGATCCCTAATTATATCATAACATAGAAAGGGATTTCTTGTACCTTGTTCTAACACAACCAAAAATTCCTTACATAATGAGTAAGGATTCTTACTTTATTTTGGCTCCTACATATGCTTAGCTAGTCACCACTCTTGGGTTTTCATGTGAATATTCATAAAGTCCCTGTAATTTATAACAATTTAACTCTGGTGTTGGAGCCATGGACTGCTATTATTAGTACTAATGGGATGACACCCACCGCCCTTGTTGTCGCTATGCCAGCTATAACTTACTTGGCCGGGACATGCCCTTGGGTGATTATAATCTAGCTGTTTGTGTTCATGTTAATGTTCATGTTAGATAGATATTCTTTTGAGACAATGGAATTAACATTATAGATATTCTTTTGTAAACAATATGATCTTGATGGCTAATTCGTTATAATCCTGCGGTTCGGCCTTAGCGGGTTGTGACACTATATTACTTTCCTGATCTTATATATGGATGACATCCTAATTATTAGAGATAATGTACAAATGCTTAATGATGTAAAATGTTGGTTAAGTAAATGTTTTCAGTGAAAGATCTTGACGAAGCCACATATATTGTACAAATAAAGATCTATATAGATAGATCAAAGCGACTTATTAGACGCTTCACAATCCAAGATTCCAAGAGAGTAAACTTGCCAATGGCACACGAAACCATACTGAATAGTAATCAGTGTCCTCAAAATTAGGAACAAAAGATGAAAATGGAACGAGTTCCATATGCTTCTACAATTGGTTCTATTACGTATGGCATGTATGTACTAGACTTTATAATTCATTTGCACTGAGTATGACGACTAGATATCAATAAAATCTGGGTGAGAGTTACTGGATTACTTTAAAGAACATTCTTAAGTACTTAAGAATGACTAAGGATATGTTCTTGATACATGAAGGATTAGAAGACAAGCTAATAATTAAGTGTTACACTAAATACTAGCTTCCAAACAGATCGAGATGATTCTCGATCACATACGGGATATGTATTCACTCTAAAGAGTTTGAATATATAGCAACATACATAGCAAAACTTGGTAGCTCAATCCACTAAAGAGTTTGAATACATAACAACATCTTAGGCTATAAAAGATGTTGCTTGGATAAAGAAGTTCATTGTTGATCATGATGTGGTGCCCAACATACGATAAGCTATCAAAATATTATGTGACAACACTAGTTCTATAGTTCAAGCAAAGGGACCAAGGTCACATCATAGAGTAAAGGACATACTAAGATAGTTTCACTACATAAAGGAAGCATTAGAATAGGAAGACATTAAGATAAACATGAATCTCACAGATCAGAATCTTGTAGATCTCTTTACTAAACCTATGCCTCGTGCTAAACTTGAGGAGCATGCAAATAAGATAGGGCTTAGATTGGCTGGATTGTGGATTTGATTTGTATTAGCATTTGGTGCTTTCATAGATTAATAGTTACATTTGATCTTTATTGTGATTTAATGGTTAAATGATTTACTGTTACTATCTTTGAATATTTGTACATTTAAGAATCTTTGAATATTGTATTCTAAACGTTCATAGTCGATCAGATTTATGGGAATCAATCTGAATTAGGACTATATTGAATAGTTGGTTGGTTTTTATAAATAAAAGATCGAGTTATTGAGGACCAATATTCATTTATTTCATTAGAGAATGATACCAATATGTAATTTACTTCAAAATGGTTTTCATCGATCTAAGTCATAAGAGCTATTAAAAATTGTATTAGCTATCTATCCTTTTACCAAAGACATTTACTTGAACTAACTTTAACTAAAGGTTGTTATTTGACATTATCTAACGGTTTTCCGTAAAGACAGTTATAAGGGTAAATAATTGGAAATAAATATGAGGTTAAGGGGAGTTTTATGTGGTTAAAGGAATTTTATGCTCCTATAAAATAAGGAGTTGGACATTTTAGTGCCCTCATTGATTTGAGCAGGTGTTGAATGTGTGGTCATGCTCAAACTAAGAATCATTTGCTAGACTACTTGAAAGTTAGAAATGAATAGAATAGTTGAACAATATATAAGAATGGAATATGATCCATGTCGTATGTCAATAATGTCCGATATAGAAAGGATAAACTAATAAGTTTACCATGGTTGTAGTGCTTGGTTAAGTAAAGAGTTACTTGAATATAAGAAAATAGTTGACGACTATAAAATGTCATACCTTGATGTGAATAATATGATGCAGCTAGGCGGCCACCACTATCTACTTTGATGTTGTTAGTCGATGAATCGTCCGAGTGGTGGCATTAGATGTCTAATCATCGATTATTTCAATGTTACTATCCAGGTACGATTCAAAGAGTTACATCATAAGAAACAACAAGTAATAACGTGTAATAGTTTCACTTTATGGATCACAAATTATAGTTTAATTAGTGGTGATTAATGATCTAGAGAAATAATTAATTAAACAAGTGATCGGTTGGTGAAAGTTCAATGTTTAAAGGCTTTATTTCCATGTTTTACATGTCAATTTATAAGAAATAGAGTTACTTTTGGGATATTCTTGTGTTTATAGGTTAAATATGAAGTATATGAAGAAGTTGGAAGAGACGGGATGAAAGTTAGAGCTCGGGAGGTGAAAAAATATAATAGAGAACTTACAAGACAATGGTAACTTAAAACAAGCATAACTTGAGTTAGGAAAAGAGTTATGTGACCCATGACCTATCAACGGAAAGATCTCAGAAGTTATAAGTGAAAATAAAGTTTGTGCACGGGGTGGCGCCACCGGCGTCAGTAAACCCGAAACCTGCTGACCAATGCCACCCCTGACTCCTAGCTTGATGCCAAGCTACAGCCACCGACGCCACTGTTGGCGCCACCGACTCTGAGTGTTGTGTTTTGGTGGGGTTTGACCTAATTTAAGATGTTTTAAAGAGGGATGAACCCTAGGACGAAAAACACCTCTTTACGAAACATGCTTGGACGAAAAAACATCCATCTTTCACTAATCCAAAGCTTTCTAACATCAAGATAATCCAAATCTACATAATCAATTATAGTTGTTTTGAAGAATCATTGATGATGCAAAGCTAAATCAATTGTGATTCACTTCGGGGGGACGGGTTTGTGCAAGTTTTCATTTTTCTTAATTTGTAACTTATGTTTGAGGTTGAATCTTGAACCTTTTAAGTTCTATGAGATTCAATTCATGATTTGATTATTCAAAGGATTTCATTATGTTAAACCTAATTTTAGTTTTCTATAACCTAGGTTTCCTTTAATCATTACGTGATTGATTATTAGAATTAGGGTTATATAATTCAAATTGATGATTGTGTGAATGAAGTCCTTTAATCTTTAATCCATAATTGTCACTTAGATTTGTGTAGGTCATCATTAATGACTTCTCAATGGGTTTAACTAAGTAAACATAACTTTGCTAAACCAGAATCCCAAATTGGATCACTTTTTCCCCTAAGATTGTTAAAAACCAAACTTTTATTTCGTTAATTTGATTATTTCTCAATTCAATTGATCAAACAATTTAACTTTTTAATGTTTAATGCTCTTATGTTAATCATTACTAGCACTTTCGTGTGATTCTCTGTGGATTCGATATCATTCTTACCCTTTACTATTAAGGGTAATGAGTTACTATTTGATTTATATTTTTAACAGACCACACAACATCGATCAAGGAGAATTAAACATTTATTAATTAATCGTTAATTAATTAAATGTTTTTTATGTTTTGATTGATTTTTCCTAATTAAAGGTCAATTAGTAAAACAACAAGGTTTAAATGTAATTAAACGTTAATATGTGTAGTTTGTGAAGGCATGTTAGCCGGTTAATATCTCTATATTTACTTAGCCACTTCTACATCATATCCCATCCAATGATATTTCACATTTTGTAACCTACATCAATCTGATTTGGACCGCCTACTCTTTTAGTGTAAATTTTACTAAGACATTTTCTAATCATTGTCTCTAGAACTAGCCTGAAGATCGATGACTATATTTTGTAATCCTTATTTTAATTGTTCAAGTTGTAAAAAAATTTCACAAGAAATTCCATACACATATTTTAAGTGCGTTAGAGGAGAAAAAACAAAGAAACTAATGTATGAAAACTTTTTAGTGAAAAGAAGCTAGTGGCTCTAAGAGTTCTTAATATACAAAAAACAAACAATGGCTATATGTGATACTTTGTAGTTACAATTAAATAATTTACAATAACAATTCTTATAAACACGTATAGTTTATTTATATAACTCTTTGCAATAGAAACATTTTGGTCCAAGTCTTCTAATCTTTTAGAATGTCTATTATCATTCAATTCCTTAACCCATGCACATTCATCCTCATCTTTATAAAATCATTTATAAGACTGTCTTCTCAATTAGAAACATAAATCACATTTAAAGGGATTATTAAAGATTAAGGAATATATTCTACATACATATGTGATATGCTATATTAGTGACACGAGAATTTCATTAACATTAAAAAAAGATTAGGGGAAGAATACTAAAATAATTTTAGTATATATTCTTTGGTATGAGTCATATTGTTAGAAGATGACACTAGAAATATTTAAAATCAACTATTGGGACAACTGGCGATATTCACAATCACAAAAACACCCTAATATGGAGGAAAATGAACAAAGATATTTATAGTGGTTTGATTGGTATGATTTACGTTCACTTTGCTTCGACTAGTATCTATAACGATAAGGTGATCAAGAAGATTATAATGACCTATGACGTCGATATATAGCATAGAAATCTAGGGTTTTCATAGCTTGCTCAACAAGCCATTATTCTAGAGCTTGCTTAATAAGTCACTACCCCTAATCTGAGCTTGGGCTCATATTTTACAAAGGCCTCCACAACTCAACACCAACAAGACAAATTAATATTATATACAAAAATCCAAATCTATTTAAACGTTCTAGGACAAAATAGACAAGGTTTAAATACAGATTATCAGTCTCTAAAAGCCTAACATTGAAGATTGATTTTGATCCATAAATGAAATGTATTTTAAGATTGAAATGACTTGGTATTGAAGGATAGATTGTGACAACCCGAGTTTTTCCATTTCACTATTATTTAATAATAATAATAATAATAATAATAATAATAATAATAATAATAATAATAATAATAATAATAATAATAATAACAATAACAAATGATAATAGTAATAATAAGTCCAGGGGGTATATGTGTCATTTTTGAAACTTAAAATTGAAGTGTTGACATAAAATAATAAAAACAGAAACTGCAGGGACCATTTGTGAAAAACATGAAATTTCAACCCAAACCCCCGCCCTTCCCCGCTTTTCCGGTCGCCGGCCGGCGATACTCCGGCGCGGCGCCGGCGACCACCAAAACCCCATAAAAACCGGTTTTTAAACCCCACAACGCACCCAAATCGATCGTGGGACAAATTCAATCGATAATGCTGTCTTTAATTAGGTAAAAAGCAGCCGGATTGTGAGTAAATGGCCACTAATCGAACCCACTAACATATACCTAACAAATTCCACTCGAACGATAATAATAATCCAATTAATCGAGTATAAATACTCATTGATCTGTTCCTAATCGAATGCACCTCTCAATACAACTTGAAACACACAAAAATCTAGGATTCGATTACCCTCTTTCTTTCGGACCTGCAACTCAATTGAAGTCGAACCTCCGAGTTTTCTTGTACGAAATTGGCATAGGGTTATTGTTTCTCATCAACTAAGGAAGCTTACTGCAAGTTTAATTCGATTATCATCAACAATTTCCACTCGAACAGATTCTGTCAAAACCGCGGCTTGTTCTTGTTGGGTTTATCTTCAATTCGAACTTAATCACGTAAGTTACACACATAAACATACTGGGTTTAATATGGGGAATCAAAGCCCTATGATTCCAGATGTTAAGAACATCGAATTGATCATCAATTTGATCGAAGAACAAAGCTAGGGTTTCGGGAATTTGGGGGAAATTGGGGATTGATTTAAAGGTTGGTTTTTAAGAATTGGAAACGGGTTTTCATCGCGGCTGAGGCCTTGGTTTACTGGTATATGTGTGGCAGTGTGTGTTTGAGGTCGCGGGTTCGAACCCGGCCCTCAACACTTATTTTTTTAAAGCCCTTTTTGACCTTTTAAAAATCCAGAAAAATTTCTAAAAATTATAAAAATAAATTTTATAAACTTCATGAATTTTAAAAATTATCTAACCATTTTCTGAAAAACTATTTCTTGTAATATCTTAATAAATATATATATAATGATATAATTAGTTTATTTATATAAAAATAAACTATAAAAAGTTGAAATCATGAAATTATTATTATTACTTATATTTTTAATATATATATATGTGAATGAATGAGGCGTTATATATATATATATATATATATATATATATATATATATATATATATATATATATATATATACGCCTTAATAAACGTCTGGACATATAATTAAAACGTATGATGAGTATCTTTATACGTGATCTAGCATTGTTGATAATAACTGGGAATGGAGAAATACCGATAACCCGTAACCGAGACACGAACGTGAAACAGAATAGTTGTTATATTCTTAAATTAATCATTTATATTAATAATATGTACACGGAATGAAACACAGGTTAACCGAAACCTTAACTGTTGCTCGAGCATTATTTCTTTGCAACGCAATCAAGGTGAGTTTCACGGCCCCATTTTACTTTCTTTCCTTTTTGGGGGAGAAAACATGCAAACGCATTTGAAAGTCCTTACAGTATCAAACCGTTAGTAACGCGATTAGCGAGATAATTTTGAGTAGTACTACTGGGTCTGACAAACCCCGCCCGGGCTAGTCGCGCTAGCTTGATTGGAGGTCAAACGGGTGCTAAATTGACCTGTAACGATTGCCACGGTCGGTTAAGACGTGGTGGAAGGCACTGAACACACACAGTCAGCTTCGGTTTGAAACACTAACTAACTTGTTTATAGGCTCGCTACCTATCGATATGCTTTATATACTAAACCATGTGAAACGCTTTTCGGACACATTTCTTGTTGATGAAACCATGTGAAACGCTTTTCTGACACACTTCTGGGTGATTAAACCATGTGAAACGCTTTTCGGACATATTTCTGGTTGATGAAACCATGTGAAACGCTTTTCTGACACATTTCTTGTTGATTAAAACCTGTGGACTCACCAACTTTATGTTGACACATTTTAGCATGTTTTCTCAGGTCACAGAAACGCATAAGGTTAAGAACTCAGCTAGGATACATGCATGGCATACATCACTACTCAACTGGTTTAATTTGTTGAAACGCTATTGATTCTTATGGTTGAAACGCATGTTGAAACGATTCACTGTTGATTTCTGATTTCGAAATGCTTCCGCAAATCTGAAACACTTATGATTGATTTAAAAGTCTAATTACTTAATGTGATGTTTTGTAATTACTGTGTTTGGTGTAACTGATGCTATCTGAGATCCTGGTGTGTCACACGCCTGAAGGTAAAATCCCGTTAGCGGATTTTGAGGGTGTGACAGATTGGTATCAGAGCATTAGTTATAGCGAACTAAAATGGACTTTGCATCTCATTTGTATTGCATTTTAGACTATAGCTGGATTTGCATTAGTTACACACACATAGATTACTAAGCTGTACTTATTAACTTTAGATGCCTAAGAACTGTTGCTTTAACATATTTCTATGACACATAGATACCTGAGGAAAAGAAACTGATAACTCGTGCCTCTAATTTTTCTCTAAAGTTTTATTCTATGAACCAAAGAAATTTGTGTGACACATAGACACCTGTATTCTGGATTTCCTGGCAAAAGCCTTCGGGCTAAGGCAAGCATATCGCATAAATCTCATTACGAGACCAGCTATGCTTACCTGGGGATTTCTGGGATGAGTGATAAACTATGGTCAATATACACAAATATCTAGGTCACATGTATCATCCTTGACTAATAGAGGGGTGGGAAGTTCCGCTCGCTCACTTCCAACATCTACACATGATTCTTCACTCCCGAAGTTGAAGCAACGACAACTTGAACCTACCCTTACCACTTGGAAACGCGAAACTCTTTTCAAACACACACGATGACAAACAAGGAGAACAACACACATTACTTCCTTAACTCTATCGTACTTGTCTCGGTTCTCATGAAACCTCACTATCGATATGCAAACAAATCCTCCATTATGAAACAAATTAATGTTATTAGTAGTTATAATTCGATAGTGACTGTCGTATATCGTGAATTGAAGAATCATGTCTGGAAGGAGACCTGGACGCCCGAGGGGACACGGAAACATCAACCTGACTCAAGCTGAGTTGGATGCCATCATCAATGAGCGTGTTACTGATGCGCTCACAGCCTATGAACAGATCCGCAACCAGAACCAGAACAACCAGAATCTGAATCAAGGAGGCCCAACAGCCTGTACCTACAAGATGTTTATGGACTGTAAGCCTCACTCTTTCAGTGGTTCTGAGGGTGCTGTCACACTACTTCGCTGGCTAGAGAAGCTCGAGTCAGTGTTCGCCATGTGCAACTGTCCTGCTGGAAGTCATGTCAAGTACGCCTCCGACACACTGGAAGGACCAGCTTTGACATGGTGGAACTCACAGGTCCAGACTTTAGGACTTGATGCTGCTAACGGTATGCCTTGGGATGATTTCAAAACACTGATGAAAGAAGAATACTGCCCGAGGAATAAGGTCCAGAAGCTAGAAGCAGAGTTTTGGAATCTCAAAATGACTGGCTCTGAAATTGAGGAGTACACGACTCGCTCACACGAGTTGGCTGCTCTATGTCCCCAGATGGTGACCCCGGCCTACAAACGGATTGAGAAGTACATTGATGGTCTAGCTCCTCAAATCCAAGCTAGTGTTATAGCTGCTGATCCTGCCACAATTCAGCAGGCTATTCGACTGGCTCACAAGCTCACTGATCAGGCAGTGGCACATGGTATCCTACCTAAACGTGGCGCCACCTCTGGACTATTCGAACACAAAAGGAAATGGGATGGTAACAACAGTAAGTCTTCAAGCTCCGATCAACAACCAATTAGAAAGTTTGATTCATCTAGAAGCTTCACAAACAACAATCAGAACAACAACAACAATGGTCAGGGATCGAGCAACTACGTTGGCAAAAACTCAAAGTGTAACAAATGCAACTTCCATCATTATGGTCAGTGTGATCATTTTCGTTGTCAAAGATGTGGCAAGACGGGTCATATTGCTAGGGATTGCAGGGGTGATCTAATGGCTAGGCAACAACCTCAACAACAATGCCAGGGCGGAGCGACTAGGGGTTGTTATGAGTGTGGTAAGGAGGGCCACTACAGGAAGGATTGCCCACAACTGAGGAATGGCAACAGGGGCAATGATGGAAACAACAACAATGGAAATGGTGCCAAAGGTCGAGTTTTTGTAATTGGTTCTGGTGAGGCAAGGGATGATCAGGATGTGGTTACTGGTACGTTTCCTCTAAATGGTCGTTTTGCTTCTATACTGTTTGATATCGGTGCCGATAAGAGTTTTGTTTCCAACAAGTTTATTAAACTCCTAGACGTAACCTTGGTTGATATGGAACCTAGTTACACTGTAGAATTAGCTGATGGGAAACTAATTGAGGCAACTCACGTCATTAAGGGATGTAAACTAGGACTATCTGGACATGAGTTAGGTATAGATCTGATGCCTGTCACACTTGGTAGTTTTGATGTAGTCGTCGGCATGGATTGGTTATCTAAAAACCAAGCCGAAATTTTCTGTCATGAGAAGTCGGGCTAATCTTACTATGAGATAACGATCATGAGTATTACAAGTTTCTATTCTATACCCTAGGGTGCTAGGATCATAATTCTAGTAAGACCTTGTTAAGGGTAATAAAACATTACTAACACTTGCTATTACTTAAGTCCTGTCCTACTTAGAGCCTTCATGGTATTTCTAATCATTTTAAGAGACATTCCTCCACTTAGTATTTCAGTAACTGAGGAACTGATTGAATGTTTAGAATGAAAGTGGACTACAGGAAATATAGAAGAGTGATGATACTCTCTAAACATATATTACGTTATTCTTTGGGATGATGCTAAGGAAAATTAGGATGTCGTGTAACCGGTTTAAGCACAGTCTTAGTATACCGGTGATGCTTATATATAGGGTTATTGAGGTGAGTTTAAAGCCTTGGTGATTGAATGCTATTACTTAAGGAATGAAATGCAAAAGTTAGAATTGTAATTCTAAAATCGTGCAATGGTAGGGTTAGGTTGTGCTCTTTATACTGACAAACTCCATGAATTGACAAAGCTGATGTCATACCTTATGACATTAGACCAAATAGAATTAAGGACACTAGGAAAATCTAGTGAGTAGTAGAAAGAAGTTGGAGGGTTAAACAAGCAATCTAGCGGTAAGGTACACAAGAATGCAAATGTTGTAAACCTAGCTATATTGGTTAATACGATTAAGCTAAAATGCGTTAAACGGGGACATTAAGGAGGTTGGAGTTCCGACCATTACCATAAGTGTGCCCTAGGTCGATTAGGACCCAAGGACGAGTTAGAAACAATCAGAATTAGGAAATGGCTATAGCTAGAAAGTAAGAACAGTTAAATTATGGAAATAAAGGTCATATAAGTCAAGGAAATACATCACGCGATCATACATTTACGGCTGAAGCAAGCCACATTCGACAAGACTAAATGTTGTTACATGTACGTACCTTATCATCAATAGTTACACATTTATTTGATACCAGGGTTGATAATAGCTTTGATTCTACTGGAATTATTCTTTAACTTAGCATTAACCCTAGCTAGTTGCTTAGAAATTATTTACTCGGTTAAAGTGACCAATGGTAATAATTAGAGGTTACACAAAAGTGCACGAAGATCATGTTTTTGACATAGACTTAATACCGTATGAATTGGTTATCAAAGCATGAAACCAAGATAGACCATCAGGATAAGGTGATTCGTCAGAAGTCTCTAGAATCCAATGAGATCACGTTTGACTCAAAGTCTCTCCCTGGAAAGGGATTGTACGATTTGGAAAGAAAGTGTATTGCTGATGAATCATTTGTTGTTCCATTAGAAGAACTGGAAATCGATGAACAGCTTCGTTTCATTGAAGAACCAGTAGAGATTATGGATTTATAAGTCAAAACCTTAAAACGTAGCAAGATCCCTATTGTGCGTGTTAGGTGGAACTCAAAGCATGGACCAGAGTTTACCTGGGAACGCGAGGACCAAATGAAGAAGAAGTACCCACAACTATTCAACGATCAGACACCTACTCCTTAAGGTATCATTTTTAAGATATCTTTTCCTTAAAATACGAGACGAAATTCCCTTCAACAAGGGGATTATGTCACAACTCTGTCAAAACCTTACAACTCACACGGTATAAATCATTGAACCTCATATAATTAACTAAACCTAATGTTCTAATTTTCGGGACGAAAATTTCTTCAACAAGGGGATAATGTGACAACCCGAGTTTTTCCATTTCACTATTATTTAATAATAATAATAATAATAATAATAATAATAATAATAATAATAATAATAATAATAATAATAATAATAATAATAATAATAATAAATAACAATAACAAATGATAATAGTAATAATAAGTCCAGGGGGTATATGTGTCATTTTGAAACTTAAAATTGAAGTGTTGACATAAAATAATAAAAACAGAAACTGCAGGGACCATTTGTGAAAAATATGAAATTTCAACCCAAACCCCCGCCCTTCCCCGCTTTTCCGGTCGCCGGCCGGCGATACTCCTTAATAAACGTCTTAATAAACGTCTGGACATATAATTAAAACGTATGATGAGTATCTTTATACGTGATCTAGCATTGTTGATAATAACTGGGAATGGGGAAATACCGATAACCCGTAACCGAGACACGAACGCGAAACTGAATAGTTGTTATATTCTTAAATTAATAATTTATATTAATAATATGTACATGGAATGAAACACAGGTTAACCGAAACCTTAACTGTTGCTCGAGCATTATTTCTTTGCAACGCAATCAAGGTGAGTTTCACGGCCCCATTTTACTTTCTTTCCTTTTTGGGGGAGAAAACATGCAAACATTATTTTTGTTATGGTTGCCAGTATTATTGATATCGCTTGTTATGTTAGTGGGAAACGCATTTGAAAGTCCTTACAGTATCAAACCGTTAGTAACGTGATTAGCGAGGTAATTTTGAGTAGTACTACTGGGTCTGACAAACCCCGCCCGGGCTAGTCGCGCTAGCTTGATTGGAGGTCAAACGGGTGCTAAATTGACCTGTAACGATTGCCACGGTCGGTTAAGACGTGGTGGAAAGGCACTGAACACACACAGTCAGCTTCGGTTTGAAACACTAACTAACTTGTTTATAGGCTCGCTACCTATCGATATGCTTTATATACTAAACCATGTGAAACGCTTTTCGGACACATTTCTTGTTGATGAAACCATGTGAAACGCTTTTCTGACACACTTCTGGGTGATTAAACCATGTGAAACGCTTTTCGGACACATTTCTGGTTGATGAAACCATGTGAAACGCTTTTCTGACACATTTCTTGTTGATTAAAACCTGTGGACTCACCAACTTTATGTTGACACATTTTAGCATGTTTTCTCAGGTCACAGAAACGCACAATGTTAAGAACTCAGCTAGGATGCATGCATGGCATACATCACTACTCAACTGGTTTAATTTGTTGAAACGCTATTGATTCTTATGGTTGAAATGCATGTTGAAACGATTCACTGTTGATTTCTGATTTCGAAACGCTTCCGCAAATCTGAAACACTTATGATTGATTTAAAAGTCTAATTACTTAATGTGATGTTTTGTAATTACTGTGTTTGGTGTAACTGATGCTATCTGAGATCCTGGTGTGACACACGCCTGAAGGTAAAATCCCGTTAGCGGATTTTGAGGGTGTGACATAGATTAAGGAATAATTTGTATGTACGGGACACTGAATGTTAGTCTCTGTTGGTGGAATACAATCAAGACTAAAACTTGGTTAGTATTACGAGTATCTAGGAACATATATTTATGACTAACTAGGAAATAGCAAAATCAGTACTTGATAGCCATTAAAAACTAATTTTAAAGTATGAGAGACTAATTTTTCTATCTCAAATACCCTTCTTTTTGTAGTGGTGGAAACACTTAACAACTTCAAACTGCGCTTTGACACTCTTCAAACTACACTTTGACATTCTTCAAACTACACTTTGACATTCTTCAAATAATTACAATCCACTAGTTGTAGTTGATTCTCATCAAGTAACCTAAAGGTCAGTTGAAACTATGTATAGCTTTAACTTCATTAAGTAATCATTGTTAGGTTATTCAAAGGATGAAGCTACTGGAAAAAAACACTTAATCAAGAATGCAATCTAGCTCCTACTGAAATAGTTCAAGTGCTAAACATCGAGTCTGCCTACTAAAGATTTTATCTGTCCAAGGTCACTTACCATTATTGAAGTGAACATCAAGCCCTGGATTCTCCAACTAACCATCCAACTTACCAACTGAGATTAACTTCTTTCTAAGATCTGGAATAACCCTGACATATATTATGTCCACTTGGTTACCAGTGATTTAGTCATCTCCACATAACCAATCCCTGTAATATCAAGTATCTAGTCATCAACTAAATGAACCTTGCCAAGATTACATGCACTTAAATTCTTTACCAAATCTAGACATGAAACAACATGGAACGAAGCATACAAATCCTTAATCTAGGATTCGATAGTACTTTCAACATTGAACATGAGAGTGCCATCTGATCCGTTGAAAGCCATATTGTTTACTTTTTTCTCCGCCTGACGATTTTGGGCATTGACTTTTAAAGTGACCCTTCTCTTTGTAGTTTAACACTATTTTTTTCTATTCGTAGACTGTCCTTAGTTTCTAGACTTAGACCTTCCTTGATAATTTTCACCTCTTTCAGTTTGGTATGCAACAGGGTGTTTGAATATTCTCCTACACTTATCTGTCTGATGTATATATCTTTATTTACAATCAAATCTTGAATACCATTAATGATTAACTTAGTAGTTTTAGACTGCAGTAATTGTGCTTCTCCAACTATCATGCAAAAAAGATAAAAGGAGTAATGCTTGAACCTTATTTTTAAACTTAATATCAATAGACGTAAACCAAGAGATGATTGAATTAAATTAAGTTATATGTACAATAATAAACCTTCTTTCATCTTGGTGTTAACCAACTATTTGATGAGGAAAAACTTCTTGGAAGTGAATGACTTCTCATACATATTACACAAAGTTTTCAGAACACCATGCGTGGTCTTTTCATGATAATGTTGTAAGTAGCACTATTTGATAATGAAAGCCTGGCCACACCTAAAGCTTATAGATCCAATAGTTTCCCCTCGTATCATACATACCATCTAGTTGCTCTCCTAACATCGGTAAGTGCAAACTTTTCTTGTACAACAGATCCTTAATCAAGAACCCAAAGTCACTACCATCAAACCTCTTCATCTTGATCTTACTTTCTTCTGCAATAGTATGCGGAATCAAACTGTTGGTGTGGTCTATTAATGTTGCCGGATGATGTATCCAGATGAATCTGACATGAGAACAACCCTGAAAACTATAGAATCAAGAGATTGATGCTCGAAACCAATTGTTGGGACAACTAACGATGTTCACAATCACACAAACACACTAAACGATCACAAGAAAGCAAGAAATTAAAGAAAAAGATGAACACAAAGATTTATAATGGTCTGATCAGTATGATCTACGTCTACTTTGATACAACTGGTATGTATACTAATAAGGTGCTCAAAAAGATTACAATGACCCTTGATGTCTGATGTGCTTCAAATTATACATATAAAACATATCCATTGCACATCAGTTATACTATAAACTCCTACTGAAAATGATGATTTGATATCTAAATCGTTCATATTGTGTTTTCAGGCTTGAAAAAGACCAAGATGAACAAAAGGAGCATAAATAAGAAGAAAATGAAGAAAACCAAGTTTTGGAATTCAAGCATGGGGCCGTGCTTCATGAGGCACGCCCCCATGCCCAGCCTGAAACACACCCCCATGCTTAAATCAACACACCCCCGTGTTTGTTGGTCCGACAGGACAAAAATTACGGTTCCCTGACCCGAGGCACGGGGGCGTGCCCCAGGAGGCACGGGGCCATGCCCCACCACAAACACGGGGCCGTGCCCCATTGAACATGGGGCCATGCCCGACAAGCTCTGAGCGTACTAGCCGACCAACTTTTACGTACATTGTACTAGCATGGGGCCGTGCCTTTTAGGCACGGGGCCATGCTTAAACACTCCAAAAAGCCTATAAATAGGACTTCATTTGCAACTTTGAGAGAAGCTTTTGGAGAGGTGAAGTGCTGGTGTTCCCTCTCGGGAACCCAGCCTTCGGAGGTCCTTAGAAGGTTTTGGAGGTCCATTCAACACTTAGAAGAAGCTCGGGATCATTTAACATCATCCATAGTGAATCATCAGTTTGATTGTTTTAATTTCTCGATGATTTCATTACTATCTTCTATCTTTGTTGTTAGGTTCAAGCTCATTATGAGCTAAACTTCATTTGTTATCCTAATTTAGTGAAACCTTATGTAATTTGTGATGAACTAATGATGTGATTTATATTATGTTAATATTATGGTGGTCTTGGGAAAACTTTCGATGGGTAGCACCTATATTTGAATGGGAAGTTATATACTTATGATTTGTAATTATGATTGTCACACACGATTGAAAAACGTATGATTAACTTTTCTATAACCTCTAATAAAGCAAGGTTTCTTTTGTCACTTGTCATTATCTTAATCCATGTTTTTCCCACTTGTCATTTTTCTAGAGATTCACACATCAATTTTCCCTCTAAAAGGGTGTTATGGTAATTCAAATTATTATACAAATTTCTCTCTCTTATTAAAAATAAATTTTATAATTAATATGTTTCTCTCTCTTATATATTTTTTTAAGTCAAACTATCTTTTTCTAAAATAGATTTTATAAAGGAATTTAAAAATAACATCTTTTAATTAAAATCTAAATAACAAAAAACTAAAGTTTATATAATATGAAATTTTTTACATAATTAAAAATTTTTTAAACAAAATATTTTAAAATTGTTTTGTTTTTAAAAAAATTATAAACAGGTGAAATATTTTAAAATAATCCTCTTAAAACAAGCAGAATAATTACAAATCTTATTTTTTAAAAAATAAGATTTTTATAAAAAAAATATTTTTATAAAAAATGAATGCTTAAAAATAAAACTATTTACATAAGAGAGTTAAGAAATGGTATAATTATTTTATTTTTTAAACTATTACCTATATATAATTTTAATTATATTTTATATTAAAATATTATACTATAATTATTCATGTTAATTTTACATATATATTTTATATTAAAATTTAATCCGTTTATTTGATGATTGTTTAACTTATCTATCTATCTATAAAAAAACTAAAATAAGCGTGAAACGATTATAGATCTCATTATACTTACGTTTTTATTTCTCTATATTAATAATAATAATGTTGAACACTAATAATATTAGTCATACTGTTTTTAAATTAAAAATATATATTTAAAAAATTAAAAACCTATTTTTATTAAAAACACAGTTTTTTTAAAAAAATATAGAATATAGAATATGTGAAGTCACTGGATCGGTAGACATCCGAGCGTGTTATTGACGGAAGGTGATAAACCAAAAGACAAACAATAGTACGAACAAGAATCGAATGATTTCATTGATAAAACATAACGATTTTAAGCTCGTTACAACTTAAGAATTACAACTTTTGGCAAGGGGAGATCGAGCATGATCTCCCCTCTCATCCGGCAGCGCCTAGGCGCCGGGCACACTATCAAAACCCTTCCGTTTCTACACATTGAAACTGGTATATATAGGCCTCGGCCCATATTAGATGCGACTGGGCCCATTCGTGTGATTGGGCCATACGTGTGGTTCAATCATACGACTGGACCATGCGTATGGTTCAATCGTACGACTGGACCATTCTTATGGTTCAGTCTTACGAATGTCCCAATCGCATCTCTCAGTCGCACGACTGGCCCATTAGCATGGCTCAGTCGTACGACTGAGTCTCATTCGCATATGCTCCTGCGAATGACTGTAACACCCGAAAGTTTGACTTTTTGGTAGGTTGTGCGACTGAGCCTCAGTCGCCTGGGATTTATGCGACTGGAGGTTCAACCGCATGCTATTCGGCCGATTGAAGCTCAACCGCACGATTGGAGTTCAACCGCCCGAATGAAAGACGAGCCGCATGGAACACATGCGACTGGGGTCCAATCGCATGGTGTTCATGCGACTGAAGGTCCAGTCGCCCCTGGACCAGATGCGACTGGGATGTGGGTATAAAAGGGGAGTAGCTCCATTCTCCTTCCCAAATTTCAGTCGGGAAAGGAGCAGAGATCGACAGAGAGCAGAGAAGAAAAGAGGGAAAGTGCTGCCGAGTTCAAGATCTGTCGAGAAGCTAGCCAAATCGAAGCTCATCAACTTCTACCTCTTAATGTGAGTTCTAGGACCCCTCATTTACATGTTTTCAAACGATTTTGGGGCTGGAATCACATATAAACTCTATTTTTGAAATAGTGTAAGTTTGACCCATTTGGGGAAATCTTGAGTAATGTGTTTATGGTATGAATTAGGACTAGAATATGCTTGTATGATGTCCTAGTATGAATCCCTGAGACTAGGGAGGGTCGATTTGGGCTAAAAATGGGTTTAAGACGAGTTTGGGTGCGGGGGTTCGCGACTGCTGTTCATGAAGAACTCCAGTCGCTACCCAGTTAGGGTTATGCGACTGAAGGGCCATTCGGCCGAATGAGTGTTAGTTGATGTCCAATCGCCCGACTGAGGCTCAGACGCCCGATTGAGCCTCAATCGCACGATAGGTGATGCGACTGAGGGTTTCGGTCGCATAAGTTCAATCGCAGAGTAGTTCAGTCGGACGGTTAAGGGTTAGTCGCATATAGCCCAGTCGCATAGTGTCTAGTCGTACGGAAGGAGGTTCAATCGCACGTTTGAGTACCCATTCGCATGATAGCCCAATCGCATGGCCTAGTCGCATGGAGGACATGCGACTGGTATAAGTTCAGTCGCCCGAACAGGGCTGATGTGAGTGAATGTAGAAGTGTATGTATGATGTATGTATGTTAGTATGATGTTGCCATGATAGATGGTGAATACTGATGATATGTAAGTATTTATGTTCCTTATGTATATGTGTCTTATCTTCTAATAACTTTACGTGAATGAATGAACGAATATAACGAATGTATTAAGAACGTAAAGTGAAAGATAATGAAAGAAGGAACATGATGAATGAATGAATGCATGCATTAATGAATGAACGTAAGAAAGTCTTGCATGGTCTAAGGGGCACGAGATGGATTTGATGGTTAAGAAGTCTTGGAAATGGTGCCTGGTTCTAGTAACTAGGCCTATTACGAGCCCTATGGTAGATTATGGACAGTGAGCCATAGTTGCCTTAGGAGCAACGGGGCAGTGTCTTTGTGACCTGTCACGGGATAGTTGTTACAGCAGCAGTGGTGACGATCACTCGTGGGGTTAACATGACCCCGGAAGAAGTGTTGTCGGTCTATGGACAGAGAGCCATAGGGGCAACAAGGTTGTCGGTCTATGGACAGAGAGCCATAGGGGCAACCAGGTGTCGGTCTATGGACTGTGAGCCATAGGGGCACCAGGTGTCGGTCTATGGACTGAGAGCCATAGGGGCACTAGTATGTTACAGTATACTCTGTCGGCTCATGGGTTGGAACCATAAGGGCAGAGATGAGAAGTGACCCTTAGAGATTTGCATGCTTGACGAATGAAAGTGGAAAGATAAATGGTGCATGTACCTACCCCAGGTGACTTGATCAGCATGTGTGCACAACGTTCGTGGTTGATTACCACAGGTCCAGCACTAGCAGTATGTATGATGTAAGGGGGTATTGTACATGTCACCGAATGTAAAGAATGTTCGAACAAACGTAACGAATGTATGAATGAATGAAATAAACGTTTGAACGGAGGTAATGAAAGAATGTAAAGTATGTATGTATGAAAGTGAACGAGAATGATGACTAGTACACGATTGAATGATTAATGAACGAATGATGAAGATAATAATAATATGATCTACATGTACATATGATGTGTGAGCACATGTATGTAAGGACAGTTATAAAGAATGAAAGTATGTTTTATTATAAAACTAGAACTCACTCAGTAACGCTGACTTTTCATGTGTTTCCAGTTGGCAGGTAGTGTTGCTGAGGATGGCACGAGGCGACTACTCAGCTCTTTTGGGATGGCATTCACTTTTTGATTATGCTGCCACATCATGTGTTGTGGGCCCGTAATGCGCGCAACACATCATGTTGCATGCAAGTGCAAGATTTCTGGATAATCCTGATAAATAGGATTATTTAAGAAATCTTCTTTATGAAGAAAAATATATGTTTGAATTTAATATCTTCTTAAGGAAGAAGAATATATTTTCTTTTTATTAGTTTCTTTCGGTAGAGGTCGCTGTATGACCCTATGATTGCTGAGGAATATGCATCAGCAGCAATCATAGTATAGTTAAGCAATGTAAGGAAAAGCTTGTATTTTGTAACCATGACAATGATGTAAAAGCTTTTATGATGAAATGAGAATGCATGTTTTATTAATTCCGCTGCGTATTTTATGATCATGTATTAAATGTATGTTTTACGTGTGATGATGACCAACCGTAAAGTGCCCGGGATCGGGGCCTTACAAGTTGGTATCAGAGCAAAAGTTTAAGTAAAACGGGTAAATTTTCACAATAAACCTAAACTTAAACTGAGAATGGGACAGGGAGAATGAGAATGCCATCTGAGTAGTTGTGTGCCATCAGGTATTTTTCTTAAAGATTAACTGGTATTATGTGCGCATGGTATGTGAATTATGTGTACTGTTAGACTTAGGTACTAATGTAGTCAGGACAGGTAATGCTCGGGGTACGAAGAGTAGAGTAAGTGGCTAATCACAACTGGCCACTGTAATTAGGGACTTACTATACTTGACATAAACTGAGCTAATCCCTTGAATGACTGTGTTGGTGTTTGAATCTTTCAGTGTGTGTCAAAAGATGGCTAGCGGTAAACCTTCTAAGGTTTTGCCAGATAAAGGTTGTGGTGAATGTGGAGCTGAACCGTGTGTCACGAGAAGCATGGCTAGGGCGGCTGAAATGGCACTTGAAGAGCCTAAGGCCCCTCACCTGGAGGGCGGTGATGATGGCACTAGTTTAAGGATCGCCATGAAAGAGGCTGTTGTTGAGGGAGTTCAACAGGCCTTACAGGCAATTCTGTCGTCCATGGTGACTGAGGTAATTAGGGCGGTGAAAGAGACAACTGCTATTGAAGAAAGCACGAAGGATAGCGACGACAAGAACTGGCACAGAAAGCGGGTTGGACGTGACTGGGCCACCCACAACAAAAAGGTTGCGAGGACGGAGGACCGAGTGTAGCTTCGTCTGGTGATAGGACGAGGAAGTGTGATAAGTGTGCCAAAGAACACCTCGGGGAATGTAGATGGGGGACCAATGTCTGTTTCAAATGCGGGAAGCGTGGTCATGTGGCCAGAGAGTGTGGGGTGGTACGGTGCTACAACTGCAGGGGAAGGGGTCACATAAGCAGGGATTGCAAGAAGCCAAGGGCAGAGGGCGCAGGGCCTTCACGACAATGCCGAAGCAGGCTAGGATGGGCCCCGATATCGTGACAGGTACGCATCTAGTAATCAAACTCTGTCTTCTGTGTGTTGTTTGGTTCCGGAGCTAGAAAGAGTTTTGTTTCTGTTATTTTCTGTGCTAAGTTGCCTATTAAGAGTGGGAGTATTGATGAGCGCTTCGATGTAGAAACCGTCAAGGTAGGTCCATCAGGACTTCTGAGATGATAGGAGACCACGAGGTGGAGTTAGAAGGTCATGGATACCGGTTAGACTACTTGTGATAACCTTAGGTGATTTCGAATTGGTTCTTGGAATGGATGGGTTGGTGGACTTCGAGGGCAAATATAGTGTGTCGCGAGGAGATGATTCGAGGATAGCGCCTGACGTGAGTTCGGTAACTGTTTATGGGAATCGGGTCACGACGATTCCGAGAGTAAACTCAGAGGCGGTTGCGGAAGAAGTGTACCAGACCATGCAGACGATCCTACCGTCAGTAGTGACCGAGGTGATGAACACTGTTAAAAAAAAAAGGTGAGAGACAGGGAAGGGAGTAGACCTTCGGGTGAAACGATGCAAGTCTTCTACTTTTGATGGTGACGGCACTGCTGCTGCTACTCACCGGTGGGTGAGGGAAATGGAAGCCGTGCTGAATATCAGCGGGTGCCGGGAGGATCAGAAAGTGAAGCTGCCACTCACTCTTTCGTCGACTCTACTTTGTGCGGGAAGGGACAACATAGTCCAAGTTTAGGGTAGCCGGGCTACCGGGAGGATGAGATGGCCAGAGTTGAAAGGGTTGGTGATTGAGGAGTTTTGTCCCCACCGTGAGACGAATAAGGTTGAAAGGGAGTTCCTGCAGTTGGAAGCGAGGACGATGACGCATCACCAGTACCCCACCAAATTCAACGAGATGGCACGGCTGGTGCCGGATCAGGGTACACCTCTCTCGCGGAAAATCAAGAGGTACATGAAGGGCTTGCCGACGGACATCAGTAGGCACATGATCACTACCCGGCCAAGCACGTTCAGGTCAGCGGTAAATCTACGGGAAGGTTGTACGACGAGTGGGAGGTGATGGCGATATCGGGCGAAGCGGAGGAGCGAGCTTATGTTAAGAAGGGAAAGGAAGGCGAGATAGTGATGGTGGGATGGTGGCAGAAGGTAAGGTGATGAGGGTCAATGATCGCGAGAGGATAACAAGAAAGGGTGAGGAATGCGAGAAGGGTAGTAGAGATCATGAAGGGAAGTGCAAATAGGGACTGAACGTCTGTTGTCAGTGTGGGAAGGAAGTTCATAGGGCAAGGGATTACCACGTGACTAAGTGCTGCGATTGCGGTGAGACTGGACATCTGAGCGGGGAGTGTAAGGGGTCAAAGGCGGGAAGCCCCGGTGCGAGGAAGGGGAACAGAGGGTAAAGACAACTGCTTTTGCCATAGCCAAGGGGAGGGTAGAGCGGACTCCGACTGAACGACAGGCATAGTAGTAGTTCGTTCCTACTGCCTACTGTTGTGAGTTGCATGATAGGAGAAGGAACGTCGACGAGCCATTCGATGTAGAGATTGCTATTAATGGATTCGCTAGGTTACCAAGTGCCCTAGAAGATTGAGCAAAGCAATTGAGAAAGCTGTGTCACCTGTTGTCTGTGGGACAGTTTCAGCTTGTGATTGGTTCATCGAACAATAACGTATGCATAGTTTCGGTGTTGTAGCAAACAAGTAGAATGGAAGGTCGGGAGCAAAGGAAAAAGATAAATTTGGTTTGGGCCATGAAAGTAGTCGATTTGCCTTTCAATCAAAGTGTACCTGCAAGGAACCTGAGAGAAACCGATCTCAGCGCAGCTATAATTGGAACAACACATAGCACGATTAATGAAAGTCTTTTCATCAGTCGTTGGATTCGTAAGAGGGCCATTATTCATACATAAAGAACATCAAACAAGGGCCTGGGGTAAGCAGCAACTTTACGCAAGTTGAAGGCCTTGTTCTTCAAGCATTAAGGTTGAAGGTTCTCAGTGACGCTCTGAAGCTCAATGATTATGACGCCGAGCCTTTGCTCGAATACTGTGATGTTCCTTTTAATTGTAGTAACCATGTTCTACATGGCATGTTTGAAGTCGCAGGTGCTGGTCAAAGGAACATTGATCAGTATGCATGGGTTACCGATGGTGATAGTCCAAGATAGACCAGAAGTCGAACATTGATAAACGATGTGGAGCAATAGAGTTCCAAGTGATGGACTGGAAAAGGAATGGGACAGTATGGCCCGTGAGGGTTTAAGGGGCAACAGGTTTCGGGGACGAAACCCGTTTAAGGGGGGTGGACTTGTAACACCCGAAAGTTTGACTTTTTGGTAGGTTGTGCGACTGAGCCTCAGTCGCCTGGGATTTATGCGACTGGAGGTTCAACCGCATGCTATTCGGCCGATTGAAGCTCAACCGCACGATTAGAGTTCAACCGCCCGAATGAAAGACGAGCCGCATGGAACACATGCGACTGGGGTCCAATCGCATGGTGTTCATGCGACTGAAGGTCCAGTCGCCCCTGGACCAGATGCGACTGGGATGTGGGTATAAAAGGGGAGTAGCTCCATTCTCCTTCCCAAATTTCAGTCGGGAAAGGAGCAGAGATCGACAGAGAGCAGAGAAGAAAAGAGGGAAAGTGCTGCCGAGTTCAAGATCTGTCGAGAAGCTAGCCAAATCGAAGCTCATCAACTTCTACCTGTTAATGTGAGTTCTAGGACCCCTCATTTACATGTTTTCAAATGATTTTGGGGCTGGAATCACATATAAACTCTATTTTGAAATAGTGTAAGTTTGACCCATTTGGGTAAATCTTGAGTAATGTGTTTATGGTATGAATTAGGACTAGAATATGCTTGTATGATGTCCTAGTATGAATCCCTGAGACTAGGGAGGGTCGATTTGGGCTAAAAATGGGTTTAAGACGAGTTTGGGTGCGGGGGTTCGCGACTGCTGTTCATGAAGAACTCCAGTCGCTGCCCAGTTAGGTTATGCGACTGAAGGGTCATTCGGCCGAATGAGTGTTAGTTGATGTCCAATCGCCCGACTGAGGCTCAGACGCCCGATTGAGCCTCAATCGCACGATAGGTGATGCGACTGAGGGTTTCGGTCGCATAAGTTCAATCGCAGAGTAGTTCAGTCGGACGGTTAAGGGTTAGTCGCATATAGCCCAGTCGCATAGTGTCTAGTCGTACGGAAGGAGGTTCAATCGCACGTTTGAGTACCCATTCGCATGATAGCCCAATCGTATGGCCCAGTCGCATGGAGGACATGCGACTGGTATAAGTTCAGTCGCCCGAACAGGGCTGATGTGAGTGAATGTAGAAGTGTATGTATGATGTATGTATGTTAGTATGATGTTGCCATGATAGATGGTGAATACTGATGATATGTAAGTATTTATGTTCCTTATGTATATGTGTCTTATCTTCTAATAACTTTACGTGAATGAATGAACGAATATAACGAATGTATTAAGAACGTAAAGTGAAAGATAATGAAAGAAGGAACATGATGAATGAATGAATGCATGCATTAATGAATGAACGTAAGAAAGTCTTGCATGGTCTAAGGGGCACGAGATGGATTTGACGGTTAAGAAGTCTTGGAAATGGTGCCTGGTTCTAGTAACTAGGCCTATTACGAGCCCTATGGTAGATTATGGACAGTGAGCCATAGTTGCCTTAGGAGCAACGGGGCAGTGTCTTTGTGACCTGTCACGGGATAGTTGTTACAGCAGGAGTGGTGACGATCACTCGTGGGGTTAACGTGACCCCGGAAGAAGTGTTGTCGGTCTATGGACAGAGAGCCATAGGGGCAACAAGGTTGTCGGTCTATGGACAGAGAGCCATATGGGCAACCAGGTGTCGGTCTATGGACTGTGAGCCATAGGGGCACCAGGTGTCGGTCTATGGACTGAGAGCCATAGGGGCACTAGTATGTTACAGTATACTCTGTCGGCTCATGGGTTGGAACCATGAGGGCAGAGATGAGAAGTGACCCTTAGAGATTTGCATGCTTGACGAATGAAAGTGGAAAGATAAATGGTGCATGTACCTACCCCAGGTGACTGGATCAGCATGTGTGCACAACGTTCGTGGTTGATTACCACAGGTCCAGCACCAGCAGTATGTATGATGTAAGGGGGTATTGTACATGTCACCGAATGTAAAGAATGTTCGAACAAACGTAACGAATGTATGAATGAATGAAATAAACGTTTGAACGGAGGTAATGAAAGAATGTAAAGTATGTATGTATGAAAGTGAACGAGAATGATGACTAGTACACGATTGAATGATTAATGAACGAATGATGAAGATAATAATAATATTATCTACGTGTACGTATGATATGTGAGCACATGTATGTAAGGACAGTTATAAAGAATGAAAGTATGTTTTATTATAAAACTAGAACTCACTCAGTAATGCTGACTTTTCATGTGTTTCCAGTTGGCAGGTAGTGTTGCTGAGGATGGCACGAGGCGACTACTCAGCTCTTTTGGGATGGCATTCACTTTTTGATTATGCTACCACATCATGTGTTGTGGGCCCGTAATGCGCGCAACACATCATGTTGCATGCAAGTGCAAGATTTCTGGATAATCCTGATAAACAGGATTATTTAAGAAATCTTCTTTATGAAGAAAAATATATGTTTGAATTTAATATCTTCTTAAGGAAGAAGAATATATTTTCTTTTTATTAGTTTCTTTCGGTAGAGGTCGCTGTATGACCCTATGATTGCTGAGGAATATGCATCAGCAGCAATCATAGTATAGTTAAGCAATGTAAGGAAAAGCTTGTATTTTGTAACCAAGACAATGATGTAAAAGCTTTTATGATGAAATGAGAATGCATGTTTTATTAATTCCGCTGCGTATTTTATGATCATGTATTAAATGTATGTTTTACGTGTGATGATGACCAACCGTAAGGTGCCCGGGATCGGGGCCTTACAATGACCCAGTTTCATGTGTTTACAAGATGTATAACATTAAGTTTAGACTATTCGTCAAGCAACGGACACACTATATATGACTATATATGCTCCAACAGAATACAACGAATTTTTTTAAAAAATCATTTTTCATAAAACAATATATTTAAAAATCACAATTTTTTATAAAATAAAAGTTTTAGAAAAATTCTTTATTGTTTATTTACTTAAAGTATCTATTTATATGTACTTATAATCATATTTTATTTTCAAGCATGATTTTATAATATATAAATTTTTATTAATAATAATTTAATATTTTATTTGTTCAATCCGTGTATTACACAGGGACTAACCTAGTATTCATAATAAATCTATGGCTAATTAACTAGAAATGGTTATTAGAAATCATATCACCTTAACTTTCTGATCATTTACGGGTTCCCTTTTATTAGTCTGAGAAATCTACAGTAATTGTTATGGTTTTCTAAAATTAATGGTATGTTAGAAAGGAACTTGATCAACTCTCTTCTTACATTAAGTTACGTTTTCAGAAATCGTATATCGAAAAGGACACAAAAGATTTACCTACATTACTAGGGCTTTTACCTAAGCAGTAAATTTCAACCTGACGTGGTCCTAGTCAGTACGGAGCGGATAGACGAGAAATGGTGCCAGCTCACATTTATAAACATTAACATAATTACTTTAATCAATATGTTTAATCACACCACCAATTCATCACAGTTGCATAAGTGTAATTTAAATTAGGATAACAGCTTTACTTCACTGAAAGAATCACCAAAAGTCTCAAATATCTTTATCTATCTTTATTTATTGTTATTTTATTTAACTTATCATTTTCTAAATTAAAATTAATAGTCAATTATGAGGGTTGTTGAGTAGGCTTAGTGTGTCCACGGATTGATACTTGGTTCTTACCAACACTATATTACCTCACGATAGGTACACTTGCCTTTTGTGTGTGTAGTTAGTATTAGTAATAACCATTTAAAACTGAATCTGTGCGAAAAACCTTTATCAAAATATATATACTTTCACACCGCATCAAGTTTTTGGCACCGTTGTCGGGGACACATGGTAGTTTGAAAGGCAATCCAAATTTTTGACTATTTTGTTTTACTTCAAAATTTTTTTTAATAATTATTAAAAAAAGAAGAAGTCGATCCACATAATGCTATACAGGTTGAAAACAATGAGGGACTAAGCTTCAAAGTTAATGGTCATAGGTTAATAGCCAAATCGATGTACCAACTAAAATATTCTCGAAGGTGATAAACGTCCACCTCATTAAAAAGTAAGTGTGGGGAAGGATCTAGCCAAAGACCTGTAACCAAAATATGGCTCTATGTTACTTTCAGTCTGTTTGTTTTTATTTTGTGTGCTTAGGACTTTAACTTTCTGCTTAAATAAATTGGTGATGTTTTAGATTAATCCCGATATATTCTTTTGAGCTCATTCAAGGCGGTTGTGGAAAAACGATCGCACCATTTGACTCATCATTTTAGGGGAGTTTCATTTGCCTTTCTCTACTTAATATTTATTGTTAATAACATTGAGGGCAATGTGAAGTTTAAGTGTGGGGAAGGGTATCTATGCTTGATACTTTGCTTATAAATAAGTTCAAGTTATAATTAAATCTTTTGCAAAAAGTCACTCTAATTTTAATGTTTGTGGCAACAACACAGGAAACATGAAACAATTTTTGATAAAACAAAATATAAATATACGTTTTCGAGAAATAAATAAGCAACTAAAGCAAACCCAAATAATCTTAAAATGTTTTTTGTGATATCCTGAAAAGCAAAACGAGTTGGTAAAAATATTCAAACATGTAAAATGAAACACTTATACCCAATTCCATCCAATGTGTGAGCTTATTTTTTAGCCTTAAATAAGCTTTTGTATTTACGTATTTTTTATTTTATTATGGATATATTGAGGGTACCTTATATGGCGTGTGAATTAGAACTTGTTTTGGGTATGTATTTTAAAACCATATAAGTATTTCTTGCATAAAAAGGATTTAGGCCATAGGATAACCCGACATTCGAGCCCCTACCATTTTCAAATATCATTACCCAAACATTATCCCTAGTTAGCCCCGTTGAGCTTAAACGTTTTCATTTTTCATCACCCAAACCACTAAGCCATTTAACCAAAAAGCCTTCAACAATACCCGTTTTCGTTAAAGACATGTTTTGGCTCATTTCAAAAAATAAAAATAAAAAAAATAAAAAAATAAATAAATAAAAAAGAAAGAAAGAAAAAGAGAGAAGAAGAAAACTAGTTCCATCATTTTATGGTATTTCAAGATATGTGTTCAAGAAAGGAAAAATGACATGAAAGATGCCCAACGTATGGGGAACTGGTTTCACGAAGGAAAGTGCAAAAAAAAAAACCGAATTTGAGAATTCGACATCCAAATTCGTTGGGTGCAATTAGGCTCCAAGCCGAACGACCCTTTAAAATGATAGCTATGTATATAATCGGGTTAAGGAGGAGGTCCAGTTTTTGAAAGTGCAATATGGTCTTGACGATCTGACCATAAACGAGTCCTCAAGTTAGCATATCACTTCCAGCTTGAGTATTGTATAAAGAACCATTTTATTGGTTTCCCTTTAGTTTATGAAATAAGCCAAGACCGTTGTTTTTAGCATTTAGCCATTTTTCCCCAAATAATCCGTACCTTGAACCCGAGCCAAATTACAACCCATCAAAGACCTAATAATTTATGCAAGTAAATACCTAACATAGGTGGAGATTTGATCCCTTATCAAGCATATGAGTTCACACGTATTCATACTAGTCAATTGAGCGTATTAGTCATACTTCATCTTATGTATGATTCCATATATATAGCCAAGTCTGAGTGCACCTTGTGAGAAGTGTAAATTTTACATGTTAAAAATATTTAAAAACCATTCTATTGCTTGAAAGGATATCATTCCACATGTGTGTAACTGTTTATATTTGGGTAAACCAGGTTTGCTTGTATAGTTCTCGAAAGATATATTTATATCTTGATTTATTTGGTTTTTAGTGGTGTTGCTATTTTGAGTGATTTTGCTTGAGGACAAGCAAAGTTTAAGTGTGGGGATATTTGATGTGCTTCAAATTATACATATAAACATATCAATTGCACATCAATTATTCTATAAACTCTTATTGAAAATGATGATTTGATACATAAATCGTTTATATTGCGTTTTCAGGCTTGGAAAAGACCAAGATGAACAAAAGGAGAATAAATAAGAAGAAAATGAAGAAAACCAAGTTTTGAAATTCAAGCATGGGGCCATGCTTCATAAGGCACGCCCCCATGCCCAGCCTGAAACACACCCCCGTGCTTAAATCAACACACCCCCGTGTTTGTACCATAAACACGGGGTCGTGCCCCATTGAACACGGGGTCGTGCCCGACAAGCTCTGAGCGTACTAGCCGACCAACTTTTACGTACATTGTACTAGCATGGGGCCGTGCTTAAACACTCCAGATTGCCTATAAATAGGACTTCATTTGCAACTTTGAGAGAAGCTTTTGGGGAGGTGAAGTGCTGGTGTTCCGTCTCGGGAACCCAGCCTTCGGAGGTCCTTAGAAGGTTTTGGAGATCCATTCAACACTTAGAAGAAGCTCGGGATCGTTTAACATCATCCATAGTGAATCACCAGTTTGATTGTTCTAATTTATCGATGATTTCATTACTATCTTCTATCTTTGTTGTTAGGTTCAAGCTCATTATGTGCTAAACTTCATTTGTTATCCTAATTTAGTGAAACCTTATGTAATTTGTGATGAACTAATGATATGATTTATATTATGTTAATGTTATGGTGGTCTTGGGAAAACTTTCGATGGGTAGCATCTATATTTGAATGGGAAGTTATAAACTTATGATTTGTTATTGTGATTGTCATACACGGTTGAAAAACGTATGATCAACTTTTATTCATAACAAATCTATGGCTAATTAACTAGAGATGGTTATTAGAAATCATATCACCTTAACTTTCTGATCATTTACGGGTTCACTTTTATTAGTCTGAGAAATCTACAGTAATTGTTATTGTTTTCTAAAATTAATGGTATGTTGGAAAGGAACTTGATCAACTCTCTTCTTACATTAAGTTATGTTTTCAAAAATCGTATGTCGAAAAGGACACAAAAGATTTACCTACATTACTAGGGCTTTGGCCTAAGCAGTAAATCTCAACCTGACGTGGTCCTAGTCACTACGAAGCGGATAGACGAGAAATCACGCCAGTTCACATTTATAAACATTAACATAATTACTTTAATCAATATCTTTAATCACACCATCAATTCATCACAGTTGCATAAGTGTAATATAAATTAGGATAACAGTCTTACTTCACTGAAAGAATCACCAAAAGTCTCAAACTATCTTTATTTATCTTTATTTATTGTTATTTTATTTAACTTATTATTTTCTAAATTAAAATTAATAGTCAATTATGAGGGTTGTTGAGTAGGCTTAGTGTATCCACGGATTGATGCTCGGTTCTTACCAACGCTATATTACCTCACGATAGGTACACTTGCCTTTTGTGTGTGTAGTTAGTATTAGTAATAACCATTTAAAACTGAATCTGTGTGAAAAACCTTTATCAAAATATATATACTTTCATACCGCATCAATGTTATATATAGAAAAGAAAATCTATGGTTTATAATGCTTGCTCGTGAAGCCATTACTTTAAAGCTTGTTTAATAAGCCATTTTCAAATATGAGGTTGGGCCCTTGATAAAGGCCTCCACAACCCCAACATCGATAAGGCAAATTGAAATTGTATGCAAATCCAACTTATAGGAATGCCAAGTAATAGTCCATTATCAACTCTTACATAAATATTATGGAGGCACTAATGCATGTTCCTAAGGGACCGAAGCCTTGGCGCAGCGGTAAAAGCTGTTCCTAAGGGACCGAAGGTCTCAGGTTCGATCCGTGGAAACAGCCTCCCCACAAAAATGTGGGGGAAAGACCGCGTACATCTTCCCTTAAATGGGACGGACCCTCCCTGGACCCTGCAAAAACGCGGGAGCTCTTTGCAGCACCAGGTACGCCCTAATGCATGTTCATCGATATCATATGGTTAGGTCATGGGCATGGTAATGAGGAAAACATTACAAGAAAACTAGATTTTCAGAGGGGTTGGAAGTTCTCATTGATATCAACTACCAACAAAATTCCATTAGAAAAATGCTCATGCATAATTTTGTTTTCTGATAAAATCCAATCGGTACTTTTATGATGGATTATTACAAGTTGGTTGCATACTGATTACTAACGGATAGCGGTGACTATGTGAAGCCCATGTGGATCTTGTTTCCATTTCCGATCACCATATGTGTTTTTTTTCCTTTTCTTCATTTGTTAAAATTTGACACCCTTCTATGATTTATCAAGTCACGTACATAGTAATAGATCGCATTGTAAAAGCTAAGCATCATTTACTTACTGAGATGTTCAATGTTAAGGCTTAGTGTAGTTTCTAGCATATGTAAGCATGGGTCATGAGTTGGCTAGCTAAGGAAACTATTCGTTGGTAAGTGTATTTGTTTAAAATGGTTAGCATATAAGACTTTCATCATAGACCAAAACATTTAATATATGGTCCTTCAAGCTTGACCTCTAAGTTTAATCTTCCAGGATGATCTACCAAACTTCTTTTCATTTGGCAATCGAAAATGCTTCAATTACATCAAAGATGAATATTAAAGGACAACGTATGAACGCTCAAGCAGGTATACCAACATAAAAGAACTAAGTTTGCGCTTAACAAGCATCTTAATGAAAATAGTATTAGTCTCTCCACTTGAAAATCATTAAGTCTCAAACAGGTTATAAGAGAAATATATCAAAGGCAAATAGAAACTAGGAGTGATTCGACCTTTCAAATAGCAAATTGGATAAAATATATTTCATATATCATGTTTAAAGTATCTATTCCAATTGGTTGGTCGACAAATAAGGGAACCAACAATATCTTAAATTACTCCTACCTTGGTCCTTGCTTATTATCTTGAACCTCATACACAATATATTCTAGATCTATTTGCCAACCAAACTATTTGTACAAACTCATATTATTGGTCGTGGTTGCCACCACAAATTTCAATTGTCATTTTGCAATTCAAACCATCTGAATTTTAACATTGCTCGTTAACTAGTTACTTTTTCGTCCCCAATTGGACATCCTAATGATTAAGTAGTGAGTCCTATGAACAAAAGAATAAGATTCAAATTCCGTTATGACGCAAGTTATAATATATTTATCTTTAAAAAACGAGAAATGTTGTTTTAGAAAAAAAAAGAAACTAATTACTTAATGTTCCTGTCCCTTAAATTCCTAAAAATGAATTCTTGATAATTTATACATCTTGATTGACTATAATATATGAATATCAACTTTCATGATTGATTATCTTTAATGAGCGATCAAACAGTTGTTTTAAATGATTATAAAATTATTAAACACATGTATTGAATGACTATTTTTTATTAATTTCTCTATATGTGTACATAAACTATTGTTGTTGTGTAGATGTACACATACGGGAAAGACCAAATCAACCACGGATCGGGTGTTATTGGTTGGCCAAACGCCATAGGTTTTTCTAGTTCAGTTATAACCAACTATTGGTCAAATTTGTCCCGCAAGGTAGAAGTCAAATATTGGTGCTATAGTTTTTATATGACTTTATGCCAATTTTTATATTTAATAATTCCTATTTTAATATACGATTTTAAGGCATTGTCTATATTATTGACACCAAGGGTTCTCAACAGCTTTTTTGGTCAAATCTCTACACTTAAATAATCTTTTGATCTTAGCCGTTTTAATTAAGTGGTTATCACTTTCTTAGGTGGTTGATCAGTTTTATTCGGTTTTACATGAACTCCCCTCTACTCCCGCCTTAATCTTACTCATATTCTTTGGTTATCACTTCCTTAGGTGGTTGATCAGTTTTATTCGGTTTTACATGAACTCCCCTCTACTCCCGCCTTAATCTTACTCATATTCTTTCTCATGTTCTTCAACCAATTCCCTTTGACAAAAACACTCACTATCTGAGTAATATATAGAAACCATCGTTTCACTACAAGTAAGAAGACCATTAGCGGCGACATATGTCGCCGCTAATACCCCCCGTTGTCGCCGCTAATAGTAATAGCGGCGATTAGTCGCCGCTAATAAGTCGTCACTAAAAGTTCGTCGCTATTGACCAAAAAATCGCCGCTAATAAGTCGCCGCTAAAAGTGTCGCCACTAAAAACACAAAACCGCCGCTAATAATAGTCGCCAGTTAATGGTATTTTGTGACTATTAGCGGCGACATATGATGAACTTAACACATCCAAGTTTAACTCATTTTGACCCGTTTTAACTCAAATCATGTTGTTTTCACTCATTTTGACCCGTTTAAGCTAAAGTTAGATAATTAAAGTCTATTTTAGCAATAAAAAGTTATAAAAAACCAAAATGAACTATGATGAACTTAACACATCCAAGTTTAACTCATTTTGACCCGTTTTAACTCAAATCATGTTGTTTTCACCCATTTTGACCCGTTTTAGCTAAACTTAGATAATTAAAGTCTATTTTAGGGATAAAAAGTCATAATAAACCTAAGGGAACTATGATTAACTAAACACATCCAACTTTAAGTCATTTTCACCCATTTAAACACAAAATCATGTCGCTTTCACCCATTTTATCCCGTTTAAGCTAAACTTAGATAATTAAAGTCTATTTTAGCGATAAAAAGATAATAAACCTAAGTGAACTATGATGAATTTAACACATCCAAGTTTAACTCATTTTGACCCGTTTTAACTCAAATCATGTTGTTTTCACCCAATTTGACCCGTTTAAGCTAAACTTAGATAATTAAAATCTATTTTAGGGATAAAAAGTCATAATAAACCTAAGTGAACTATGATGAACTTAACACATCCAACTATGATGCACTTACCTGTGTAAACGACTGAGGAGTTTGTTCATGATCATGAACAAAAGAACTCGTCCCTGCAGATGATAATGGTTTACGCCCAATCCCCCGAATATGTCCACGCCGTTGTCCCAACACCGACTCAAAGATATCGACTTCATTCAGCGTTGATGATCCACTTTCTTGATTTTGGGTTTGACTTAGCTCATCAAACCTTTCCTTTAATTGGTTCTGTATTAATTAACAAAAATATATCAACATATTTATACATACATAAATATATATTTAAAAATTATACTTTTAAGAAATACTTACATATTGTTGCTCTGCTACCTCGCTATCAAATGTCCCATCTTTACCAGTATGAGCATCATGAAACGTTTCAAGTCTGCTTTTATTCTGTTTTTAAAAAGTATATTATATATTAAAAAATACTAATATATAATACACAAATATATAAATTTAGATCCAATCCTTGTACGACCGGCACATGCCCCATATTTCTAAATGATATTTCATTTTAAGCCATCCTAATAATACCGTATTCTGACATTTCATACATGGACATCGAATCTGGCCATAACTGTCCACAAGTTTTTCGCACATATCTATAAAAGAGCTAAGTCCTTGTTGATACTCAGGTGATCTACGGTTCGGATTAAGAAGCCAACTTTTATCGATAGGCATGATTATGGAACTGCAATATAATATTGGATTTAAGTGGATGAAAAACTATCTACGAAAATGAGAATAACTAATTGAGAATTAAAAAGGTTGAAACTATGAGATAAAATATTCTTAGACAAACATTCATGTAATACATATTCACATCCTAAATGAGATAAAATATTCAAAAAATATTCTTAAACGTGGTACTATTTGAACGCATTGCATACCTTTTCATCTAAGCATACACAAATCATTATACTTAAAATCTACAAAATACATAAATACATTCTTGACTAAGCATATTCAAGCATACGTTATTTCATACATTTTCAACTAGCCATACCTCTCACCATCTTTAGTAAGTGTAAATTAAAACCTAAAAAATATCATTTTCAACTAAACATACATTTTATACATTTACAACTAAACATACACAATTCATTATCAAGCATAAATTGATGTTAACTTACCTCAAGGTGATAGGTAGTGATTAAACAACAACTTGTACTCCAAAAACTGAAAAACAATTCCATAAATTAGTCAAAAATGAACAAAACATCATCGACAAACAACAACACCAAATTCAAAATATTATTCCAACCACAATAAAATTCTTAATGTCTCATGTCAAACACTAATTTCAAAATATTATTCACATATTTTCACATATGCTAGTGGAGATAGCCTAAACTCAAATGTATAAATTTGTTTCAAAACTAAACACAAATAAACACAAATGTAAATCTTAGTTTCAAAAGTAAACACAAATGTAATTATTGCGCATATTTAAGACTTACGAATTTACTTTGCACTTACCTCAACTATTCTTTGATACTCGGTCACATTTTCAAGTAACTTGTCACTAGGTAAAGCAAAATCTTTATCGTAGATAATAACATTTTGTTCAATAAGTGTGAAACCAAGTTTAGACCCTAACATGCCAAATCCGGATAGTAAGTCTAAACCATATTTCCTTTGAGACAATAAACACAAACGAACCATAGTAACCAAGCCAAGAAACACATAAACGCAAACGATTTAAAAGTTGGACATAGCGTGTCTCGATCGTTCGATCCAACCAAGAAACACATAAACACAAACGAACCATAGTAACCAAGCCCAAAAGTACAACCTATATAGCATAATGTACAACAAACCAACACATGAAACTAATGGATTTGGATGAACTTACAGAGCAGAGACGATGAAATGGCGGGGAGAGGTGGCGGAGACGGTGGCTGGGGAGCGGCAGTGAGAAGAGGGGATGGAGGTGAAGAGGGGAGGTGCGGCTGTGGGGAGGCTGGATGGAGGTGCGGCGGTGGGGAGGGCAAGGGAGGACCGGTGCGGCGGTGGGGAGGGCAAGGGAGGACCGGTGCGGCGGTGGGGAGGGCAAGGGAGGACCGGTGCGGCGGTGGGGAGGGCAAGGGAGGACCGGTGTGGCGGTGGGGAGGGCAAGGGAGGACCGGTGCGGCGGTGTCGGTCGCAAATTTTTGGGGAGGTTGCAGGTGAGGCGCGCGAATGAGCCGGATTGAGGGAAAAGATCCCGGGTAAAGATAACATCAATAGCGGCGACAAGTCGCCGCTATTGGTGTCGCCGCTATTTATGTTGTACGATATTACCCCAGCCGTTAGATCTAGGGATTAATCAACGGCCAAAATTAAGTGGCAGAGGCCGGCACGAATCGCGGACTATTAGCGGCGACATGTCGCCGCTATTAATGTCGCCGCTAATAGTGTCGCCGCTAATAACCTAGTCGCCGCTAATAAGGTCGCCCCTATTGGTCACATTTCTTGTAGTGTTTATGAAATTCTAGGCGCAATCGAGAGGTTATGGTCAGTTGGAGCTTCGAACAGATCGTCATCCTTCATCCACTAAAGGGGCGACAACTGCATCATCATGGGTTTGCTAACAACATATTATGGGCATTTGAGGAATTGAAGGGGATTTCATTGCATATAATGTGGTAGGCTGCCAAAGTTGTTCATCTATGAGTTGCCAAATCAATGAGAAAAAAATTAATGGATGAATTGGAGGTAGGGATATTAAAGGAGTAATGTTATCAAAATAAGTTTATTGTAGCCTTATATTATTACATTTTACTTTCATAATCAACTACAAGCTCTAATAAAGCTCATTGTATAGTAGCATAGCTTATAATAGTTCTTTATCCTTTTTTTCAATCTTCTGATAGTAATTAGTTCCTCTATTATTGGGCAATATCTTTATTTTTAGACAGTGAAGGTTAAATGACGCTCATCACTTCTCATCTGATGTCACCAATATGATTTTTGTAATGGTTGTTAGGTCCACTAAAGGAGATTTGAAAATAGTATCATCGGTTTATATGGCAACAAGTATTAAACTATTTGTTATAAGTCATAAATAGAGGTTAAACATATGATGTCATGCTCATTTTCTTAACGCTCAAAAGGCTTAACAAAATCTAGGTTTCTAATTACCTTTACTATACAGATCATGTAATTATGGTGCTTCATATTTTATAACCGGGCAAAAGTTGTCACAAAACGTGTTTTAGAATAAGTCTAATAGCAAATTTTTTTTAACATTAGAATATTATTCATTTCCTCATGTCTAGCAAGTAACTAGATGAAAGGAAATGAACATTACATGGATAACGGGGGATTATTTCCAAAAAAACTCACCATGTAGTCATAACCAGACCCGTAAAAATATGTATTTTCTTCAAGGCTATACGAAGAAACTGAAAACATAATCCTAGCTAACCATGTCAAAAGCTTTCTCAAAGTATATTTTTAACATCGTAGACATGTTCAATTCCCTTTTTGTAAAATGCAACAAGTTCATTTGAAATGAGAAGGCCTTTTAAACACAATTGATTTTTAATAAAGGCGGATTGGTGCTTCCTAATAATAGAGTCTATAACCAGAGCATATTTGTTCGCCATTATCGTGGTGATGATCATACACTAAAGGCCAATGATACTAACGGGCCTATAATCTGTAACAAGTAGAGGATCAGAAACTAATTTGAGGATAAGAGCTATAAAAGAAGAGTTACATCGATCCAGATGGTGCACTGGAAGAAGCAAATATATCACTTTTGATATTATCCCTGTTAGAAAATAAGGATCAGATTATAAAATCATCATCTCCTCTAATTAAGGGACTAATTGACAGCTATTTCACAGCTTCAATTTACAGCTCAATATACAGCTCATATCAATTCAATTCTTTCCTTGGATGCCCACATGTAATCTCATATAAATAGAGGTAGAAAGCTATCATGTAAATTAATTCAAATCAATACAATTCCAGTCATATACTCTTGTGTACCAATTAACATGGTATCAGAGCAGTGTTAAGAAACTAGCTGCTCATCACCTACCAACCGACAAACACCCAAACACAATCAAGCCACCATGTCCGAAGACAGCAGCTCGAATGCAGAGTTGTCTCTGCAACTCGCAAAGCTGTTAAAAAATTCTCAGCCCCAACACCCGAAACTATCAGAAAGTTTGCAGATTAATCTCAAGCTCAACAGCCAAAACTACCCATTATGGACCCGAATGATTCGAGTCGCAATTGGTGGAAAATCCAAACCATTACTCAACCATCTGACCACAGAATCCCCAAGTCAGAATGGTGAGAGTCCAGAGCAGTGGGAACAAGATGATTTGATCGTGTTCTCATGGCTCATTCAGAACATTGAACCAGAGATTGCAAGCAACCTTACCGAGTTTCCCACAGCCAAGTCACTATGGGAAGCATTGGCGGTCACTTACAGCAGTGGAAAGGACAAGCTCCAAGCTTTCAATCTCCATGTCAAATCAAACGAGATCAAACAAAATGGTTCCACACTGGAAACATTCTGGATCTCACTACAGGGGATTTGGGGAGAGATTGAAAGAATAGATCCAAATCCCATGAAATGTCCAGAAGATATCAAAGTATACACAAAATTCAGGTCAGAACACAAACTCTTTCAATTTTTAAATGCCCTTGACCGGAAGTATGACCCAATCAAACGGGAAATACTTCGATGGGAACCTCTTCCTACCGCGGAGGCGGCATACGCTGCAGTCCGAAAAGAAGCTGCTCATCAGAGGATTCTTGGAACAATTCCAAGTGAAACACAAGGAATCGCAGCCGGACTTGTTGCCACCGACCCGGGCGGGTTAGGGTTCGTGTCAAAAGGGTATCGCAAAACTGATTTTGCAGGTAAGAAATATGGATCGACACCCAAAGAGGATAAAACAAACCTGAAATGCACTCACTGCGGCATGACAAAGCACACCCGAGAACAATGCTTCAAGATCGTGGGATACCCCGACTGGTGGAACGATGGCCACAAGAAAGGAGCTTCGAACACCGACAAAGGGAAGGCCGCCTCCGCAGTGGGCAACACGAACGCCACCAACACTAGCGATGGCGACCGTGGTGGATTTGGTGGTGTATCGGTCGCAGCCGAAGGAGGCAACAATGGTGATGGCGGGTTCACAATGGAAACAGGTACCGGGGTTAAGGGAGAAAACCCTAACCCCAAACAACCCTTATATTACCACATAAAGTCCACTTACACCCTTGGCAAATGTGATATTCCTGATTCCAAACCCAATACTAGTTTTCAAAAACAACATGGTAAAAAAATTAAAAATAGTATGTGTCAAACAAATGACAATAGTGGCTTAACTCAATTTTTTGAAAATAATAAAACCAGCCAATGTTTTGGAAATAATAAAACCAACCAATTTTTTGGAAATAATAAAAGCCACCCATCTGAAAAAGATCAAAACAATATTTTTCCTAATCCTCAAAACAATATTCCTTTAAATCAATATTTTGAAAAGTATACATGTGTAGGTAAAGCTAATATGGCACAAATTGATAATCAAATGTCCAACAAATGGATCTTTGATTGTGGTGCCACTGATACAATGACCTATGAATTATCTGACCTTACCTCAGTGTCAACACCAAGAAAATCCCATATACAAACGGCTAATGGTGGAAAGATGGATGTGAAACAAGGGGGAACTATTGAAATCTCTTCCACATTAAAATTGTCTAATTGTCTATATGTTCCCTCTCTATCACATAAACTTTTGTCTATAAGTCATGTAACAAAAGAATTAAATTGTTCGGTACTTATGCATCCGACATTTTGTATCTTACAGGATATCAGGACGGGGTGATTATTGGGCGTGGCACTGAAAGACAAGGGCTATACTATGTGGACGAGGTGACTCAAAATGGCACAGCTATGCTTGCACATGGAGGTAGTGAACGAGAAGCATGGTTGTGGCATAGAAGACTAGGTCATCCGTCCACGGGTTATCTACATATTTTATTTCCTAAGATTTTTCCGTCTAAAAGTGTGCCACCTTGTGAAACATGCGTATTAGCTAAAAGCCATAGACAAACGTTTAAATTAAATAACACAAGGGTTGACGTACCATTTTCTCTAATCCATTCTGATGTATGGGGTCCAGCACCAATTAGTGGGGGGCAAAACTTCAGGTTTTTTGTGATATTTGTAGATGATTGCACTCGAATGACCTGGGTGTATTTTCTGAAAAACAAATCTGAAGTCCTTGATAAATTTGTTTTATTTTATAACCTAATTCAAACCCAGTATCAGAAGAATATTCAGATCCTACGATCTGATAATGGGGGAGAATATGTTAACAGCCCTATGCAACAATTTTGCCAATCTAAAGGAATCGTGCACCAAACAACGTGTCCACACACACCAGAACAAAATGGTGTGGCCGAACGGAAAAACCGCATCTTATTAGAAATGACTAGGGCCATACTTATCGAGTCTAAAGTTCCAAAGTCCTTTTGGCCTGAAGCCCTAGCAACAACCACTTACCTCATTAATCGCCTTCCAACCAAAATTTTGAATTTAAAAACTCCCCTACAAACCCTGGGTGCACTCACCAACATACCCACAAGTCTGACACTTGAGCCCAAAGTGTTTGGATGCACTGTCTTCGTTCATATACCCAAATCATATAGAACGAAACTAGACCCATGTGCAGAAAAATGTGTCTTCGTTGGGTATGGGGTGAACCAAAAAGGGTATAGATGCTACAACCCAAAAACTAGGCACATGTTTACCACAATGAACTGCAATTTCCTTGAGACAGAATACTATTACTCCTCCCATCACAGTGGTCAGGGGGAGAATGAATATCTTGACACACTGAGTTGGTTGAAGTATGTCCCGATTCAAGAGGATGAGAGTCATAATAAGTCACCTGCAAATGAGTCACCTGGAAGCCCGCCTATACAACCTGAAGATCACACTATCAATGCCACCGAAGAAGCCCAAGAAGTCTCTCCCGGCCCGATACCCGAGCCGATACCCGAGGTAGTAAATATGAGTAACCCTTACGGTTCAGATAATATTACTACTAACAATGAAAGAACAGAACAAAGTGAACCTGTACAGGAAACAGCACAAGAAGCAATACACGAGGGCACGTCAGAAAGATATGTTCTGCCCCCAAGAACAAACAGAGGAATCCCACCGAGACGATATTCACCAGAAAAGGAGTCCAGAGGATCAAAGTATCCTATGGCTAACTTAGCCAACGGAAATCTATCAAAGGAAGCCAAGGCTTTTGTCTCTGACCTATATTCAGAAGAAACTCCTACCAGTGTGGAACAAGCGTTAAAATCAGAAAATTGGAAAGAGGCCATGAAAACAGAGATGGAAGCCTTAATGAAAAGTGAGACATGGGAAAAGTGCACTCTTCCTACAGGAAAGAAACCGGTGGGGTGTCGCTGGCTCTTTACAGTAAAATACAAACCAGACGGAAAAGTTGAAAGATACAAAGCTCGACTAGTAGCAAAAGGCTACACACAAACATATGGGATAGATTACTCGGAAACGTTCTCCCCGGTGGCCAAAATCGACACAATTAGAGTCTTGTTCTCAATAGCCGCAAATAAAGGATGGCAACTCCACCAGTTCGACGTGAAGAATGCTTTCCTCCATGGAGAATTGAAGGAAGAAGTATACATGGAAGCTCCACCTGGGTTCCAAGAGAACTTCAAAGACGGAGAAGTATGTCGGCTAAAGAAGTCCCTCTATGGACTAAAACAATCTCCACGAGCATGGTTCGGAAGATTTACGATCGCCATGAAAAAATACGGGTTCAAACAAAGTAACTCTGATCATACCTTGTTCCTCAAACAGAGGAACAATCTGGTAACCTGCTTGATTATTTATGTCGATGATATGATTATTACAGGAAATGATGAGAAGGAAATGAAGAAACTGAAAGAAAACTTGTTCATGGAGTTCGAAATGAAAGATCTAGGCATGCTCAAGTACTTCCTCGGGATTGAAGTGCTAAGATCACAACAAGGGATTTTCATCTGCCAGAAAAAATATGTCCTAGACTTGCTAGCAGAGACAGGAATGATAGATTGCAAGCCTTCGGATACTCCTATGATGTGTAATCAAAAATTATATATGGAGGAAGGAGCCGAGTTAGCAAACAAAGACCAATACCAACGGATCGTGGGAAAACTAATATATCTCGCACACACTCGACCAGATATAGCATACGCTGTAGGGAGAGTGAGCCAATTTATGCATCAACCCCAAGTCCTACATATGGAAGCAGTCTTCAGAATCATAAGATACCTAAAAGGGACACCTGGCCATGGAGTCCTGTTTAAACCAAATGGACACCTGAAAACTCAAGTATATACAGATGCAGACTGGGCAGGAGACAAGGGAAACCGCAGATCCACGTCAGGGTACTTTACTCTTGTAGGTGGGAATCTCGTCACATGGAGGAGCAAAAAGCAAAAGGTAGTTGCCTTGTCAAGCGCCGAAGCAGAGTTCAGAGGAATAGCACGAGGGTTGGCAGAAGTTCTATGGATACGAAAACTCCTCACCGAAATTGGATTTGCCCCAAAGGAAACAAGTCAGATCATGTGTGACAACGAAGCAGCAATTCAAATATCGGAAAATCCCGTACAACATGACCGAACTAAACATGTTGAGGTTGACAGACACTTCATTAAAGAGAAACTAGAAACAGGAATCATTGTACTCCCAGCAATCAGATCAGAAGACCAGCTCGCAGACATTCTCACAAAAGCCGTCAACGGAAGGACACTACATACGAACCTAACCAAGTTGAATTTTGGAGATCCCACTATTCAACTTGAGGGGGAATGTTAGAAAATAAGGATCAGATTATAAAATCATCATCTCCTCTAATTAAGGGACTAATTGACAGCTATTTCACAGCTTCAATTTACAGCTCAATATACAGCTCATATCAATTCAATTCTTTCCTTGGATGCCCACATGTAATCTCATATAAATAGAGGTAGAAAGCTATCATGTAAATTAATTCAAATCAATACAATTCCAGTCATATACTCTTGTGTACCAATTAACAATCCCAACAGTAATTTACGAACCCAACAGTGACACCATTAAGACCTAGTGATTTGTCATTCTCACATGACCAAACTAGCCAATTTAAATTTCCTCTTCAGAACAACCTGTTTCTAGTAATTAGTTCAAAAATCTACCCTTATTATTCAAATAGAAAATGTCATGAAATTTTGAGAACTTTGATTTAAAAATATAAATCAAAGTAGGTCTCCTTTATATGAGTTGAGTAATCAACCAATCGACATTATGCTTGACTGTATTTATTGGTAACTGGCACGTCTTTTTGTTTGCTAAAGTATGGAAAAACTTAATATTCTCATCTCCTTACACGGCCTAAGTGGATTTATGATTTTAAGCAAGGTCCATAATATGTTAAGGAAAGTTTGTGGATGCAATCTTTTTTTTTCCCATGTATCAGACTAGGCAAAGCTTGATAAATTGAGGCAAGTTTTGCCACAAGGTGAAGTTGGTCACTATTTAAAGCAGTTTGCTTGGACTTGTTTCACTCTTTGATGGTTGATTTTAAACCTTCTACTTTTTGTTTAAAACAGATCATCATCGCATTAGAAGACTAAAACATTTCACTTATAAATATTTTTGTCTCTATTAGGTCACTAAAGTTTCATAAAAGTCGATAAGAGCTGATGCATATTCTTACTAATTGAAATTGACTTTTGATTGTTGATTTTTGGTCCTGAATTAGAAAAGTCGATAAGAGCTAATGCATTTGTCTTTTATACTTATGCCTCCTCTTTTGTAATAACCAGTACTGTGACAGGCTTCCTTTTAAAGGATGATTAAATTTTGTCTGCATATAAATTTTTACATGTCAACCAGTCCTGTTATAAGTTTTTTTTCCCAATCAAGTTATTAAAGTTTCAGAAAAATTTTAATTAGATTATTCATAAATTATAAATTATTTAAAAAAATCAATTCATTTAAAAAATTAACAATATTAATTAAAAACCAAATTATTTAATTTAAAAACATTCGTGAATTATTTTAAAAAATGAAAAAATACGAGTGACTTAATTAAAATACTCCTAAAATTAAGTGATCTGATTGAAATAAATAAAAAAATGAGTAATCTGATTAAAACAAATAAAAACAAGATTGATCTGATTATAACACTTTTAAAACTTATTTATTATTTTATTTTATGAAGTTTTCTCTTAAACTTTTAACCTAAATAAAGGTGTTTAGTATGAAGATAATTGGAATTCTCATTACTAATAGATCTCCATTCGTATATAGTTCATTAAAATTCGTCAAGGCACTCTTTATGTTTTCTTATAATCAACTCCTCTTAAAATATAAACTATTGTGTTCATAAACACTCGCGTTCCGTCCGTACGGAACTCATGGACTCAACTAATCATCCTTTGCAAAAATATAGGCTACACCATTGAAAAAAATTATCTGATGTTCTCTTTACGTGAACCTGGTGTCTTGTTAAATTACTTGAATATCTTATTCTAAAAGTGTTTTTACCGACAAGTAATAGCAACGAATTTGTATTATGTTCTTATTGTCGTTAGAAAAAAACTTACTATACTACGTCTCAAATATTTACTTAAAAACCATCTAAGATTTAATGTCATAATCGAATAAATAAAAGTCTGATAATCTTTATGATTTATAAAAAAAAAAATTGAGCAGCTCTAGTTAAGGAGTAATAAAATTGTGAAATATAAAGGAGTTAGACTCTTCTTCTTTGTAATTTGTTGGACACGAAGACAGTGATATAACATATAATGTGATAGTGTTTATATAAGGCCTTGCAGTATACCTTAACGCCCCTAGGCGTTAGTGTCTACATGACCCAATTAACGGGTGGGTGTTAAACACCGCTCTACTTGGGGGCGTTAAAGGAGAGGGCCGACAGCTTGTTCGCGAGCTTGATGGGGAGATTGTGCTTATCGTAAAACGGTCTAATGAATATTTCAATTACAGAAAAGTTATTTTAAATACTTTTTATAACAAAATAACGCTATACATATAACTCAATATATTATTATTCTTTTCATCTCATCTATATTTTCTTTACAAATGTCTTCTTCATCTTTATCATTATCATCATCATCTTCATGTCATCTTCTTCTTCATCATCATTATCATCCGACTCTGATGCTACAGATGAGATTTTTTTAAATTAGTTATAGCCGCAGCCCAAGCTTCGGTACAACAACCTCAAGCGCCACCACACACCCAGCGCCACCACACACCCAAAAACCTGCTCTTAATCGCAAACGGTTACATGCTTATACGATGCAAGTTGAGGGCTATTTTAAATTAAGAAGTGGAACCGAAATATTCTGATGATGTGTTTAGGTGTCACCTTCGAATGTACCGATCATTATTTTTGAGAAATAGTTGAAGATGTTGATAGAGTCGATATGAGGTTCCGACAATGGTATAATTCAAGAGATCGAATTAGTTTTAGCGCTTTACAAAATTTTAATGTGGTTATCCAACAAATGAGATATGGATTCTCGCCTGATTCATTTGACGAATACTTCAAGATGTCTAAGCGAACAATTATGCATTTACAAACTAAATAAAATTATAATAGCGCTACAGGTCAGGCTCTTCATTTCAACTTAGTTGGTGTTTGTTTTTTCAGAAAAGAGCTTCTTAGCCTCTTTTGTCTGCACCAAGAAGAGGACGGGCAGACATTTAAGGTTGCAGACTGTTTGTTTTTGGAAGACAAAAACCTTCCAACCTCTTCTAACATCTTCCAACATCTTCATAAATCAAAAACCTAAAAAAGCCACCTCCACTCCATCGCCCCCCCCCCCCCCCAATCGCCTACTCCACCTACACCATCACACATCTCCATCACCACCGCCTCCCTGCCGACCGCCCCCTACTTACCACCCCGGCCTCCTCCACCTCCACCCCCCCCATCGCCTACTCCTCCTACACCATCGCATATCACTATCACCACCCCCCCCCCCCGTTGACCTCCCTGCTCACCACCACCGGTCTCCTCCACCTCCACCCCAGCCCCCCTGCCTGCTCCTCCTACACCATCGCACATCACCATCACCACACACCCCCCCGTCGACCGCCCCTCTACCGACCTCCCTACCGACCTCCCTACTCTCCACTGCCAGCCTCCTCCACCTCCACTGTCACACCCTCAAAATCCACGTGCGGAGTTTTATCACGAGGCGTGTGAACAAACCAAGATCACAGTCAATAGTTACTCAGAACAACTCTATATGCCATATTTAAATAAAAGAAACCAAAATTCAAACTTTAAAACCATGCGGAAGCGTTTTGTAAATAAGACAAACCCAAAGTATAAAAATGCATAATATGGCAAAACACGCGCCATCCAAATGTTTCAAACCCATAATTAAAAGACATCATAATCATACATCATAAATTGTTAACATTCAAATAGATCACATGTGATGCTACATTACCCAGGTGTATTACTTAGATCATCATACTACCGAATATCATACAAGCCATGCAAGTCCCTAACAACTAGCATACTCAGTGTATCTATACCACAACTAATGTATCATACAAAGGTTAAATCATGCATAACCTACCCATATGACCCATAACCATGAATTATCATAAACAGATCAAAACAGATAATTTATCAATTAATCATCCATACTATCCAACAACACATTCAACATGTCCATTACATTCAACATACACCAAGATGATCAATTTTTAGTCCCAAACACAATGCCCAAGTTACTAATCCACATTCAACATTATACATGATCATCAAAGTGCATAAATCACACATAATCAAATACACATTCCATACAACCTATTTAACAAGTTCTATCACCTTAGAAGTCATCCATGGACATATTAATATGCTCCTAATGTCCCAAACATGCTCAAACTATCATTCTTCAAACTTTGTGCAAATAAAGTTTCCCTTTTGGGAAAGTACATCCCAAAATCTATCAAACACCCAATGTATTCATGAATTCATTAATAATACATCAATTCAAGTTCATATTAACATCTAAGCATGATCAACAACGTCCAAATATCATAATTCATCAATTTTATATCTAAAAAGTTACTACTTTTGGAAATCTATGAACTACAACATTCATTCTTAGTTTTCTAGCATCCATATCATCAATCTAACATACATATGTCATCATAAACACTTCAACAACATCAATTCATCTTCAAATCATCATATCATGCATAATAAAGTTACTATTCTTAGTAACCTATGAACAATGCATCAAAATCCAGCCTTTCTTGCATAATCGACGTTAACTAACATACATACAACCTAACTAACATGTTAACATCATCAAACAACAAGAAAATCGACATCTTGAACCCAATTTCGAATTAGGGTTCGGCCCCTATCAAAATCCATCAACAAAACACAAAACTAACCTTTAATTCGCGTAATGGACAAGCTTTGATGCTTGCTACACTTTAGAACTACTTGGAACTCCTCAAAATCAGTTCTTGATGCTTGGATGTGGCTGAATTTCACAAGGGAAGGGTGAGGGGGATGAAGTCGTGGCCATAGGGTGGGATTAGGGTTTGGTTTTTTTTGTTTTATATAACTTAATTATCCATAATTACCCTTTTAACCCTTATAATTTGTATTTTATAAAGTTTAAGCTTTTAAACTCTTTGTAAAGTGTTTTTAACTTAATAATACAAACATATAAACTAATGATAACAATTATATATTTTATCTTTATAAAAACACAACACATACGAATTTATACGCACGTTTTCACGTTACGCGATAAAATTCATAGTTAATATTTAAAAACACACAAACACATAAGCATAATACAATAATCACATAACGAGTTAAATTATTATTAATTTAACATTATTAAATATCATTAGGTCACCAACGTTAAACGACAACTAGTGTGTGCTCATGACACGTGTATGTAAGACTTAACGGAACTAACGGAGTTTGGTAACGGAAATTACTGGATGTCACATTATCCCCATGTTGAAAGAATTTTCATCCTGAAAATCGCGTTACATGGTGAGAGTGTTCCATCACTGGTCTACTGCATTGGCACACATAAATCAAAATCTAGTGAGTTTTGGATGAGTTGTCACATCATCCCCATGTTGACAGAAATTTCGTTCCGAAATTTAAATCAGTACCTTCGTCTGCAGGCATCGTCTTGTCGAACAGTTGAGGACACTTAAGCTTCATTTGATCTTCACATTCCCACGTGAATTCTGGTCCACGTCGCGAGTTCCAACGAACTTTGACTATGGGTATCTTGCTTTGCTTAAGTGTTTTCACCTCACGGTCCATCACCTCGACTGGTTCTTTGATAAAGCGTAATTGTTCATCCACTTGAACTTCCTTTAGCGGTACAATTAGTGTCTCGTCAGATAGACACTTCTTCAGATTTGAAACATGGAACACATCGTGGACTCCACTCAGCGAATCAGGTAAGGCTAGTCGATAGGCCACTGGACCTATTCTTTCCAATATCTCGAATGGTCCAACATACCTCGGATTTAGCTTTCCTCGTTTGCCAATCCGAACTACGCCCTTCCATGGTGAGACCTTTAATAAAACCTTATCGCTAATCTGGAACTCTAAGGGTTTCCTTCGTTTGTCAGCATAGCTTTTCTGTCGGTCTCGCGTTGCAGCCATACGGTTCCGTATCTGCACAATCTTCTCAGTTTTCTCATGTATTAGCTCGGGCCCGTCAATTGACTATCACCAATTTCAGCCCATCAAACTAGTGATCGATATTTTCTCCTATACAAAGCCTCGAAAGGTGCTGCCTGTATGCTAGTGTGATAACTGTTGTTATAAAAAAATTCCACCAATGGCAGGTGAACTTCCCAGTTATTCCTGAAATCAATCACACAAGCACGTTGCATATCCTCCAAAGTCTGTATGGTACGCTCACTCTGGCCGTCAGTCTGTGGATGATAAGCGGTACTCATATCCAATCGTGTACCCAGAGATTTCTACAGTGATTGCCAGAAGTGTGATGTGAAACGAGCGTCGCGGTCGGAAATAATTGAGATCGGTACACCGTGTCTCGAAACGATCTCCTTGAGCTACAGTCATTTTAATTTCTCCATCTTGTCAGTTTCTTTAATTGCAAGAAAGTGAATAGACTTTGTCAACCAATCTAAAATAACCCATATTGTGTCACAACCAGTACTAGTCCGGGGTAACTTAGTAATAAAATCCATGGAGATTTGTTCCCATTTCCACATTGGTATCTTGGGTTGTTGTAACAGTCCAGATGGTTATTGGTATTCTACCTTTACCTTCGAGCAGGTCAAACACTTGCTCACATATGTAGCTACATCCGCCTTCATGTTAGGCCACCAGTAGTGCGCCTTTAGATCATGATACATCTTGTCAGATCCAGGATGTATAGGAATACTTAGATTTGTGTGTCTCACTCATAACTAAATCCCTTAAATTTCCATAGACAGGCACCCAAAGTCTATCCATGAAGTAACGAATTCATCCTCTTTCACCACTAGTTGTTTATCCATTCCCCGTAACGACTTAGAACTAACATTTTCCTCTTTTAAGACTTCTATTTGTGCTTCCTTAACTTGTTCAGGCAGATGAATACTGATTGTAAGCTGTAAGGCTCGCACCCGTCTGGGTTTATCTTTTTATTTTCAGCTTAGGGCATCGACAACCACGTTCGCCTTTCCAGGATGGTACTTGATAGCGCAATCATAATCGTTCAGATGCTCCACCCAATGTCGTTGCCTCATATTCAACTCCTTTTGCTTAAAGATGTGTTGAAGACTCTTGTGATCGGTGTAATAGTGCACTTGGTACCGTACAAGTAATGTCTCCAAATCTTTAAGGCAAAAACCACCTCACCCAATTCTAAGTCATGGGTGGTATAGTTCTTCTCGTGAACTTTTAGTTGTCTCGAGGCGTAGGCTATCACCTTATCTCGTTGCATCAGGACATAACACAATCCTTGAATGGACGTGTCACAATACACCACGAAATCATCAGTTCCCTCTGGCAGTGCCAATATCGGTGCACTACAGAGTTTCTATTTTAACAGTTGAAAAGCCGATTCTTGGCTGTCACCCCATTTGTATGTCGTTCCCTTGTGAGTCAAGGCTGTGAGAGGTTGTGCAATCTTAGAGAATCCCTCTATGAATTGTCGGTAATATCCTGCTAATCCCAGAAATTGCCTTATCTCGCTCGGTGTTTTGGGTATAGCCCAACTCTTTATCGCCTCAATCTTGGTAGGATCAACATGTATCCCCTTCTCATTGACAATGTGACCTAAAAATTGCACTTCTTGTATCCAAAAGTCACACTTAGAAAATTTGGCGTACAATTGTTCATTCTTCAATAGTTCTAATATCATTCGTAAGTGCTCTTCATGATCGTCCTAGGTCCTAGAATATATCAGTATGTCATCGATAAACACAATGACGAACTGATCGAGATAGGGTTTGCACACGCGATTCAAGAGATCCATGAACACCACAGGTGCATTAGTCAACCCAAAAGGCATGACCAAGAACTCATAATGACCATAACGAGTACGAAACGCAGTTTTGGAGATGTCTTCTTCTCGGACTCTAAGTTGATGATAACCAGATCTCAAATCAATCTTCGAATAATAGCTTGATCCCTGAAGCTGATTGAACAAATCGTCGATACGAGGTAAAGGGTATCGGTTCTTGACTGTGACTTTGTTTATTTCCCTATAATCGATGCACATTCGAAACGTGCCATCTTTCTTCTTAACAAAGAGGACAGGGGCTCCCCAAGGTGAAGTGCTAGGTCGGATAAAGCCCTTATCCAAAAGCTCCTGAAGTTGTGATGACAACTCCTGTAGTTCGTTCGGTGCTAATCGATAAGGTGCCCTAGCAATCGGGGCTGCGCCAGGAGTCAGTTCGATTTGGAATTCCACTTGGCGGTGAGGTGGTAATCCAGGAAGATCCTCTGGAAACACCTCTGGAAAGTCACGCACCACGAGAATGTCCTCCATTCTCCTTTCTTCCTCTTGCTTATCGGTGATGAGTGCTAGAATAGCCAAATGACCTTTTCGCAATAACTTTTGTGCTTTCATGTATGAGATGATGCCTATCACCGCACCACTCCTATTACCTCTGACTGTAAGGATTTCATCACCAACAGGAATTCGTATGATTTTCTCATGGCATATGACTGCCGCTTGTTTATTAGAGAGCCAATCCATGCCTATCATAACGTCAAAACTCCCCAGCGTAACAGGCATAAGATCTATAGCGAAATTATGACCAGTAAGCTCTATCTTAAAATCCCTAAGGATATGCGTTACATGGATCTGTTTATCGTCAGCCAATTGTACGGTGTATTTAGTATCTAAGGCAGAGGGTGTATCACTTAGAAGACTACAGAACTTTAAGGACAGGAAACTCCTATCGGCTCCAGTATCGAATAGTACCGCAGCAAAACATCCATTGACAGAAAACCTACCAGAGACAGTCGTAGGGTCATTTAGAGCCTCACCTGAGCCAATGACGAAGGCTCTCCCTTTGGCTCCATTGTTGTTGCCACCATTACCATTGCCATTGCCATTGCCATCATTGTTGTTGCTGCCAGGGTTGTTGTTGTTGTGACCATTGCCATTATTGCCATTACCATTTACCTCAGTTGCGGGCAGTTTCGCCTGTAATGCCCTTCTTTCCCACATTTAAAACAACCTTTGGGAGTCTCCTTAGGTTGTTGCGGCTTCTTTAACAGTTCACCACGACAGTCCTTGGCTGCGTGTCCTATCTTACCACAGCGCGGACACTTGAAATTATCACACCTTCCCACATGGTGGTAGTTACATCGAGTGCACTTTGGTTGTTTACTACCATAACCACTGGGTCCTTGACTGTTTGAAGCCGTCTGGTTAAAGTTACGATTGTTATTGAACCTTGTTGTTGTTGCTGAACCGGCTGTTGTTGCTGAGGTTGATGTTGATCGCTGGATGATGATGATTTGTTGCTCTGGAGGTATCCCACTTCCTCTTGTTATCAGGCACGCTCGCCACAGCGCCCCGCTTTGGTAAACGTCCTTGCTCCACTGCTTGATCGATCATCTTATGAGCTAAACGAATGGCTTGTTGAATCGTAGCAGGGTTAGAAGCAGTCACCATGCTCTGAATTTCGGTACCAACCCCCGAATGTAGTACTCGGCCCTCTTATGCATCTCGTTCACCATTCCCGGGCATAGAGTGGCCAGTTCATGAGTTCGGGTAGTGTAGGCCTCGATTTCCAAGCCCCGCATCTTAACTTGGTAGAACTCCATCTCTAGCTTTTGCACTTCATTTGAGGACAGTACTCCTCAGTCATCATCTCCTTGAATTCATTCCAAGGGAAGCTTATTTACCATAGCTTGCCCTAGCATTTGTACTTGTGCGTTCCATCAGGATAAAGCGGCACCTTCTAGGGTCCCGATGGCATATTTCACCTGATCGACAGGTGGGCAGTTGTATTTGGAGAAAACAGACTCTGTCTTCTCAAATCATCGTACTAGTCCTACAGCCCCTTTAGTCCCGCTGTAGGTGTGTGGCTTACAGTCCATAAAGGACTTATAAGTACACACTGGTGGTCCTGTTTTAACATGATAAACATTGATCAGATATCCTATACGGTTAACTATGGTATTTGATTTAACTTTCTATCATCGTTTACCTGTTGGCTGTCCCGGTTGGGCAGCAGCCACTGCTGCCTGAAGATGTTCGTTTATCAGGGCAGCTAATTCAGCAGGGGTCATGTTTATAGAACCGCCGCCATGGTCTCCGGCGCCACGTCCATGTCCGCGCCCACGCCCACGTCCACGTCCACGGGCGTCCATTTTTCACTTTACATTCACATATACAATAATGAGTAACATCAAAAACATTTATCTCATTGAAGTACAGTAAACAATAAGAAATAATGAATCATCATAACCACAACATTCATAACAAAAATGATAACCAAGATAAATAAATTGTAAATGAGTCACAATGTATTCACCAATATCAAAATTTAAGTTTGTCGTTCAGGTGGGGAAACAACCCTTCCCACATAGGTTTCAAAAGAAAGAAACACTACATAGTCCAAGTCATATAAAGAAAATCAATCGACGACATCCGACCCATCGTTGTCACCTTCCATCTCCTCCGGTTCCTCCTCCTTGGGTTCCTCCTCGGGTTCCTCCTCCTCCTTGGGGGCCTCCTCAGGATCCTCATCCTCAGGGTCCTCTAAAGGAGCAGGAGCTATGGCGATCTGAAGCGCTGCCAATTGGGCTTCTAAGGTAGCAATTCTATTGTCGGCTGCTTCATCCCGCTGTTCTCGAGCAGTCATGCGTCCTCTAAGTGCTATATAACCGTCCTCCATGTAGTGACACCCATCCTGGGTCTTCCCGTGTCGTTCCTTAAGTGCATCCGGTTGATGTCGTAGTTTGTACACCTCGTGTTGCAATGTACAAACGTCACCCGTGAGTCACCTGACTCGTTGCTGCTCAGTATCCAGTGCAGCCACCAGTGCAGCAATCACTTGCTCATTCGACTGCACCGTCCGTAGGAGTGAAGGCATTGGCTGATCAGTGTTATTCCTAGTCCTGGGCCTCGGGACAGGTACACGATCCCTGTACATGATGTGGTCTACGAACTCGGGGTAGAAACTCCAGTCTCGCCGGGGGTCACACTCCATCAGAGCAAAAGGTTGATCCCAATCAATCTCTCCTCGCGGGTAGGCTAAACGGGGCCAGTCACGTCCATTGTCGGGTATAGGTGCGGGAGGTGGGGACTCAGATCGTGTAGGTGATGCCAGTCGCTTACCCGGAGCTCTCGATGATGATGCCATACTACAGAGAGTGTGATGTGTATGCCAATGAGTATACAGTAAAGGAAATAAAGAACAAGTAACTAACTAACTGTGTGCGGTTATAGTCTAGTGTGTATGCAACCTAGTTCCCTATAACCAATGGCTCTGATACCAATCTGTCACACCCTCAAAATCCACGTGCGGAGTTTTACCGTGAGGCGTGTGAACAAACCAAGAACACAGTCAATAGTTACTCAGAACGACTCTATATGCCATATTTAAATAAAACAAACCAAAATTCAAACTTCAATACCATGCGGAAGCGTTTTGTAAATAAGACAAACCCAAAGTATAAAAATGCATAATATGGCAAAACACGTTCCATCCAAATGTTTTAAACCCATAATTAAAAGACAAGTAAATGTGTCTATAAAATAAAGCCTTAGAATGCATGCTTGACCCATGGTGTGCTCCTACTGGCAAGCTGAGTTATCGACCTGAGAATAGCATACTAAAAATGTCAACACGATGGTTGGTGAGTTCAAGAGTTGGCGTTCAAATATAAACCGTTTAACAGTTGTAATATATAAGCAGTGTATTGTAACAAATAGCTAGTCTATTAACAATAAATATTAATTCATAGTGATTTCGCAATTGAAGCTAACTGTGATAAGTTTTTGCCTCCTGTCACGACCTACCAGGTTGTGAAAATGTTCATAGGACAATTTGCACCCGTTTGACCTCGAGTCACGCAGGTGGGGCTCGTCAGACCCAGTAGTACTACCCAAGTTTCCCCGTTATTCAATATTAACAATTCGAAAGTGTGAGGACTTTTCCATGGTAAACAGCACTATATTAATATCATACATAACTTAAATATATAAAGCGTTTGTAAAGTTACCAGCTTACTATCTCCCCCAAAAGAGATTAAGTAAAGAGTGGGGCATGAACTAACCTGATATGCGTAACGAATACTTAAGGTTTACTTGGAAGAAAGAGTGGACAGACAACCTTCAGAGGTTACCTAGATCACGTAAGTACATGAGCACGTGTAAACAGAGAATATGTGGAACCCTAAGTACACTACAACCAAAGACTCAAGGTTTCAGAAGGATAGACATGTTTGATCCAGTTGACCCGTTTGACCCGTTGGTGACATTATGCGTTGTAAACCATTTAAGCAAACATAATCATACATCATAAATTGTTAACATTCAAATGGATCACATGTGATGCTATATTACCCAGGTGTATTACTTAGATCATCATACTACCGAATATCATACAAGCCATGCAAGTCCCTAACAACTAGCATGCTCAGTGTATCTATACCACAACTAATGCATCATACAAAGGTTAAATCATGCATAACCTACCCATATGACCCATGACCATGAATTATCATAAACAGGCCAAAACAGATAATTTACCAATTAATCATCCATACTATCCAACAACACATTCAACATGTCCATTACATTCAACATACACCAAGATGATCAATTTTTAGTCCCAAACACAATGCCCTAGTTACTAATCCACATTCAACATCATATATGATCATCAAAGTGCATAAATCACACATAATCAAATAGACATTTCATACAACCTATTTAACAGGTTCTATCACCTTAGAAATCATCCATGGACATACTAACATGCTCCTAATGTCCTAACATGCTCAAACTATCATCCTTCAAATTTTGTGCAAATAAAGTTTCCCTTTTAGGAAAGTACATCCCAAAATCTATCAAACACCCAATGTATTCATGAATTCATTATAATACACCAATTCAAGTTCATATTAACATCTAAGCATGATCAACAACATCCAAATATCATAATTCATCAATTTCATATCTAAAAAGTTACTACTTTTGGAAAACTATGAACTACAACATTCATTCTTAGTTTTCTAGCATCCATATCATCAATCTAACATACATATGTCATGATAAACACTTCAACAACATCAATTCATCATCAAATCATCATATCATGCACAATAAAGTTACTATTCTTAGTAACCTACTTGGAACTACTCAAAATCGGTGCTTGATGCTTGGATGTGGCTGAATTTCGCAAGGGAAGGGTGAGGGGGATGAAGTCGCGGTCGTAGGGTGGGACTAGGGTTGGGTTTTTTTTGTTTTAATTAACTTAATTATCCATAATTACCCTTTTAACCCTTATAATTTGTATTTTATAAAGTTTAAGCTTTTAAACTCTTTGTAAAGTGTTTTTAACTTAATAATATAAACATATAAACTAATGATAACAATTATATATTTTATCTTTATAAAAACACAAAACATACTAATTTATACGCACGTTTCCACGTTACGCGATAAAATTCACAGTTAATATTTAAAAACACACAAACACATAAGCATAATACAATAATCACATAACCAGTTAAATTATCATTAATTTAATATTATTAAATATCATTAGGTCACCAACGTTAAACAACTACTAGTGTGTGCTCATGACACGTGTATGCAAGACTTAACGGAACTAACGGAGTTTGGTAGCGGAAAATTACCGGATGTCACATCACCACATCACTATCACCACACCCCTATACCATCGTACATCACCATCACCACCCCCCCCCCCCCCGTCGACCGCCGCATCTGCCGACCTCCCTACTCTCCACCGCCAGCCTCCTCCACCTCCACCCCTGCCGACCTCCTCCACCGCCGACCTCCCTACTCTCCACCGCCGACCTCCCTACTCTCCACCGCCAGCCTCCTCCACCTCCACCCCCCGATAATGTTTAGGTTTGTTTGATGTTTAGGTTTGTTTATGTTTGTTTGATTTGTCACGTGGATTATGTGTAGGTTTGTTTATGTTTGTTTGATTTGTCATAGAATATTTTACCAGTCTGCATATGTTAAAAAAACAAACAGTCTTCTTTATGTAGACTGCAGACGTTTGGTCCAGCTCTTCTTCTGCAGATGTCTGCAGATGTGGTCCGCAGACTACAGAAATTTTCCTACAGAAAAAACATACAATACCTTAGATAAACTAAGGTATAAGGTGGGGTATTATTGTTGATGGTATCTATCTTGAATATTCGACAATAGTCGAAGCGTTTAACTCTTTGGTAGGTGATAAACATGTCATCTAAACACTTGCTCGCATGTCAGCAAGAAAGATGCCGTACGAACATTTAGTATTTTGACGCAACGGTGGCATATCATTATATATCTGTCATGAGCTTAGTTACCAGCCAAATCAAGAGGGTAATGTACTCATCTATTATTCTATATGATATGATTTTAGAAAACGAGAAACAAACAATTTGTCAATACAAGGGAAATGAAATGGACATGTCGGTTAAGGTAAATGAGTCAAGCTATCTCATGGCTATTGGAAATATTTCGCTGAATGCTTCAATCGAGCAGAACATAAATGAGCTCGAGCCAACATTCATATTTTTGAGGCGTTATTGAGTGAAATAAATTTTTTGTTTTACAACTTAAAACATCTTTTTACATGGTCTAATATTTGAAATAAATTTATTCTAATGTATGGATGTCAACAATTCAAACGTAAGTAATTTTTGTCTTTTGTCACGTGTTGGGATTTACCCAATGAGCAGTTGTGCAAAGTGCAATTCAAGTAAAATATGTGGAGCGGATCATGGCTATTGGAATGGTTCGCGTAATCGAGCAGAACATAAATGAGCTCGAGCCAACATTCGTATTTTTGAGGTGTTATTGAGCGAAACTAAAATATTTTGTTTTACAACTTAAAACATCTTTTACATGGTCTCATATTTGAAATAAATTTCTTCTAATGTATGGATGTCAACAATGCAAACGTAAGTAGTTTTTGTCATTTGACATGTGTTGAGATTTACCCAATGAGCAATAGTGCAAAGTGCAATTCAAGTAAAATGTGTGGAGCAGACCAAGCAGCTGTAATTACGTTCATGCCGATTTGTAAATTTAAAATAGGTATAAATTATTTCTTTTTTATTTATTTTCACTTTTTTAAACAATCACGTCTAAGAGTATCACGATTTACGTGAGCATAACAATGTAGTAGAGTTCCTTGAATAGACTAGGCCAAGTTGGGGTTGTTTAAGTTTTTAGACAACAGACTTTCTTGAATCGTCAAGTTTGCCATTCAATCCCAGATCATATTTCTTAAACCGTCACTTTCCATTGTTGCTTGACCACTAGCCAAATTTACTCTCACCGCCTTGCAATATTTTTTTGCAAATGATTTCTCAAAGTTGAGCTTGAATCCCTTACGAAAAAAGCATCAAAATTCTTGCATTGAGCCTATAGAGTATCGTTTGACATTTCACATAAGTCGAAGTTTGACCAAGCTTCAGTATTCCTCGTTGTTGGTAAAATCCACATAAAGGTAACGTTGCTTGAGGATGCACACCTTTGGAAGCCATAGCGTCTATTTAGAGTGTTTTTAACATATACGAGAGCGTTTTTGTGTTTAAGTGCATTTTTACGTTTTAGGGTGTCGCAATCAAACTAATACATCCAAACCTTTTTATTTATACTAAGAAAACAGTCAAATAAATCTATATAACTATTAGAAGACGGTCAAGACGAGTCTAGTAGTTCGAACGGGTATTTTATAGTACAAAACCAAAGCGGTTTGTGTCTGAAAACAAAGACCCTGTTCAAGAAAACAGTGAAATACATCTATACAACAGTTCTAAGCCAGTATTTTATAGTACATGACCAAAGCGGTTGGTGTCTGAAAAGAATGAACCAGTTTTGAACTGGGGGTTTAAATAGGTTTGAAACCAGCTTGTGTGCTGGGCGGTTTGGAACATAACCGGTTGGTTTGGTTTGTCGGTTTTAATTCGCTAACTTGTTTTTTGACGCACCTCTAATTGGCAACATATAGATGGATATAAATCTACAAGATAGCAACGATCATATAAATCTACAAGAGCGTAAATAGATATACCAACACGAGTCGCTGTGATCAACTATCATGAACAATGACTAAAAGCCAACTTAAATAAACCTTGCTAAAATTATTAAAAAACTGAAAAAGCAAAATAATATAAATCTAAAATTAAATAGCATAAGATGTTATTTTTAATATCGTTAATTAGCTAAAAATATGTATTATTTAAAGAGGTTTTAGAAACATGAAATTATGGTGCACTCTTAGACACAAACTTCACATCATTAAAACTCACCATTGTGGCTATAAAACTAACTGATTCAATATGACACCCTTATTTTGTATCAAATACCACATTTGAATCAATATAATATTTTATATCTAATACCACATTTGAATCAAATATAAAATTTTGTTGTTTGGATTTATATAATACCTACATTCCCTAAACCACAAATTACAAATACACTCTGAAAACCAAAACTTAAAATACAAAAAAGAAAATCAAGATCAAAAATCTCTCCAACACTTGTACAAATAACATCTTAATCTAAAAGTTCTCTCTTTTCATATCAAAAGGCAGCATGGAACATACCCAGTATGATTCTTTGCCAAATGCTATTGCATGCTTTTATCGCGTCAAACAAATCTTATGTAGCCCGAGTTCTGTACTAACAAGTCTAAGTAAAGCATGCACCAGATCTCTGACTCGAGAATTCCTGACAATCATATAAGTTGAAGATAAATGTAAACCAAATTTAATATAATATTTTCAAGAATATAACTGCTTATGGTTGAATACTAACCAAATTACATTCTATATATAGCGGATGAGATGTTAACATGCTTTCTGAGAGATGGTAATTTCGACCCAATTCGGGTGGATCTTATCTTTAACAGGTCAAATAGATGATAGTACAAGCAACACCAGTCAAATGAAGGGGAAGTCGCCAAAGTACATTTTTAACACATAAAACCTCCTAAATCATTTATTTAAAAATTACGATTATTATTAAAATAATACTTCTATAATCATACTTGACACCCTAATTGTTTCTATAAATATTAGCATCCTCAAAGTCAACCCAACCAGACCATACATCAAATTACATGTTTTAACATGTTACCCAACCTGCTCCGACCCTCATTTTTTTTTCAAACTTTGTTCTCCCCTTCTAGTATTCTCTCATCCGTTAGTCCCAAATTGACCATTAATGTTGGTTAATTAGATGAAAACGGTTTAAAAACATATATGTGGTAATGAAATGAAACTATATAATGCATGCATATGAAGCATTTGTTACCTAGACTTAACAAGCTCACATAAGGGCATGAAAAGTACAAACAAATGTGCACGTTGACCGGTGTTCTCTTCTAATTGACCACCACCCTTCAGAAAAGGATGTAAAGGAAGAACTGAAGCTGTTTCTGTATGCAATACAACACGTGCCATTTCTTGGAGAACAAAAGCAATCTCACTGATTCTTGCAGGTGGGAATGTGCGCTCACCTGCCAATAATATTGATTTTAGAATGTTGGGACTAAAACCTTTATGACACAGGTTTTATTGAAGATTAAATTACCTAATTCCTTCTCATCAGTTAAAAACTTGTTGAGAATGTATTCGCATCTTGTCATAAGTATCATGACAGATATTTTGCTTACTTGGCTTCGAGTCGAATTCCAATCGTTTGCTTCATTGTTGTAACTGAGCAAACGCAACGTCATTATGGATCTTATCAAATATATGTGTATTTTACAAGTAACTTAAATATACCAGATGAAGAAATACCTGCTCAAAGAAAATAACTTATGCAAGCAAGTGAGAGAGAATCTGCTGCAGTGAGGAGGCACAAGTTCTACTGTTTCAACAGGCAAAGAACATGTACGGGAAGCACATCTGTCAAGGGTTATTATCAGCCGTTCCAATATCTGTAAATGACAATTCAAAACCATATAAATATAAAAAGTAATATATCATATCTATAAACTGTATGAAAGTGAGGAGTAAAGTTGTAAGTGAGAATGCTACTTCTCAAACTCAAAAGTCATTGGTTACTTTTCTTTTCCTATTCAAAGACACTACACCTAGGTTTTAAAGTATAGCGGATTCTTGATTTATTGAAAGAAACTTGGTTTAGAAAAGCGCTCTGAGGCGCTGCTTAAAGCGTGAGGCGCTAGAGGCGTTTGGCTTAGCGCTAGAGGCGTTTGGCTTAACGCTTCGTTTCACCGAGACGCCGGATGTACGAGAAGCGCTGTGAAGCGCCGCTTCAGTAGGAAGGTGTGAGGCGATCTGAAACAGCGCTACATGTGTTTGGTCAAAATCAGGCCTGGTCCAGTTGGTTAAATGTTGGTCAAAATCAGGCTTGGTCAACTTCTGGCCCATCCCTCTACTTTAAATCTATTGCAGCCCAACCCATTTAAACAAAATCGGACTTTAGATTAAAACCCTAAATTATCAACTCCAGCCCCATCACCATTCACAGCAGGTTCGTAATCCACTTCGGTTCTTCTCCAGCCCTTCGATTCTTACTCCAGCCCTTTGATCTTCAGCTCCAGTTGATCGACTCCTGTTACCTTGTTCGTTGCTGACTAGTTTTGTAAGTGAAAACTTTCTGTTGACTTTTGCTGACCTTTGGTTGATTATATATGGATTAAAGTCATTGAACCTTCTGTTTTGACTGATTATAGTAGATGATTACTTGATTATATATGGATTAAAGTCATTAAACCTTCTGTTAAGATGTTTAATTATGTTCTACACTTTAAATTGTAAGTATGCTTTGTGTTTATGTTTTGTGTTTATGATTATGAAGTGAAATGTGTCTTAAATAATAATTTATTATTATTATTTTTAGTTTTATCGCCTCGCATACGTGAAGCACTCACCTCGCGCTTGAGGCGTGGTGGCGCCTCGAATTTTGGTACCTAAACGCTTCGGACCGCCTGGCGCTTTTTTAAACCAAGGAAAGAAAGAAATTACACAACCACACTCACGTTTTAAACAACCAATAGTTTAACTAAAAGAAAAACTCAAAACCCAAAATGTATTTTTACTACTTAGATCTCCTACATCTATTTACAGGGCACAGATTAAGTCTGAAATTACTTAATTGAATTTTTATAATCATATTTGACACATCATTTATTAAGATGGTAGGGTCAACCAACCAGTTCTGACCCACCCCAAGAGTTACCCATATTGACCCCGTTACCAACCCTAAAAATAATATGATATAAGTACACTGCTGAGTGCTGATAGAAAGATTACCTCAGGAGAAGCATCAATGTCAGACATAAGGATTTTATCCCCCAAAACATCTAAAAGTTCCATTTCAAGGGATTCGTCATCCTCCTTTGATATTGCAGCAAGTGAACTAGAAGGAAGGGCACGTCCACAATACCCTACCAGAAATATTTCATACACATCAGCAACTTCTTTCCATAAACGAATTCTTGCAGGCCTGTTGCTACTGCTTACATCAGGCACCAATCCATTTGCTAATTTGCTGATGTCATCAACTAGCAATTGGTTGAAGCTTTTAACAGCTAGCCCCCAAAGTCCACCATCAGGATTCTCTCTTCTTGTTATCATGCACCTGCAAGGACAAAACTCATTTTTTAAATTATTTTACTGAAAAAATACTTAAATATAGCAGACATGCTTATGGGATATATAAAATGAATGTAAGAACCCTGAGTTTTTAAAACCTTCACAACCACTGAGAATCACTAAATAAAGTCAGTATATACAAAGAAAGGTTTTATGATGCCATGTTATTACCAAAAATCAATTATACAAATCCAAATTTAAAGTTATCAAACTGCCATCTTGTTTTACAGAAAAATATAAAAACTTGGAAGTGTGTATTTAAACCTATTTACTTATGACTGGGTCGGTTTGGGTTGTAAATTATCTCAAACATATCAAATAAAAAAATTATCAGAACAGGCAACAACTCAAACAGGTTTAAAGTCACCCAAAGTCTATTTTGAATACATACAACCACCTTAATCATTTTTTTCAGAAATTAGATTATTACTTTAAATAATCATAACTAACGCTTTAATTATCTATATATTTTGAAAATTGACAAAAAAGTATTAACTGGAACCTGACCGTCCTGTACAAAAATGAACCCTTTTGAACCATAACCCAACTCATCCGACCCATCTATCTTTGCCACCACTATAAAAAATCAGATGCTACATTTCTTCATAAAAATTCTCAAAACAATATGTTTGTTGTTCTTAGTCCCCTCACATGCATGAAAACAAAAATACATGCAGTTGTTCCTGTGAAGAAATAGTAAATATAGCTATAAGAACATGCAGTTCTAGACCTGCGGCAGTAGAGAATGTGTTACCTTCCAAGACCTTGAATAATGTAAGGAAAGATAATAAATTTCTCCGTTACTGGAGCCTGTAAGAAAAGATCTACCAACACAGGAACAAGCTTTTCAGCAAACAAATCACTTGTGATGGTCTTTGCTGAAGCTTTTCTTGAATTGGACCTTGAAGAAAAAGATTCTACTTCTACTTGTTCAGGCGTGGCAGTTCCATTAGAATCTGTGGAAATAATACTCAAGTTTAGAAGTGATGAGACAGGCGAATTGGTCAACAGGTCGATAGGGGTTGACCTAACACCACCATTTGTACAATAAATAACTAATCCATTACTTGTACAAGAACAGCATTTTGAAATATAGACCTAAGTACCTAACTCCTTACATATACATTTTGGACAACAGTCAACTGTTTTGGCCCATTTGATGTGTTCCCTTTTTAGCCAAGTTTTCTTATATGATCAGTTTGAGACTATAAATAACTAAAATCCAAGAATTTAAAATGTAAATACCAGGAGGTGAAAAATCAACAAAATGAATATATAAAGAAACAAAAAAATGGTCAAGCCAATACCAGAAGTATATCCTTTTGATTCGCCAGACTTCGCATCATCTCCTTCATTCTGTACAGAAGAATCTGAATTTGGAAGGTAACGCAAAAGCTTCTGGAAGAAGACTGTCCACAATGAAGGAATATGATGAGGTGGACGTAACTGTGGAAAGACTTCTAGTATTACACGCTGAACTGGCGGAACATGTCCCTGTGAAAATTAATTATTAGACAATCATATGGTTCTGCATGTATGCCTAGCTTTCCAATTTATTTCAGTTTCAATGATACCTAACTAGAAGATAGAAACATGAAGATGGATGTGTTTATAATAAGTAATGAACCTCAAGCCAGACATATGTAGTATTGTAGAAACCAAAACCTGGCACCTTCTAAGTACATCATTAAATTTAAATGAGAATTCAAAATGACTAATAAAAAGATAAGAAAAAGAAAGAGAATATTGATGGCTAGAAAATAGAAAAGTAGAAGAAAGATATTTAAATGGTCTAAATTCTAAGAGAACACTTGCACCTACTTTTTATATATCTTTTGAGCAGTTTACTTACTTTGAAATATGTTCAAACAAACAAACAAACATACCAGTATATCCCACTAAAAAGCGGGGTCTGGGAGGGGTAGGTGGTGGCGAGTCTTTCCTCTATCTAGAGAGATAGAGAGACTGCTTCCAAAGAGACCCCCGACTCGAAGACGATAGCAAACATATTATAGAGCATACAGCACATATGTATATATCACATAAGAGTTTAGAATAAGCATATGCATGTTCATAAGTATATTCATACCATAACATACATCACATAAGCATAAGCGAACCTTAAGCATAACAACCTTTTCTCTCTGGAGAAGAAAAGGGCACAAATAATATATAATAAGATGATAGTAATAATAAAGATTGAGAAGCACCGCTTCAAGAGCCAATTCGATTCATCACTGAGGACCCCAACAAATACATGCCGAAATAAGAAAAAGATATGTTATTGATATAGTTAATAAAAAAATCTTTTGTATTGTTGATTTTTTTTACTTTAAAAACTCTCAACAACTGATTTTCATGTAACCATATATAATTCGATTCATAACTGATTTTTTACTTTGAAATATGTTCAAATTTTTATTAATAGTTCGTAACAATATATGTGCACGTGGCTGGAGCTTTAGCTTCCATATTTGTACAATATAATTAAAAACGTCCCCAAAATTTTCTGAAAACTGTAGAAAGCGCCATACTTGAAAGCATATTGCCAAATTGCCCATGGATGTTCAGATATTTTCAAATCAGAGCATGAAATTTGTTGCTTACAGCAATGCCCTTGAACCTTTTGAAATTTGCATGTTAATACAACTTTAAGAAATCCAATCAAACCAAGTAAATGGAAGTTTTGGAGCATCAAAACAGACCACAAAGGAACAACATCACAGATCTCAACAAAACAAACAAACAAACAAACAAACATACCCAGTGTATCCCGCTGAAGAGCAGGGTCTGGGAGGGGTATGTGGTGGCAAGTCTTTCCTCTATCCTGAGAGATAGAGAGACCGCTTCCGAGGAGACCCCCGACTCGTTTACAAAGGCGGTAACCATACCAATCATAATAATCATAATACATATCATGCAACACATAGGCAAATATCGCATCACATGCAGAGTTAGATAGTGCGCGCATCATAAAAAGCGACCTGTAACACCCAAACAGGGGAAATGACGAAAGAAAAAAAACTACACCTGACGCGGGAGGTCCCGCCACATGTAACCGTAGCCCGTCTCACCCACAAATCCCACTAAAAGTCCTTAATTTTATTCTACGCCTCCACTCACTCCTATCCTCGATCATGTGCTCAGAGAGGTGCAAGTCTATCATATCTCGCCTAATAATCTCATCCCAAGTCAACCTAGGTCTACCTCTACTCCTACCCTCTACGCTGATGTTCTCTACTGCTCTAACAGGTGCTGCCATCGTTCGCCTCTTCACGTGCCCAAACCATCTTAGTCTTCCCTCTCGTATTTTATCTGTGATACATGCCACCTCTAGCCTCTGGCGAAAGGCGTCGTTTCTGATCCTATCTAATCTTGTGTGTCCACACATCCACCTCAGCATTCGCATTTCTGCGACCTGTATTTGTCTTTCTTGCGATTTCTTTATAGCCCAACATTCGCATTTCTTTATAGCCCAACAGATCTCAACAAAACAAATCTACTTATTCAGAACACAGATAAAACAACAAATGTGAACGGTAGCAAACAAAAACCATGAACCTGAAAAATCCTAACCTGCTAGATTCTATAGAAATTTATGTAGAATCATTTTCATAAATTTGCTAGCATAATGCATCCCTCAAGGGAGGCTAAAAGCTGGACTAATAATTAATTACTTATGCAAAGATTAGCACACTCACAAATTCAGCTTCAAATTATATTGATTGATCTTTGCTTCTTTGATTGCAGAATCGATAATAGAAAGCAACTGTGAGTACATGCTACTTTCAAACATTCCTTGTGCATGCACATATACTTCTCCTGTTATAAAGAAATAATAAAAGTACTTAAGGAGGTAACTTATCATGGTAGTTACATAAAGGAAAAAGGGTATCCAAGGTCATAGAAATAATTACCTAGCCCATGGATTATCTCCTGCTTAACCTTGTTTGTTGCCATGTCACCACTTGCAGTTGGGTTGTGGAGAACAATATCATAAACATCAAGAACAGATTTTAGATATGGCACGGGCAGATTTCCCTGATACAAATTTAAATTGATTTCTAACTATTTTTATAAAAATGACGGTGAAGTTTACCGAATAAAGATCTAGAAATATGACCCAAGAAATAGGCTTACCTTGGGTGAATGAGAGAGGACGGTTGATTGCAAACAACCTACTGCAGCAAGGGCAACTTCTTTACTACCATTTGCAATGCTGCTCTTCACAGCCTGAAGCAAAGATTCCCATCCTGCAAAATAAGAGTTTGATATAACCATTAATCTGGTTTGTCAAAATAAAAGTAAGCACACATAGCTAGTAAGCGATCCAAAAAAGACATACCGGACCAAAACTTGGTTATACTACTTAATAGTGGAAAGAAAGCACGCAGAATACGAGCAATCCCCCCAAAGACAAGCACAAGCGTTTCGTCCCATTGCTTTTGAGCTGTGTTCCGACTGCATATCATTGAACATATATATAAAAAACTGCCGTACATTATGGAAAAAATTTCACAATCACTGTAGATATATGGATCAGACAAAATATAGTTGGGGATACCTATGATGTATGAGCATATGAACAGTTTTTCCACCACGAACACCAAGTTCTTTGCCATGCCATTCGTCTTTGGAAGATGTTGCAGCCTATAATCAAATAATCATGTTAAATAGAAATGACAAAATGGGCAGGTGGGTAAAAGATTCCTTTTAAAGCGGGTCAAATGGGTTAGTTTAGATTTTGTCAGCAAATATTACCCTTTTTCCGTTGAACTTTATAAAAAAAAAAAGTTTACATAATATGATTATAAAACTTTACTATTTAAAACAATCTAATTTGAATAAAGCAAACTGTGAGAAGCATTCAAGAAATTTCTAGTCACGTTCACCCCATTTAACCTTTCCCAATTCAAAGAAAGTTCTTAATTCACCCATTTGACCCATTAAGAGGTGTAGAGTATGACTCGGTATAAACTCATTTCTAAGTATCTTACATATACTGCACCTTACCATGTGCGAAGCACGATCTAAAGTTGTGAAAACATAATTCCAAAGACAATCCTCCCACATACTCTTTGAAAGCTTTTGCCCATGGCTTCCTAGGGTTTGAAAAAGTGTCCGTACAGCTGAGTTCCTTACCTAAATATGAACAGAGCAATCTAATGATAAACTATGTTTCAATAAAATAGCTTAACTATTTTCACGTAGAATGGTTGTATGTGTTTATGTATCTGAAAAAGAATCAAAAGCTTGAGTTCCAAATGGTAGGAAAAAAAATTTACCTCAGGTCTTTCATCAGCTCCCAGATTTTGAAGCAACGAAAAAACAGAAAACAGCAATTTTTCATGATCGGCTACAGTAATCAAGGGATCTTGTTGGTTAATCTTTTTGACACCATGCCCAGTCTGAACTATAGTTTCACCATTATTGTATTCTGATGTTTCTGCAGAATAGGAAAATTTGATTATAGATTTTTTTTAAAACTTGTTATAAGCTGATAAAGTTAAAGCAAATAAGAGTTGAACCTTTTCCATTATCATCTGCAGGACCTTCCAGCAGACCTTTGGCAATAAAGTCCGTTGAAGTCCAAAGCAGACCAATTGCTGTTAAGCTGATATTCAGTTCAGTCTTCTGAAAACTATATGCACCGGTAACATCTATACATCTGATTATATCCAAAAGTCATTTAAATAGTCAAATGAACAGTTGAAAAAACCATAAATTAAAAACAATAGTAAGAAGAAAGAAAGAAGAAACAAAAGTGTTTATCCAATAATTTCACGAAAAGCTAAAAAGACAACCTACTGAAAATATAAGAAAGAGAAACCCAAAAAGCTTATGATGAGTTTAAGCATTTATACTTTATTTTAAATTCAAAACACAATAAAAGATCAAAACTTTAAAAACTAACCATAGCTCACATGCTTATTTATTTCAACATATAGATATAGCAGATCTAAAAATGCAAAGTCAGAAAAGTTTTATAAAGAAAGAAAATCCATATAATATAACATATAGATATAATGTTGAGAGAACTCACACATGAAGAAATGCTGAAGGTACAGTTGATAGCCCATCGTTCATAATGACTCGTAGGCTCTACAAGAAAGAAAGACTAAATTGGATAAAGAAAAACAAGTGAACAAATATTCTACAAGTATACTTTCTATCAACTATCTCCCAAAACTACCAATTTTCATCAACTTTAATTGGAGAATATATACATTCTTGCAACGGTTTAACAAGGCTCCATAACTTTAAGGATCCGAAAATTTATACGAAACTTTTACAAGAATATACTTTATATAAATAAGCATAATCTATACTAGGCTGACCAATATACAACCAAGTCTATAAGCCATTGATCCAACATATAATTTTGATGGTTATGATAGTATTTAGAACTCTTAAACATGTGGCTATAAGTTTACTAACCTGGAATCCAAGGGTGACTATATCCTTTTCAGATGATCCAGCAACTGATCTAAAGAAGATTGGAATGAGAAGTTTAACCAACATCACAATATTAAATAAAGAAAACAGAGATGAAAGAATAGTTACCTTAGCATTTCAAGAATATTTGGCCAGCTATAACACAGCTTATCTCCATGCCTCTGGAAAAAGGTTGCCATAAACAGAAAGAATATGTAGCCAATAAAAAAACAAAGCATATACCCCATCATCCCATTCCCACAAAAAAATTGCAATGTTCTGTTCCACAATTAGTCTGACAATAGTATTGCCAATATCCCTTATTATCAAAAGCATAAGGAATCTTGTCAAAAGTAATAGCTTTCAAAAACTTCCCCTAAAGATGACAACATGGAAGAGTCACATGAGTTGGGGAATGGATTAAAACAGGATTGCAAAAAAAGATAATTCCTGAACAATATAAATGGGACAGATGAAATATCAAAAAGACAGTTAAAAGTTCCATGATTGCAAAAAAAATATATATATATTACCTCCAAAACGTGCAGAAGAACTTTTAAAGACCCAGCATGAACATCACTACTGGGGCACGAATCATAAAGTACATGTAGCGGAGATATGACAGAAATTTCCAGTGCCTTCATTTCCGTTTTGATCTGGTAAAAACAATTATAAAAGAAATCTTCTATAAAATAGGGAGACGTATCAAGATAAGATGTAAGTATATGCAATACTGTCACATACACCATGGTGTCTAGACATTGCATTCTCCTCAAACTGATCTGAACTTAAAACAGCAGAAATTGATTGATCCAAAGCATTAAGTGCCATTGTTCGCAAGTGTTGATTAGGGCTATTTGCAAGCTGTAAAAATATCATACGTTTATCAATAAGTGGTGGCAATGATGATAGCAGCATTTTTTATTATGCATATAAATATGATGTGATAACCTCCACAAAATGACCAACTACTTCATCCCACAATGGCTGAATCCCTGCAACAAAATATTTAAGCTACATATTTAAATAAATAACATTAATATAAATCCTTATGAGTTGGATAGAAATTTTCCTTATATCCCATTAGCAGATTTATGAAAATCAGCATAAGAATGTATATGAAAGTGAAAATGTAAGACAGCTCTTCAATAAATTTTTAGAACTTACTGTGAAGATTATTGACTAAAATGGATATCATTCTCTCTACTGCAAAACTAATGCTTCCTGTTTTCTGACTTGATGTTTGTGAAATACCACTTAAAGTTCCAGCCATTGATTGATACGACAGCTGGCGGAGAGCAGAAGTGACTTTACTGCTGATATACTGCTGATATATTCATGATTCCAGAGCTTTCAAACAGCTTCAGAAGACAAAAAAAGAGAGAATAAGTTAGAACATCTAGACTATACAGTATATTAACAGAGGAAAGAAAATGTAAATACATAAAAACTGATTACATCTATTAGCCAAGAATGTAACAAAAAGATCACCTGAGAATTCAATGAAGAGAGAATACTGAAGTCACTGTACTGGCCAGATGGTTCTCTAGTAAGCTTTGAGACAGCTGCAGATACCTCCTGTTAAAAAAATCATAAAGAGATTAACATCATGACTTCTGAAGAAATCCAAATGTGGAACTCAATACAAGTTAATGCGAGTTTTACCTGGGTTGTTGCATGTGGAGAATGAATTGCTCTATCAAGTGCTGCTAGTGTCTCCAAAACCTCAAATATTCAACATAACATGTTGTTACTTCCTGACTTGGATGTGTGTGTGTGTGGGTCAAAATAATAAATAGCCATACCAACACCCAAGAAGGACCCAGAACATTGTATAATCGATGAGTTATGTTGAAGAGAGTCCTGAGGGCCTAATTTATATAAAAGACAAAAGAAAACATCATACCAATTAAACACCTGAAGTAAACTATATTATCAACAATGACATTTGCACAACCCATGTACCTGAAAATTCTTGAGTGTCAAAACAACAGCATCCCTTTGATCCACCACTAGTTCTGTCCGCTTTGACCCCGGAGATTGTAAACTACGACTAATATGAAAAGATAATTAGTAATGATATCGAATAAACCAGCAAACAGATCAGATAACTGTTCGTTATTAAAATATTTTACGGGAAAAACTTAGACAGAAATGGCCTACAAACACAAAAGAGACAAAAACTAGATCAGTATGACCAGCTTCTGCCAGAGTCATACTTGACCATAAGGATATTCATAAAGGTTGCATTTCATGATGACATTTCACAACAATATTATATTATATACATACTGTACGTCCAAAAAGACTTGAGTACCTTCTCCTATCAGATTCATTTGATGAACTTATGGTGAACTTGCAAAGTGATGCAAGAAATGAATTCAAAGGTTCTACAGCCCGAAGAACACCACATGCCTGCATGAAAGCAGGAATAGCCAACGTGCAGATAAAAGAATAAAATGACCAAAGATATAGTGTAAACTGTGAAGAGAAGATGTCTTGAAGCTGAATATAGACGATACCTGTGTGAATGCTTGATAGCCCTTTAATATCTCCAACACTATAGCTTCACCTTGTGATCTATTATATAAAGCTTTAGTGAGAAATAATGATTGATTATGCAAATACGAACACAGGAATTTGTTAGCAAACACGATACTTGGTCAAGATCAAGGATAGCGCATCAAGGATTGTTAACCACACTGAATCAACCATTGTTGTGCATAAAACTGCAGTTTTTCCAATAAACTTTGCAGGTGGATCTGAGTCACATCTTGGGGATTCAAGCTGGGAGCAACAAGCATGGCTTATGTTACAAAAGAATAAAAATACGAATTATAAAAACATAAATGCAAGGTTACCTCACCAACATCCACTGCTTCATCTGTCAAGGTAGCCACAGTGAATACAACTCCAAGCAGGCCTTCTATAGCCAAAGTTACTGCATGGGCTTCACTCGCAACCAAAACAGCAGCATTTGATGCATCATTGTCTAAACTCCATTCAATTCCTAGGAAATAAGAAATGATGTATCAGCTAATATTACCGTTTGCAATTTAATAGAAATAGGTGAATTGCATAAAAACGTTACAAATATAACATACCATATACCTAATTTTGTATTAAAATATTTTATAATAAAACAACAGAATGTGTATATATAAACCAACAAACACAAAAATGCACCTAGAGGAAAGTTTGTGTAACTTATTCCCAAGGAATGTGTAGTAACTGTAATAGTAGATAAGCATATAAATATTTCCTCATTGTTAATTATCATTACCCTTGGCTTTACTAGTAAACATTCCCGCAACAGCTGCCAAGCTCTCCTCACCTGTTTCCTGAAACTGAAAAAGGATTCATGTTATAAAATTTCTATCATGTCCTGAAACTGAAAAACCATATAACAAGATATGTACTTTATTATAGTTAAGAAATTGTAATTTCAAACATAATAAGTGCATTTTCAAGTTCACACGACTAGACAATGTGATTATCTGTCACCAGGTTAAGCTTTTCAGGCCCCCTCCCCTAGGCCCCTCCACATAGATGATCGCGAGAGGTGACAATTTCAACACATTTACTCGCAATTTATGAATAGATCAATTTGGGTATTGTTTAGCTTAAAGAAAGTATGTAAAAATACCTGCACACTTGAAACCACTCGAGCAAGAGCTTTTATCATACCCTCGACTACATTTGTGTTCTTTGGGTTCCTGCAAAAATATGACACATCATTATCTACTTTTCATCAAAACAGAATAATTAAAGATAAAACATACAATACAACTGCAGGCCACGCATATGCGACATGATACCCATTGTTCATTAGGATTGTAGTCATCATCTCTTGGCATATTTAGAAATTATTTAGCATTAATCAGTTACATAATAGAATTAGGTTTCGTGTTAACCATGTTTATTCAAGCCTATTTATATGGCTATTGCATTCTTTGGTATTCAATAATCAATTCCTATTTGGTCTATTAATATAAACTAAGATCAAGTTTCATTTGTTGCAATAAAAATATTGCAAAACGCATATGGGCAACTGGGCATTGATTAGTAACAGCAAATTCTTGATGTGGAGATGAAATACCAATAAATCCATATATTTCATCACTTGATAAGTCAATAGGTAGTGTGTGAAAAAGGACACAAAAAGAGCTTACATGTCAAAGTTTTGAAACAAAATTCTCAAGGTATGTGCTTCCACACAGAAACCCTGCCAAATGAAAAGCTATTAGTGAAGGCATCGAGAGGAAATATTAACTTATTAAACAACTTTAAAAAAAAGTTTATGTAGTTAAGTGTATTTAATACGTCAAAATTACCCTCAAGATTTCAAGTACAAGAATGCGATGCCACAATGGCAAATCAAGCGATGTAGCCCTGACTAACATGCTGAGAAATACCTGTTAACAAATTAAGGCTCCAAAATCAAAATTAAAAAGCCAAAAGAGAAAGTCAACCAAAAAAACTTGCAGTATATGCATACAAACATGGAAAACACCACACTCTCCAAACTGAAACCATCAATAATAATATCCACAGAAAAAATTTGCAAAATTGCAAGAATCATATTTATGACAGTTGCCCTTTTGACAAAAAGAAACAGAAATATTTTAGTCTACTATTGTTAAATGCTGGACTTCTTCAATGGTTACATAATTAGAGGTGGTTGTCTTGTACTAATATTAAACATCCACAAGAGTCAACTATTTTATTAGAAGCCATGCTCGTCTACTTAGTACTAACTATTAACAAACAAAGAAAAGCCATACCTCAGATTCAGTGATGAGGGATGAACTATAATGCCTAATTATATGGGCAACTGACCGCAAAACAAGGCGGCGAAAATAAGGTTCTCCAGTTTCTCCTTCAATCTGTCACAATATAGAGTTAAAATAATTTAAGATGAAATATAACTTAAATTAGAGAATGCTGACAAGAGCAGTCACCTCAGAATTGGTACGAAGTGAAGTCATTAAAAGTGAACAAATCTGGTGACGTAAAACCTGTACATATTCAAGGATCGCAGCAATTCAAAAATACTTCACAAGTATTTAGATATGTAAGAGAGCAAAGTAATTCAATAAATAAAATTATAAAACAATGAATCGCTAATCACCTGCTCATAAGGTAGCAAAGTTCTAAACACAGCTACATAGTTAGACAAAATAAACCTGAGGATTCAAACAGTAAAGCACGTACAAATATATCAGTTGCATTTCAGAATTAAAATGGTTAACATAACAGAAAAGCTTCTCATGTTCCGAGATACAAAGGTACTTCCCATTGCTTTAAAACTTTGAAAGGTAGGATTACAACAATATGCTATATATTAAAAAAATGGCTCTTTTTGCTTCTCTAAATATATCAAGATTCATTTTACAATGTTCTTAATTGGGTTTGTTTACTCCTTTGGAAAGAGGCTATTCCGATTTGAAAGAACTACCACACAATTTCAAAGAACTAGAACAATATCAGGAAAAAAAATAGCTAATGAAGAACCCTTACTCAAGTATATCAAGTGCAAAGGTCCGTTGTATGGAACCAACACGCAACCAGATGGCCTGAAAAAGGAGGGACATACAACATATTTTAACACATCTTGAAGCATATAAACTTTAAAAAAAATGTCATTAGATACCAACCAACTTTCACAATCGTGCCATCTAGATCACCTAAACTCTTTTTAAAACGTTTAACAAATCGAGTTTCAATTTCCTTTCATGCCAAAGCCAGGGAGTGTAAGAGGCAAGATCTAGGAGTAACAAAATATAAAAAGGGAGAGGATGGATGGGTTTTAACTTTTAATAAAGGAGGACAACAAGTTGAGATGATAAATCTATTTCAACAATCTTTTTGCCGGTGGAAGGTAAGAAGAAAGTGAGAACCCACTACCCAATGGCAACAACAAAAAACTAGTAGGATTACAAAGGAAGAGGTGAGAAGTCTTGGGAAGAAGGAAAAGGAAAGGCAAATGGACGGGGAAAAATATCCATTGAAGTGTGGAAGTGTTTAGAGGAAGGAGCTTAGTGGTTGACAAATCTGTTTAATATTGTCTTCAATACCAGAAAGATGTTAGATTAATGGAGGCGTTAGTGTCTTGGTGCCTTTATACAAGAACAAAGGTGACGTCCAATGTTGCGGTAACTACAGGGGGATTAAGCTGCTAAGTCATACTATGAAATTACGGGAAAGAGTAAATGAAGCAAGAATTAGAAAGGAAATTCAAGTATGGTAAGCCAACTCGTTATGCCAGGGAGGTCTTTTAAGAAGATTGGTGAAAATGTATAAGAAAGTGAGAATCACATATAATGTTCATTGGCCTTGAAAAGGCTTACGACGATGTGCCACGTCGAGTGATTTGGGATAGCCTAGAAAGAAGAGGGTTCCTATGAGGTATATACGGCTAACTAGGGATATCTATAACAAGGCAAAAACAAGGCAAAAACAAGGGATATCTATAACTAGGGATATCTATAACAAGGCAAAAACAAGCGTTCATGCACAAATAGAAGTCACAATCTTTTTCCCTATTAAGGTGGGCCTCCACCAAGGATCCATGTTGAGTTTGTTTCATCTTATGCAGTTTTGGATGACTTGTCAAAGTCAATTCAAGAGGCAATCCAGAGGTGGATGCTTTACGCTGGTGATATTGTCCTAACATTCGAGAGCAAACAAAACCTGAATGAAAGGTTATAGGGGTGGCAAGAAGCCCTAGAGCGCAAAGGTTTACGCATAAGCCTTAAGAGTATATATTTGTCAGAGGAGGTATCGGTACTTTAAGACGATTTGTGCTACCTTATTCATGCCTCTTTATGTGCTCTTACGGGTCACTACTATAGTTCTCTCACCACTTTGTATTAGTAGTAGGTCACTATCATTATTGCTAGTACTTTTTGTGTTGCTATTATTTTGAGTCCTGGTGCCACACTGTATGTTATATGTTATATGCTATATGTTATTTGTTATCATGCTACCAGAATACTAAACTTGACATGTCAAGTGATGGTTTTTATGTTAGATGGTCCTAAAGAAAGCAGCCTTTTCATCCTTTTAGATAGAAGAAAGGTTTGCCTCCATCCTACTCTCCTTATAACCTACCTGCAGCTTTGCAATGAGTGCAATTTTAATGGGTATGTTTGTTTGTTTAATAGTAAAATTTTCTACACGCAACCCGCTTTATAGGTTTCATATGTTGACAAAGCATGCCAATTGTGTAAAAATAAACTAACACAGCAAGCCAATTGTTAAAGATCAATAATGTAACATAAATAACTGATCATATTAACTGGTGTGCCATGTCATCAACTTTATACTATTGGCATGTGAACATTAGCCTATAAAAGATGTGGTACAAGTTTGCAGACCAATTATTTTAAGTCAATAATTGAAACTTAAGTGGGTAAACCTCTTAAAAAAGTTTGAGTGGCCTTAATGGAACAACAGCTATATAGTGGCATTTACCCTAGAAATCTATATCTACTTCATGCTACATGTGTTACTATTATTCCTAAAAAGGGTGAAGTCAGGAGTTTCATCGGAAGCGGCCCCTCTACCCTTCAAGATAGAGGAAAGGCTTGCCCCATCCTACCTCTCCCAGACCCTACACATAGCCAAACTATGTGTGGGATATACTAGGTACGTTTGTTTGTTTGTTTTTTTGTTATTGTTAACCTAAAGATTATATCTAGCAAATCTACAGGCCAAAAGCAGAAATTTTATAAACCACTAGAAAATAGTTTAACCAGAAAATAGCACATACAGATCCACCTGCAGCAAGAGCTGTCAGGTCCTCAAGCAACCGTAGCCCAAGTTTTCCAGCTTTTGTGGGGGTATCCCTCATTTTTAATGTTTCTAAAGAGGCAAGGTTTTCCTCCAATGACCTACACATCATTAATCATTACATAAGAAACAAATAATAATAATAAATTGTTACAAAAGATGCTACGTACTTTGAGTTGTTGATACTATGATTAACATCAGATGTAATTGAAGCACTTCGTGAAACATAACCTCCATGAACAAGTTTGCCAGCCGGAAGTGACTCGGAAGAAAGGACATGATCAAATATTAATGCCACTGCTTGCCTAAAAGTCGCTGCAGCAGTACTGGAATGAATCATTAAAAAAGTGAATATTAGTATTTAGTTAAAACCGAAATGAAATAGAACAAGAAAATTAATTCATGGGTGCTTTTTATGAATCTCCTAATAGTATGGAATTGCATCCCCGCATACAATAAAATAAACTAACAATGATAACAGTGCTAACAGACTATCTTTATAGGCAGCTAATGATACATCTAATAACTACCTAAACAACAACAAAAGTAGCTAGCAAGCATCCAACTAAGTAACTAACAAGATGGGTACCCAAAAACACTCATGTATGCCTATCCCAAATATACCATTGTATCCTGCTGAATAAGCAAATACATAATTTCACATTTTAATAGTAACAGTACATAATTTTCAATCACTTATTTCTTTTAATTCCCAGTAATGGCTGTTTGTTGGATTATTAAATTAGTTTAAAAGAATAATTACACATTTTAATAATGTGAGACAGTGGCAATTTGTAAAAATGTATTATATTTAATAAGATGCGTCTTACTTCCGTACACTATCAGAGGATTTGTTGTTCTCAAGAAGGTGAAGACATATGCCAAGAGCTTGGGCGGTGTGTTCCTGAGATTCACAAAAAAGTAATCAAAAACTGAAATATTTTGCTACCTATCAAGGAGCCCAATGTTCATTGGAAATCTTGCTTTCATGTTTTCCTGACATGAAAAATCACCTACATGACTGGAAAATTCATAACAGGGAAGAAGAAAATAGACAAGAAGCATGTATTAGCCACTGATGAGCTAATATTTGAAGTTAAAAAATTAAAGAAATAAAAAGCTTTTTAATATTAAAAAAACAATAAATAATATAATGCATGAAGATATCTATACAGATACCTTTAGATAACAAAGCCAATAAACTAAGAGAAAAAAAAAACTAAAAAGTAGAAAAACACAGAAATTACAGAGTTCAAAGGCATAGCTGCAATGCTCACCTCACCCTCAGGTTGTAGGCGGGATTGAAAAATTATGAGTACTGTTTGAAGGGTCTTAAGTTGAACGCCTTCATCTGCCATCTCACCATGCTGGGAAAACAACAAATTTGTACAGGTACAACTACAAATTAATATTTCTAGAAACCACAATACAATGAGTTTCCATACAACGTATATATCTCGATAAAAAACTAAAAGGGCTATCTTTAAGAAACTAACTAATGTTAAGAAGTAGGCATTAATATATTAAACTCAGTTTATATAGCACTCTGAAACAATAATAATATGTGACTCAAGTCAAAACAAGTATTACCCTACTCATATACTACACAAGGAAAGATACAAACATAATTGGGGGTTTTAGCGAACTTCTACAAGACTAAATAGATAATAGATTTTACAGATTAACCCACGTGCCACTATAATATAGGTATTAATAAAGAAAAGAAAACATAGTGATTGCCTGACGATTAGAATCATATCTCCAAGCCCCTCGTTACCAATTTGAGTATAATAGCTTTAAATTACTCCTATGTGTCACTTGATCAAGAACTGGCATACCTTAGAACTTATGTCATTAAAGCATTATCACTATCATTCACCCTTATATAGTCTTATGATTACAAATCAAGTTAGTGATTTTAGATAGTTTATCTTTGAGTGTATTCTGCAGAGATTGACATTAGCCCTCTTGACCTTCATGAAACTTGCACTTGAAGTCGTAAATAAAGATAAAGAGGCTCTTGAGAATGAACGGGGTAAAACAAATATATAAAGTAATACATGCAAAATCCCAAATAATAAACGTCTAAAATCTAAATTATTTATTACTTTATTCATGTGAATTAGAATCCTCTAAAGTAACCTCAATAAACATTGATAACAATCGTCTTTAGCATAGAACAACGAGAACAAGCATTGTATTAAGCAGTAATTGGGTAGCCTAATAATGAAAAGCTTCTAGAAAACTGATAAGAGAAAAGAGGGAGACAACCGAGGCTTCGTTGACACATATACATACAAACCAAGCTGTTTTACATGTTTACTTCTGCTAGACCAACGGATTAAACCACTTATGAAACAGAGTAAAAATATTCAAACAAACTTACATCTTTTAGGGTGACAAGGATCTCATTTAAAGCTGGTGGGGCTACTGCATCATGTGCTATGAGCTTTTGCAAACAGGATAAGCCAATGACACTCAGTTTAATTGTCTTAACTTCACATGCCATCAAAAAGATCCTCAATATATCATCATGTTGTGCAATTTCACTGGAATTCGACAACGAGCGAAGCTGCAAATTTTCAATAACATACATAAGTCTCAACCTCAACACACAAATATCCCAACAACATGTTATCATCTCAAGTTGCATCTCTAACGAAAAGAAACTAATCATAGTTTACAGCTTCTACTGCATGTAATTCGATGCTGTCAAAGACAGTACAAGCAAAATTCATTGTAAGGCAAGGCATCTAACTCGCACTAACAGCAGGATTTAACAGTAGCCTCATTAGCACTTCCCATGTATCAAAATTTCATAAAAACAGTTTAATTACAGATAGTAGCTCAACAATTTACAAATTAAGTTTTGACTTTAGAGTATTGATCACCAAACACGTAAATTTATTATCTATACAGCTGTTGCTAAGCGCTGAAGCTCATAAAGCAACAAATTTTTCACCAGCTATATCAAACTAGCATCCGTTTACTAGCAGATGTCAAGATCAATGTTCAAATGTAGCAAATACATATCAAATCAAACAATCGAATGAAATATTGAAATGTGACGAGGAAGGGAAAGAACAGAACAAAAATTAACGTGAAATCAACCTTGAGAATAGCGTGTTCAGCTCCGTCTTTGATGGCGGGGTACCTACGGCGAGCTTCGGCGGAGAGCGCCCGTAGATCTGACTCCAAAACCGCCATAAAAGCCATCTTCTTCCTCTTCTTCTCGCTCCACCGATTCACATACGTCTTCGATCGATCGATCTATGGAGATGTTGAGGTCAGAATTTAGGGTTGAGATCTTCTTCTGCTTCAAGTATCAGTTGTGTTGTTGAGTTGCTCTGCACGTGAGCCGTGCAGAGAGGAAAGAGAAGCGTAGAAGTGCGCAACCAAGACCTGAAGCCAACTGACCCAGGTGGGATCGATGGGTTCGGTTCGGTTCGATTCCTTTATTTTTCCCTAAAATATTTATCAGAAATTGCATTTTTCAAAGTGATCGATAACATGTTTTTTATTTTCTAAAACTAATGGAATAACTGACTGATTATTGGTACTTCCGATCATTTTCATTACTCAAGTAAAAAACATAAGATCAATTTATAAAAAAACTCTTTAGATGAGAAAACACTAATACCTACTGGTCAGGACTTCAATCCAAAACAATCATCAAGTAACATGTTTGGTATTTACTATTTACCATTAGGTGATGTTAGAAATTTTTTATAGCTTTTTATGCAGTAACTATTATACCCTTTAATCAACAAAAATTTAAACGTAAAACCTCCTTAAATTCATTATCCTCGTCGGAGTTTAGCTTTCATGGCTATCAATCTAACGATTTGTCTTTGTTATTTCTATGCTAATGTGTTATAAATTATACATGGATATACATTGCCTGGCATTTTAAAAAGATTTTGATGTAAAGTCTTTGATTATGATGCTCAGTGCCTTAGTCTATTTGATTGGAGAGTTTGGATAATTGGATGTTGATAGGAAGAAGCTAGCGGTTTAGATGGGACTTTTAGTGAAGTTGAATATTGCTTAAATTTCATGAGATATGATTTAATATGGACATGCGAAGAAGGGATGGTCACATAATATATACATTATATAAAGTTGTATTAAGTTTCCAACTTTGCATGAACATGATATATATATAGTATGTCGATAATACATCCTATATGTCAACTAGCGGAAAACCCCCTTATTTCCATTATTTAAGCAATGTGACAACAATGACTTAGGGAGTTTGACTTCTTAAAGATCATTGAGCATTGTGGTAGAAGTTAAACACTTGTATTCTCTATACGTGCAAAACACTTTAGTCGTCCGACTGGAAATCCATTTATTGTTTCTTTATGAACATGTATGGATATGATTTTGCTTTACTTCTTAGTTATGATAGGCTAAACTATTGTAATCACCTAGGTTTAGATAAATTATGACATAATTTTTGCTTTTGGATGTTGGCTTTTATCTTATGACTTTTGTTGACTTTATGAAATTCTAATTTGATTTAATTGTAATGAATATGTGTGCTTGATTATATTATTGGTTTACGTGGAAGTTGACTATGGCATTAACGAAAACCTTTGTATATTAGCATATTGATTCTAAGATTCTCAATGTCTTAGTTTGCAATCTAAAGATATTGCTTAAGGATGGTGATTGACAAATTGATTGATATAATTGGTGAAATAAGCTTGCATCCATAGACAATAGGTTTGAAAAGGTCATTGTTTATGTTATAAGCTTGCCCTAAATATTATCTCATAGGTTTGTAGGCTTACTAGTGTAAGATAGATATGTTCATGCGTGTTTAGAAGTTTCTAAGTTGCAAATTGGTTAAATTAGGGTTGCTTCTTGATTTGATGTATACTAGTATTGTTTTTAGTGTAAGTAGATTGAAGAATGGGGATTATAGGACTCTCACACGTATTTAATCTGTTTATCCCTTTAACATTGGTAGGATTGTTGATTCTCCACTGTAGTAGATCTTAGAGTAGCCAAGTAGGGAGCTCTATAGATTTAGGTATCTACTCAATTAGGAGTCTTTAACGAGAGTATAATCTATAAGAACATACTATTAGAATTAAGTCAACCAAAGGAAGCTATTATGAAGTCAAAATATATGATACCTACATGATGCTTTTTGCTAATATTGATTTCTTTTTGTTCCAGATAATTTATATTATTCTATATCATGTTTAAGTGTTTTAATCATTCTATTTATCTTTAATTATAGTATAAATATGGATGTAAGGTTTATTATCAAAAGTCCATATGCATCCGTAGTTTAGATAATCGGTCCTTACCGTTTATTTTACTATACTACGATAGGCTCACTGATGGTTGTTAGAAATTTGGTTTTAGTATTTACCCTCTTTCAAAACTTTAGTTGTATTAGAACCTTCGTCTAGATTATGAACCTTTCACACACACCCTGCCACCACATATTGACCTAATTGTCCTACCATCTCTAAGCTCCTCGCAAGATACCACCACCCATAATTTGAAGACGACTGAGATACCCGTTCACTACCATCATCTTCTAGATCTACTTTCCATAAGTCAACCAAATCCAGTTCCTTTGTATTCATTCCTATTACATACTTTTCTTTTCTTTATCATGCAACTTACACCTAATAATTTTCATATTTATGACAAGAAAAAAATAAAATAATAATAGACATGATTACAATAAAAAATTCCAAGCAACCAAAATGCCCAAGATGAACTAGAATGTGATGATGCAGTAATAGATACAATGATGTTACCAAAAGATGTATATAAATTCAAGAAATCTATCAATCCAACAATTTAGAAATTGTACCTCTACAAGCGCTGTTCATTCTGGCTGTAGCTATGGTGGTTGTTATCAATACTCTCTAACTAAGATATTGGTGAGAACAACCCTAGGTATAAGGTAATATTAAAACTTTTATATTAAATAGTGAGCCAACTAAAATAAAAGTATAAAATAGTAAATTTCATGAAAATTATCAAGTCAACTGGAAAGTAGTTAATAATTGTTGTAAATGAAAAAATAAACACAAATAAAAAATTTATAGGTTGCATATGATGGGAAAAAAATGTCATCTTATCATAAAAATTTGTTTAGTTATAAGAAGAATGAAGCTACCTAAACTCTAAGTTCCATGCTGATCTCCATATGCGGAAATACATCAAGCATTTAACTGTTGTGAATCAGCACTTTTGTATTTGCTGATGAAGATCTACTCACTCACTGCTGCATTAAACAAGACTATCAGTATCAAAGAGTATTGGTGGCAACATAACTCTATAACTGTTGATCTTCTCGTCTACCAATTTATGTCTAATGTTTGTATATTTTTTTGTAACCAATAGTAATGCACATTCTTGGTATGCCGTAATGTGATGATCATGATTTATTTTTGAGTTTAGCTTTCATAGTATAAATAACTCACACTGGCATAATTATGAGGTTAGCTGGTCTTGCCCACTTATTTTCTTCTGTTATTCTGTTATTACTATGTGTAATCAGTAAAGTTTATCAAGTGAATAGTTTGAAAGAATTCCTTTGTAATTTTACATCCAAAGTATTATCTGTGGGAGAGATAGTAAATAGTTAACTTAGATTTCGTATTTGTTATCTGATGATCAACTAAAAAGTCTTGTTTATTTCAAACCTGATCCGACAAGTGGTATAAGAGCTTTGGCTCTTGATTTGTTTAAAGTTTTTTTTAACAAATCACTTATTTTCTTTTGATCTCACTCTCAAACATTCAAACACTTCATACCCTTTATTCTTTCAAAGATAACTTTTGTCGTAATTTCCAGCAAATACGACCTGGAAAATGGTACCCACACCAAACCTCCAAACTACACCTCAAACGACTATGATACTTGGAAAATCATAATGAAAGATTTTCTAAAAAATAAGACTTGAAGCTATGGCTATCAGTTCTTAATGGACCATATGTCCAAATGGTTTAAGTTGCTGGTGAAAATGGTGGGATGATTCCTAAAAATCCCACAAAGTACTTAGAAGAAGACATAAATAAGATGGAAGTCGACTCTAAAGCTTTATGGCTGATCAGGGTGAGCATAAACAATATAAATTATTGCTTAAAATTTTTCACAACCGCTCAGAAGTTGTGGGAAGAACTAAAAGCCAAGTATGAAGGAACTTAAGATATGAAGGAAAACTAAAGAGATGTCTTAAAGCAAAAGTTTGAAAACTTTTGGTTTCATCAAGGGAGAAACCATGACTGTTACATATCTCATATATGTAGAACTACTAGACTCTTTGAATGGTGAAGATGGATAATAGTGATATTCTCAGGAAGTTCTTATGAGCACTTCCTAAAACATGGACAGATTACACTATGTCCATAAGTAGAACTAAGAACTTGAAGACTATGTCACTTGAAGAGTTGTATGGCATTTTAAGTGCCTACTAGATGGAGATGGATGCAGATGAATCTCTTAGCAGATCTCTAAGCAGTTCAAAGTATTCGGCACTCATGGGCCCAATTCATGAATCATATCAATCTCAGTCTTACTAAACACCAATAGTGACTCATCAAGTGCCGATGATCACCTATCCTGAATCCCAACTGCTAAATCATAACCTTTACCTTTTGATAGTTGGAGTCAGCACACATAAACTCTAACTTTTTCATCCGATCATTTAAACTCAACCTTTGTTACTGAGCAAACAAATTTCTTCCAACTCTTTAAGGAAGATCTTGAATGCATACATCTAGATGACCTTGAAGAGTTTGATATCAATTATCAAATATCCATGATCTCTTTCAGGGCTAAATAATTTCAACAGGGAATTAGAAGGAAGTTTTAGAGACAAAGAAGATCTGGATTTGGATTTGATAAAATCAAGGTGAAATGCTTTAATTGTAATCAACTTGGTCACTTTACCAAGAAATACAAAGGTCCGAAATCAAATCCCTCTCCTTCAACTCTCCCAGTTTTAAGCAATCATCAATTTACCAAACTTCTCCTACATCAACCACTCAAAGACACACAATAGTCGTAGCATCAAGTAAAGACTCAATTGATTAGAGTTTTTAAGTGGAAGACATCTTACTTATCAATAATATGTGATGGCTGGGAGCTCAACTCCTTCATCCTAGATAACTTCTAAACCTTTTTAACTCCTGAGTGTATTGTAAAAGTGAACATGTATAGAAAATCATAATCTGGATATCATGAATGATGTGGAATCAATAAACATTCTTAAATTTGATTTTAAGAAAACTGATCAAGATCAATAGGAAAAGATAAAACAGCTAGAGAATATTGTTTCCCTACTAAAACATGAACAAACTAATTTAAAGACCAAGATTGATGGTCTCTTAGCCAGATTGAAATCAGCATAATATAACTTAGTAATATCTAAGACATATGCTAATAAATATAATGTTAAAACTGGGAAGTTTGAAAAGCTGCTTGTTGTCACTGAAAACTCTCAAAAGTTGTATCGAACAAAAAAGGCTTGGGTTACAATACTGTAGAACCAACAACAATATACACTCCAATATGCACTCCTAAATCTAGTATAGAAGTTAAAGAGCAAGTATCTGTTTATCCAATCTGTGCTAAGCCAACTACTGATATAGCTGAAGAGATGAAAAAGGAGAAAAGGGAGGGAAGAATTGTTGGACCAAAAGAACCAATGAGCCAAGATCAGGAAAACCTCTAAGTCCCACATGCCACTGCAACAACTGCTGAAGACTCCCATCAGTTACAGTGTTCTCTTGCTTGAATGTCAGACTCGAGAACATCTGAAGACTCCCATCAGCTATTGTGTTCTCTTGCTTGAATGTCAGACTCGAGAGCATCTTAGCTCCATCAACTGTTATGACAAAGTCTGAAGAACAAAGTATGAAGATCAAAGAACTGAAGAATATCAGCTGAAGAAGACTCCAAAGTACTGAAGACCAAGTACTGAAGTCTGAAGTACTGATCTTACAAGTATTGAAGACTTCAAGTACTGAAGACAAGTACTGAATAATCAAAAGCTGAAGAACTGAAGAACTGAAGACCTTCTACTGAAGCACAAAGTCTGAAGACAAAGACTGAAGACAACAACTGATGATATCTACTGAAGTCATCAGTTGTTATATCATCTGAAGCTAAGTCTGAAGACCAAGTACTGAAGACTCAGAGTTTGTCACAACAACTGAAGAAGTCTTCTTCAGTTGTTGTGGTGGTTTTTCTTTTTCAGTAGTTTATTTTGTTTCAGTAGTTGTACAACAACTGAAGAGCATGTTCTTCAGTTGTTATAGTATCAGTAGTTATAAACGACTGAAGAGCTTGTTCTTCAGTCGTTGTGGAATATCAGTAGTTTACTTTTGTCAGCACTTAGGAACTTTTGTAAGAAGATGTCAGTTGTTGACATCTTCAGTAGTTTTATGTTTTTGTCAGTTGTAATTTGAATATTCAGTGATGTCAGAAAAAGGACATCAACCCATCCTTTTGCCGCCTATAAAAGGATGGGTAACCATACAGTTTTAATTGCCGAAACGTGCGACCAATAGAACATTTATTGTTTCGCAGAACTCTTCTCTCTCTATGTTTATGCTTTTAAATTGAAATATCTTTTATGTTCTTGCTTTAATTGCTAATTAATGTGCTAAATCCGCTGCAAACATAATCTAATTGATCAACCGAGAGGCTGAGATCCTGTCAAATGGTATCAGAGCAGGTTAATCATTGATCGATTTCACTATTGATCATTTGAAACTGCTCTTTTGATCTCTAAGTTTGATCGAATTAGCAATTTACAAGAATTAGCCATAGAGAGTGAGTTTCTGCTGTTTCCGGCCAAAATCTTGAGGTCTTTTGGTGGTTTTGAGTTACGTTTATCGTGTTTAAACTTGTTTTTGACCAAAACCTGAGATGACAACACCAACCAATGATCCTCACAATACTGGTTCCGCAACCAAGCCTCCGATGCTGGTTAGGAACGAGTATAACATATGGCAAAGACGTATGCTACACCACTTGGCTATCAACAGTGCTGGTTGTTGGAAGTCAGTGGTGCATGGACCATACAAGCCTATGGTGAGCGTCCCGGAATCTAATGAACAGGTTGCGAAGAAACCTGAACAATATTCGGACGAAGATCTAAAGCTGTTCGAAATTGATACTAGAGCCCATGGAATTTTAGCCATGGCCATTCCAAACGAGATATATTCAGGGCTCTTGCATCATGAGTCTGCTCATGACCTATGGGTTGCTCTAAAGGAACAATTTGGAGGAACTGATTCGGTCTTAGCAAACAATAGGGAAATCCTCGCCCAACAATATGAGACTTTCTCATATAGAAAGGGTGAGACTCTGACCCAGCAGTTTGAGCGGTTCTCTTGTTTGATCTCTGAGCTGAAGATGGTTAAACAAGAGTACTCCAAAAGCCAGATGAACAACAGGTTCCTCAGGTCATTGCCTGAGAGATGGGACACATATACCATTGTCCTACGCTCCAGTGCTGACCTGGACACTCTATCTCTCACCCAACTTCATGGGAAATTGCTCACTTTTGAGAGAGAGGTAGAGCAAAAGAGGAAGTTGTCATCTTCTGGCAAACTTGCTGATGACTTTGTCCAAGGTAATGCTGCCTTGATAAGTCATGAGTCAGAATATGCTTCATCAGAAAGTTCTTATGATGAGCATATTGATTTCTCTACAAACTCAGAACAAGCTTTTGTTGGTGTTAGTAGTTCAGGAGGTGGTGGTGACAACTTGTGTTTTCTGATGGAGGATTTGAAGGGCATTCCATATGATGATCTGGAAGAGATGGATATTTTGAACCAAATGGCAATGATAAATATCCGCTCTCAGAAGTTCTACAAAAGAACTGGTAGGAAATTCCCAGGACTCTCTGGCAAAACCAAAGTTGGTTTTGACAAGAGCAAGTTGAGGTGTCACAAGTGCCAAAGGCTTGGACACTTTGCAAGAGAGTGTAGATCATCTGGATCTAACTCATCTGCACCCTTTGTGACTTTTCCCAGCAATAGCTCACAGCACAAAGGGCAACCTTCCTACAGTTCTACCCATCCATCTCAGGCACAGGCACCACCTGCTTATTTTGTGCCACAGGGTCATATGCCTTATCCTTACCCTGTTACTACATGCCTCAGCCTGGTCAAACTCAAGCACCCCCGGCTCAACCACCTCATGCTCTTCCAGAGCCTCACTCTTCCCAATCTCATCACCACACACAACCTCAACAACAAAGCTTTTTCACCCCAACTGCTGTTGACTGGAGTAGTCTACCAGAAGAGCTATCTGGTCAGGAACCACTACTCCAAGGTGCTGGTCAACATGGTGGTGATCAACCTTTTGGAAATCTTGATCTGATGGCCCTTGATTCTGCTGAAGGGTCATCATCTAATGCCTCATCTCAGGTATCCACTGAGGCAAAAGCCAAGCTTTGTTCAGAGTCATGCATAGCAGCATTTGCTTCTATTAGAGAAGCAAATGTAGCTTTAATAGATTAAAATCTTGAGCTTGAGCACACTATTTCCAAAAGAAAAGCTGATTTTGAGGTTGTTCTAAAAGATAAAAATGATGAGATTTACAAGCTTAAATGCCAAATCAAAGATGCTAAAGCTAGGGAAGATGTACTTCTAGAGAAGTACAAAGATCTCAAGGAAACTCTTGCAACCACCCAAGTTGAGTGTGATCGATGGGTGCAATCATGCAAGGGTTTTGAAATGCTTCTTAGCAAGCAAACAGCTTCCAATGTGAAGTTTGGCATTGGCTATAATCACATTGCTCCTCCCACAGACTTCATTTCAAGAGCAGAAGTTGAATCTGATGGGGAGAGCAATAACCAATCCTTCTCATCATGTGACTTACTATCCTCTGAATCAGCATCATCAGAGATAGACTGTCACATGACCAAAAGGCTGATCAACTCAGGAGTTGTCACTAGAAGTACTGAAGGTATGGAGAGCAAGTGACAACATCTGAAGTTCAAACCTCAAATACTGTTAGCACTAAAGAGAAGAAAACTAACAGTAGGAAAGGTTTGAAGACAGCTAGAGAGGATACCAGGAAAGCAGGCACTAGGAAGAAAACTGCTAGTACTGATGACAAACAGCTGAAGAACAAGTCTTCAGCAGTTAAATCCTCTTCAGCTGATGATCAGCATAAGATGAAGAAAAAGCCATGTGAGATATGTGGCTTGTTCAATCATCTTACTGATGATTGCTGGTACAAAAGGGGTTCCAAACTCAAACAGAAGGAGAAAATTACTGAGAGCATCAATAAAATGAAGAATGAGTTTGAAACCAAGTTTGTATTAGCAACATCCAAGCCTGAAATCCCTAAGCCCAAAGCTAAATCTAAAAAGAAGGTAGGGATAACTCAGGTAACAGCTGAGGTTGCTCAGAAAAAGATGGTACAACATAGGAACTCATCATCAGCAAACTCCAATGTGTCTGAAGAGCTGAAAGCCTTATCACAGAATCAGACACAATTGGTGATGATGGTTCAGCAGCTAGTGGGAAGAGTCAACCACTTAGATGCTCCTGTGTTGAAACCACAGAAAAGGAAGTCCAAGCCAAAGGGTTCCTCTTCTGTACCATCTTCTTCACCTCAAGCTGTCACACATAACACAACTGTTAGTGCTGCACCTGTAGCTGAGAACAGACCCAAAACCAAGCAGGTTTGGGTCTCCAAGACAAACTAACACATGGTTGTGTTTGCAGGGTTCTTCATCATGCCATAGAAGCATCTGGTATGTAGACAGTGGAGGATCCATGCACATGACAGGAAGCAGCTCCCTTCTTAATGACTACTCTCAAGGAAAGAAGGGATTTGTTTCTTTTGGCAATGATGCAAAGGGTTACATCATCGGAAAAGGCTTTGTTTCCAACGGGGAAATAAGGTTTGATGATGTTAACCATGTGGAGAATCTCAAGTACAACCTCTTGAGTGTCAGTCAAATGTGTGACAAAGGCCATGTTGCCCTTTTCACAAGCTAGAACTGTCGGATTCTGTCATCCAAAGTTCTGAGTTTGATTGACAAGGCATTGGATGAACACACTCTCCTGAAGGCCAACAGGACAGGAAGAGTGTATGCCTTAGATCTTTCCAAAAAGATGGATCTAAAAGGCCATCCTTGCCTATTCTCCAAGGCATCTCCTCAAGAGTCTACACTATGGCATAGAAGGCTGGGTCATGTAAATTTCAAGAACATGAATCAGCTTATAAGCCATGGTTTAGTAAGAGGATTGCCTCTGAAGGAGTTCAAGTGTGAAGATGACTGCACTGCTTGCTTGAAAGGAAAACAACACAAAGTTTCATTCCCTTCAATAGAAGAACCAAAGTCCACTGCCTGCTTACAACTTCTGCACATGGATCTCTTTGGTCCTGTCAGAGTAATGAGCATGGAAAAGAAGAAATACTGCCTGGTAATTGTGGATGATTACTCCAGGTTTGTATGGACTTTCAACTTGCACTCCAAGGATGAAGCAGCAAAGACAATAATGAACTTTGTGTTACAAGTAGAAAAGCAGTATTCCCTACAGGTTAAGTGTGTAAGGAGTGACAATGGAACAGAATTTAGAAACCACACACTTGATGACTTCTACCTGTCCAAGGGAATTAGAAGGCAGTTTAGCATTCCTAGAACTCCTGAGCAGAATGGAGTGGTGGAGAGAAAGAACAGGACCCTCATTGAAGCAGCAAGGTCAATGTTGGCTGACTCTGGGTTGCCACTGACCTTTTGGGCTGAAGCTGTCAATACAGCTTGCTATGTACAAAATAGAGCTTTAGTAAATAAGAGGTTGATGAAGACTCCATATGAAGTTCTTCATCATTTGGCTCCTCTTATTTCATTCTTTAGAGCCTTTGGGTGTCCTTGTTTTATTCTCAACACTAGCAACCCACTCCATAAGTTTGCTAGTAAGGTGGATGCAGGGTACTTTGTTGGTTATTCATCAACTTGCAAAGCATACAGAGTCTTCAACTGTAGAACCAAGGGGGTTGAAGAAACTTTGCATGTTAAGTTCAATGAATCTCCAAAGGACAAGATTCCACAAAACCCTGTGGAGTTGTTTGATCTGGACATATTGCAATATGTTCCTTATCAATCTCCATCTGTTGAGCCTGTCAGCAGATCTCCACCTGGTGGTACTGATGATGATGAAGTCAGTACTCACCTCTTCAGGATCAGTGACAATCTGCCTAAGTTCACTGAACCTGATGCTCCTGTAGCCTCAGCAGCTCCATCCACTACAAATGCTGATGAGATTTCTGCTTGCTCTACTTCATTTGAGCTGCCATCCTCTACATGGTTTCAGGAATCTCCATCACCATCTGTTGCTGCTGATGGGTCTACAAACACTTGCACAGATATTATAGTTTATCAAGAGCTCAAGAATCACCCCACTTCACAAATCATTGGTGATATCCATGCTGGAGTTTCAACCAGGAATCAATTGTCCAACTTCTGCTTCTATGCTCTCTTCATCAGTCAGCAAGAGCCAAAGAACTATCATATTGCTTTAAGAGACAATGGATGGGTGGAAGCTATGCAGCTTGAGCTTCTTCAATTCAAGAAACAGCAAGTGTGGGAGCTTGTTCCATTACCCAAAGATAAGTGTGCTATAGGCACCAAGTGGGTATTTAGGAACAAAATAGATGAGAAGGGCCAAATTGTTAAGAACAAGGCCAGACTGGTTGTCCAAGGGTTTGCACAGGAGGAAGGCATCGATTATGATGAGACCTTTGCACCTGTGGCCAGACTGGAAGCAATCAGACTGTTCTTAGCTTATGCTGCCTTTCACAGTCTCAAGGTTTATCAAATGGATGTCAAAAGTGCTTTCCTATATGGAAAAATAAAAGAAGAGGTTTATGTGTGTCAACCACCAGGCTTTGAGGACAATAAACATCCTGATTGGGTGTACAAGCTTGATAAGGCTCTCTACGGGCTGAAGCAAGCACCTAGAGCCTGGTATGAGACACTCTCAACCTTTCTTCTAGAGAATAAGTTCACTAGAGGCACCATTGATAAAACCTTATTCATCAAGACTGTGGGACAACATAAGCTCCTTGTTCAGATTTATGTTGATGACATCATCTTTGCATCCTCTGATCCAAAGTTGTGTGATGAATTTACAAAGCTTATGAAGCTGAGATTTGAAATGAGTGCTATGGGAGAATTACAGTATTTTCTGGGTTTGCAAATCAAACAACTGGATGATGGCATCTTCATCCATCAGTCCAAGTATACCAAAGAGTTGTTAAATAAGTTTGATTTACAATCCTGTAAGCCCTGTTCTACTCCAATGAGCAGCATCACACAACTAGATGTAGTCAGAAAGGTAAAGCGGTTGATGAAACCCTTTACAGATGTATGATTGGGTCCTTGATGTACCTTACAGCTTCTAGACCAGACATCATGTTTTCAACATGTGCTTGTGCTAGATTTCAGGCTGCACCTAAAGAATCCCATTTGATTGCAGTCAAAAGGATCTTTAGATATCTGCAAGGTACCAATCACTAGGTCTTTGGTATTCAGCTGGGCATTCTTGCAAATTAGTTGCTTTCTCTGATAGTGACTATGCAGGATGCAAAGTCACCAGAAAATCCACTTCTGGTGGTTGCTAGGCAATTGTTTAGTTTCTTGGCAGAGTAAGAAACAAACATCAATTGCTACATCTACTGCTGAAGCTGAGTATATTGCTGCTGCAAGTTGTACCTCTCAGATACTCTGGCTTCAGAACCAACTTCTGGATTATGGCATTACTGAGACTAAAACTCCATTACTAATGGATAGTGCTTCAGCTCTCTGTATTGTTAAGAATCCAGTCCAGCACTCAAGGACCAAACATATTGAGATCAGACATCATTTTATCAGGGATTGCTATGAGAAAGGTCTGATTGATCCTAAGTTTGTGCCTAGTGCTGATGAGCTTGCAGACATCTTTACTAAGCCTTTAGATAGTGCCACATTCCAAAATTTGGTACTAAGGCTTGGTATGCTGCAGCTTGATTAATTTGACCTATGCTGGTACTCTTAGTTCACAACTACTGAAGAGCAAAGGTCAAATACAAGTACTGATGAGTAATTTAGTCTTCAGCTCTTTCACAACTACTGAAGACTAAAATGACTCAAAGTACTGATGTACATTATTTATTGAAAAACAACTGATGTAGTGAGGTGGATTACAACTACTGATGTATGATTTTCAAATAAATAAGTACTGAAGAACAAATTTTGCTCATAAGTACTGATGTGTAATCTTACACAAATACTGAAGACAAAATTTGTTTACCAGCTCTGAAGAATATTTCATCAGCACTTGTGAACATCTGATCACAAGAGCTGAAGGCATAAATATTCACAAGAGCTGAAGGGTCGATGAAACATCTGAAAGTCAGCCAAAGAGCTGATGAGTAAGTGTGGAGGCTAGTATGAAACAACTGATTTGACGGAAACAGCTGATGAGTAATTTCTCATCAGCTGATAACAACAGCTGATGTTTCATACACAAACAACTGAAGGACAAAACCATGTCTTCAGTAGTTCACAACTACTGACATTAGTAGTTCACAACTACTGAAGGCTAACACTAAGTCCTCAGTTGTTTACAACAACTGAAGCAATACCATGTCTTCAGTAGTTCACAACTACTGATCTCAGTAGTTTACAACTACTGCAGACTAACACCAAGTCTTCAGTTGTTCCAATGACTGAAGAAGAATACTAGGTCATCAGTAGTTCATAACTACTGAAGACTGCCAGTAACTCTTCAGACGTTCATAACATCTGAAGGACAAAACCAAGGTCTCAGTAGTTTCAACTACTGAAGACCAATACCAAGTCCTCAGATGTTACAACCACTGAAGGTTAAAACCACGTCATCAGTTGTACAACAACTGATAACTAACACCAAAACCTTCAGTAGTTTTCTTTCAACCTTTGACTTACCCTATAAATACCCCACTTTCAGAGCATTTACTCCTCACTTGACCTAATCCTTCCAAACCTCTGAAATTCCCATACACCATTAATGGCGACCATGCAACTGAAACCTCGACACAACTGTGTTGCCCATCTTACAAAATCGCCATTATGGCCCAAGTTTCACCAAGCCGTCGATCTTATGAACGACTCACCCTACAAAACGGCTTTTCTCCTGAACCCTACTATATACACCGACTTGTTGGTGGAGTTTTGGACAAATGTCACCGTCCAAACCGGAGAGCAGAATGGCGAGGGCTCCCTCCGGTCCTCCATCAATGGCAAACCCGTGGTTATCACCCCAGCTACCATACGACAAACCCTAGAGCTGGAGGATGCCACTCACCCAACTTCCTACCCAAAGGTACCCTGGATCTCTCATTCACATCTCATGACTATCAGGGTAACCTTTCCGTCTCCACCTTGTTGAAGAAACACCTCCCTGACCCTCAACGATTGATCTTCCACATGGTGAACGTGTGTCTGGCTCCCAAGACCTCTTCATGGGACCAGATGTCCACAAGGTGGCAACAGGTATTGTTCTCTATCCTTGAAAAACAACCGTTAAACTTAACTGATTTAATATTTTTGGAAATAAAGGATATGGCCACAAACCAATTTCTAACCGATGGATCTTGTATCCTCGGTTCATTATGGCCATAATAGAGAACCAGCTTCAGGCTGAGGGACTAGTTGGCACTGGGGTCCCTGCCATGGCTGTTCAAGCCGAGGTATACTCCAGGCACAACACTGACCAAACACTCAAACAGGCTGGCCGGCTGCGAAAACCCACGCAGCAGGAACCCACAGCCTCCACCTCCAAATCCACAGTCCCCACTAAGCCAAAAGCCAAAAAGAAGCCCAAAAAGGCTACTCAGGGAGATGAGTCCCCTGAGGATGCCCCTGCCACACAAAGGCAGGATGTGCCTGCTGGTTCGATTCTCCCAGCAGGTACCACGACTCCACCCACCACAACCGCACAGGCTTCCTCTCAACAGGAGCCTGATGCAACCAATTTTGGGGCAACCACATTACTGGGGTCTTTCTCACTTGAGGAGACTGCCATTGAAGAGCACAGTCCTCCCCATGTGCACACTGCTTCTAGCCCACCTACTGATGAGACCGCCCCACTAAGCCCAACATTGGTAATAGCCAAAGTGCTGACCGATCTGAGCACTCCACCCTCTCCCCAGAAACCTACTGGGGAGACTCCAACCGAAGAGGGGGTGGTACAAGTGCCGACAACATAGAGAATCAGTTCCATCTCCCAGTGTGGCTAGGGAGATAGAACAATCTGGTGAGGCTGCCACTTCCCCTGCATCAACATCTGAGCAGGGTGAAGCTGGTAACATCACTAAGACCTCACCAGAGGCAATGGCCGATGATGGATCCAATCCGGAGGCCAGAAGTCCCCAGTACCATGAACAAGGGGCACATGTCATTACTGAGCCACACTCAGGACATGTTCATCCTGACAATGTCAGGGGTCAGGTGATTCAGCTTATGCTGATGATGACCTGAGCTTCTTCTACGATGTAGTAGCTCAAAACACTATCCTAGAGGATGAGATAAGCAGACTCAAAGAGCTGCTTGCTCAAATGACTCAGGATAGAAGTCCATCTGCCACCACTACCCCACAGATGGCACCTTCACCCGAAGGTCTCACAAACACTGAGCCACTCCTACAAACTCAGCCACCAGCCCCTGCTTCTGGCACTAGCTCTCAGGGTCAGAACCCCCCTGAGCAGCTGGATGCTATCCTCCAGAAATCCCTGCCTCTCATCACACCCATTCTTAAAGATATAGTCATTCAAACCCTGGATGAGAGGCTTCCCACATATATACAACCCATGGTGGAGGTTGCCATATCTAAGGCTCTTGCTGATAGTCAAACCCCAACCAATGCACCCAAAAAGGGGGAGACATCAGTGCAAGACAAGAGGAAGAGGGGAGAGGAGGAGAAAGAGGCAGAGAAAGAGGTGGTGGTAGAGAGGGAGTTGGTTGAGGAGAGTAGTAGGGTGAGGGAGAAAGGGAAGAGGAAAGAGAGGGAGGTAGAGCAAATAGAAGTGGCTGAAATCCAAAAGGATTTCAGTATCACTGATAAGAAAAAGGGAGAGGGAAAGAAGGTGGCTGATCCTGATCTAGCAGCCCTTGTCAAGGAGGCTGATGCTGAGCATAGCCGTTCAATGAACTCTATCATTGAACAGCTGTTCAGGCAAGGCTTTGACAAGGACACTGCCTTGCTAGATCAAGAGATCAGGAACATGGAGAGAAAAGAGATAAACTACCGATGGTCTACTTATAGCCAAGAGGATCAAAAGAAACTCGAGGCTATGAGTAGATTCATTTCGAAGTACCTGGGCAGACCAGTCCTTGATGTCAAGGCATGGACCAGGGACAGAATCTTGGCAATAACCACCAAGATCTGTTCGGCTGGTGATTTTTCTAAGGGACTGGTCGCTGAGGCCCTATCTGAAGCCGGTGCTGGGAACAGGACACTGCTAGTAAAACTGACCAAACCAGCCCTTATCTCTAGGTTACTAGCAGTGCCTGCCAACATTCCCACACCAACAACCCAACCACAACCCACAAAACCAACTCCTTTACCACCAAAACCTGCAGCCAATGATCCACCCTTGAAGAAGAAGAGAAGGGTGCTGAGGCTGCAAGATGAAGAAGAGGAGGATGAGGAGGATAACCTGCCACTTTCAGCAGTTATACCTCTACCCAAAGCCAAACCACAAACCATCACTCCCAACTCACAGTAGGACACTGTGAGGGTAAAGTTAGAAGAGGAGGAGCAGCAAAAGAGACATGATGAGGAAATGCTGAAAAGCATTGACAAATGTTATACTGCTACCACCTCTATAATAAACATGCAGAGAGAAGCTCTGAGATTATTCACCCTCAAACAACCTTTCAATATGAAAAGGAGAGGGTGAGAACTTGGCCTGACCCAAGGGTGTCTCACAGGATAGTCAAGAAGGACATGCCTGTGAGATACAAGAGCCAACTAAAGAGAATCTTAGATGAAGAGATCTCTGTGGCTATTGTAATAACACCCTGGGAAATAGTAGAGGAATTCGAGAAAGCTTATAGAGCCGGCCAATCACCCTTTTCAATGCTAGATAATAGGGTGGTTAGGAAGGGTCTGGTCTATAAGAAGCTTGAGAATTTCCATAGGGATGAGCTCAACCTGCTGTTGGAGGGTAAACACCCTGATGAATTTGCTTACAGGCAAATCACAACAGTTGAGCTCAAAAATGGAAGACAGGTCAAGTTCATCTCAGAGCTGTACGGTCGGGAGGGATTGTTCGAAGGTGAGCCTGAAGACCTATCCAAGGAAGAACAAATGATCTTTCTTCAGGCCTACTGTCGAGAATCCTACCGGCTTGTACGTGGGAGGTAGATCTCATGGATGGGGCAACAGCTCTGTGTCCAATTCCCCAAAACAGAGCTCCCATCCATACTTAGCCAAACAAACACTTGAGACTACCTCTCTGGCCAGTGCTTATCTGGGTCAACTTCTAATCTGATCTAGAAGGAAATAGACCAATCTTTATGCCATCAATAAGTGGGACATCCAATAATTAGAGGTTTTGGCTGCATTGGTTCAGGGGGAGTTTGTTGGACCAAAAGAACCAATGAGCCAAGATCAGGAAAACCTCCAAGTCCCACATGCCACTGCAACAACTGCTGAAGACTCCCATCAGTTATAGTGTTCTCTTGCTTGAATGTCAGACTCGAGAACATCTGAAGACTCCCATCAGCTATTGTGTTCTCTTGCTTGAATGTCAGACTCGAGAGCATCTTAGCTCCATCAGCTGTTATGACAAAGTCTGAAGAACAAAGTATGAAGATCAAAGAACTGAAGAATATCAGCTGAAGAAGACTCCAAAGTACTGAAGACCAAGTACTGAAGTCTGAAGTATTGATCTTACAAGTACTGAAGACTTCAAGTACTGAAGACAAGTACTGAAGAATCAAAAGCTGAAGAACTGAAGAACTGAAGACCTTCTACTGAAGCACAAAGTCTGAAGACAAAGACTGAAGACAACAACTGATGATATCTACTGAAGTCATCAGTTGTTATATCATCTGAAGCTAAGTCTGAAGACCAAGTACTGAAGACTCAGAGTTTGTCACAACAACTGAAGAAGTCTTCTTCAGTTGTTGTGGTGGTTTTTCTTTTTCAGTAGTTTATTTTGTTTCAGTAGTTGTACAACAACTGAAGAGCATGTTCTTTAGTTGTTATAGTATCAGTAGTTATAAACGACTGAAGAGCTTGTTCTTCAGTCGTTGTAGAATATCAGTAGTTTACTTTTGTCAGCACTTAGGAACTTTTGTAAGAAGATGTCAGTTGTTGACATCTTCAGTAGTTTTATGTTTTTGTCAGTTGTAATTTGAATATTCAGTGATGTCAGAAAAAGGACATCAACCCATCCTTTTGCCGCCTATAAAAGGATGGGTAACCATACAGTTTTAATTGCCGAAACGTGCGACCAATAGAACATTTATTGTTTCGCAGAACTCTTCTCTCTCTATGTTTATGCTTTTAAATTGAAATATCTTTTATGTTCTTGCTTTAATTGCTAATTAATGTGCTAAATCCGCTGCAAACATAATCTAATTGATCAACCGAGAGGCTGAGATCCTGTCAAGAATTCAGAATAAAAGGGAAACGAAAAAGATTAAGAAGGTCCAGAAGGTAAAGTTTGTTAAAGTAGTAAAGCAAACAAAGGAAAGCTCATTTTTTGAAGAATATCACAGTTGTTCATCTGGCCAGTTTCACCAAGGAAGTCAAATTTCCAACCAAAGCATAACTGTAATCATAAGATAAATGATAGCTAAAGGAAAGAGGGAGGAGATGAAGAAAGAGCTTAAGGAACTTGGAAAAAAGATAGAGTCAGCTAAAAAAGAAGATCAATTTCATTTATTCAGTGTGTGATGAAAATGATCACTTTGCTAAAGATTTCCTCTACAATCCTTTGTCACAATCAGCAAGCCACTTCAAAGCATCATAATCCCTAAGCAAACCATCTAAAAGAAGAGGAGATACTTCTAAAACTTTCTAGGATCAAGCTAGACTGAGTGCTGAAAACAAAGAAAAACCAACACTATAAAAGAGTCTGCTACACAGATCAGTATCTAAAGCTTAGAAAAGTAGAAGAACATCAAACTACTATTCCTCTTCAATAAGTACAACTTCTAAAAGAGTTTCAACAAGTTATCAAAAGAAGAATAATGTCAAAGTGTATAGCATCTCCAAAACTTTTAAAGTAAAGAAAGTTTGGAGACTAAAGACATCTGCTGACCTTGATGAAAGTCAAGCCTACCCAAAATCTACAATCAAGTTTTCAACAATTAAAAGTACAAACTAAATGCTGAAATCTGTAAGACCTAAGCCTAAACAGGATTGGGTCCCCAATCATCACTAAGGAGGTGTTTGTTTTTTTCAAAAAACTCTTCCACGCCTCTTTGTCTGTGCGCACGCAGACGTAGGAAGATGTTTTCCGGAAGACCTTTCATTAAAAAAGGTATTCCTCACCTCTTCTTGCGGAAGACATTGCCCACTCTCTTCACACCTATTCTAACCTCTTCCCCCATAAAAAACCCTAAAAACCATCAAACATCATTTCCCTCCCAAGCCTCCTCTCCATCAGTTCTCTTCCCTTCACCTCCTCCTCACCGTCGTCGCCTGACCTCCACTTCCTCCCTTGTCGCCTCCTCCTTCCTCCCCTCTCAGTCGACTCCCCTCCCCCTCCTCCCCTCTTAGCCGCCTCCTATCTCAGCCACCGCATCCTCCCTCCCTCCTCCTATCTCAGTCGCCTCCTCCTCCCTCCTCCCCTCACAGTCGCGTCCCTCCTCCCTCCTCCCCTCTCAGCCGCCTTCTCCACCTTAAACCTAATTAAAATAGGTTTTTTAATTACAAAATATTTTAACAGTCTATAGATGTTAGAAAAACAAATAGTCTTCTTCTTACAGACTACAGACGTTTGGCCCACATCTTCTCCTGCAGATGTGGTTCGAAGACTATAGACATTTTGCTGCAGGAAAAACAAACAACACCTAACTAAATTATTTATATGTAGTAACATCTGCAAAACAATGATAACTTGTGAATTGTGGATAGCGGATGCTCTCAGCACGTGACATGCGATAGATCATGCATATTGAATCTTGAACCATATGTTGATAGATTTGTAGCTTTTGGAAGTGATTTAAGGAGATGAACATTACTAGTATTGGCACACTCGGTAACAAAAAGGTAAGGTTTAATAAGTTGAACTATATGAAATAGTTGAGTTATAACCTACCGAATGTATCTCAATCGTGTGATAAAAAACACCATACTCTTTTCACTAAACATGCATGTATTGTCTTTTCTCCTGGCTTTATTATTCCAAATGATAAAATACTTTTAAAAGACCATAGAAAATACAATATATACATGCTTAATATGAAAAATGCATCACCTTTAAAAAAATGTCTCATGTTTCATTTCAAAAGCTTTAATGAATGAATAATCTTTTTGGCACCGAATATTGGCACATGTAAATCTTAAAAACATGAATAATATGGTGCAAATGGCTTAGTCATAGGATTACCAAATAAAGATTTTGCATGTTGTGATCACTGTGTTGCTTGTTAAAAAGGTAAGCAACATAAATCTTCTCATAAGTCCATAGAAATAAATTATGCACCACACCCTTACACTTATTACATATGGACTTATTTGGTTTAATAGGTGTAAAGAGTTTAGGAATCATATGCTTGTTTATAATAGATGACTTTACAAGTTTTATTTGTGTTTTCTTTTTTAAAACTAAAGACGAAACTGCTGAAACTATAAAGACATGTATTATTAAGATTGAAAATCAAATTGATCAAAAGGTTAAAATAATCATATATGATCAGGGGACTAAATTTAAAAACCATATTCTGGATTCTTTTTATGAATCTAAAGGTTTTGCAAGAAAATATAGTGCTCCTAGAACTCTTTAGCAAATGAAGTTAGTGAAAGGAGAAATAGGATACTTATTAAGGCTGCACAGACCATGTCGTCTGACTACACACTTCCTATAACATTCTAGGTTGAAGCAGACAGCATAACGTGTTATGTTCAGACAAGGTGTTAATAGTTAAGACACATAGGAAAATTACAAAAGATCATCTATCCAAATTTACTGAGAAATCAGTAGATTGGTATTTTGTATGATACTCCTCACAATCCAAGGCTTACAGAGTATACGACAGAGTTGATTATACTATTGAGCAATCTAAGAATGTAATATTCAATGAAAATTACTCAAGTAGTAATGGTTGCACCCCTAGTTGGATGCTTGATCTTAATGGATTCATAGATGCTTTTAACAATTTATTTGAGATATTTCATGAGACTCAGAGAAAGACCAACATATACTCAAACTACGAGTACTAAAGACTATAGAGTCGATCGTCCTTTAATTTCTTTTCAAAGAAGATCAACTGCCGATCTCACTCGATTGTAGTAACCAGATGTACATTCAATTACCACAAATATGATCTCTCAACCATCAAATAATCATGATGATTTATCATATGAAGAGTTTCATGTGAAAGAACATATGGGTACTAGGTAACCTACTAAATAGGAAACAAATGATGAAACTACTAAAGAAGGAGACACTTTAGCAGTTGATCCATTTACTGTAGTTGATCCATCTGCTATAGTTGATTCATCGGCTAAACTACTTGAAGCAAATTTCACCAATTTGGATTTATCTCAACAACTCCAAGCTATCTCAAGACTAAGAATTATAAAGAGCCTCCGGTTGAAAATGTCATTGGTAATATTAATGTTCGTGTAAAGACAAAAAGCAGTATACATGAAGCTAACATCTGTTTATTCTAGTTGTCTTAACTGGAAATAAAGAAACTTGATGAAGCTTTGAGAGAAAATAGATAAGTAGAAGATATGCAAGAGGAGTTTCTTTAGTTTGAAAGACAAAAGGTTTGAAAACTATGTGCACTTCCGAAATAGAAGACGGCCATAGGAACCAAATGGGTGTGAATAATCAAGAAGGATGATAAATGGATTGTTATCAAGAACAAAGGAAGACTTGTGGTACAAGTTTACACACAAGAAGAAGGAATAGACTACGATGAAGATTTTGCTCCTATAACAAGACTTGAGGCAATACGAAACTTTCTTGCTTTTGATGCCTTAAAAACTTTAAAGTTTTTTAGATGAATGTGAAGAGTGTTTTTATTTATAAGGAAATAGATGAAGAAGTCTACATTTATCAATCACCTTGTTTTGAAGATCCAAAGTTTCCAGACCATGTGTGTAAATGAGAGATTATGTAAAGACTTTAAGTAATTCATGAAGTCAAAGTTTGAGATGAGCTCAACTGGAGAACTCACTTTCTTCTTGGGGTTGCAAGTCAAACAAAACCCTAATGAAATTTTCATAAATCAATCTAAGTATGTTCAAGATATAATAGCGAGATTTCAAGCCACTGATACTAAAGCTACAAAAAATACCAATGTCTAGGACATGTTACTTATCTCCTGATCTTGAGGAGAAATAGTAGATTAGCAGTAGTATCGAGCCGTTATTGGATCTCTTATGTACCTTACAGCCAACAGACCAAATATTATGTTTGCAACATGCATGTCTTCAAGATTTTAAGTAACTCCAAAGGTGTCACACATGATTGCTGCCAAGAGAACTTTAAAGTATATTAAACGAGAACCAAAGTTAATATTATAGTAACTTAAAAGTGATGACTTCAATCTCTATTGATACACTAATAGTGTCTATGGAGGATGCATCATAAACAAGAAATCTATCTTATGAGGATGTTAATTTCTAGGGGGAAGGTTGGTATTATGGTAATGCAAAAAGCAAACTTGTGTGTCTATGTCAGCTGACAAAGCTGTATAAATTGTTGCTTCTAGTTGTTGTGCTCAAGTGCCATGGATTTAAACTCAACTCAAAGATTATAGGGAAAATTTCATGAATACTCCCATTCATATTAACAACAACAATGACCTTTTAATCACTAATAATCCTATTCAACACTCAAAGAAAAAACATATTAGCATCATGTATCATTTTATACGTGACTATATAGAGAAAAATATTATTAAACTAGTCAAAGTTCATGCAAATAAACAATACGCATATCCCTTTACAAAGACATTTAATGAAACAAGATTTAGATATCTTATATATGACATTGCGATGATGAACTTTGAATAGTTTATAGTCCATTTCAAACTGTGTTGAAATTTTATTTGATTAAAATTGTGTAAAACTTGTTTTCTTGGCAAAATCAATTGTATCTACTGATCCTTGACATTCATCATATGAGTGAGTTTCAGCACTTGAAATTGCAAAGATACGGTAGGGCCCACTTCTATCTTCGTATAAGTAGCGGCGCCGTACTTACCCTTAAAAGACTTATCCATCATCATAGGTGCGTCGGATTTAAAGTTTACAATGATAACATTTTCAAACTTCTACTATTGTATATAATCTGTTAACTGTAATCGACCCTTCTCCTTCTACCACTATTCAACCCTCTGTTGTTACCTTACCTTCTTGAAAAATCACTCTTAATGTTTAACAACCCTAAGCTCACTCTTACATTTCTCAAATGGCTGGTCAAAACCTCAAATTCAGACTAAACTATAACATTGCTACATCACTCGAACCCATTGGTGATTCATTATATAACATTGTATTGCACTTTCTTCATAATAGCAACAATGCTTTTGCCATACCAGTCGAACTAATCATATGTGCTTTGAAAGTTCTGCAATTCTGGAGTACTTGTTTTATCCAATGAGAACATGAAACCAAAGAACTAATGAGTGTCATTCAAGGGCATAATATCACCATCTCTAGAATGAAAAGTTGCTCTCATCTGGAACTTGAATATGCTGATAGAGAATCCTCTTTCTCAAAAGAGGTGGTGAGTGCCACATTCAATGAGATGAGATACGAAGGATCTCTTCTTACTTCAACCTTCTCAAAATTAATGGTTTATCATAACTTGAGAATTATTATTCATATCTTTCTCCATTGCCTCTCAAATAAATCAAGAGGTTGAAATCAAGTTCCATTGGATTTAGTAAGGGCTATCTATGGACTTGTAAAACAATAGAGTTGTAATTTTTCTAATTTCATATTTTCAAATCTATGCAAAAAAATATAATAACTACTGAAAAGTTTAAATTTAAGATGCTCACAAGGTTTTTACAACAAATGTTATATAAAGAATTGGGTAATAAATTAAAACTTGAAGGAGACGTGTATGCCCTTGCACCCTTAAACAAAGCACTTTTTGTAAAGTTCAAGGCTATACCAAAATTATTTTCAGTAAAAGTGACTAACTTATTTGCCAATATGCTAGAGGTCATTGAGCCTTAGGGTGATAGCATGGCTGCACTCTCCACGTTGATCCCACACCCTCTACCTCAAAGCTCAAAAAGTCCATAAAGAAACAAACCCCTACATCATTTACTGAGAAGATACAGGCTCCCAAATCTCCTCCACAAAGTAGGAAAGGCTAGAAAATAAGGGTCTTAGCTAAGCCAAAGGTGTCTACCATATCTAAATGAGGCTCAAAAAAGAAGGTTTCTCTTACTTTTTCAGATGAGAACCAAAACGACCTATTAGCCCTCAATTAGAGCTATAACATGCTTTTGAGCTACTTTAAAGAGATACCCATATCATTAAGACAACATTAGAAGAAAAAGTTTTATTAGGAACTAGTTCACATCCCGAGTCACTAGACATTACTTAAAAAGTTCATATACACATGTCTCATACCCAGGATGAGGATGTTTATACTCCATTTCAGCATGATCCCTTGTCTCCTCAAACTCATTCCTTACAGATAGTAGGGATTGAAGCGTATGTAGAAACATCCGACCTGCATCCCTTATCCTAAGAGATTGACCCTAGGGAAGAAAGAGTTATTATGGAAGAGACTGTTTCTAGTACTAATCTATCTAGTCATTAGCAGGATAGAGAAAACATCCATAAGACCTCAACCGTGGCAACTCACCTTGAGGATGTCTCTAAGGAATCATTTCTCAAGAAGAGGAATCTAGGGCGGTAAGAAATCACATTTGGTGGTGAGGGTGTAGAGGCTAAGCATAGGACCTCATCTAGTCCTAAGGATTCCACACCTGTGGATGAGAGAAGTCTAGAAGTAATAAATGAATTGACGGCAAACAACCTTATCTTGCCCAAAGACTCACAATACTTTAAGAAGAAATAGTAGACAATAGGGATATGTTGAAAGAGCAATAGTTCTCGAATTTAAGAAGTATCTGCTGAGAGCTTTAGTAGATACAGTCCATGTGGTAGAAATTCAACTCAAGACTCTACAAGATCAAACTTCAAGAGTTACTAACTTAGAATCCTAGTTAAGCACTCTTTAGCAGTCAACTACTAAGGTAATTGATCTTGAATATAACCACCAAGAAAGAATTGATCTTTAGCAGTCCATCATCCTAAGCCTTCAAGTATCTCTAGCACCACAAGAACCTTAGAATGTGTATTCCCCCACACACCTAGTGTCGTCTTTAATCTCAATTGATGCTACCAAAAAAGGAAAAGATGAGTCTAAAGAAGCTAATGATACCTTTTTATATCTAGCTAATCAAATTGTAAATACCTCCCAGCCAATTCTATTTTCTTTTAGTTGGAATGAAGATTATGATCCTTTTTTCTAAAGCTAAAGCTAAACTCAATGATCTACTAAACAAACATAGGTATGACAACTCAAAAGAGAAGAAAATGGAATTTAAAGATCTATTAGGCGCTAGTCGGGCGGTGGGTTACCGACTAGAGATTAATTTGGATTAGTCGGGATTAATCGGTCTAGAATTTTTATTTATAATTTTCAGTTTTACACATATATATACACATTTTTGTTTGTATTTTTTATAAAAATTTTTAGTTTTATATATATATAAACAAATTTGGTCAAAATTTATAAAATTTTCACCAAAATTTCAAGAATCACCGGAAAGTCACTGGAATCTGGCTGAAAACTCGTAGGAATTTTAGATTTTTGGCTGATTAGGACCTCCCAGGTCTGCGTAAGGCCACCTAGGGCTGAATTTGACCACTGTTGACAGCCTAGCGATTAATTAGCCGATTAGGTAAAAACTCTAGGTGGGAGGCCGACTAGCGACTAATCGTCGATTAATCGACCGCGCAGGCCGATTTTTGCAATATTGATTAGAAGATTGAACCTAAAAGTTCAATTTGACAAGAAGAAAATGACACAACTTAAAAGAATTGGTACTTCCTTCTCTCTTAAAATAAAAAAGGACACATAAGGAATCATCAAAGAGTGAACTGTACTTGGACTTTAAGCCATCATAAAGTTATCTTTTGAGGAAGAAACTCTATTACTCATAGTGTTATTTGAAGCAGTAGAAGAGATGGAAAATCTGTTGAGGGTACAATTGTAAAATCTGTCAAGCATGTAGCTCAATCAGTAGATGAATTAATAGGTCAGAAGTGTATACAATAGGATCCCAAACTATGGAAGATAACATGGAAAGACATGGGGTCACTCTTGAAGAAGAGACAACTCAACTTCATAAATCTCAAAAGGAGGTAGCTGAGTTTGAGCTAAAGAAAATAGCTTGGGTGATGTTTGTTTTTTCTGAAGGAAAACGTCTGTAGTCTATGGACCACATCTGCAGTAGAAGAGGTGGAAAAAACATCTACAGTCTGCGAGAAAAGACTGTTTGTTTTTAACATCTGCAGACTGTTTGTATCGCAATCTGTCTCATAGTCTTTGCTATTGATTATGCTAATCAAGATAGCACATTTTAACAAGTACTAAAAAACCAAAGACATAATACCACCATGTTTTGATACGTTATTAACTATAAGTATCCATAGATTTTACCTCTTGTAGAATAAATGAACATCCAAAAATAAATAATTTTATAAACCAATCCCCTCAAACTTGCTTCATTACAAGGCAACAAATCCACTATACATCACCATGAGAATCATAAGATCTTATATAAATACCAAAAAGTTGCTAGGTTTCTCTCCTTTATATATCAAGTAGTTACCAAAGCACTAGGGAAATAAGACCAATTCATAATATAGAGTGGCTCCTAAGTCAGGGCTATACACTTGTTTATAACTAGAGTGATAAGCAACTCCAATCGAGTTTCGACCACCCTAGTTTCTATCAATGACGTCTACAGGCAAATTGAGGTCAAACATATCGTCTCTAAACCCGTCTTTTCTGGCCCTCTTCATAGAAGAAAATCCACTCTCTTCTGAGTTGCCAGAGCCTGAAGACCGATCAGATTCAGATATGCAGTGCAGGGAGGGGCGGCGCAACAGGTGTGAAGGTGGGGGGAGGGGAGCCGGCAATGGTGAGAGGAAAGGAGAAGGAGGGCTGCAGGCGGTGGGAGTGTCGGCCGCGACAGCATAGGTTAGACCGGTAGGGGGAGGTGGGGCGACGATGGTGATAGGGAGGGTGGGGAGGAGCTTCAAAGTTGAGAAGAGGTAGATGGAGATGAGATGAAGTGGAAAAAGGGAAAAAGGGATTATGTTATGGTTGAGAAGAGGTTAGAAGATTTAAGAAGTGCTAGTTCCATGTCTTCTCCACACAGACATCAGGAAGATATTTTTTAATGAAATGTCTTCTGAAAAACAATCTGTAGAGCCCAACGTCTGTGCATGGTCTGCGCGGCGCAGACAAAGAGGTCAGGAAATACTTCTAAAAAACACCCCCTTAGTTGATATTTGGTCAAGTGGATGTTGACATTGAAACCATAGTTAACTCTAAGGTGAATATGAATAAAATGGCACATAAGTTACCAATGAAGCTTAGAGAGTAGATAACATTCAGTGATCCTAAAGCAACCAATAAGGCTATAGGTACATCTATCGAACCTTTAGTAGTCAGACCTAATATAATCTCTATCTTTGTTGACAAAGGTAAGGGACCTATGACTGCTGAAAAGAAAATAGAATATGAGTCTCAAATAAGAAAGAAAAGATTCCAAATGACCAAAAGGTTGAAACCCTCTACACATGAAATTCTTGATGAACCCATACATCTGCATTCTAGAAGAGCTTAAAAAACTTCTAAGAAAAAGAACATTCTTGCACTAATCAAAACTGCAAAGGAATCTAGAGCTACAAGAAGAATAATCAATGTTGTTGGAGAGACAAATTGATAAAAACAAAAAGTTCCATCCAAACTAAAGGCCAAAGCTATTAAGAAAGTGATCTCTAAACCATTTGGCCAAACTACAAATATTTATTTTTCTTCCTGTAAATTTTGAAATGAATATATTGTTACGACGTGTTATCAATCATATGTTTTTTACAACTGTTGGTAATCTATGTATATATCTAACCAAACCCTCTTTTTTGAATAATCATTGTTTGACATATGACATCGATGTACTTTTATGTTTAAAACAACTATGGCATTTCTACATAGAAAACATGTTTAGATTTCTTACTCTTTTGTGCTAATATGGTTTACACGATGCTATAAAAAGATCCTCGTAGCAACGTGCGTGGGTCCAATCCTAGTTTATATCAAAATACTATCGATACGGTTTACGTGGGCTATTACAACTTAGCTACTACTTGACACTAGTTTCTCGTAACCCCTCTTTGTAAGGCCTCGTTCTCGTAACGCTTACAGTTGGACATTCATCACATATAATATTTAAAACACCATAAGATTCATTAGAATACTAAAAGCATTTCAGCGGAATAATTTAACAAAAACCACCTCATGCATTAATAATTAATTTCCCCAAGTAATACATCGTTGTTAAAGTTACAAAATAATATTTAGTTGCATTACAAGACAAAAATAACATATATGCATAAGATAGATGCCAGTCTCTTATTTGCCAAGTAGCTTCACCCTCGTGCCATCCTCAGCAACGAATTACCTGCCAACTAAAAATGCAAAAAAGTCAGCGTTATTGAGTGAGTTCTAGTTTTTTATAAATAAAATACTTTCCTTTTTACTTAAACATTTTCCTTGCCTTCGTACATTATCATTCATCTTACATACATCAAGGTAATATTTTATTATCTTCTATTATCGCACGTATTCGTTCATTTTGCACTTTTTCATTATCTTTCACTTCTATCTAGATCCTGTCATAAGCTATACCCTATCGTTGGGCACAAAGCCACCTCATCCTTGGGGTTAAGCTACAAGGGTCTCGTTTAGCACTTATGGAGCAGTCACCAAGACTGACTCCCCTATGTGTGAACCCTCACGGGTTAGCCAAGATCGCATGCTATATAACACACAGTTAAGCTAACAACTCTCAATGTGTTCTGAACCTCTATAAATTTTGCTTGCAAGACTTTTATTCGTTCGTTATGTTCCACTTCTCATTATGTTTAATCTTTCGCTTCATTTACAATAATACTTCACGTATACTAGAATTAACCACATCACGTAAAGTCACATAATAATAAATAATATGAAATATAATTATCTGACCTCAAGCATGCATAATTCTAACAAAACATAGTTGCTAAACATTCCAGATCTTAACCTTTAACTTTCCATTTCCCCAGAATTACAGAAAATTTTCTAAGTCTTTAGGCGCATAAGCCCTATGCAGGCGCATGGGCACTATGAAGGCGCATGGGGTACTTGGGCGTATGGGAACTATTGGGCGTCTGAGGAAAAATTGGGCGCATGGGAACTATTTAGGCGCATGGGCACTATGCGGGCGCATGATCACTATGCGGCCGCATGGGTACTTGGGCGCATGGACATACTTAGGCGTATGAACTAAAAGTTGGGCTCATGGGAACTATTTAGGCGCATGGGCACTGCTTGGGCATCTGGTCCATACTTAGGCGCATGGGCAGTTGGGCGCATGAACACTTAGGCGCATGGGCACTTTACCAGGTCTGACCGAACTAACTTCCGTACCCAACCCAACATTCTAACATATTTCTAAGCCCAAAACTAACTTACTAAGCACCTAGATCGGGAATATAACAAAAAAACACAACCATACATACTCAAACATACATTCCTTCGTATAATTAAGAGTAATAACATACTTGAGTTGTAAAAGTTATTTACATACATTTTCAGCCCCAAAACATGTTAAAAACAAAAAAATGGGGGATCTAGAACTCACCTAGTGCAGCTTTCGAACACAACTCTTCCCAGCTCAATGCACCAGAAGTTCTAACACCTAAACACACTAAAAACACACAACCGAACACCCATAAACACATAAGAATCAGTACCAGAGCTGAAAAACCCAGCTGAAACCGAACAAAACGTATCAAAAACTCACCTTTTAGCAAATTCGTCTTCTTTCTCTCTCTAAAACCGATGAAACTCTCTCCCTTCTTCTTTTCATCCGAGACTAGTTGGAGAAAAGGTGTTAGTGGGCGGCCATGCTCTTTTAAACATAAAATAATCATGTTTTGTTCTTTTTACACTTTAGCCCTTCCACTTATGTACATTCTCCTTTCTTCCTTTATTCTTTTCTTTTCTTTCCTTTTTATCAAATTTCCGGGTGTTACACTCTTTTACTGCTTTTATATACTTTTAGGGGAGAAACATTTTACCAAACTTCTAGAATCATACTGCTTCCATGTAGGGGTGTTGCTCGGGTTAGTTAATCGGGTTTCGGGTTAATCGGTTCGGGTTATTTAGGTTTTTCAAACCCGAAACCCGACCCGGATAACAATCGGTTTAATCAGTTTCGGGTTGTTCGGGTAACGGGTTGTTTGGGTCGGGTTTCGGGTATTAAATAATAGACTTAATTTAATAGATTTGAGTGAGTTTTCATTTGAAATCTTATCAAACTAGTGGACTAAAATTAGTTTACTTCTATAATTTATAAAATGTGCTTAAATATATATTTATATACAAACAATTTGATCAATTTGGACAATCTAAACGAGTGTATATATATAATTTACTTAATTATAATATGGGTTGATCGGGTTATTCGGACTTCATGTTAATCGGTTCAGGTTATTTGGGTTTTTGAGTTTGAAATTTATCCGAAACCCAAACCGAATAAAAATTTGTGTAATCGGTTTTCGGGTTGTTCAGGTAACGGATTGTTTGGGTCGGGTTTCTTCGGGTACGGGTGAGATCGGGTCGGGTGGGTTAATCGGGTACGGATAAAATCGACGGGCCTACAGTTCCATGTATGCATACTAGTCCACTTGATGATGTATTGCTTGAGTTAACTTATTATAACAGTGTAAGTCCCGACTAAACTAAACACAACCACTTAACTACTAGATGTAGCCTATGGATTGATATAGATAGTACTATCAAAGTATGACAAACCTCATTTTCTCAACTAATTGAAACATGTAAAGCTATGGTCAATCATGTTAAATGATTATTTTTAGAACTAAGGTTATGATTTAAAGTACTTGTGATAAGTATTTGTGCAGTGTACTATTAAAACTGTCACTTAGGCTGTGGTTTTTGAGCTCGATGCAGATACGTATCAACTAAACTATATGATGCTTATACCTGATGTTAGCAATGATTCAATGATTAGTAAATTATCTTACAAATGATGTAACTAAAGTTTTTGAGTCTTAAAACCTACGATCTCACCAATATTATGTTGACTTATTTTCTCACCATTTTTTCATCAACACTAGAATGACACATCTAAGGCATGTAGAGAGATTGTACAACATAGCCTTATGAATACTTAGACATATATGTTATAATCTTTCAAAATATGCACATAATTTATGCCTAATGAAGATTATGAACAATTTAAGTTAATGTTAGTGTTATCTATTTATATCATGTGTTCATAATGTTTCACTCGATGTTCCACTCGTCCACGCTCTCGTGAATCCACCATTGGCTGGAGGGGTGTGACATTACAACTGGTGTTCGAGTAGGAAAACATGTCAAATTCATGTTGTAGCATCTCATATAATATGGACGGGACTTGGTTTGGTATGATCTTATGGTGGACTCCTCAAATGATCTTTAATAAAGATATGGTTCTTCACAGTAATCTATAGGATACCTTTATAAATAATAACAAGTACAATGGGGTTCCCCATAGATCTCGCACCAGTCCTGCATGTGATAATCCCTGTGATCATAATGGTATCCTCAAAAATAGTCATTGTAGAATCATTGTAAAGAACACTCAAGCAAAACAAATCAATATGACCAAAAAGAAATATAATAAAAGTAAAATAAACTACGTACAATAAAACAAAAATAATAAATATATGCAAATGGCTAAAGTACCAACTTGTGTCGTTCTCAAAATTGTTGTATCCTCATAAATGACACAAACATTTGATATGTGTGTGAGGGTATATATTCTATAATAATAATTTTCACAAAAATATGTTTTAACTTTACATAAATTTTCACCTCAGAAGTAAACCACATATAAATAGGCAGGTGTAACTATTGTATATGTAGCATAGCTTTGGAAAGAACCAAGTTTTGATCCAAGGACACACTAGCTACTTATAGTAACTTTTTTGTTAATGATTTGGTCTTTGTATTTTGGAAACTAAAATAAACATAAATAATAAATGTGGAAAAAAATTAGAAACAATAAATAAAATATCAAAGAAAGAATTCATTTAATTTTAAATCCACCAAGCTAAGCAATTAACATACACAAATTTAAATTAATGATGAGATCATTTTATAATGTGTAATTTGATAATTGTTAGGACCGTGTATGTACGGCGTACTAACTGATTCAACGTGAAACCAGATCAAATAATGCGGAATCCTATTTGATTGGTGATCCAATCAGTGAGAATGACAACCTGATCAATCTAATGATTAAAAAAATGTTAAGAATGAGTAGATATCGATCAGGAACGAACTATGAAGTTGGATGGACGAACTAGGACACTCTGGATGGCTAGGGTATAATAATATTTGAAGTGTTTTGTTTTTTCACGAATTATGTGGTATTTATAGGTTTCAGTGTTCAGTCGTACGACTGAGCCATTTGTATGGTTCAGTCGTGCGACTGAGTCATGCGATTGATTCATACGCACGACTGAACTCCACTAATGGTTCAGTCGTGCGACTGAGCCAATCTTATGTCTTAGTCGTACGACTGATCCAGTCACCTAGTTCTGTCGTGCGACTAGTCCATAAGCATGATCCATACGTGCATCTGGTCCATAAGCATGGTCCATTAGCATGAATAGTCACAAGACTAAGTCAAATGCATTTCTGAATCATTGTTGACTCAGAACTGTGTACAACAACCTCAAACCTATATATATAGTTCATCTTGCATGTAATAATGAATGTTATAAGAATATGATATAATCAAAGTTAAATAAATATCTAAACACATATCATTACATCCAAATACATATCATATTACAATATTGTTCTTGAATTACATATGTGTAAGAAGTGAAAGACATAAACATTAAAGTACAATAAACTAGGGCCATCGTGTATCAACAAACTCCCCCTTAGACCTAGTTTACTCTATTGTCTAACACTCTTCACATGCTCTTGAAACTTCTTCTACTTCTCCTCTTTTGTGACTCCTGCATGAATCTCGAATGCAAAGCAGAGTCTGATAACGTGTTAGAACTGGAGAGCTTGTACAATGTCTTGTGTATCATAGAGCAGTGGCCACTTGTATAAAGTATAAGCATCTTCTGCCGAAAAGTTAGTAAGCCACATTGGGTCGAATACCCTGATCGTCTCAATCTTACCGTCTCTGTTCAACACAATAACTGCTTCACCCGTCCTCCAATCGTAATACCACCACTTAAAATAAGGTGTGAAGTCCTGTGGCATTTCCCTCAATGGAATCTTTGACATTGTCCTCGGAGGTCTCCACTTTAACACCACCTTCCTTCGTCTAGAGATTGAGTCAACTTCAGTTTTATGAAGAAACCTCCTCGGTTGTTGAGGTGTGAAGTTGACCCATCTCGTGTGGTATTCCTTCTTTAACGCCTTCTCAAACCATCCCGACATTTTCCTCAGGTTAGCATATAACAGATCTAGGCATGCTAGTCTGTTTAACTCAAAACCTGGGAGAGTCTTCAAATCATGTGGATGTCTAAAGTAGTCGATCCCTTTCTCTCTTTTTATAGAATAGACATGTAAGTCCTCAAAGTAGGCCCAGCTGATAATCTTTCCCGACACTTTCTAATGTCTTTTAACTTTATACAGCTTGGTGTATGCATTCTGCTTTGGAGGTTCTCTCTGAGTTTTCATCTCAGCTAAGCATGCAGCCCATTCAACTTTCTTTTGTGCAACATCAGCATCATCAACTTGAGCTTTATTCTCTGCTGCTTCTTTCCCAATGACTTTCTCCTTAACCTTGTCAAATGCACCAATGACAAAGGTTCAACCCAAAGTCTGGTATAGCATCTCCATCTGTATCTGTGTACTGAGGATAGTGATATGATGTAACATCCTCTATCTCTATCTCATCCACTCCTTGCAGCTCCTCATCACTAACAACATCCACTTCAGGAGCATCTCTAACTATCTCATCCGGGTTCAGCCTGAACATCTCTGCGAGTTGTTCATCTGATAGATTGTGGATGATCTCCCCCTCTTCTAGAGTGTAACTCATATATTGTCTAACAATCCCTTGTAAATCAAGAATCATTGTATGTTGAGACTTGATTTGCTGTAGGGGAGCGACATTGTATTCATTGACCTGTTGAGTTTCACCTGTTTGATAGAATAATCAACAAAGTACACATTAATGAATCATCAAGGCATTAAACATAAATTATCATCATTTACATTAATGTAATACATTGTTCAATTACAAAAGATTTCAATTTACATAAACTTTCTTAATCATTACTTTGATCTCTCTAGTGAAGCTCATCTGCTTATGAAGCAGAGGAAGAAGTTCCCTGATCCTGGTTCTTCTTTGTTCGTCTTTCCCTTACATATTTATTAGAGGCTGATGCATTCGCATCACCTTCAGGCTTATCATCCTCATCATCTTCCTTCTTCTTCTCCTCTCCATATTCACCAGCCTCCTCCTCATCACTCTCATCCTCCTCCTCATCACTCTCATCATCAGATTCGTCATCAATGGAATCATCATCATCATCACCATCATATCCATTACCTTTTATCTTTAAATTATCCTCCCTCTTACCTTTCAACCTCAACATAATCTTCTTGTTTTTCTTCTCCAGATCCTTATCTTCTTTGTGGATGCCAGAACTAGCTCACTCTGAGCTTGAAGGGCATTGTGAGCTCGAACTAAAACCCGCTCGTGGGCCTCGTTCTTCTCTGTCAGCTTTGCGATTTGCTTACCCTGTTCTGCATTCACAGCCATCAGCTGTCTCATTTGGTTGGCCCGGAGATCATCAGTAGCCAACATCTTGAGAACTAGCCTGTTAAGGCTTGTAAGCTGTTCCTCTAACCCAACTGTGGGTAAAGTAGTGCCCTGGAGAGGTGGAATTTGGGTGGATGTTTCGGCTTGGGAGATGGTTATGGTGGTTGTAGATGTGGTGTAAACGGGTGTGGGGATAGGCATGGTTTGTGGAGGTGTGGTTTTGGGTATTGAGGGTGAAGAAGATGTGGGTGTAAATATGGTGGTGGGTATGTTGGTGGTAGTGGCTGTGATGGTGGTAGTGGCTGTGATGGTGGTAGTGGCAGTGGTGGTAGTAGTGGCAGCGGGGGAGCTCATCAAGATAATCTTTGGGCGTTTCCCCTTCATCCCATAGGGTTGGGCCATCCTCTTCCTCCTTGACCCCTTAGTGATCTTTGCTCCCCCTAGGCTGATGGGTTGTTCGAGTGTATATGAAGGATCTGTCTCCTCAGTGTCGACACCCTTTGAACTAGCCTGGCGGGCACCAACCACCTCTTTCCCCCTCTCAGTAGCTACCAACTTGCTACCGACTTGTCTCACAACAGGCTCATCCTCAGAGTCATGTTTTTCTTCTTCCAAGTCAAAATTCCTGATATCCTCACTTATCAGGAAGTCCTGGTGGATGGCTGCTTGCTCAGATCCACCAGCAGCTGATGAACCACCCTGATGTGAGGGTGGTTGCTCAGTAGATGTAATAGTAGCTCGGAATTGACTCGAGCCCTCATCTCCACCATCTTGACCCTAATCCTAGTCATCATCAATCATTATCATCCTCCTCATCAGGAATCAAGACGTGCTCAACATCGGAGTCACTCTCATCATGACGCTACTTTTTCGTGGCCGGAGCTATGTAGTCAACATTGGCCAGATGACCAAACAACCTTCTCATCGAGGGCTTAGTCTGCTTTCCCCTATATACCTTCATCCTGCCTAGAGTTGTGTCATCCATCACCTCCAATGACACCTCATCGTCTTTGGTCTTAGGCAGGTTGGGTAACTTCTCGTTGATGATCATCTGTAAAAACCGGGGGTATATGTAGAACCTCTCCTTCCCCTTTGCCTCTATATTCTCCCTCCAATAGTTGAAGAACATCTTGGAAAAACTGAAGGGGTGGTTCAGTACTAACACAATAAATGTGTTTTGAATCTCATCGCTCATCTCATCGAATCCCTCGCATCTAGAAGCTATGCACTTAAGTATCACATGTGCCAGGTACTTGAAGGGAGGGAACATGTTACTCTTATTAAGCACACCGGCATTGATGTCACCGACATACTTAATCCGCAGAAAGCATCCCCTAATAGTCATGGGATGTAGCTTGATGGGATAATCCATGTCGTCTCCCAGATCTAGTACCCTTCTCAAGTCATCTTCTCCTACATCTATGTCTTGGCCAAAAATGGAGCTATGGATCCTGAATGGCTCAACTGATTTGTCAACTACGACATTCTCCCAGAATGCCTACTGCAAGGATCTATAAGGTGTGCAGGGAGTCGAGATGGCTCGTTAATCCTGGATCGTCACAGGAACTCTATAATCTCAACAAACTTTGTAGTGTTCCGTGAAGTCGTGTTGAGGTAAGCACAAATGTTGTGCTTAGAACTCATGGTCTATCTATCATCCATTTCACTGTAATACAAGCAACAAATATGTTAGACCAGTTCACAAGAAAGAACATTTGAATTTGAACAGATCATATCATACTGGTTCAATCGTACGATTGAACCATACGACTAAACTCAATCGTACGATTGAGCATCCGACTGAGTTTAGTCGTGTGCCATGACATGCGGTTGAGCCAGTCGTGCGACTGAATTACCGATTGAATCAATTGTACGATTGAATCATGCGTCTGGTCCAATCTTACGATTGAAGTTCATCAGACTGTCCATTGGCATACATACTGTACGATTCCGAAAATTTGAATGTTTGTCAAAACAACCATATTCGTATCAAGATTTAAGTCATTAGAAGCGCCAAGACTTGTTATTACACCGGTTATCTTTTAAGTTCACTTTTAAGTTCATTTCAAGGTCCGATTAAGAGTTATTTAGTTCGATTTAAGTTTTAATTTCATTCGGACATTTTAGATTGATTTAATGGACTCATGTATCTTTATTTCATCTTGACTGTACATGCAGATGAAGGTGTATCAGTTAGCGATGGGAAATCAGTGGAAATCACAAGAAAAATTCAAAAAGGGGTCCTTGGGTAGTTGGTTACTTTTTAGAGAATTTGAAATAACGTGTAGGGTTACGACCGACTGACCTCCTTTTATACTGATTTCAATTTCAGTCGTGCGACTGGACCCATACGCATGGTTCATGCGTGCGACTGAGGTTCAGTCGTATGAATTACCTATACGCATTCAACCAATCATACGATTGGTTCATACTGAGGATGCCAATCATGCAACTCGACCATCCTCATGGTCCAGTCGTGCGATTAAGCCATACTTGTGGTCCAGTCGTATGATTGACCCATACTTATGGTTCAATCATGCGATTGGCCCATACTTATGGTCCACTCGTGCGATTTGCCCATACTTATGGTCCAATTGTAAGATTGGGGCATTCTAGTGAATTTGATTTTGTTTGGCCCATTATTTCACATACATATCTTTGATAGATGACATTATGACCATGGATCATCTCAGACATGATCCTTTTAACTGAAAACCATTTGATCACCTCGGACGTGATCCTTTTAACCAGAAATCGTTTGATCACCTCAGGCGTGATCCTTTTAAATGAAACCATTGATCACCTCAGACGTGATCCTTTTATCTTTCAGAAACAAGCTTTTAATGTTCGGTTCTTTTTGTGACATTCACAGAGTTTAGTCTTGTTGCATAGTCCGACATTGACACAATACTAACGTAACAAAGCAGGAAAAACTTGAACTAAACTGAAATAAGACATATTTTTGTGTTTTTCATTTAGAGGAGGGTTGAAAGCATTTTAACGTTACTTAAAAGATTTCTCCCCCTGAGTAGAATGGCTTCAAACATTTACATCATTTCTAGAAAGATTCACATAGAATCAGACAGGCATAAAACACAATCATTTAGGATATTTTGTATTTATAGCAATAACAGAGAACATTGTATATCCTATTCATAGAATCTCATTCATCTAAGAGTCAAAGGCACTAACAGGAAATCATGCTAGAACTATTGTATAGCACACATTGATTTTGAACATCGAGAGATACAACCACAATGATTGTCACTATATTTGTCCACTTAAATCCATACACAGCTTTTTGACACACATTGGTGATAATTTAGGTGTATTAGTTCAACACGTATTTATGGATCCCACGCTTATATGGTAATCAACCTTCCTTAGGAGATATTTGAGCGGTCTATGGGTTTTTGTCAAGAAGAGACTATTCTAAGAGCTTTCAAAGAGATGCCAAGCCTTAGGTTAGTGTCATCGCATAGCAGAGAGACGCAAACAATAATGAATTCTTAGAATATATAGGTTATGCTTATCCTCAGGTCAGTGTCATCGCACAGCAGAGAGGCACATTTTCTATCTTCTTGTTAGAGTAATTTTAAAATACATTTTAATGCAGCAACGACATTTTTCATTTGCATTGCTCATGTTTTTGGTCATTAGCACACATTTGTGGCTTTCTTTTTTTCCTCACCCCTTTTTGGAAATTTATTGATTGTGCAGACCATGGATAAGATGGGTACCCACAACCTGCTGATTGATTTAATTTACATGATTCACCAATGATGTCTACTAGTCTATAGTGTTGAATCTATCTACACATCATATAATGACATGCAACCCCTAGATCTACTTTCTCTGTGTAACCACAGTAACAGACTAGCTTACTATCATTTTTTAATTTATTAGGCTTTGACTTCTTAAACTTATAATTTTCTGTTACTTTCAATATAATATTTCAAAATTAAAGTCCTTTTGGTGTCCCAAACGACTCGATGCCTGTGTACTATCATATTCCACTGTACTGAATCGATTTCTAGGATTTGACGTCTTTGCTTTTCAGCTTTACTGCCCACCCCCCCTTTTAAGTAATAAATACTGAAACTTAAACTATTCTCCCTCTAAAATTCTAAAACAGAAAATCTTTTTGTTGTTTTTGTAATCTTTTTAAGATAAGAGAGAAAATAAAATAAAATAAAATAAAATAAAATAAAATAAATTTGACGAAAAATTGAACCTAAGACACATACGGACGGACTATGAACTCGACTCCTTCGGAATCACATCCTCTTTCTTTTGACGCCATTAACCTCTAATAGATAATAAAATCTCGGTTTATCAAAAGCTTTTGTATAGAGGTCACCGCGCTGAAAATCCGTATTATTTTTATTTACATCGATTAAATGCTTTTAAAAAACAATCACGTATGAGGTGATATTTAATGCTGATGTGTTTGGTTTTAGGATGTTGTACCAGATTTTTAGTTACAGCTATGGCAGCAGAATTATCAACAAAGATAGAAGTGTTAGTAAATTACAAACCGTAGTCCCGCATTTACTGTTGAATCCAGATGATTTGAAAATAGCAACTTGCAGCAGCAACATATTCAGCTTCACATGTTGACAGAGTAACATACGTCTACTTCTTACATTGCCAGGCGACTAACCGCCTTCCAAAAAATTGACACCCCGCAGATGTTGACTTGTAGTTCATCTTGCATCCACCATAGTCTGAGTCACTATAAGTTGTAAGTTCAAAGTCATCATCATGAGGATACCACAACCCAAGTGTTGGAGTACCCTTCAGATAACCGCTTCACCCCAATAAGATGGTTGACTTTTGGTTTTGACTGATATCTGGAATAGAGACACATGACATACATGATATCAGGACGAGAAGCTGTGAGATACATTAGAGATCCGATCATTCCGTGATACATGGTGGCATCTACCAAATCCCCATTTTCATCGGGTGCTACATCGTGGTTTGTGGCAAGAGGGGTACCGGCAATCATTACATTTTCCATATCAAACCTACTTAGGATGCCTCCACATATTTGGTCTGATGTTGAAAGATGCCATTTGGTGTCTAATCCACCTGTAATCCCAAAAAGAACTTCATCTCTCCTATGGCACTCATTTCAAATTTAGCTTTCATCACATATTCAAATTCCTTACATAATTCTTCATTTTTGGAACCGAAGATTATGTTGTCCACGTATATCTGAACCAACAGTAAATCACCTTCCTTTTCTTTGATGAATAACGTGCAGTCAATCACTCCCCTTCTAAAGCCATGTTTCAGCAGGTGTGTGTGGAGAGTTTCTTATACCAGGCTCTAGGGGCTTGATGTAGCTCATACAAAGCCTTGTCCAACATATAAACTCTATCCTAATGATAAGGATCTTCGAAACCTTTGGGCTAACTGACGTATACTGTCTCACGGATTTCACTATGTAGAAATGCACTCTTCACATCCAATTGATACACCTTGATTTTCATGTAGGATGCATAGGCTAGGAAGATTTTAGTTGCTTCCATCCTAGCAACTGGTGTAAATACCTCATTATAGTCCACACCTTTGACTTGTCTGAATCCTTGAACTACTAACCGTGCCTTGTTTCTGATAATGACCCACTGGTCATCTTTCTTGCAACGAAGAACCCATTTTGTGCCGATTACTTTTGCACCCTTGGGTCTATCCACTAGTGTCCATACCCCTAGCTTTTTAAATTGCAGAAGTTCTTCTTGTACAGCATTTACCCATGCCTCATCTTTTAAGGCATCACTTACATACTTGGGCTCGACTTAAGAAACGAAACACTTAAATGCCCCATCATGTATGTATCCCTTTTCCATCACTGCTGTATAATCAGCTGTGTAAAGTTGATTTCTTGTCTGAACCCCAGATAGAAGATCCCCCATCATGTTGTCTGGGGGATGATTCACACTAATTCTTGTCACGGGAGTTGTAGGCACGACTACTTCATTTTCTAGATTTGGAACACTGGTTCATCTGTGGCTGGTTGATGATTTGCCCCAGAGGTTTCAGCCAATTCACCATATCTGCAGGTGTACTTTCATCTGAAGATTAATCACTAACATCTAGATCTTTCTCTGAAGCCCAGAAGCACTATCGATTAGAGCATTAGTGCTTGAGTCTAAATTAGGAGTGTTCAGAACGTCATACATCATTTGAGAAGCCACCTCGTCATCGGAATATGCAGGAGGAAGATTGAAGGACTAGAAAAATCTATCATAATCAAAGAAAAGTGATGGACCTTTTCCAGCAGGGGGTGGTGTATCTTTGCACATATACGTTGCACCACACTTCAACTTGACCCGTAGAGTTGTTGTAAGCTCGTTTGTCAGGTATATTGTATCCTAAAAAAATTCCTTCATCCGCTTTTTCATTAAACTTGCTAGTCTGAGTTTTCTTCAGCAACATGCAAGGAGCTCCAAATGGTTCCAGATACTCTAAGTTCAATTTACGCCTGTGAAGCAATTCATAACAAGTTTTACCACGACGTTTGACAACTAATACATGATTGAGAGTGTAACATGCATTAGCAACTGCTTCATTCTAGAATTGAACATGCAGTTTTGAATCTGCCAACATCGTCCTTGTAGTTTCAATCAGGCTTCGATTTTTGCATTCAGTAACTTCGTTCATCTGTGGAGTATAAGCAGAAGAGAATTGATGAACAATCCCTTTCTCTCGACAGAAAGCCTCCATCCACTGATTCTTGAATTCTGTGCCATTGTCTGATACGAACTTTCCTTACTTTCAGCTTATACAAAGACTCCAGTGTAGTAACCAATTGTTTGAATGACTCAAACGTCTCTGACTTTGTTTTGAGAAACATCTCCCATGAAAATCTTGAATAATCATCAGTTACCACAAAACAGTACCAATCTCCTTCAATGCTTTTAGTACTGACTGGGCCAAACAGATCCATATGCAAAAGCTCCAGTGGAATCTTAATAGAATGAAATTTCTTAGATTTATGAGATTTCTTGATCTGTTTCCCTTTCTGCATGCTATATAGAAATCTAGAAGCTGAAAGTTCTTGACTGTAACTCCTTCAACCAGATGATTTTGAACCAAATGAATCATCTTCCTAGGATTAATGTGTCCCATTCTTCTGTGCCAAGAAATAGAATCCCTCTCGGTGGCTTTGGACAAGAAACACTGAGCAGCAGACTCAGTTGTAGAGGCTTTTGATGTATCCAAGACATACAGATTGTTATATCTTGAAGCTGACATTAGAACTTTCTCCTCAGGGATAATATAATCCTTCTTTAGAATGTAGCATCTCTTATTATCAAATACAACTTTAAGCCCTTGTCACAGATTTGAGAAACTGAGAGTAAATTGTTCTCCAGTTGTTGAACGTAGTTGACTTTATCGAACTTTACCTTCTCATTTCCCACTTCACCTTGAGCTGTGATATGACCTCCTTTATTTCCCGTAAAATATACATGTCCCCCTTTGATTTGTTTGACATTGAAAATGAGAGACTGATTCCCGGTCATGTGCATGGATGCCCCACTATTAATAATGCAGGTGTTAGTGATAGTGCTGTAACGGACAACCTGCACAAAAACAGAAATGATCAGTTCAAGAGTGGGACCCAAGCCTTTACTGGCTTGGGTTTCCCAGAGGCATCATGCATTACAAACTCCATCCACTGTCCTTCGAAAGATGAAGACACATTTTTTTCATCTTGTCTTCACTCTCAGATACACTTGTTGATTTTGCTTGCCTCAAACCAGTTTTGTGTAAGGCATGTTTGTGATAAACAGACAACTGGTTTATAGTTTGAACATTTGGTTTGCTTTCATCCCTATGGGTTACCTCAGTTATCACAGCTTTGCCAGGAGCTTGTCTATGTTGCCTTTGGTATTTTGGAGGGGTATTTGATCTTGTTTTAGAAAATCTAGGTTTATTTTCATGAACAAGTTTAATTTTTCTTCTTGGTGTCTGATAGTAAGGAAAATTAGGAGAAATATGTCCTCGTTCTCCACAACTATAGCAGGATCTCCCTTCAATTGGTCTGGGAGATCTGTTGTGTGGGGGAGAGTAGGATCTAGGGCTGGTCTCTTTCTTCTCAACTTTAGGTTTCTGACCTTCTTTGACAAATTTTATTGGTTTGACATTTTGATTACTTTTTACTTTCATTTTGTTGAGATTTTGATGTTGAGCAGTTCTGGACTGAGTTGGTTCTGAATTTTTAGATTTTAAGACATGAACTTTTGAACCCAACCCAAGAGTAGCATTGCAATTCTCATCATCCCTTTTTTCAGTGACAGCCCCATCTGTAGTGCCAGAACTAGATGCCTTCTGTTCAGTAACAGATTGCACAGTTTTATCTGTGGAATCTGGATCACTGACTAGAGGGGTCGTCACCACATGATCCTTGATAGTGTTATTATTTATAGGTCGACGTTTTGTATTCAAAAGGATCGCATGTGGTGGTGGCACTACTTTATAACTAAGCCCTTCCTCGCTGTTTCTTTCTTTGACTAAGTTCTAAACAATGTGAGAGGAACTAGTTAGACTGTGAAGTTTTTGATTTAACAATTCAATTTTGACTTGCAAAATAGTTTTTTCTTTCTTAGTTTCCTCTATTGTTGATAAATAGAACTTAATGTCATTTGCTTGATTTAAGGCAACAACCTCGGTTTCCCTAAGTTGCTTTCCTAATAAATCAAGTTTTTCTTTAAAGCTGCTTTCATTTTGTTTTAACACTCGATTAGCTTCAGTGCATAATTTCAAATCATTTACCAGACTATCATTGTGATCTAACAACCTAGCAAATTTTAAGTCTATGCATTCACGAAATTTATTATATTCTGCACAAGCATGTTTATCAAAAAGTTCGTCTTTAGAATCTATCTGTGAAGAGCTGGAGGTGTCAGCCATAAATGCAAACTTAGATTCCTTGATGACTGGAGATTCCGTGCTAGCAGCAGTCAATTCATCTTCAACCAAATGATCCACAACATCCATAGCTTCTTCAACATCTGAATAAGTATCATCAGCTATGTTATCTCCTTCGCTAACTGACCCATCATCAAGATCTTCTACCAGTACCACATTTGCATCTCGATCATACATAAATCTGAAGGACCAGTCCTGTCCTTCATCTCCTTGAGCAACCAATGCCTTTGAATCCTGACTTGTTGTTACCACTTTCTTTTCTTTGTCCCGTCGGTTGATCGATGGAAAAGGGTTACCATTTCCTGACTTCTTAGGTTTTACGCACTCTCTTTTGAAGTGACCCTTTTCACCACAGTTAAAGCATGTAACTTTGGTTTTATCAAAACCAAATGTTGTGTCTTTGGTGGCAACTAGATTCTGACCCGTCTTTTTCACAAACTTTTTAGCCTTTCTAACAGCACTTGCCAAAGCCCACATGATATCCATTCTTTTTAACTCTGTCTCATCTACCTGCTCATAGTCTTCATCTGCAAGATGACAATTTCCTATCTTACAGCAACCAACCTATCACACGAGTGTACAACTGCAGAGAGAAGATCCATATGCTCTTTTGCTACTTCAATAGTAACATTTCCTAGATTCTCGGTCTTTAGCTTAGTAGAATTTAAGTCAAGGATACTATATTGGGTTCCAGATGAGCCTGATGATTCACTTCCTGAAGAGACACTTTGAGAAGTTCCAAGCATGTTGGAAACAAACGCCGTTTGAATAGGTGCTCCAGATGAAACTGGGGTAGGAGTAAGTTATAGAGTGAAGGATTCTGGGTGTAAAATCCTTTCTTAGACTTGTATTTCAACCGTAGTTCCTCCTCCCTTAACTTCAAGATAAAATCATTTATGTCTAAAGTGGCGAAAGTATCATTCCATCTCAGATTAGACACAAACGAATCCCATTTATCTGGTATACCATCAGCAAAGCTTGCTACTTTATCCTTCATTGATGTAGTAACCCCGTGTGTATGCAGTCACTCATCAGATGATAAAACCTATCTATAATATCATCCAAGCTCTCATTTCCTATGGGTGAAAAATTATCAAATTCCTTTTTGAGAGCTTTAGCCTTCACTGCCTTCAAGTTTGCATTACGATCGTATCTCTTTTCCAGAGCCTCCCATAACTTCTTCGATTGCTTATGTGTAGAAAACTGATGGAAGATATCCTAAGGAATTGACTGTGTCAATAATGCATAAGCTTTCTTCTCAGAATTATGTGCAACCTTTTGTCCCTCATTCATACCACCCAAGGTTAGCTTTACCCCATTAGCACCAATTGGTATAGTATATCCAGTCTTAATAGCTGTCCATAAGTTAGGGTCAACATAGTTCAGATAAATTTCAAAATGTTGTTTCCATTGCGGGTATTCATCTAATGTTAACAGCTTCGGTGGCTTGTTATGATTCCCAATCTCATTTTCCAGAAGCAATAGATTCTGGATCCGTGAGTCCTTACCAACAGTAAACGCAGAGTTCTGATCATCCATAGTCTCAAACTTGAACAATTTTGTATGCGACAGAATCAATCGTGCGATTGAAGAGTACGACTGAGTTCAATTGTGCGATTGGAGAGTGCGACTGAGTTCAATCGTGCGACTGAGTTCAATCGTGCGACTGAGTTCAATCGTGCGACTGAGTTCAATCGTGCGACTGAGTTCAATCGTGCGACTGAGTTCAATCGTGCGACTGAGTTCAATCGTGCGATTGAGTTCAATCGTGCGATTGAGGGGTGCGAATGAGTTCAACCATGTAGATTAGCTTAATCGTGCGAATGAGCAATAAGACTAAGTCCAGTCGTGCGGTTAAAACGTGCGATTGGAGTTCAGTCGTGCGATTGAGTTACTCGTGCGACTGAAACTGCTGTGAATGAAAAATTCGAAACTTTGAATATTTTGACACCAAAAAACGATAGTTCACAAACCCTAATCTGCCGTAAGTTGAAAAGGTTGAAACTTTTGAATCAAATACACTTCAAAAATACTTTTTGAGTCAAAACAAGAATCTTTTGAATTAAAACGTTGATTTAAACAAGAACACCAATCAAATCCATGAAGAATCACGAGCCAAAGCTCTGATACCACTTCTTAGGATCGTGTACGTACGGAGTACTAACTGATTCAACGTGAAACCAGACCAAATAGTGCGGAATCCTATTTGATTGGCTTTCCAATCAGTGAGAACGACAACCTGATCAATCTAACGATTAAACAAACATTAAGAATGAGTAGAGATCGATCGTCGACGAACTATGAAGTTGGATGGACGAACTAGGACGCTCTGGACGGCTATGGTATAATAATATTCAAAGTGTTTTGTTTTTTCACGAATTATGTGGTATTTATAGGTTTCAGTGTTCAGTCTTACGACTGAGCCATTTGCCTGGTTCAACCGTGCGACTGAGTCATGCGATTGATTCATACGCACGACTGAACTCCACTAATGGTTCAGTCGTGTGACTGAGCCAATCTTATGTAAGGCCCCGTTCCCGGGCACCTCACAGCTGGTCATTCATCGCACATAAACATTTTAAATCGTTCATCTATTTTGCAGCGGAATTTAAAACTTTCATTAATAACTAAAACATTTTATTCCATTACAAAACATAGTTTGCTCGCATTACAATACAAGAGTGTTCATATAAATGGATGCTATCCTCAAGAGCTGAGTAGCCGCCCCGTGCCATCCTCAGCAACATACATGCCAACTGGAAACGCATCAAAAGTCAGCGTTGCTGAGTGAGTTCTAGTTTTATATGAAATACATACTTTCTTTTCGTTAAAACCATTCTTTACTTCTTTCAAAATCATACTATACTTTCGTATGCGAACACACATCGTACGTACATACACATAGATAATATCATTATTATCTTCTTTTCTCGTTCATTCTTTACCTTTAACTTTCATTCATTCTCAGTCTTTTACTTCTATCTGGATCCGGTCACACTTTACCCTCTTCATGGCACACAACCATGATTACTGAGGTCGTGTGACAAGGATCCCGTTTCATGCGTTATCACTATGTTCCTTCCGTTCATTATTTTCATTCATTCGTTCTTTAGAACTCGTTACGGGCACTATAAGTTCTTGGTCATGCCGTTTGGGTTGACCAACGCACCAGCTGTCTTTATAGATTTGATGAATCGGGTGTGCAAACCTTATCTTGATAAGTTCGTGATCGTGTTCATAGACGACATACTCATCTATTCTCGTTCGAAAGAGGATCACGAAAAACACCTCCAAGCAATTCTAGAACTGTTGAAGCAAGAGAAACTTTTCGCCAAGTTCTCGAAGTGTGAATTCTGGCTTCGAGAAGTGAAATTCTTGGGTCATGTAGTTAACAAAAATGGAATTCATGTGGACCCCGGTAAGATTGAAGCTGTGAAGAAGTGGGATACTCCCTAAACACCCTCAGAAATACGGCAATTCTTGGGATTGGCCGGATACTATCGCCGCTTCATTGCCAATTTCTCCAAGATTGCCCAACCGTTAACTATGTTGACTCAGAAAGACAAGAAGTTCGATTGGGGGAAAACACAAGAACAGGCGTTCCAAACATTGAAGGAGACGTTGTGTAACACACCGATATTGTCCCTCCCTGACAGAACTGATGATTTTGTGGTGTACTGTGATGCTTCACATCAAGGTTTGGGCTGTGTACTAATGCAGAAAGATAAGGTAATTGCTTACGCCTCGCGACAACTCAAGGTGCATGAAAAGAACTACACAACTCACGATTTGGAGTTGGGAGCTGTAGTGTTTGCACTCAAGATATGGAGGCATTATCTATATGGAACCAAATGCATCATCTACACAGACCATAAGAGCCTTCAACACATCATGAACCAAAAGGAACTTAACATGCGACAGCGACGCTGGGCAGAGCTACTTAGCGACTACGATTGCGAAATCCGGTATCATCCGGGGAAAGCTAACGTGGTGGCTGATGCTTTAAGCCGCAAAGAACGCGTGAAACCATTACGTGCTCGAGCGCTAGGTTTGACTATTCAAACTAATTTAAAGGCTCAGATTCAAACTGCACAAAACGAGGCTTTGAAAGAGGAGAACCTTGCGGGAGAAGAATTCCGAGGATTGGATAAACAAATGACTCGCAAGGATGACGGCGTACGTTACTTCGTAGATCGTATATGGGTCCCCAGATGGGGAGGTGTACGTACACTAGTCTTGGATGAAGCACACAAGACTCGATACTCTGTTCATCCTGGTGTAGACAAGATGTACCACGATCTGAAGGAGTTGTACTGGTGGCCAGGCATGAAGAAAGATATTGCTATATATGTGAGCAAATGCTTGACTTGTTCAAAGGTCAAGGCTGAACACCAGAAACCATCGGGATTATTGCAACAACCTGAAATTCCCGAGTGGAAATGGGAGAACATCACTATGGATTTCATCACCAAACTCCCGAGAACACCAAGCGGACACGACACGATATGGGTCGTGGTGGATCGAATGACGAAATCCGCTCACTTCTTGCCTATCCGAGAAGACTACAAGATGGATAAGCTGGCAAGGTTGTACATCAAAGAGGTCGTGACACGGCACGGGGTGCCGGTGTCAATCATATCCGACCGAGACAGTCGGTTCACTTCACGATTTTGGCAGACGTTACAGAAGGCGATGGGCACTCGATTAGACATGAGTACTGCCTATCACCCACAAACAGATGGCCAAAGTGAACGAACTATACAAACTTTGGAAGACATGCTTAGAGCTTGCATAATCGATTTTGGTGGTAGCTGGGACACTCATGTACCATTGATCGAGTTCTCTTACAACAACAGCTACCATACAAGCATTGGATGCGCTCCATTTGAAGCATTATATGGACGGAAATGTAGATCGCCTGTATGTTGGGCCGAGGTTGGTGAAAGCCAGCTAACAGGTCTCGAAATCATTCAAGAAACCACCGATAAGATCTTCCAAATCAAAGACAGACTCAAAGCTGCTAGAGACCGCCAAAAGAGCTATGCCGACAACCGTCGGAAGCCGCTAGAGTTTAACGTTGGGGATCGAGTGTTGCTTAAGGTCTCTCCATGGAAAGGGGTTGTACGGTTTGGTAAGAAAGGGAAGTTAGCCCCTCGATACGTCGGACCATTTGAGATTACAGAAAGAATCGGTCCGGTGGCTTACCGATTGAGGTTGCCACAAGAACTCAGCGGTGTGCATGATACTTTTCACGTGTCGAACCTCAAAAAGTGTTTGGCAGACGAGTCCTTACACGTACCAATTGAGGAAATCAAGATCGACGAAAAGCTTCGTTTTATTGAGGAACCCATTGAGGTCATGGACCGAAAAGTCAAAAGGCTAAGGCGCAGCAAGATACCTATTGTTCGTATAAGATGGAATTCTAAACGAGGGCCAGAGTTTACATGGGAACGTGAAGATCAGATGAGACTCAAATATCCACATCTATTCGAGGATGACACCCTTAGACCTAGCACCAGTTGAATTTCGGGACGAAATTCCCTCAACTGGGGGATACCGTGACATCCGTCACCGAAGGTCCGTCATCTAGCGTATTTGATTTAACCTTTGTTATCAGTCATTCCTCATTTTGATAAACCAACTACGTGGATACCATATTTGCTTTGCTTAGTTGTCCTTATATGCGTGTTATCGCTGCTTGACTTGTCGTTATCTTAAGACGCTTCTCCAAGATTTGCCCCGTTAACACTAAACACGTCATTTTTATAATAAAATAATTGTCACGAATAAAATTATTTTTTTAACTTATAAATAACATTAATAACATTTTATCATCAATAGAACAAGACTAAATTATAACGTTTTCAACCGAAACAAAATTTGGGAACCCGGGGGCAAAGTGCGGGGACTAAACTTGACATTTTGAGAAACTAGGCTGGGTATAAATACCCATTTCCCAGCCATTCTTCACACCATCTTCATCTTCATCGCTCCTTCTTCTTCATCTTCAATCTCTCTCGAACTAGCACCGAAATCGGGTCCGTTTGTTGCGTTTTCGTCGTCAAATCTTGAGTATCATCGTGTATACTCGTTTCTAGCAGGTAGATAACCTCGTTTGACCCGTATTTAGCTCGATTTAGCTGCTGCGTTTTCTAGGGTTTCGGGTGCTCGGGTTCATCCGAGCACAAGAGGTCATGTGGGCTTGTGTGTTGCTTTTCCGAGTGTGTTTCTTGCTTAGACATATTAGGCAAACATTTCTGGAGGTTCTTGGTGCGTAAAACTCGTGCTCCGAGCAGCTGGACGCTGCTCTGCACTTCAGCAGTCGCGACCTGCTGTACAGGGCGACTGCGTCTGTCATGCGACTGAGCCGTGCGACTGGGTGAGTCGTACGACTGAGTCCATGCGTCTGAGTCTATCGTACGACTAAGCTGTACGACTGGGTGAGTCGTACGACTGAGTCATGCGACTGAGTGTTGTATGCGATTGAGTCTATGCGATTGAGTCTATGCGATGGAATGCATGCGATTGAGTCTATGCGATGGAATGCATGCGATTGAGTGTGTATCGTACGATTAAGGGTTTAGTCGCACGAATGGAGGTTCAGTCGTACGAATGAAGCTGATTCGTACGAATGGATGTTGATTCGTGCGTATGGATGTTGAATCGTACGAATGAGTGTTGCATGGTACGACTGAGTGCTTAGTCGCACGAATGAAGGTTCAATCGTACGAAAGTAGCTAATTCGTACGACTGAAAGTCCACTCGTGCGAATGGAGCGTCAGTCGAGCGTCTGGTCCTACTGTATGACTAATGATGTGTGTGTGCGTATGGATCCCCTCTTCGGAGATCTCACGACGATAATGTAATACTAGTAAAGTGTCATAGCTTGACCACAAAGATTAAAGTCAACGCTATTAACAGGCACATACTATTTAAAATAACCTAGTCTGAGATGTGTGTGACTGCTTGTGTGTGTACTACCCACGACCGAACCGAAACTGCCCGAGCCTATTGATACCATCTTATGCCTATTGATCATTATTAATGCTTGTTAGTAACTGTCAATAGGTGTTTGACTGTTCGTAGCATCCTACCGTTGGAATCTTTCATCATACGTGCCTATCATCTATTCAGTGAGTTTCGTGGCCCCTTTCTACGCTTATAAAACCTTTTCGAATATTTTTCTACTTGGGGAAAAAGAATGCTCACTTATTTACTTAATTTCAGGCACCTTCCTTAGTGGAAGTTGGCTGCTACTTATATGAGTAACTTACCTTACTAAACTTGTTGATTGATACTAAGGATAAATGGATGTCATGTAACTGGTTTAGGTATCATTCTATGTATATCGCGGATGTGGTGGGAATGCTACGGAGGACCCTATACATAAGCATCCCTGGTATACTAAAAATGTGCTCGAACCGGGTTACATGATGATCCTGACTGTTTGCTGCTATATGAACTTGAACTATGTGCTATGTTACCCTATGTATGTTACTTAGGGGTTTCATACTACCATGCACTACTATTTGAAGTTACGTGATGATTTATGCTACTTGTGGATGCCATTGACCTTGGATGCTCTCGGCTGTGTGGTTCTTCTGTGTGGTTCTTCTAAGCCGATCATCCATTACAACCATTAATCCCGGTAATTGGGACCTAAAGATTTGGTTTGGTTGTAACCTAAACGTATGCGTTGTGTGGATCTTGCTACGTCATGTTTAACTTGACACGTACGCGCTGTGTGGATCTTGCTACGTCAAGTTAAACTTACTATGCTATGGAAAACCCTTTTTATATAACCATTAACCCCGGTAATGGGACCTAAGGATTGGTTTGGTTATAAACTAAACGTATGCGCTGTGTGGATCTTGCTACATCTTAATAAACTATTTAAACTTTGGGGAATCTTTCTTTACAGCCATCAATTCCCGTGAGGAACCGAACATTAGGCTTGGCTGTAGCTATTTATAACCGGCACAACCGCCTATACATAAGTATAGTTGCGGTGGCTATTATTAAACTACTGGTTCATCTTAACAACTTTTATTACTTAAAACCTGCGAAGCTCACCAACAATTATGTTGACCTTTTGAGCATTTCTTTTCAGATGATCAGGGTAATTGAAGATCTAGGAGTGCTGCCTTTTAGAGGAGACCCTAGGATGCATTTTGTGTTTACTACTTTTGTAAAGCTTGAACATGACTTATGTATTACTTGTTCCCGAGTTGTGGGAATCTACTTTACAAGTTATGACCAATGTTAATGTGATCATTTATGTTGTGCTTATGACTATGCTGTCGTGAACATTGATTATACACGACACAAGTCTCCATTTGTGTTCGGGTGTCGTCATGACACGCTTGTCATCATATTTTGTTGCTACTCTATCATATACCATATGTTATGACGATCCCGTCTAGCTCACATTCCCCGTGTTTCCGCTATCAGCGGGGGTGTGACACTGACACAGCACCGGGATACGCAACAAAGATCCCGTTGAGTCAATCACCTGGAATGAACTCCATCCGAGTCTGTTGCAACACAAAGTTGCTCACCTCACTATCTCGTCCCATGCCATACCCCGACTCATGTCCGAAGACTGATACTGTGCCGGGGCCTGTTACACAAACCCCCGACTCATGTCCGAAGACTGACACAGTACCGGAGTACGCAATAAGGACCTCTTTTGAGTTTGTTGCGACACAGAGTCGCTCATCTCATACATACGCTCACTAGCTTTACGTTTGTTCATTCATACGTTAATGCATGCATTCGTTCATCATGTTCCTATTTTATTATCTTTCACTTTACGTTACATAATACTTTTCATTTCATTCACTAATCATAACACGTAAAGTCATGGAAAAGATAAACATACATCGACACTAGGAACATTGGCAATTACCAATCATCAGTCATTACCATCATACAGGGCTACATCATACTTAACATACATACATCATGCATATACATGCAATTACTATCATCATCGTGACCCACGTAACTTCTAAGCCTCGATAGTTATCACACATGTACCTATGGGAGCTATCACATCATTACCTACACTTGCTTTTTTCCCGAAGGCCAGTAATTGCACTATGTCTCTCCTCATACACAACATCCCTACTTGGGCGATTGGGCACCCTTCAGTCGCATAGCCTCCATGCGACTGAACACTGTGCGATTGCACCAATGCGGATGAGCATCTATGTGGATGAACACCCAATCGTACGAATGGACTCCCTGTCGTGCGGCTGAACACTATACGTATGGGCTTCTATGCGACTGAACCCTCAATCGTGCGACTGATCAACCATGCGAATGGACCTATGCGACTGAACTCCCAGTCGCATGACCTATCGTGCGACTAAGTCCCCAGTCGTGCGACTGAGCCTTAGTCGTGCGGTGGAGCTTCAATCGTCCTTCAGTCGTGCGGTTGGCCCTCCAGTCGCCTAGCCCTAGCGGGGCAGCGATTGCAGTTCATCCCGAACTGCAGTCGCGACTCACGACCTCCAAATCCTTCCAAACCCGTTTTAAGCCCAAGTTAACCCTCCTAAACCTTAGGGAATCATACTATGACAACATTCAAGCACATACACGTCCAAAATCGCACTCTAAACACACTATACACATATACATTCATACATACACGGGTTAAACACCCAAAACCCAAAAATAGTTTTCAGATGTGTTCCAGCCCCAAAATCCTTCCAAAACGTGTAAAAGAGGGGTCCTAGAACTCACCTTAGCAGCCTCCTCGATTAGAGCTTCGTTTCAACTCGCTACACGTCGATTTTGCACCCTTGAACCCGCTTGAACCAAGCTTTCTTCTCCTCTGTTCCTTTTTCTCTTCTTTCCCTGGTTTCGCAAGTATGGGGAGAGGGTAAGGGCTACCCTCTCCCTTAAATACTACAGTTCAGTCGCCCGAGCTTCTATGCGACTGAACCTTCAGCCGCATGAGCTCCATGCGATTGGACTCTCCAATCGTGTGACTATCATGCGTATGGAGCTCCAGTCGTCCCTCAGTGACGACTGGACGCTCCAGTCGCATGGCACTTCAAACTGAAATTTATGGGTGTTACATCTTATGTCTTAGTCTTACGACTAATCCAGTCACCTGGTTCTGTCGTGCGACTAGTCCATAAGCATGATCTATTTGTGCGTCTGGTCCATAAGCATGGTCCATTAGCATGACAGTCACAAGACTAAGTTAAACGCATTTCTGAATCATTGTTGACTCAGAACTGTGTACAACAACCTCAAACCTATATATATAGTTCATCTCGCATGTAATAATGAATGTTATAAGAATATGATATAATCAAAGTTAAATAAACATCCAAACACATATCATTACATCCAAACACATATCATATTACAATATTGTTCTTGAATTACATATGTGTAAGAAGTGAAAGACATAAACATTAAAGTACAATAAACTAGGGCTCGTGTATCAACAATAATATATTAGACCACTATCAATGCTATCTAATAATATGACTCACTGAAAAATTAAAGTTATGTTAACATAGCAACCACCTGAAGCAATAATATATTATGTTGAATATAAGTGTGGACTAAACACCTGAAAGTTTATTTAATCTCATAATCCTTTAAGTTAATACAATAAACACATACAAACCACCTCGAATCATCTAATGAAAATATAATTATGTAAGACCCCCCAACTAATGAATTTTCTAATAACAAACACAATGGTTTTTAAAAACACATGTATAAGGATTACACTTGTTAAATTTTACTAAATATTCAACACTCGTTTATCGTTTCTAGTCAAATGCCATAAACTACATACAAGTATATACAATTCACGAATAGATGGTCTAATATACATGGTTTTCAAAATAATGTGGTTATAACATCTATAAAATTTAATATTTCATTAAGCTAACAAGCATATATATTCATTAAAGAGTATTCATAGCTTTGCAATAAACATTAAAATAATTATCATAAAAGTTGCATACCATGCCAAGGTATTATCTTTCATCTGATATACAGAGTTATTTGATTTGAAAATTATTTTTATATGGAATTAGAATCCTGATTGAAAATGGAATGTGAAGGATAGCTTTACAATAAACATTAAAATAATCATCATAAAAGTTGCATACACCATGGCAAAGATTTGAAAATTATTTTTATATGCAATTAGAATCCTGATTGAAAATAGAATGTGAAGAATTTCTTAATAAATCCTATAACTTGTTTGGTTGGTAATATTACTAAGAAATCAATGTTTACAATATAAAAAGATAATAATACCCTTATTTTACTTCTTCTCCAAGTCTAGAGCTGCCATGGAGGAACATAAACCCTAATCTAAACCACCACTGGACCAACAACAGAAATGAAATTGAAGCTGTTTCTAACAATTTCCTTCACCATCGTAATTCCGATCATCATCATCAACCTTACGTTATAGAATTTCGATAGCGAATTGGGTGATCATTTTTCGTGAAGATAAATTTGAGTTCTTGAGGTTGATTCTTGCAAAGATGATTTTGCAAGTTAGATTTTGGAAGATGAATTCGATTTTGGATTAACGTTTTTTAAGATGATTATGATTTAATGAAGATTTCATGGCCTTGATTCTACATGTGATTCAAGTTAACAATTTTGTTCAACCATCTTGGTGTTGGATTTTGTTAAATGCTTTAATAGATTCTTTTGAATGAACGACAATAATTTGTTCATTTGTTTTTTTATGCAATGGAGGACAAGTAGATACTATTTACACTTTCTGGTGGAATCTGGAATTTTCCATCACTAATTAAAAGAAAAATGAATTCCCTTATTTAAAGGAAAAATGTTCAATTCCAATTCCATCATGTGCTAACCAAACATGATTCTCGATGGAACACTTTTCACTTGGGCTGCGTTTGGTTAGAAGAATGGAATGGAATGGAATGTAATTAAGAAACTAGTATAATTTTCAAGTAAAATTAAGTTTGAGTGAGTAATGAAATATAAAACCGAAGGGAATGTTTCACCTCAAATTCCCTTGGTTGTGGGATTTCAAATTCCCTCTCTAGGTGGAAGGATTTTGAAATTCCACAACCAAGGAAATTTGAGGTGAAACATTCCCTTGGGTTTTACATTTCATTACCCACTCAAACATAATTTTACTTGAAAAGTATACTAGTTTCTCAATTCCATTCTATTCAATTCCATTCTTCCAACCAAACGCAGCCTTGCAGTTCCACTTGGAATTCCATGAACAAACGTGGCCTAAGTAATAAAAGAGTGTTTAGCTTATGAGGGTTATAATAACCACAATCATACTTGAAGAGTAGAAAAATAACATCAAGAGTCAAAAGTTTATCAAACCATCACAAGAACACATGGGTTGTATGATGTTTGATTTTTTCATAGAGCTATTGATCTTCAATTTAAAATGGTTGGGAGGCTTGAAAGAACTAGGGCTTTATATTCCTAAGTAAAAATGACATAAATAACGATCAAACTAAGTAAAAAAAGGTGATTGGGGATAAACATGGGTGTGTCGTTAAGTGACACAGCCGTATGAGGTATTCTTCAGCAAGTTCAGCACCACATAACCATATCGTAATGTCACACTACCATATTATGTCAAACTTCAGAACTCCATTTATTTTTCCAAGTTTTCCATTAAATCATCATACTACAATCCAACACTACAAAATTCAAATAAAAACCAATTAAGTTTTGATCTCGATGGATTTGCAACCAAAAAGGGTTAAAATGGGATGATATGTATAATTAGAATGTGTATTTAATTATTTACATTTCATATGTATAATAACTAAACTGAAAAAATATTAAAATGAAATATATAATATATAAACTCATTAAACCTTTATGAAAATATATAAAATAACATCATTAAAAGCATCATAGGTTCACTCCTTGTCCTTCAAATTTAAACTATACTAATTTTTTTATCCGTCGCGCTTGCGTATCGTATTGTACGCCGCGTGGTAAAATATAGACTAATAATCGACTCCACTTGTTTACGGACTAAATTTACATCAAAACGTAAAGGAACTCGACTTTATGCCGTTAAACGAAAATGTATCATACTTGACCCCACTCTTTTACAAACAAAATTATGTCAAAACATAAATTAACTCAAAATGTATAAATAAAAAGTGCAACTGCGTCGTATGCGGCGGCGTGATAAAATATAGATCACAATCATCACGACTTGTTTCAAAAGTAAATGTACGTTGAAACATAGAGTAATTTGGATTTATACCGTCGAATGAAAATGTTTTATAGTTGACCTGACTTATTTTTAAACAACATTTAAGTTAAAGCATAGACAAACGGTGAAATGTAGATCATCTCATCTCAAAGTGTATATAAATATAAGGATGAAAACGTTTTATATTAGACTCGTCTCATAACGACACGTACATACAAATACGTTATAAATAAGTTTTTAAGTAAAAATTGTACTGGAGAAAAACCAGAAGTTTATAAACCTATCAAAGTTAACCCGCTAGATTTAAAGTCAATAAACATTTAAGAAACAAATATTATATTCAATGAAAAAATAATACTAATAATAATATTTAATAATCGGTAATATTTATTAATAACTCTAATATTAATAGAGATAGTGAATGAATAGTGATTTACAAACAACTTAAGCATAACAGTACAAGTCTTCTTAGCATATGCAAAATACTTTTCTTTGTTTAGGTATATTAAACAGAGAGACAGAGAGAGAGAGGGGGAGAACCGAATGTGGTGAAGAGAGAGAACCGCAGAGAGTGAAATGGAACACCACCTCCATAGTGTTTTCCATAGTCATCGACGTAGATAGTGCTTCCACCGTCACCATCGCTTACCACCATCTACAAAGATGGTGAGTCGTATGTATAGTAATTGAGGGGGGGGGGTTTCAAGAGGGTTTATTCTCATCGACCTTGCATGTTACGCGTTGGCTTCAATTGATTTTAGGGTTTCGTTTCAACTTCAATCGCAGCAGGGGAATTCTTTCATTTGGCACTGTTTACGCCTTTGCAAGTAAGATTTAGGTTTTTGTTGGCTTTCACCTTATTGGGTTTATTTGAGTAAATTGTCATTTTCATCCCGGTGGTTTAGCGAAAATTATCATTTTAATCCAATAGTTTGTTTTTTCGCATCTTGGTCCCTGTGGTTTATAAATCTTTTCATATTCATCCAGCCCGTTAATTCCATCCAAATTTCTGTTAAATGAGGGGTATATTGGTCATTTTACATATATGTTTTTATTTTTCTTTTGTTTAACCTGATTTAATATATACTCTTTAAATATATTGTTATTTTAGTCCATGAGGTTTGAGCGTATTTGTCAATTTAGTCCAAAATAACCACCACACCACTACCCGTCATAGGAACCACCGAACCACCGCCACCACCCCATCACAAAGCCACCAACACCACACCAGAGCGCCCACCACCACCACGCATATCAGATCGTCGCTACCATATAAACCCTAAAAATCGACAATCAATATTGGACTTGTAACATACCACTTCGAAAATGCATATCAAACCCTACTAATACCTCTACAATACTCGTTTTCAAGGGATCCATATTCATTTTCGAAGGGGTTTGTTATAAGTTCGAGATTAACGGTTGGTTTCTAGGGTCCACATGGTGGTGGTGATCTAGTGTGTGATGGCGGAGACCTAATGTGTGGTGGTGGTGCCCGTCTAGTGTGGTGTTGGTGGTTTTATGATAGGGTGGTGGTGAAGATTTGGTGGTTCCGATGGAGTGGTGGTGGTTTTGCGGCGTGGTGGTGGTGTGGTGGGTAAATACGAGGTCCAACTCTGGATGGTTCCGGTCTTGTTGAACTTCGATCCACCGATGCTCTCTGAAGCTTCACACCTACGCACAATGAAAACAACACCAGTTAAGACGTTCCAGGGGAAATATCCTTGGAACGACCCTCTAGTGTGAGAGTAAGTATTGGTTGAATAGAAATATGTGATAGGGAGAATTCAGGGGGAGCTTTTGTGTGTATTCTTTTATAAGGATCTCGATCCTTCTTACCTGGTATTTATAGTGTTTGCTTGCTGTAATAGTGTGCTGATTTACAGGGATTATTCCCCAAAAAATCCATTACCTTTTATGTTCTCCGACCATTACTGAATTATAGGATATGATTGGGGTGATTCCAATGTAATTAAATGCGGGGTACGTGTCCTGATGGCTTACCCGTTCCGCCCGCATGGGCCGGGCTTTTGGGTTCGGGTACCCGGTCTTGTGTGGGTTATTTGTACCCTACGTGTCACACCCCCGCTGATAGCGGAAACACGGGGAATGTGAGCTAGACGGGATCGTCATAACACATGGTATACAATAGAGTAGCAATAATAATAATATGATGACAAGCGTGTCATGACGACACCCGAACACAATTGGAGACTTGTGTCGTGTATAGTCAATGTTCACGACAGCATAGCCGTAAGCACAACATAAATGATCACATAAGCATTAAGGATAACTTGTAATGTAAATTCCCACAACTCGGGAACAAGTATACAAAAGACCATGTTCAAGCTTTACAAGGGTAATGATTACAAAATGTATCCTAGGGTCTCCTCTAAAAGACAGCACTCCTAGATCTTCAATTACCTTGATCACCTGAAAAGAGATGCTCAAAACGGTCAACATAATTATTGGTGAGCTTATCAAGTTCCAACGTTTCATGTTCCGGTCAGTCAAGATCACCATGCAGCCCATTTCAAGCATATTCTCGGTATATGTGATGTTTATATATAGGGTTCCCCGCAGCGTTCCCACCACACCCACGATGTACCGAGAATGATGTCTAATCCGGTTACATGACATCCGACCTTCCTTCACATCATATCCATAATAATCCATCAAGTCATCTGAGAGCCCAACATGTAATCACATATGGTCTGGCGGAGGTTGTCTATCTCGCGTCCTTGAAAGGACTCAGACATAGCCTCCTCGGGTCGGTCTCAGTATCTCAGGTCTAGCATAATGTATGATCTATGAAGATCTCTTCGGGTCTCAATACCCGAATTTGGTTAAGATAACTTGGCGCGCAGAGGGAACGGAAGATCTAATAGAAAGCATCTCATAAGGGACGAGCACAAGGGCTCAAGCACAAGGTGAAGATCACATGACAGAAGGATAATCAAACATGTAAAGAGGAACACATACACGAGATATATAAATGCACACAAGCTTAAGCATGCAAATCTACATGAAGGTTCCTAGGTTATAGTCTAGGTCAAGTGTAAATGCCTAATTCTCTATAACCAATGGCTCTGATACCAGTCTGTCACACCCCCGCTGATAGCGGAAACACGGGGAATGTGAGCTAGACGGGATCGTCATAAAACATGGTATACAATAGAGTAGCAATAATAATAATATGATGACAAGCGTGTCATGACGACACCCGAACACAATTGGAGACTTGTGTCGTGTATAGTCAATGTTCACGACAGCATAGCCGTAAGCACAACATAAATGATCACATAAGCATTAAGGATAACTTGTAATGTAAATTCCCATAACTCGGGAACAAGTATACCAAAGACCATGTTCAAGCTTTACAAGGGTAATGATTACAAAATGTATCCTAGGAAAAGGCAGCACTCGTAGATCTTCAATTACCTTGATCACCTGAAAAGAGATGCTCAAAACGGTCAACATAATTATTGGTGAGCTTCGCAGGTTTTAAGTAATAAAAGATATTAAGATGAAACCAGTAAGTTTAATAAAAGCTACCGCAGCTATACTTACGTATAGGCGGTTTTAGCAGTTATAAATAGCTACAGCCAAACCTATTGTTCGGTTCCTCGCGGGAATTGATGGCTGTAAAGAAAGTATTCTCAAGGTATAAATAGTTTAATAAGACGTAGCAAGATCCACACAGCGCATACGTATAGTTTATAACCAAACCAGTCCTTAGGTCCCATTACCGGGATTAATGGTTACATAAAAAGGTTTTCCATAGTATAATATGTTTAACATGACGTAGCAAGATCCACACAGCGCATACGTTTAGGTTACAACCAACCCAATCCTTAGGTCCCATTACCGGAACTAATGGTTGTATTGAAGGGCAATGACGTAGCAAGATCCACACAGCGCATACGTAATAGGTTACAACCAAACCAGTCCTTAGGTCCCATTACCGTGATTAATGGTTGTAATGGATGATCGGCTTAGAAGAACCACACAGAAGAACCGCACAGCCGATGCATCCAAGGACAATGTCAATCACAATTAGCATCAATCAACCCATAATATCAAAGTAGAAGCACGGAGTAATGTAACACCATCAGGTAACATACAAGGTGATAACATAGCATAGAGTCAAGTTCCAACAATGCATGCCTCAGTCAGGATCATCATGTATCCCGGTTTAAGCACATTCTTAGTATACCGGGGATGCTTATATATAGGGTTCCCCGCAGCGTTCCCACCACATCCACGATATACCTAGAACGATGCCTAAACCAGTTACATGACATCCGTTTATCCTTAGTATCAATCAACAAGTTAAGCAAGATAAGACACTCATCAAGTAGTGGCAGTCTTCCACTAGGGAAGATGTTTGATATCAAGTTAAGTAAGCGAGCATTCTTTTCTCCCAAGTTTGAAAATGTTTTAAAAGTTATATAAGCGTAAAAAGGGGCCACGAAACTCACTGAACAGATGATAGGCACGTATGATGAATGTTCCCAACGGTAGGATGCTATGAACAGTCAAACACCTATTGGCAGTTACTGACAAGCATTAATAATGAGCATAAAACATAAGATGATGTCAATAGGCTCCGGCAGTTTCGATTCGGTCGTGGGTAGTACACAGACAAGCAGACATACACATATCAGACTAGGTTATTTTAAATAGTATGTGCCTGTTGATAGCGTTGACTTTAATCTTTGTGGTCAAGCTATGACACTTTATTGATGTTACTTCATCGTCGTGAGATCTCCGAAGAGGGGATCCATACACGCATACACACATCATCAGTCATACAACAGGACCGGACGCACGACTCAACCCTCCTTCGTATGAATGGACCTTCAGTCGTACGAATCAGCTTCATTCGTACGATTGAACCTTCATTCATACGACTAAGCATTCAGTCGTACAATGCAAGACCCAGTCATACGACTCAACCTCCATACACACGATTGAACCTTCATTCGCACGAATCAGCTTCATTCGTGCGATTGAACATTCATTCGTGCGACTGGCCTTTCAGTCATACGACTCACGCACAATCGCACACAATCTCATTCGCATTGACTCAATCGCACGCACACTCACTCGCATGGACTCATTCACACACACATTCAATCGCACACACCCAGTCGGACGACTCAGTCGTACGACTCGCCCCAGTCGCACCACTCAGTCGCACGGTACACCCATACGCATGACTCAGTCGTACGATTCGCCCAATCGCACGGCTCAGTCGTGTGAACAGACCCAGTCACGATGAACAGCAGATTCGCGACTGTCGAGTGCAGAGCAGTCTCCAGCTGCTCCGTGCACTCGTTTTACACCCCAAAAACTTCCAGAATACCTATTCTAACATGTCTAAACAAGAAGCACACTCAGAAACGCAACATGCAAGCCTACACGACCTCATGTGCTCGGATGAACCCGAGCACCCGAAACCCTAGAAAACGCAGAAGTGAAATCGAGCAAGAAACGGGTCAAACAAAGTTATCTACCTTCTAGAAGTGAGTATTTGCGAAGATAACCAAGTTTTGACGGTGAAAATGCGAGAAAAAGGGCGGTTTTGGTGCTAAGATGGTGAAGAGTGTGAAGAAGAGGAGAAGATGAAGAATGACTGGGAATGGGGGGTTTTTACACCCATCCCAAGTTTGCAAAATGTCACTTTTAGTCCTTACACTTTGCCCCGAGTTTCTAAATTTTGTTTCGGTTGAAAACGTTATTAATTAGTCTTGTTTTATTAATGATCAAATGTTATTAACGATATTTATAAATTAAAATGGTTTTATTTGTGACATTATGTACTTATAAAAACGGTGCGTTTAATGATAACGGGGCTAATCTTGGAAAACGTTTTAGTTTGATAACAATTCAGGCAACGATAGCACACGCATAGGGTTAACCAAGCAAGCATACATGCATAATATCCACATAGATGGGCTATAAAGGTGAGGGATGGCCGACAACAAAAATTAACAGATTACGTCAATAGACGGACTTTTGGTGACGGATGTCACAGTATCCCCCAGTTGAGAGAATTTCGTCCCGAAATTCAACTGGTGCTAGGTCCAAGGGTGTCATCCTCGAATAGGTGTGGATATTTGAGTCTCATTTGATCTTCACGTTCCCATGTAAACTCTGGCCCTCGTTTGGAATTCCATCTTACACAAACAATAGGTATCTTGCTGCGCCTCAACCTTTTGACCTTTCGGTCCATGACCTTAATAGGTTCCTCCACAAAATGGAGGCTTTGATCAATCTTGATATCCTCAATAGGCACGTGAAATGATTCTTCAGCTAAACACCTCTTGAGGTTCGATACATGGAAAGTATCATGTACACTGTTAAGTTCTTGTAGCAACCTTAATCGGTACGCCACCGGACCGATTCTTTCTGTGATCTCGAATGGTCCAACATATCTTGGGGCCAACTTCCCTTTCTTTCCAAACCGAACGATCCCTTTCCACGGAGAGACCTTAAGCAACACTCGATCTCAAACATTAAACTCTAGCGGCTTCCGACGGTTGTCGGCATAGCTCTTTTGGCGGTCTCTAGCAGCTTTGAGTCTGTCTTTGATTTGGAAGATTTTATCGGTTGTTTCTTGAATGATTTCGGGACCTGTTAGCTGGCTTTCACCAATCTCGGCCCAACATACAGGCGATCTACATTTCCGTCCATACAACGCTTCGAACGGTGCACACCCAATACTAGTATGGTAACTGTTATTGTAGGAAAACTCGATCAACGGTAGATGAGTATCCCAACTGCCACCAAAATCAATGACACATGCCCTCAGCATGTCCTCAAGCGTCTGTATCGTTCGTTCACTTTGGCCGTCTGTCTGGGGGTGATAGGCAGTACTCATGTCTAATCGAGTGCCCATCGCTTTCTGTAACGTCTGTAAAAATCGTGAAGTGAATCGACTGTCTCGGTCAGATATGATTGACACCGGCACCCCGTGCCGTGTCACGACCTCTTTGATGTACACCCTTGCCAGCTTATCCATCTTATAGTCTTCTCGGATAGGAAAGAAGTGAGCGGATTTTGTCATTCGATCCACCACGACCCATATCGAGTCGTGTCCGCTTGGCGTTCTCGAGAGTTTGGTAATGAAATCCATAGTGATGTTCTCCCATTTCCACTCGGGGATTTCAGGTTGTTGCAATAATCCCGATGGTTTCTGGTGTTCAGCCTTGACCTTTGAACATGTCAAGCATTTGCTCACATATAAAGCAATATCTTTCTTCATACCTGGCCACCAGTACAGCTCCTTCAGATCGTGGTACATCTTGTCTGCACCAGGATGAACAGAGTATCGAGTCTTGTGTGCTTCATCCAAGACTAGTGTACGTACACCTCCCCATCTGGGGACCCATATACGATCCATGAAGTAATGTACGCCGTCATCCTTACGACTCATTTGTTTATCCAACCCTCGGAATTCTTCTCCCGCAAGGTTTTCTTCTTTCAACGCTTCATTTTGTGCAATTTGAATCTGAACCTTTAGATTAGTTCGAATAGTCAAACCTAGCGCTCGAGCACATAATGGTTTCGCACGTTCTTTACGGCTCAAAGCATCAGTCACCACGTTAGCCTTCCCGGGATGATACCGGATTTCACAATCGTAGTCGCTAAGTAACTCTACCCAGTGTCGCTGTCGCATGTTAAGTTCCTTCTGATCAAGAATATGTTGAAGGCTCTTATGATCCGTGTAAATGATGCATTTGGTTCCATATAGATAATGCCTCCATATCTTGAGTGCAAATACTACAGCGCCCAACTCCAAATCATGAGTTGTGTAGTTCTTTTCATGCACCTTTAGTTGTCGCGATGCATAGGCAATTACCTTATCTCTTTGCATTAGTACACATCCCAACCCTTAATGTGAAGCATCGCAGTATACCATAAAATCATCAGTTCCGTCCGGGAGGGACAGTATTGGAGCATTGCACAGCTTTTCTTTCAATGTCTGGAAGGCTCGTTCTTGTGCATGTCCCCAATCAAACTTCTTGTCCTTCTGGGTTAGCAGCGTTAACGGTTGTGCGATCTTCGAAAAGTTCGCAATAAAACGACGGTAGTATCCGGCCAATCCTAGGAATTTCTGTATTTCTGAGGGTGTTTGGGGTGTATCCCATTTCTTTACAGCTTCAATCTTACCGGGGTCCACATGAATTCCATCTTCGTTAACCACATGACCCAAAAACTTCACTTCCCGAAGCCAGAATTCACACTTCGAGAATTCGGCGAAAAGTTTCTCTTCCTTTAACAGTTCTAGAATTGCTCGAAGGTGTTTTTCGTGATCCTCTTTCGAACGGGAGTAGATGAGTATGTCGTCTATGAATACGATCACGAACTTATCAAGATAAGGCTTGCACACCCGATTCATTAAATCCATAAAGACAGCTGGTGCGTTGGTCAACCCAAACGACATGACCAAGAACTCATAGTGCCCGTAACGAGTTCTAAATATTGTTTTCGGAATATCGTCCTCTATTACTCTTAACTGATGATATCCAGATCGAAGGTCGATCTTAGAGAAATACGAGGCTCCTTGCAACTGATCGAACAGGTCGTCGATTCTAGGAAGAGGACACCGATTCTTCACGGTCAGTTTGTTCAATTCCCTGTAGTCGATACACATATGAAACGACCCATCCATCTTCTTGACAAACAACACCGGTGCTCCCCACGGTGAATAACTCGGTCGGATAAAACCTTTCTCCAGTAGTTCCTGTAGTTGGCTGGACAGTTCTTGCATCTCGAAGGGTGCTAATCGATACGGTGTCTTAGCTATCGGCGTAGCTCCAGGAACCAGCTCTATATGGAATTCCACCTGTCGTGGAGGAGGCAATCCAGACAAATCATCAGGGAACACTTCCGGGTAATCCCGTACAATCGGAATGTCTGCCAATTTCGTCTCTTCTTCCTTCTTTTCTACCACGTGAGCCAGAAAAGTGTAACACTGCTTTCGTAGACCTTGGCGTGCTTTCATGCAGGAGATAAACTTCAAGTTCTTTCCCGGTCGCTCCCCTCGTATTCTGAGTACTTTCCCGTCTGACATGGGGATCCGCACTACTTTATCTCGGCAAACAATCTCGGCTCCATGCTTCGACAACCAATCCATTCCCACTATTACGTCAAAGCTCCCCAACTCAAAGGGTATCAAATCTATGTTGAAGGCTTGGTCTTCCAACATTAGGGTGCAATCCTTAATAATTTCCTCCGCCTGTTCAACCCTACTATTTGCCATTTCTACAGAGTAACTAGTTTCTAGTCTATTGGAACTCAAATCAAGCATTTGCACAAACTCAGATGATATAAAACTATTGTCTGCCCCAGTATCAAACAGTACAGATGCGAAGTGGTTATTGAGTAAGTGCGTACCCGTGACAACGTTCGGATCCTGACGGGCATCATTAGCTCCAATGACGAAGGCACGACCCCGTGCAGCATTACCTTGGTTTCCTTGGCCTTAAGCTCTTGCTATGGCCATTATCTGCTGCTGGTTGTTTCCTTGCCGAACCGGTGCCCTATTCAGTCGGGGGCACATATTTCTGAAGTGATCGAGGCCTCTACACTCGTAACGAGCCCTGGCATTCCCAGCGGGGTTAACCGCGTTGATGGGTGCCACCAGGTTTGGCGCTACTCTGCAGTCTCTTGCTTGATGCCCCAGGCGTCTGCAGTTCAAATTCAAACACACCTGGCACGGCACTGCTGGAGGATGATGAAGATTGCGCCTGTCACATCTCGAGTGCGGCCCAGTATATTCCTTCTTCCCTTGAGTCACGGCCATAAAGTTTCTGGTCGTTTTGGCCCTCTTATCAGACTTCCCGGTACCAGACCGACTTGTTTCCCCAGTCTCTTTCCTTTTCTCCGCTCCCCTACTCAATACTCCTGTTCTTATCATCTCGTCAGTGAGAGCGCCCGCTTTCAGAATTGCGCTCTGGATTGTAGGAGGAGCAGCTGCAGTTACCATTGCCCGGATTTGAGGCGCGAGTCCCCAAATGTACCTTTCTATCCTCTTGGATTCCGGAGTGACTAGGTGTGGAACTAGTCTAGCCAGCTCGTGGAATCGGTCAGTATAAGCTGCGTGCCCAGCCCCCACCATAGCATGATTCCAAAATTCATGCTCAAGTTTCTGCATCTCGTTGAGAGGGCAGTATTCCTCGGTAATCAGGGCTTTGAATTCATCCCAAGTCATCTGCATCGTAGATTCCCTTCCTCTAGCTTGAACCTGGGTGTTCCACCAGGTTAGTGCTCTGCCCTGCAGTGAGCACGTAACATACTTGATCCGTTGGCTGTCGAGGCATTCACTGATGTCGATCACAGCCTCCATCTTCTCAAGCTATCTAGTCAGGGCTATCGCCCCACCTTTCCCATCGAAATCCCGAGGCTTACAGGCCACAAATTCCTTATAAGAACAGCCCCGTTTGGCATTAGCAGCCCCAGTTTCATTACCTGCCATACCACCATTCCCGATCTCCTGATTGCTTTCATTCCCATTCGGGTTCCCATTATCCTTGTTTTCATTACCACCATCCCCGTGGGGGTGGTTTTGCTGTTGCAAAGCGTCGCTCACCTGAGCTACAGTAGTTGGAATCAGGGCAGTCAATTGTTGAGCAATTAAGGCTGCCATATCAGCGTTTCCAGTCCCTTGCGTATTGCCAGAAGGGCCTTCATTTGCTATTGGAGGTCTACCCCTGCCTCTGCCTCTGCCCCTCGGGGCTTCACTTCCGCTTTTATTGCTGCGGGTAGATCTTCGAGGCGGCATGTTCTATTCATACAAGAGGCAATAAATATGCTTTAGTCACCTTAAGATGCACAAGTACTCCACTTATCAAGTTCCAACGTTTCATGTTCCGGTCAGTCAAGATCACCATGCAGCCCATTTCAAGCATATTCTCGGTATATCGGTGATGTTTATATATAGGGTTCCCCGCAGCGTTCCCACCACACCTACGATGTACCGAGAATGATGCCTAATCCGGTTACATGACATCCGACCTTCCTTCACATCATATCCATAATAATCCATCAAGTCATCTGAGAGCCCAACATGTAATCACATATGGTCTGGCGTAGGTTGTCTGTCTCGCGTCCTTGAAAGGACTCAGACATAGCCTCCTCGGGTCGGTCTCAGTATCTGTGGTCTAGCGCAATGTATGATCTGTGAAGATCTCTTCGGGTCTCAATACACGAATTTGGTTATGATAACTTGGCGCGCAGAGGGAACGGAAGATCTAATAGAAAGCATCTCATAAGGGACGAGCACAAGGGCTCAAGCACAAGGTGAAGATCATATGACAGAAGGATAATCAAACATGTAAAGAGGAACACATACACGAGATATATAATGCACACAAGCTTAAGCATGCAAATCTACATGAAGGTTCCTAGGTTATAGTCTAGGTCAAGTGTAATTGCCTAATTCTCTATAACCAATGGCTCTGATACCAGTCTGTCACACCCCCGCTGATAGCGGAAACACGGGGAATGTGAGCTAGACGGGATCGTCATAACACATGGTATACAATAGAGTAGCAATAATAATAATATGATGACAAGCGTGTCATGACGACACCCGAACACAATTGGAGACTTGTGTCGTGTATAGTCAATGTTCACGACAGCATAGCCGTAAGCACAACATAAATGATCACATAAGTATTAAGGATAACTTGCAATGTAAATTCCCACAACTCGGGAACAAGTATACAAAAGACCATGTTCAAGCTTTACAAGGGTAATGATTACAAAATGTATCCTAGGGTCTCCTCTAAAAGGCAGCACTTCTAGATCTTCAATTACCTTGATCACCTGAAAAGAGATGCTCAAAACGGTCAACATAATTATTGGTGAGCTTCGCAGGTTTTAAGTAATAAAAGATATTAAGATGAAACCAATAAGTTTAATAAAAGCTACCGCAGCTATACTAACGTATAGGCGGTTTTAGCAGTTATAAATAGCTACAGCCAAACCTATTGTTCGGTTCCTCGCGGGAATTGATGGCTGTAAAGAAAGTATTCTCAAGGTATAAATAGTTTAATAAAACGTAGCAAGATCCACACAGCGCATACGTATAGTTTATAACCAAACCAGTCCTTAGGTCCCATTACCGGGATTAATGGTTACATAAAAAGGTTTTCCATAGTATAATATGTTTAACATGACGTAGCAAGATCCACACAGCGCATACGTTTAGGTTACAACCAACCCAATCCTTAGGTCCCATTACCGGAACTAATGGTTGTATTGAAGGGCAATGACGTAGCAAGATCCACACAGCGCATACGTAATAGGTTACAACCAAACCAGTCCTTAGGTCCCATTACCGGGATTAATGGTTGTAATGGATGATCGGCTTAGAAGAACCACACAGAAGAACCACACAGCCGATGCATCCAAGGACAATGTCAATCACAATTAGCATCAATCAACCCATAATATCAAAGTAGAAGCACGGAGTAATGTAACACCATCAGGTAACGTACAAGGTGATAACATAGCATAGAGTCAAGTTCCAACAATGCATGCCTCAGTCAGGATCATCATGTAGCCCGGTTTAAGCACATTCTTAGTATACCGGGGATGCTTATATATAGGGTTCCCCGCAGCGTTTCCACCACATCCATGATATACCTAGAACGATGCCTAAACCAGTTACATGACATCCGTTTATCCTTAGTATCAATTAACAAGTTAAGCGTTTATCCTTAGCATCAATCAACAAGTTAAGCAAGATAAGACACTCATCAAGTAGTGGCAGTCTTCCACTAGGGAAGATGTTTGATATCAAGTTAAGTAAGCGAGCATTCTTTTCCCGCAAGTTTGAAAATGTTTTAAAAGTTATATAAGCGTAAAAAGGGGCCACGAAACTCACTGAACAGATGATAGGCACATATGATGAATGTTCCCAACGGTAGGATGCTATGAACAGTCAAACACCTATTGGCAGTTACTGACAAGCATTAATAATGAGCATAAAGCATAAGATGATGTCAATAGGCTCCGGCAGTTTCGATTCGGTCGTGGGTAGTACACATACAAGCAGACATACACATATCAGACTAGGTTATTTTAAATAGTATGTGCCTGTTGATAGCATTGACTTTAATCTTTGTGGTCAAGCTATGACACTTTATTGATGTTACTTCATCGTCGTGAGATCTCCGAAGAGGGGATCCATACACGCACACACACATCATCAGTCATACAACAGGACCGGACGCACGACTCAACCCTTCCTTCGTACGAATGGACCTTCAGTCGTACGAATCATCTTCATTCGTACGATTGAACCTTCATTCATGCGACTAAGCATTCAGTCGTACCATGCAAGACCCAGTCATACGACTCAACCTCCATACACACGATTGAACCTTCATTCGCACGAATCAGCTTCATTCGTGCGATTGAACATTCATTCGTGCGACTGGCCTTTCAGTCATACGACTCACGCACAATCGCACACAATCTCATTCGCACTGACTCAATCGCACGCACACTCACTCGCATGGACTCATTCGCACACACATTCAATCGCACACACCCAGTCGCATGACTCAGTCGTACGACTTGCCCCAGTCGCACCACTCAGTCGCACGATACACCCATACGCATGACTCAGTCGTACGATTCGCCCAATCGCACGGCTCAGTCGCGTGAACAGACCCAGTCGCGATGAACAACAGATTCACGACTGTCAAGTGCAGAGCAGTCTCCGGCTGCTCCGTGCACTCGTTTTACACCCCAAAAACTTCCAGAATACCTATTCTAACATGTCTAAACAAGAAGCACACTCAGGAACGCAACATGCAAGCCTACACGACCTCATGTGCTCGGATGAACCCGAGCACCCGAAACCCTAGAAAACGCAGAAGTGAAATCGAGCAAGAAACGGGTCAAACAAAGTTATCTACCTGCTAGAAGTGAGTATTTGCGAAGATAACCAAGTTTTGACGGTAAAAACGCGAGAAAGAGGGCGGTTTTGGTGCTAAGATGGTGAAGAGTGTGAAGAAGAGGAGAAGATGAAGAATGGCTGGGAATGGGGGGTTTTTATACCCATCCCAAGTTTGCAAAATGTCACTTTTAGTCCTTACCCTTTGCCCCGAGTTCCTAAATTTTGTTTCGGTTGAAAACGTTATTAATTAGTCTTGTTTTATTAATGATAAAATGTTATTAACGATATTTATAATTTAAAATGGTTTTATTTGTGACATTATGTACTTATAAAAACGGTGCGTTTAATGATAACGGGGCAAATCTTGGAAAACGTTTTAGTTTGATTATTCAGGCAACGATAACACACGCATAGGGTTAACCAAGCAAGCATACAGGCATAATATCCACATAGATGGGCTATAAAGGTGAGGGATGACCGACAACAAAAATTAACAGATTACGTCAATAGACGGACCTTTGGTGACGGATGTCACACTACGTCTACATGGTGGTTCCATCACGGGTGGTGGTGATATGGTGTTTTATGCCAAGGTGGTAGGATTTTTGGACTGAATTGGCAAATATGTCCAAACCATCTGGACTAAAATAGCAATTTATTTAAAGGTGATATGTTAAATGGGGTTTAAAAAAATTAAAAAATAAAATATATACGTAAAATGACCAATATACTCTTCATTTAACGGAGAATGTTGGATGGAGTTAACGAACTAGATGAATATGACAAGATTTGTAAACCATAGGGACCCAGATGCGAAAAAATAAACTATTGGATGAAAGTGTCAATTTTCACCAAACCACAGGGACGAAAATGATAATTTACTCGGGTTTATTTTTGTTTGGGATTGTTTTAAATAATGGGCTTGTTGCCTAGCTTAGTTGAATTTTTTTTAAAAATGGTATATATTAAGAAATAAATTAGGTTAGTGGGAAAGTAAAAAAAAAAGGAAAATGGTGTATCCGCTATTCTCAATAGCGGATTAGGAGAAGAATTTTTGAAAACTCCGACACTCAAGCCGATAACACAGGATCACATCACATCTAAACATAATCCGCTATTCTCAATAGCGGGTTTTGTCATAATCCGCTATTGGTAATAGAGGATTAGGAAGAAAAAAAAGTTTTTTTTTAAGTGTAAGCCGCTATTGGTAATGGCGGATTAGGAAGAAATATTGTTAACGGGGATTAAAGGCTTATTCCTAATCCGCTATTGAGAATAGCGGATTATGTTTAGATGTGATGTGATCCTGTGTTGTCAGCTTGAGTGTCAGAGTTTTCAAAAATTCTTTTCCTAATCCGCTATTGTGAATAGCGGATACCCCATTTTCTTTTTTCTTACTTTCCCACTAACCTAATTATTTCCTAATATATACCGTTCTTAAAAAAAATTCTGGCTTAGTTCTTAGGTTGTTTGTTTTTTCTGCAGGAAAACGTCTGCAGTCTGCGGACCACATCTGCAGACATCTGCAGCAGAAGAGGTGGACCAAACGTCTGCAGTCTGCAAGAAAAAGACTGTTTGTTTTAACATCTGCAATGTTATTATTATTATTATTATTATTATTATTATTATTATTATTATTATTATTATTATTATTATTATTATTATTATTATTATTATTATTATTATTATTATTATTTTATTATTATTATTTTATTATTATTATTATAAACAACACTAAAAAGTCAAAATCCTTCACATCACCACATTTTCACATCACAAACTGCACAAATAATAAATTCACAGAGGCCAGATCTTCAGATCTAGCCTTCGATACCTCAAATTAAGCATTCATCAATCGATTCATCTTGAGTTTTAGTAACAGGAGGCAATTAGAAGCCAATTAGAATAGCGAATAATGATGGAATCGTTGAAGAATTTGCCGGAGATGGATCTGATGCGGTCGGAGAAGATGACGTCGTTGAGGTTCTCAGATGACAATCTAATGTTAGACATTATCCATCATCCATCATCATCTTCATCCATCATCTTCATCCGTCTTCGTCTTCTGTCTTTGTTGTTGGTGGCTACCGGAGCACGGCGACGGCGTCCGCCGCTACGAAGTTAAGAGACCACCGCTGCCGCCGGAATCTCCACATCCACTGTCGCTTGTTTGAGTCTTTTACTTAAGTCTTGTTTGGTTGTTAGATGTTGACCGAGTAATAGGATTGGTTCTTTTATTTTTGGTTAACGTTAGTCATGTAGCAGATATATATATCTGCAGTCCTTCTTGAATAATCGAAGTAAAGAATTCTGTTTTTATTTCCTTTGTGATATCATCTTGAATTCCTTTGCACCTTTGGTTTGTTACCATTTCTTTACACTTATCACCTGTTTTGTGATTTTGATTTTTGTTGTTTCTGTGAAAATTTTACGGATTTTGTTCTGATTTGCTTAAATGAAGATCTCTGCATGTGTGTATGTGCGCTTACTATGTGCGATACATGTATTTTCATAAAAATTGGGTTATTGATTTTAATAATCCCAACTTTCATTAATTGGTCAAGATTAATCACAACTCAGAAAATATTTACAGACACACCTAACGTTAATTTTATTTTCCTTTAACAATCCTTCACTAACTGAGAGTTAATGCCCATTAGTTTTTTTTTGATAAAATTGAGCTAACTTTGAGTCATTTTTCAACTCCGCCGCCGCTCAACCTCTATTAGGTCATTTTTTTAGTGTCTAGTATCTATCGTCACTTAAAATCTAACTTTAACGAGTCAAGTGGTTCAAATAAGAAAATGAAAATTGACGGGTTTTAGGTTGCAAAAGTTTTAGATTGACAGACCCGACAGTTGATTTCAACTTTCTGCTTAGTGTTTTGGCCATATAAGTAGTATACGTCATAAAAAAAACTAACGGTGTTAACTCTCAGTTAGTAAGGGATCGTTACAGGAAAATACTCTCAAAGTTGGGACTGTGCGTAAACATTTGCTGGGTTGGGATTAATCCCACCAACATATAAAAGTTGGGATTATTAAAATCAAATAACCCTAAAATATTTGAACAAAATTTCATCTTTTGTGTGGGTTCTTCACAGGATTTTGGTTTTGTGATTTTGGTTTTGTTGGTAAAATTATTACGAATTTTGTGTACTGATATAGTTGAATGATGATCTTTGTATGTGCATTTACCCACCGACTGTGTGTGATGTGCCAATCATGCAAACATTTGACATTTTTGGGCTTGGATCCTTGACGTGTTTATCTAAATTCGTTACGGATTTCGTATGTTTTCAAATATTTAACTAATGTTTTAATAGTTTTTATTTTCTTTGAATGGTCTGCACTTATTCATTCTTGGTGATTTTTGTGGGTACTAGAATATATTAACTGAATTCTAGCTGTATTTTTTGATACGCGTCATTCAATTTTTCATCTTCGATGTCAAAAATCATGTATTTTGTGTATTTTGGTTTAGGGGTGAAACAAATTTGTTTGCTCCTGCATTAGTCGTGGGTTTTAGTTGTGCTTTACATTTGGTTCCCTTACATACCATGTTTGGCTTTGTGTGTATACAAATTAAGGTGTTTTCGTGTGTACTAGAGTATACACTTATGTTATTTCTTTGTAACTTATCTGATTTTGCCTTTGTAGGATTTGTGATTAACATAAATGTTTTCCTATAAAGGGTTCTGTGGTATGTATTCTCTAGCAATTCATCGAGGGTCCTTGGTATGTAATCTGTTGCAATAGTTAGCCATTTTTTTCCAACTTTTGCAGTTTTTAATATTGAAATTACATATACATGTGAATATATATACATTTCACATGTGACGTGAATACATAAAAATTACATACCAGATATTACTATTACTATTAAAAGGTTTGGTCGGGGAGTTTTTTTTTTTTTTTTTTTTGTGTGTGTGTGTGTTTAAGTGGGGTTTTTTTTTGTTGTTATGCAGTGTCTTTTTTTGTTTGTTTTTGTTGTTTGTGTGTGTTTTAGGGGTGGGGTTTTTCTTGTGAGTTTTTAGTGTTTGGACACGTCTTTTTGATGTGCGTTTCGATTATGTTGGTTTATAGGGTTTGTTGGCGTTGTCATTCTCCGGGTTCCTACTTTCTTTCTTTCGTTATCGATACCCTATTAAGGTTTGGGTTTTCCATTTGTTTGCTTTTTTTGGGGCTTTGATTTTCGTCGGTTTTTCTATATTGAACTGTGTCGCCTTCTTGCGACTTTGATTTTCGTCTGTTTTGTGTAACTATTATCGGGCTTTGATTTAGTTTTGGGTTCTGAATGTTCTTGTGTGTTATGAATTTTGGGTTTTGGTGTGTTTTACTTGTGTATTTTCCTGATTTTATGGTTTTGAACCTTCATTTTGATTTTGGTTTAAGGTTACGTTAAAACTCGCATAGCCGCGGCAACGCGCGGCACCATAACCTAGTTATAATAATTTTAACATGTGAATACGTATACATTTCATAATGAAAAATAAAGAACGATAATAATCGCCTAATATATGTGTGCATAGTGATAAAATTAGACAGGTAGTGGGAGAAAAATAATGATAGTTACATAAGTGTCTAATGTATCACATTTAAAATCAATATATACAAATGAATTATGTGGTTATTATGATTTTTAATATCTTGTTATAATATTATTGGTTTTTAAAATTAATACTCATCTATTCACATTTTCAAAATTAGAAGAGTTTACTTGCAAACCTAAGAGTCTGTTTGACAATATCTGAAGGATTAAGTGCTGAACTAACAGGATGTCTGAATTATTAAGAGGTCTGAACCATTAAGAGCTAGTATATCACTTAACTATTTAAAGGCAAATGTCTGACCAATTCAGATAAGAAGTCTTAACTATTCAGCATTAGATCTCTTAACCATTCAACATTAGTATAATGCTTAATCATTCAGAGGCAAATGTCTTAACCACTCAGACATTTGCTCGCGAAACAAACAGTCTGAACCATTAAATACTAAACCATTCAGACATCTGAACAATTAAAATGCTGATTAAGATGCTACCAAACCGTAACTCTATTTAAAACAAAGGACCCACTTTTGCAACCAAAAGCTCATGCTGTTAGATCATTTACTCAAACAACACTATAATGTCAAAAAAAGCTGCCCAAATTGTCAAATAGGCCATTAACAGGTGGAAAACCACCTAAACCATACGAACCGAAGTTGACCATATATAATTCCGTGATTTGACCCCAAAATTATTTTTGTGACCGGTAGTCTTCTAAAGCTCATACCTTATGGCTTCCCGTAAGTTGCAGCCCACCAAACCTAAAGTTTACATGTATCGCGTTCACATTTACGCAACTAAGAGAACAAACAAAAGTTTATAATGGAACAATATGTTATCAGGTCAAACGTCATGTTGCTTGAATTCACGAATGTTACATGATGCCTAGTGATCAAGAGTGAACGTTTTTGTTATACTATTAATTTTAGAAATCCTTTAAAACTATGATTAATAGTTATCTTTGAAGACAAGATAAGAAACTAACAATTAAAAGCAATAATTATTCTTTGAATTCCTGGTTGTCAGAGTTCGATGGAACTCTAAGCGAGGGCTTTAATTTACGTGGTAACGGAAAGACCAGATGAAACTTAAATATCCGTATTTGTTCGCGGATAGAGCTTCAGAATCTAACTCCAATTGAATTTCGGGACGAAATTCAATCCGCTGGAGAATATTGTGACACCCGTCACTCACAATTTCGTCAATTAACTTGAATCTCGTTATCCCTCCTTGTGTATTTATTATCCTTGTGTAAGTAATTTCATTCCGACTCCGATCCTTGTCTTTATTGGTTTGCGCATTAACACAAATTTATTTTATTTTATTTTATTATATGATAAATTAAATTAATTAAATAAAAACCTTATTATTAATCAATATAATATAAATATAGATTAACAATATTAAAATTAAATTATTATTATTATTATTATTATTATTATTATTATTATTATTATTATTATTATTATTATTATTATTATTATTATTATTATTGTTATTATTATTATATAATTAAAGTGTAGGGTTTAAATTATAATTTAAATAAACTTAAAGGAATATATAACTAAGTTTAGGGTCTAAAGTATAATTTGTGAAATTACATATATAATTGTCGTGAGCCGTCGACCCCCCCCCCCCCCAGGTAACCCTAAACCTGCCGTGAAGCTTCAACCCTATCGAGTCAACCTCCATCTAGCGTCTCTCGTTATCGTGAACCCGTCGAGTGGTGATCAATCATATGATCTCTTTGTAACGTAATTGTCGGTAAGCAAATCGGTTTCGTGTTTTCGTTTTGTTGTTTTCGTCGGTGCTCGGTTTGGGTTCGATCCGTTCATATGTATATATGTATTACTGTGTGCGTATATGTGATTGTTATATATCTCTATTACCATATAAAACATATTGGATGGGCAGATGGGTAATTTTCTTTGTATTTTAAGACGGCATACGAAACGGCCTAATGCATTCCTGGTTCTCCTTTCAAAATTCTTCCATATTTGCCCCTCCTATGCATAATAGATCTCTTCACCCACACCTCCTTCACATCTTCACCGCCTGCATCAGTTCAAGCGTCCATCTCTTGATGGCATTCATCTCCTCACCAGCCGTTACCTCCATCAAAGTCACCTTCATTGAATCCCACCTTAAACGCGTATGATTTATCTCCCCTCAACCGTCGCTCTCCACTTTAAGACTCACTCAAAGGCCACTTGTTTCGTCTACAATTCATCCTCCGGCACCGCCATCTACAACACTTCCATACCGTCTTAGCCACGATGGGTCTCCAGATGTTTTTCTTGTGGGTCCACCGAAGCAACTTTGTCAAAATCGGTAATTTATTGAGTCGCTTTGGCAACCCATCTTGCTCGGCTCTTTCTACATTCTGCTTCTCCGTCGACATCCACATGCTCCTTCCTTAAATAATTCCAGGTGATTTGTAATTGTCTACAGGTTTTGTTTATTGATTTTCGATTCATCTCATTTTGTTAATTTGACTATATTTTACTTTGGGATTCTTAGTTTGGGGATCGAATCATTTGTTAGGGTCTTGTATTAATGTAATATGCTATTACCCATTGGTTTTGACCTGGAACAAACTAATTCTATCCTCTAACTCTGATCTAATGATGATTGAATAACTTAAGATTGTTTATGTTTTCTTAAGTCTATCATGTCCCCTTTGTTTTGTAAAAGGTATGTATTTATTAATCATTGACATGTGAAATTATTTGTAAGTTTATCATGCTAGCAAGTATGCTAATTTATTCTTTTTATCCATGTCTGCTTGTTGTTCTACTAAACAGAATCTTAAACCCTCAATGGCTCAATTGATGGGGGGCTAATACCAAAATAAAAAAGTTGACAAGTAAATGATGAGTTTTAATTGTAGCTTGTAGTTAGTGGTGTGCGAATTGGGTTGAAATCAGCTTGGAAACTGATTTTAAAAATAGAATGGTAAGAAGGTTTATTTTGTTCAACATTATGGATTCATGTTAATGTTTATGTTTGAATGTTTGTTTTGCAAGCATTCATCATGAAAGGATCGAAAATTCTCGGATCGGTGGATTGGAATATGAATTTTCTTAGCAACTAATGGAAATTTTATAAAATATTATTATGACAAATCTACTTAGCCTAAGATAAGTTCAAATTATTGTCTAACCATTTACTAGACCTTGGCTTCTGGAAGGACTTGGAAAAAATTGTTGATTGTTTACCTCATACAAGGCAATCTTTACTTTTTTTCAGCAACACTTTCAAAAGAGGTTAGTATATTTCTTTTGATTTGTTACCCAGTAGTTTATAATTGAATGATATTTCTTTTTTAGGTTTAATACCATAAATAGTCAATATATTTTCTCATTTTGCACAAAGAAGTCCAGCCTAATTTTGCCATGTTAAAGTCATTAAACTTGTTAAATATATACGGACCTACGAAATTGTTGGTAACTGCTGGTTGCTTGCATAACCAGCACATGCTTGGGCGCCAAGAAATGATATTTGCTAATGTGGATGCCACTTAGACTAATTTGCTGAGTTGCTGAATCTTAAAACCCTGATGTCAAAAAGTAGTCGATGTCATTGCTTTTACGAATATGTTGATTGTGCAAGTAGCCGCATTTACCATGAATTATATAGGTTCATATTAATTCTACTTGTTCATTTGACAGAATTTGCATAAGGGACTTCTTCATGCAAAATGAGTATATTGGTTTTCTATGGTATTAACTCGTCTTTCATAGAGTAACACTTGATGAGCATTTGATTTCATTATTATCATAGTTATTATAGATCTCTTGTTGTTGATACAATTTGCAGGTTCGGCGACTATCTCAACTTGTTTTGAAAAGGGAGCATGCTTATATTAATACAGTTGGGTTAGGTCAAGAAACGCATAATAAGGTGTGAAATGTTGACTATTTGGCCAGTTTCTTGGATTTGAATGTCACACTTGTATTGCTCTTTGCTGCAGCTTTGGGTTTTCTATTAAGGGTGTTATTATTTATAGTATTGTAGCAAGAAACTGGTTTTGGTGTTTAGGTGGCTTGTTTTGATAATTGACACAGGTTAATCAATCTTACCTTATTGCACCGCATGAACAACATTTTCAAATAGTCCACCATCTATTGAAGGATCATATTTTTTCAGGTCCCCAATTATAAGGTATGACATATTCATAGTTCTATAAATAATATTTTGAGCTTTCTAACATGTTGAAGTCACAGTGACGAATTTATTATTTCTCAGGTTATCGTGTTCTGTACTACAGCAATGATGACATCACTCACGTTTTCCCTTATGCGTGAGATGAAAATGAATATAAGAGAGATTCATTCCAGGAAACCACAACTCTACTGAACTCGTGTTTCTAAAGAATTCAAGGAAGAAAAACAACTCATTCTAATTACCTCTGATGTGTCATCTCGTGGAATGAACTATCCTGATGTCAGTTTGGTAATTCAGGTAAAAAGAACAAGCTGTAGAAATTACGATATTGACGATGTACATTTCTCTCTCAAATGAATTTTTTTAAACTTATACCATTCTTGTTAAGTTTCATAAATTTTGAAAGTACCAAAGATTAATAGTCTCTTTCTTTTTGTTGTATTTTGAAAACTTATAATGTGAGCAGGTGGGTGTCTCTGTGGATCTTGAACAATATATAAATCGACTTGGGAGAACTGGGCGAGAAGGCAAAGGTGGAGAAGGAATATTGTTGCTTGCACCATGGGAAGAATATTTTCTTGAAGAAATTAAAGATCTCCCTCTTCATAAATCTTCCTCACCACATTTAGATCCAAATATGAAAATAAAGGTTTGTTTATAATTATTATGCTAAAAGGTTTTTAATATAAGCAAGTCTAATAAAGATTTATTCCTAAATTTGTTCTTATTACTCATTAAATATTATCCATTGAAGATACTTTAACATGTAACATAAATCTGGTGATAGTTGTTACCTCATCTTCACATAATATAGAGGTTAGTTATTGGGTAAGAAAACTTCTTTAAGCTGAGTATTTTCGAGCTATCTAATAATTTTCATTATAATTATAATTTGGGGTATTTAGATGCATACTACATGGTTCTAAATTGGTGTAAGATTATTGATGCAGTTTTGGCAAGAACATTTATCCCGCACAAATAGGGAGTTGGACCCTGAACGACAATAATTCAATTACAGAATAAGCATCAATTGCTAAAGATTGGTTGTTAAGGTATCCTCGCACATAAGAAATACAAAATTACCTTTATACCATATGTTCACCTGCTTAATTTATGAAACAAGTCTCACTTAATGACCAGATGCAACTACAATTCTATTCTTTGTCTTAGAGTTGAACAATTCCTTCAGGTAATAAATTATCTCTTTGTTTCATCAATCTTAGTTTTGTAGTTTTTACTTTTAAAGTACTTATTTTGGTTTGTAATTTAAAAATGAGGTGATTTGAAATTGGTAATAGCTTGCTTTATATGTGATAACAAGGCTTATGGTTTGTTATGAATATAATTCAAAACTTCAAATTGAACTTTTTCTAATAACTTAAAGAATATTGATTTGACTTTATCACTGTGTTAGCACGTATGCCATGTATGACAACCTCTAATCTATGTTTTTTTATATGACTCATCAATTTGGAAGCAGTAGTGAGCTGTTTTGAAGTATATTTTCATTTACAAGGTTTTTTTTACATATTTATGTCTAACATTTTCAATTTTTAATTAAAAAATTTGGGCTTTTAAGTGTAGAAAATGCATAAGGTCCATTTTAAAACATGAATATGGTATAAATTTGCAGGTATTTATAAGTTATGAGAACTGGTATTAAGTGTAACATATTTATTTGGTGTATTTACCAATGATTATTAGCCCAAATGGTTAAGTTGAGATACCCATACCATTTAAATAAGGAGAGCTCATGTATTTAAGTCACACTCTGAGCAAAATGCTCAGAGTTGAGCCATAGGGTTTTCTTAGTAATGGTTTATCTCCTGAGCGGGTTGGGGGTACGGTCCAGATTGGAAAACGGATAGGTGGGCTCGATTAAGATAACACCTATCCTTCGAAAGGAGAACTCAGATAAGATGGGAAATCTGTGATACTACAATAATCAACATTTTTTATTGGTACGTGGCTTCCATCTTTGGTTTTCTCTTTTTGTTCATAAACATTGATCGGCAGATTGTGACAGTACACGTGATGGATTCGTGTTGTTGGAGAAAGATAATCTTTTGAACCCACCCCCTCCACTCCCTGTTTCAGTTTACTTGAGCAACTTTTCTTGAAGTTTTAATGGTTATCCCCACCCCCCCATTCTATCATCCGTGCAGTTTTATATATTTGGGTTATGTTGTCTTGAAATATGGTGTATTGGTATTTGTATCTTAATATGGATTATGGTGTAGTGTTATCCTTTTTTGTTCTTTTGTCGCTTCTTACTAAATGATAAAGTTTTCTTATAGAAAATCTAATTTAATGTTCTAAAAACACTTGGATCCTAAACAAATATAGATTTTGTTTATAATTTAAAGAAACATAGTTGTGTCATTAACTCATTATCATACTCAAATGCTACTTGCCACAAGTGGGCTCTAGGTGGTAACTACTACCTTTGACTAATCAAGACTGGTTTTGAAATATCTTTGTGACTAAAGGAATGGAGCATCATCTTTTTAAATTATCTTTGATTTCCCTTTTGTTTTTGCCGATTTTTTAAATAGGTTTTTCGATGAGGTAACAAGGATTTCCAACTTACTTATGTTTCACTTTATGCAAATGTCTTGAATTTTTGGGGTTAACAATTAATATTTCTATATATCATCAATGCCCTGGAGCTCCTTATGTTAATGTAGATGTGCTGCGTAATAAAATAGATACCTGCAACAAGATGTTGCCGATGGAAGGTGTTGGTCGAGTGTTTATTCGTACGACAGATTCTTTCTCATTTAATGTTATGTTCCCGTCGCAACGCGCGCGGGCATCCCACTAGTATATATATATATATATGTATTCTTGTATCGTATGTGTGTACTAGAAACCGTGAGTGTGTGTTCGAAACCGTTTGTGTACGCGATTGTGTGTGTACATATCGGTGTTGTGTGTCTCGTGGGTGTCTGTGTTTTTCTGTTTAAGTAGTGTGTGTGCTTCGATTCTGTGTGTGTATGCGCATACGGTGTGTGTGTGCACGCATATATATATATATATATATATATATATATATATATATATATATATATATATATATATATATATATATATATATAGATACATATATACATATACATATATATATACATATATATATACATATATATATGTATTCATATATATATGTGTATATATATATATATATAGGGTTAGGATCATTACAGAACCACGTTTTATTTTCAGAACTACAGAACCATTAATTTACATAAATGTATATTAAGTCTGGTAATACTTGAGTTGTTTTACATATGTGTATATCAGATATGAATAATAAACTATATAAAACAACTAAATATCAGCAGGTTTAACTTACATCTATGTAAATCAACGGTTTATAATTATGTAAATCAATGGTTCTTTTGGTTCTGAAAATAAAAAATGATTCTGTAATGATTCTGATCCTATATATATATATATATATATATATATATATATATATATATATATATATATATATATATATATATATATATATATATATATATATATATATATATTTATATATATATTTATATTTATGTTGTGTATTTGTTTGACGGTGTGTATTTAGGGGTGTGTGTGCGCGCGCTGTCCAAGAGAAGCAGAATGCAGCTGCTTTCGGCTGTTGTATGCGTTGTGGGTGTGTCTGTGTTTCGGTGTGTAACAGTGTGCGTTCGGTGTGTAGCGATGTGCGTTCAGTGTGTGCTTGAATGTATCGTTGTTGTATCTTTTGAATCATGACTGTGTATGGAGTTAGATCGGTTGATCCGATATTTTACAGTGGTTATTCGGTGGTGCTTCGATGGTGTTCATTGTAATTGCTTGGGTGTATGTATTTGACAGAGTATGGTTATAGGTGTTTCATTATTTGTGCTTTGTATGAGTTTGTGTGTGTGTTACGTTTGTGTATGTGCGTGTATTTGAGTGTGTGTGGTTATATGTGGTTCACAGTGTGTGTGTTTGTATATGTTGGGTATGACATACGACATACGACTATGTGTGATTAGTGTGTGTAAGTTTGTGTCTATGTGCGCCTTATGAGAGTGTGTATGAATTGTGTGTAATAAGTATGTAGTAGGTGTATGTATGTTGGTGTGTGCATATATTTGTCTGTATATATATTACATGTGTGTGAGTCGATGTACATATATACGAGTATGTGGGCATGTGAATTTATTAATATGTGGGTTAGAGTGTATATGAACTAATATTATATGTATATACATAAATACATATACGTACTTATCTATTTAATTAACTAATTTAAATATACATATTTGTGTGTGTGTCGTGCGTCGACCGAACCAACCCAAGACCGACCGAATTTATGCCCATTAGACATGTTTTAAGATTCAACTATCCTTAATAATAGGTGTTTGATCGTTAATTTGCGCTCATATCAAGAATCCTTTTTCCTTGTAGTGCTTATACTTTTTCCTGAGGAAAAGTACTTATACTTTTTCCTTATAGGATGTCTTCCAACGGCTTTTCTGTTTCTTCAACATCACGTGTCACCCTATCTGATTCCGAGTGATAACCCGAGGAGGTTTTCTCAAACCATTTACTACGTTCGTCATCAGATACGGAATCCGAACCAGAAGAGTTCATATCAGAGTCATCCGAGGAGGAAGATTCGATTTACCTGTCGTGTTCGGTCTATCTTCTGTTTATGCTGCATCGACTGCTCCTGCAGCACCTGAGATCCCTGTTGCACCGATCACTCCTGTCATTCCTTCTGCTCCCGTTGCTTCTGAGGTGCCTGCTCCTGCTGTGTCATGATCACGAGGTACTCCCCCGAGGCGGGACCCTGGGTACCCGGCTACCGTGAAGGCCATACCGGGTGAACAGCGTAGGACCGTCGAGGATGATGACGGTCAGGAATAGGCCAGACTATAGGGTGACCATCCCGACCTGCCCCCGAGTCCCTCAAGTTCATATAGCACCGATGATAGCCAGGGTTGATACTACCCGAGCCATGATGAAGCAATGAAGATTTGCTGAGATTTCATTTCTAGTTATTTCATATTTGTATTTGAACCTTTTTAGGCTATCAGTATATGTATGTTTTGCATATTTTGATATTTGATCATGTTTGGGGTAGTATCATCTTTGGAAATAGAACCTTATGTTATTATGTAATTGTCTGTGACATTATCATGTGGATTATATGCTTTGCAATAATGTGTTAATGATACTATTGACAAGTACATGCTTTCTTAAATTGTTTCCTATGTGCAACCCTGGCTAATAAACTTTAGGTTAACGGTCATACCTTTGATACTTAAATCATGAAAAACACTCTGTACTTTACAAGACAGTTTAACTCAGTTAGGATGAGCTAGGGTTGACCATGCAAAGCAAATTTCAATTACGGGTGCACACGTAAATGCAATTTCTCATGCATGCGAAGTTTGGCAAATCTTGCAGCGAGAAAACGGTCATAGTCGGTACGAATCCTTAATTCCATACCTTAGGACACTAGATTCCTATTTCTTATGAGACTTTATCAATGACGATGAATCATCCATCACCTTTATACATACATAAGTTCTAACCCACCTGAAGCTCATGGTATTATATTATGACATTAGTCGTATTCCCTATGAGACGTTACTCTCTTGAGAATTTCAATGATTATGAAATTAACTGTTTCTTTGGTATATGCCTGGTCTTCGGAGAGTTGCAGCAGATTGATGATACTTACTTTGCATGCAATACTTTGTTGATTGATCTTAAGGATTGAAGCTTATGTATTATCTTTGATTGACTAGAAAATACCGCCCAGAAGAGTCAATCGTAGTAACAGTCGTGGTGGTGCTGCCCCAAGTGGCAGAGGTAGAGGAAGATGTACTGGCGGTAAAGGTGAAGCACATAGTAGAGGAGATGAGAGGTTCGGCTGGTAACAACCATGGAGCTATAAATCCTAATATAGTTGCTATGATTGCTCAGCAGTTAGTTGCGCTCATCCGGACCATAGTAGGACAGTAAGTGATAACATCTTGAACCACAACAATGGGGGTAGCAACAACGATAATGGAAATAATGGAGGGAATGATGGTGGTGAGGAAAATAATGAGAATAGGTATGAAGAGGAGAATGGAAACAACAATAAAGAAGGAGATGTACCGGGTAATGGGAATGGTAATGATAACGCGAACGTGAATGGTGATGGTCCAGGTAACGGCAATGGAAACGGACCGAACAATGGCAATGTTAATGGAGGTGGAAACATGAATGCATATGTAGATGGTGGAAGGAGGAGATGATGCACTTACAAGGAGTTCGTGTACAAGCCCAAGGAATTTAATGGAAAAGGGGGAGCGATAGTGCTAACTAGGTGGATTGAAAAGATGGAGGTAGTGATCGACATTAGTGAGTGCTTGGATAGTCAGGAGATCAAATATGCTACCTGTTCACTGTGAGGAAAGGCATTAACTTGGTGGAATACTTAGATTCAAGCAAGAGGCAGAGGCGGCAATGCAAATGACATGGGATGAATTCAAGGCTTTGATCACCAAAGAATATTTCCTTATCAATGAAATGCAGAAGCTGGAGCATGAATTCTGGAATCATGCCATGGTAGGAGCTGGACACGCAACATATATGGATCGATTTCACGAATTGGCCAGGCTTGTTCCACACTTGGTGACCCTAGTGTCAAAGAGGATCGAAATGTACATTTGGGGTTTGGTTCCTCAAATCAGGGCAATGGTAATTGCAGCCACTCCTCCCACAATTCAAAGTGCGATTTTGATAGCTGGTACTTTAACCGATAAAATGACGAGAACCGGATTATTAGATAGAGGTGGTGAGAAAAGGAAAGATAATGGAAATCGAGTAAACAAGCAGGAGGAAAGTTTGATAAGAAAGCAAAACTGATGAGAAACTTTATGGCGGTGAACCAAGGGAGAAAGCATTATGTTGGGCAACATCCTAAATGTAGTAAGTGTAATTTTCATCACCCACAAGCTATGACGTGTCGGGTGTGCGTGAATTGTAAATGCCTGGGGCATTTTGCAAGGGATTGTAGGGCGGCGCCCAACTTGGTTGCACCAATAAACGTAGTCAATCCGGCAGGAAACGTCAGGGCTTGTTATGAGCATGGAAGCCTTGGTCACTATCGAAATATGTGCCCTTGGCTGAATCGGACATCGGGCCAACCTGGGAATAATCAAAACCAAGTAATGACAATAACCGACAATTAGGGTTAGACGAATCAGGGGAATGCTGCACATGGATGTGCATTTGTGATTTGATCAAATGATGCTTGTCAAGACCCAGATGTCACGGGTACGGACATTCTCAATAATAATTTCGCATTTGTATTATTTGCTACCGGGGCAGACAACAACTTCATTTCCTCTCAATTGGCCAATGTGCTTGGTTCGAACCCTAGATGTTTATAGACTAGTTACTCTATAGAAATGACTAATGAAAATTTTGTAAAGGCTAATGAGATAATTAGTGGTTGCATATTGACGTTAGAGGGACATTCCTTTGATATAGATTTGATACCTTTTGAGTTTGTCTGTCGAGAAAAAGTGGTGTGAATCCCTATGCCTAACGGTGATGTGCTCAAGATACAAGGAGAACGACCGGCAAGAAACCTAAGGCTTATCTCTTGCATGAAGACTCGTCGATGTTTATAGAAGCAATGCTATGCAGTTTGAGCGCATGTGGTGGAAAAGAAAGGAGTGGAAAGGAAGCTGGAAGACATCCTAGTGGTACGAGACTTTCCGGAAGTATATCCCGACGATCTGTCCGACTTGCCTCCTCCTCAACAGGTGGAGTTCCGAATTGATTTGATTCCCGGAGCAACACTCGTAGCAAAGACACCTTACTGCCTGGCACCATCATAAATTCAAGAGTTATCGAGCCAGTTACAAGAGTTATTGGATAGAGGTTTCATATGACCAAGTCTCTCGCCTTGGGGAGCACCGATACTATTTGTCAAAAATAAGGATGAGACGTTCCGCATGCGCATCTACTATCGTGAGTTAAATAAGTTAACTATGAAGAACCTTTATCCTCTTCCCAGAATCGATGATTTATTCGATCAATTGCGGGGAGCGTCATATTTCTCCAAGATTGATCTTTAATTGGGCTATCACCAATTGAGGGTTCACGAGGATGACATATCGAAACAACATTTAGAACTCATTATGGACACTATGAGTTCTTAGTTATGTTGTTTGGACCGACCAATGCTCCGGCAGTGTTCATGGATTTGATAAACCGGGTATGCAAACCGTATTTTGATAAGTTCATAATCATGTTTATAGACGATATCCTCATCTACTCCCGATCAAAGGAAGACCATGAGCAGCACTTACGGGCGATACCGAAATTGTTAGGTGAAGAGAAACTTTACTCCAAGTTCTTAAAGTGTGAATTTTGGTTGCGAGAAGTGATTTTTATAGGACACGTGATTAATGAGAAGGTAATCCACGTTGATCCTGGAAAAATCAAAACAGTTAAGAAGTGGGATACACCTAAGGCGCCTTTGGAAATCCGATAATTCTTAGGATTGGCTAGGTACTATTGACAATTTATTGTGAACTTCATAAAAATCGCTCAACTATTGACAGTGCTAACACAGAAAGACAAGAAATTTGATTAGGGTCATAACCAAGAATAGGTCTTTTGGACGTTGAAGGAAAGATTACGCAACGCATTAATGTTGACCCACCCTGATGGATCTAATGACTGTGGTATTCTGCGATGCATCACACCAAGGACTAGGTTGTATGCTAATGCAGAAGGATAAGGTATGTCACACCCCCAAACCACGGCGGTTTCCCGTGGGGTGCGACCGTCATGGTTTCATAGTCACTGATCGACCACTATATGGTTTTGTAAAACATACGTCTCAGATAAGTTTAAGGTACATCATTGTTCAGAGTTAATTTTGTGGAAGCAATAGTAATAAGGTAAATTGTTTTCAAAATATGACAGATACGAAAATGAATGTCCCAAACAGCATGAATGGCCCTAAACATGAGATGATCCATGCTAGCTTAACTTGGTGCATCTATCAATTACCTAAGAAAACATGCATGAAAAATGTCAACATAATGTTGGTGAGTTCACAAGTTTTAAGTAATAATAAATAGCGTAAAGGACCACAATACTTTCTATGATTTGATTGTTGTACATACAATGCTACAAATTATATAAGCGCCGCAACCGAAGCTAGACTGTAACTGTAATAAATTGCCCCTACCCATGCCTACCGTGAGCATGGGTGTAAAGGACCACAATACTTTCTATGATTTGATTGTTGTACATACAATGCTACAAATTATATAAGCGCCGCAACCGAAGCTAGACTGTAACTGTAATAAATTGCCCCTACCCATGCCTACCGTGAGTATGGGTGTGAACAGGCTAATAATGCACCCGTTTAGACCTCCAGTCAAGGTTAGGGTAATTAACCCGGGTGGGGGTAGTCAAACCCAATAGTACTATCCATGATTACCTTGCTTTGGGAATAAACTAACGGTTTGATAACAAGGGACTTTATACGGTAAGTAAAAAACTTATATAACATGTGAAATCATTGAAAAGTAAATGTGTCCAAGAAAATTAGTAATTTGCATGTAATCTCCTCCAAAAGGAAAATAAGTGAAAATGGGGTCGTGAAACTCACCTCAATTGCACGCGTGAGTATTAGCAATAGTCGTTACATATGATTGGTCTAGGAATCTCCTAAACAAAATCACAATATATTCATGAGGTCATGATTACTAACCCTAGATGGTCATGCATAACTCATCCACAAAGTTAGTTTTGAAAATGTCACTTGACTAGTTAGTCACGTCGAGTCGTTAATGTTTTATTTAGATTCTTGTCTTCATATTTATCTTCCTAAAAATACATAATGTATTGAATGTGTTTTATATTAAGTATAATGGTATTTTACCTTTCATGTGTATGAATTTCCTTTTTACCAAATATCTCCAAAAGTTTACTTTATATAAATATGGGCATTTGACAGAATCAATGGGAATTTTGGGTCTGGTTGTCATCCTCTTTTCATGATACAAAGAATTTTTATAAAATCTAATATTTTTACCATATTTAGATCTATGTCTTAGGATTCCAAAAAAGTATACCTTGTAATATGTAACTAAGCTTAAGTGCCTCGAAATGGGTCATGAAGCAACAGATGTCAGTGCAGCATTTTTCTGTACATGTCTATGGAATTCACCTTGTTGAGGGGTCAAACCCTACATTCACAAATAGATCCTAGATTACTTTTAAACCTCACACCTTAAGATAAGTTACCACAGAAGGAAAATCTTCATTTGATTACTTTAAGCATAACTTATGCCTCAATCTTTCTGCCTTATCTATTCTGCCAAAACTTCAGGTTCAACACTTTAATCATGTTTGTACATTTTGGATAGGTTATATTCATATAAAAATTTCAAGGTTGGATGAATTAAAAACAATACATCCTAAAGTTAATGTTAGGCTCAAGAAACGGTTCATTTGACCATGTTTAGGCCGAGTTATGGTGTCGAAAACACAGAATATGAATCTGCCAGAAAATGTCTTACATGTTTTGTTACTTTTTAAACTTTGCTAGAGCACTTTTGGATGAGTTAGTGAACATGAGCACATCATGGTGATGTATAAAAGATTAGAAACAAGGTGCTAACCTTAATCAAGCAAGGAGAAAGAGATGGTAGTCTTGAAATGCAAGGAAAAGAAGACTTGATCCTTTGAACTAAGAACCAAACAAGAAAAAGTGGAGAAGATGTTGTAGGATTCTTGGAAGCTTCAAAAATCACTTGATCTTCAACAATGGCACTTAAATCACCCAAGATTTGTATAAAATGAGTTTAAAACAAAATGAAATGGTGAGGTGGTGTCTTGGCCGAATTTTGAGAGGAAGAAAGAAGGAAGAGAGTGTGTGATGTTGATATGGTTTGAAATGAAGAGTGTATGCATCTTTTATAACTTTTCATCATTTTCAAGTATGGGTATTTGGTGCATGGGGGCTCCAGTTCTCAGTCAAAAGGGATGGGGAATTGGTATTCCAAGAGTGGAAGTGTAGGCATGTTGCTTTAATCCATCACAAGAGAAGATTCATAAAACTAGAAAGGTGTAAACTTATCAAGGTCTATAAAGTTTGTGAGCTTTATTTGGAAGGAGAAAAGAAAAGGATATGTGAGGTGATGGAGGTGGGGTGGACGGCCAAGGGTGGGGAAATGGGGGGTTTGTTTTATTTTTGAGTTGTATTGGGTATTTGGGTGGTAATTGTTGCACTATAGGTATTTTTACATATTTTTGTATTTTTATTTTTTTACTTTTTAAAATACATTAAAGTTGTATAAGTACTTGTATAATTTCATATCATTTAATATTTATGGTATGTCAACGATACATCATGTATTTAGTAATTACGTTAAAAGGATTCGTTCCGGGTAAAATATCAATTTACGCAATTAGATTTATTTATAAATTTGAGTTTTTCCAATGTATTTAATTTGGAATCTAAAATACTTTGAAATACCTTAAAGTATTTATTAGTACCCATATATTAATTATCACCAACGTTCGTATGTCTGCCGGTTGTATCGCGTGTAAAAAATGGTAATTACGCCGAATCACCGATGCATGAAATGTGATGCATGAAATTTTGCGATGCATGAAATTTTGCAATGCATAAGAAAATCAAGTATTATAGGTGTAATTATAACCAAGTTAAGGTCGGGTATTGAACTAAAATTGCCGGTTATCACAAGGTATTTGTTTATACCTTATGTCAGCTTAAGCTTAATCAGAAGAACTATACGGCCCATGAATTGGAATATGCGTCAAAGTCTATGAGTGGAACTTCTTAATGACTACGACTGTGAAATCCGATATCATCCTAGAATGGCGAATGTAGTGGTTGATGCCTAAAGTAGGAAGGAACATGTTAAACCTTTACGTGCACGACCCTTGAGAATGACCACTCAGTCAAATCTAAAGGCTTAAATCCTGACAACGCAGGGCGAGGCACTGAAAGAAGAGAATGTTGCAAGTGAGGAGTTTCGAGTGTTGGATAAACAGATGAACCGTAAGGAGAATGTCGTGCAATATTTAGTGGATCGCATATTGGTACCTACGTGGGGAAATGTACGAACCCTAGTTATGAACGAGGCACACACGTCGAGATACGCTATTCATGCTGATGCAGACAAGATATATCAAGATATTAAGGAATTGTACCGGTGGCCTGGTATAAAGAAAGACATTACGACGTACGTAAGTGAATGCTTGACCTGTTCTAAAGTTAAGGCCAAACATCAGAAACAGTCAGAGCTATTGCAACAAACGAAAATTCCCAAATGAAAATAGGAGAATATAGTGATTGACTTAATCACTAAGTTGCCCAGAACAAGTAGCGGACATGATTCGATTTGAGTTGTTATGGATCGAATAACGAGATCCGCTCACTTCTTACCAATTCACGAGGATTATAAGATGGAAAAGTTAGAGAGATTAAATATAAACGAGATCGTGGCTAGGCAAGAAGTGCCTTTGTCAATCATATAAGATCGTGATAATTAATTTACATCCCAGTTTAGCAGACTTTATAGAAGGCAATGGGTACTCGATTAGATTTAAGTACCGCTTATCATCCACAAACGGATGGTCAAAGTGAATGTACGATACATGCTCTTAAATACATGATTAGGGCATGTGTGATCGACTTTGGTGGGAGTTGGGATAAGATACATCCTCATCATCCTCATCCTCATCCTCATCCTCATCATCCTCGCTCCTCGTCGTCATCGTCGAGTTCACAACTATTACCAAATTTGTTTTAGGTTTTTTCATCCTACATTATAGGAAGGAAATGTTCTACACTACATAGAGGAAATATTATTCGTAATGATTGCAGACAAGTTGGTAGCAGAAGAGATGTGGGTGTCAACAGGTATGTTAATCTGATAATTTGTTGGACCAAAAGAACCAATGAGCCAGATCAGAAAAACCTCTAAGTCCCACAAGACATCACAACAACTGCTGAAAGCATCATCAGCTGTTTGACAAATTCTGAAGACCTCAACAGCTAAAGATCAAAGTACTGAAGATCAACAGTTGAAGTACAAGTGCTGAAGTACAAGTACTGAAGACTCAAGTACTGAAGACTCAAGTGCTGAAGACTCAAGTACTGAAGACTATCAGCTGAAGATCAAAGTACTGAAGATCAACAGCTGAAGTACAAAGACTGAAGACAAAGACTGAAGACATCAGCTGATGACAACTACTGAAGTCATCAGCTGATGAAACATCTGAAGTTAAAGTCTGAAGACAAGTGCTGAAGCTTCAGAGTTTGTCACAACAGCTGAAGAAGTATTCTTCAGTTGTTGTGATGGTTTACCTTTTAGCTTTTTCTTATCAGTAGTTTTATTTTCTATTTCAGTAGTTTGTAAAACGACTGAAGAGTTTGTTCTTCAGTCATTGTAGTTTTCAGTAGTTTCTTTTCAGCTATTGTAATAAGTTTAACACAGTATTTTGTAAGAAGATGTCAGCTGTTTGACATCTTCAATAGTTTAGGTAGTTTCAGTAGTTTGTTAGAATAACGGTTTGATGTCACTATCAAGTGACATCAGCTGACGTCATTCTTCCTATAAAAGGAAGATGACCTAATTGTAATCCTTGCCGAAGCGTGTGATCTAATAGAAAACACCTTTTTGCAGAATTCCTCTCTTTCTCTATAACCTACTGTTACATTGATATATCTCTTGTGTTCTTAGTATAATTTCCTTAATTCTTGTGCTAAATCCGCTGCAAATACAACCTAATTGATCAAACTAGAGGCTGAGATCCTTTCATATGGTATCAGAGCCGGTTAATCATTGATCGATTTAACAATTGATCATTGAAACTGCTCTGCTATCTACGTTTGATCGAATTAGCAAATTTGCAAGAATCGGTTATAGAGATTGAGTTTCTACTACTTCTGGCCTTTAAACTTGAGGTTCTCGTGGTTTTTGAGCTAGATTTGTTTTGTTTACCTTGAATTTTCTTGAAGTCTGAGATGGCGACACCAACTAATGATCCTCACAATACTGGCTCCTCAATAAAGCCTCCGATGCTTGTGAGGAGTGAGTATAACATTTGGCAACGTTGTATGCTCCATCACTTGTCTGTCAACAGTGCTAGTTGTTGGAAGTCAGTGGTGCATGGACCATACAAGCCTACTGTGAGTGTTTTTGAATCAAATGAGAGGGTTCCAAAGAAACCTGATCAGTATTCGGATGAAGATCTAAAGCTGTTCGAAATTGATGCTAAAGCCTATGGAATTCTGGCTATGGCAATTCCAAATGAAATCTATTCAGGGCTTTTGCATCATGAAACTGCTCATGATCTCTGGGTTGCTCTGAAGGAACAATTCGGAGGAACCAATGAGGTCTTAGCAAATACTAGGGAAATCCTCGCCCAACAATATGAGACATTCTCTCATAGGAAGGGTGAGACACTGACTCAACAGTTTGAGCGATTCTCTTGTCTTATTTCTGAGCTGAAAATGGTTAAACAAGAGTATTCCAATAGTCAGATGAATAACCGTTTCCTCAGATCCCTGCCTGAGAGATGGGATACTTATACCATTGTCCTACGCTCCAGTGCAAATCTGGATACTCTATCTCTCACCCAACTTCATGGGAAACTGCTTACATTTGAGAGAGAGATAGAGCAGAAAAGGAAGTTGTCCACCTCTGGCAAGCTCACTTATGACTTTGTATCAGGCAATGCTGCATTGGTAGGTCAAGAGTCAGAATATGCTGCATCAGAGAGTGCCTATGATAAGCATATTGATTTCTCTACCAATTCTGAACATGCTTTTGTTGGTGTTGATGGTAGTTCAGGAGGTAGCAATGATAACCTGTGCTTTCTGATGGAGGACTTAAAGGGCATTCCAGATGATGATCTGGAAGAGATGGATATTTTGAGTCAAATGGCAATGATAAATATCAGATCTTAAAAGTCTACAAGAGAACTGGCAGGCAATTTCCTGGTCTCTCTGGCAAAACCAAAGTTGGTTTTGACAAGAGCAAGTTGAGGTGTCACAAGTGCCATAGGCTTGGACACTTTGCTAGAGAGTGTAGATCATCTGGATCTAACTCCTCTGCACCCTTTGTGACTTTTCCAAGCAATAGCTCACAGCACAAAGGGCAACATACCACCAGTTCTGGTCATCCATCACCAGCTCTGGCATCACCTGCATACTTTGTGCCTCAGGGTCATATGCCATACCCGTACCCCTGCTACTACATGCCTCAGTCAAGTCAAGTTCAAGCACCCACTGCTCAGCAACCACATGCTCTTTCTATGACTCAACCATCCCAATCTCATCATCAAACCCAACCTCAACAACACAGCTTCTTCACCCCAAGAGTTGTTGACTGGAGCAGTTTACCAGATGATTTATCTGGTCATGAACAACTGTTTCCTGGTGCTGGTCAACATGGTGGTGATCATCCTTTTGGGAACCTTTCTCTCATGGCCCTAGAGTCTGCTGATGGGTCATCCTCCAATGCTTCATCACAGGTATCTTCTGAGGCCAAAGCCAATATATGTTCTGAATCTTGCATAGCTGCATTTACATCTATTAGAGAAGCAAATGTAGCTTTAATTGATAAAAATCTTGAGCTAGAGCAAACCCTTTCCAAAAGAAAAGCTGAACTTGAGTCTGTGCTTAATGATAAAAATGATGAGATTTATAAACTTAAATGTCAAATCATAGATGATAAGGCAAGGGAAGAGGTACTTCTAGAGAAGTACAGAGATCTCAATAAAACACTTGCAGCTACCCAGGTAGAGTGTGATCGCTGGGTGCAATCCTGCAAGGGTTTTGAAATGCTTCTGAGTAAGCAATCAGCTTCCAATGTGAAGTTTGGCATCGGTTATAATCACACTGCTCCTCGAACATATTTTACTTCCAGAGCAGAAGTAGAATCTGATGGAGAAAGCAATAACCAATCCTTCTCATCATGTGACCTACTATCTGATACAACATCATCAGAAGTTGAAGTCAGCATTAATTCCTCATAAAACCAATCAGCTGATGCTACACCAGCTGATGGTTCAAATGCTGACTGTCACATGATCAAAAAGTTGATCAACTCAGGTGTTGTCTCTAAAAGTACCGAAAGTACTGGAGAGCAAGTGATAACACCTGAACTTCAAACCCCAACTACTGCAAGTACTGAAGGGAAGAAAATTGCACGTAGAAAGGGTTTGAAGACTACTAAAGAAGATATAAGGAAAGCAAGTACTGCAAGGAAGAAAACTGCAAGTACCGATAGCAAATTGCTGAAGAACAAGTCTTCAGTAGTTTCATCTTCTTTAGTAGATGATCAACCAAAGATGAAGAAGAATCCATGTGAAATATGTGGCTTGTTCAATCATCTTACTGATGATTACTGGTACAAAAAGGGCTCCATACTCAAACATAAGGAGAAAATTAAAGAGAAAATGAATGTAATGAAAACTGAGTTTGAGACCAAGTTTGTACCAGCAACATCAAAACCTGAAACCCCTAAGTCCAAGAAGAAATCCAAAAAGAAGGATGGGGTTAATCAGGCAACAGATGAGGTTGCTCAAAAGAAGATGGTGCAACACAGGAATCCATCAAAAGCAAGCACTAATGTGTCTGATGAGCTAAAGGCTTTATCACAAAATCAGACACAGCTTGTTATGATGGTTCAACATCTAATGGGGAGAGTCAACCAATTAGATGCTCTTGTGCTGAAACCACAGAAAAGGAAATCCAAGCCAAAGGATTCCTCTTCTACACCATCTCCTTCACCTCAGGCTGTCACACATAACAAACCAGTCAGTGTCACATCTGTTGATGAGAACAGACCTAAAACCAAAAAGGTTTGGGTCTCAAAAAACTAACTAAATTGTTGTGATGAATGCAGGGTTCTTCAACATGCCACAGAAGCATCTGGTATGTAGACAGTGGAGGATCCATGCATATGACAGGAAGCAGCTCACTTCTTAATGACTTCTCTCAAGGAAAGAAGGGGTTTGTTTCCTTTGGCAATGATGCAAAAGGTTACATCATCGGCAAAGGCTTTGTTTCCAATGGGGAAATAAGGTTTGATGATGTTAACCATGTGGAGAATCTCAAGTACAATCTCTTGAGTGTCAGTCAAATGTGTGATAAAGGCCATGTTACCCTTTTCACCAGCCAGAACTGTCGGATTCTGTCATCCAAAGTTCTGAGTTTGATTGACAAGGTGTTGGATGAATATACTCTACTGAAGGCCAACAGGACAGGAAGAGTATATTCCTTAGATCTTTCAAAGAAAATTGATCTAAAAGACCATCCTTGCCTATTCTCCAAGGCTTCTCCTCAAGAATCTACTCTATGGCATAGAAGGCTGGGTCATGTGAATCTCAAAAACATGAATCAGCTGATACACCACGGTTTAGTAAGAGGGTTGCCTTTGAAGGAGTTCAAATGTGAAGACAACTGCACTGCTTGTTTAAAGGGGAAACAACACAAAGTCTCATTCCCTCCAATAGAAGAACCAAAGTCCAATGCCTGCTTGCAACTTTTGCACATGGATCTTTTTGGTTCTGTCAGAGTGATGAGCATGGCGAAGAAGAAATACTGTCTGGTAATTGTGGATGATTACTCCAGATTTGTATGGACTTTCTTCTTGCACTCCAAAGATGAAGCTGCAAAAGCTATAATGAACTTTGTGTTATATGTGGAGAAGCAGTATTCCCTTCCAGTCAAGTGTGTGAGGAGTGACAATGACACAGAGTTTAGAAATCACATACTTGATGACTTCTATCTGTCAAAGGGAATCAACAGGCAGTTCAGTATTCCAAGAACTCCTGAACAAAATGGAGTGGTGGAGAGAAAGAACAGGACCCTCATTGAAGCTGCAAGGTCAATGCTGGCTGACTCAGGATTGCCACTGACCTTTTGGGCTGAAGCTGTTAACACAGCTTGCTATGTGCAGAATAGAGTATTAGTGAATCAGAGGTTGATGAAGACTCCTTATGAAGTACTTCATCATTTGGCCCCTTCGATTTCCTTTTTTAGAGCCTTTGGGTGTCCTTGTTTCATTCTCAACACTAGCAATCCACTCCAGAAGTTTGAATCAAAGGTGGATGCAGGGTATTTTGTTGGTTATTCATCAACTTGCAAGGCATACAAAGTTTTCAACTGCAGAACAAAGATGGTTGAAGAGACTTTGCATGTGAAGTTTAATGAATCTCCAAAGGACAAGATTCCACAAAACCCTGTGGAGTTATTTGATCTGGATATACTGCAATATGTTCCTTATCAACCTCCAGCTGTTGTTTCTGTCAATAGTTCTCCACCTGGTGGTACTGATGATGATGAAGCCAGCACTCACCTTTTCAGGTTTAGTGACCACCTGCCTGAGTCAACTAAACCTGATGCTCCTGTAGCTTCAGCAGCTCCATCCATAACAAATGCTGATGAGATTTCTGAATCCTCTACTTCATTTGAGTTACCATCTCCCACTTGGTTTCAAGAATCTACATCACCATCTGTTGCTGCTGAAGGTCCTACAAACACTTACACTGATCTTATTGTCTATCAAGAGCTGAAGAATCACCCAATGTCTCAAATCATTGGTGATATCAATGCTGGAGTTTCAACCAGGAGTCAATTGTCTAATTTCTGCTTCTATGCTCTCTTCATCAGTCAGCAAGAGCCAAAGAATTATCATGTTGCACTAAGAGACAATGGATGGGTTGAAGCAATGCAGCTTGAGCTTCTTCAGTTCAAACAGCAGCAAGTGTAGGAGCTTGTTCCTTTACCCCAAGGTAAGTGTGCAATAGGCACTAAATAGGTGTTTAGGAATAAAACTGATGAAAAGGGCCAAATTGTCAAGAACAAGGCCAGGCTGGTTGTACAGGGGTTTGCACAAGAGGAAGGCATCGATTATGATGAAACCTTTGCCCCTGTAGCCGGACTGGAGGCAATTAGATTGTTCTTAGCTTATACTGCCTTTCACTATCTTAAAGTTTTTCAAATGGATGTCAAAAGTGCTTTTTATATGGTAAAATAAAAGAAGAAGTTTATGTGTGTCAACCACCAGGCTTTGAGGATAATAAACATCCTGATTGGGTGTATAAGCTTGATAAGGCTCTTTATGGGTTGAAACAAGCTCCTAGAGCCTGGTATGAAACATTATCTAATTTTCTTCTACAGAATAATTTCAATAGAGGCTCCATTGATAAAACTTTATTCATTAAGAATGTGGGACAGCATAAGCTACTTGTTCAAATTTATGTTGATGATATAATTTTTGCATCCTCTGATCCACAGTTGTGTGATGAATTCACTAAGCTAATGAAGCAAAAGTTTGAAATGAGTGCTATGGGAGAATTACAGTTCTTTCTAGGTTTGCAAATCAAACAAAGGGCTGATGGAATCTTCATTCATCAGTCCAAATATGCCAAAGAGTTGTTAAATAAGTTTGATTTACAAAACTGTAAGCCCTGTTCTACTCCCATGAGCAGCACCACACAACTGGATGTTGATCAGAAAGGTAAAGCGGTTGATGAAACCCTTTACAGATGTATGATTAGGTCCTTGATATACCTTACAGCTTCTAGACCAGACATTATGTTTGCAACATGTGCCTGTGCTAGATTTCAGGTTGCACCTAAAGAATCCCATTTGATTGCAGTCAAAAGGATCTTTGCAAGGTACCCAATCTCTAGGTCTTTGGTATTCTACTAGGCATTCTTGCAAATTAGTTGCTTTCTCTGATAGTGACTATACAGGATGCAAAGTCACCTGAAAATCCACTTCTGGTGGTTGCCAATTCCTAGGCAATTGTTTAGTTTCTTGGCAGAGTAAGAAACAAACATCAATTGCTACATCCACTGCTGAAGCTGAGTACATTGCTGCTGCAAGTTGTACATCCCAGGTACTCTGGCTTCAAAATCAACTCTTGGATTATGGCATTATAGAGACTAAGACTCCATTATTAATGGATAGTGCTTCAGCTCTTTGTATTGTTAAAAATCCAGTCCAGCACTCTAGGACCAAACATATTGAGATCAGACATCATTTTATTAGGGATTGCTATGAAAAAGGTCTGATCGATCCAAAGTTTGTGCCTAGTGTTGATGAGCTTGCAGACATATTTACTAAGCCTTTAGATAGTGCCACATTTCAAAATCTGGTACTAAGGCTTGGTATGCTGCAGCTAGAATAATTTGACTAATACTGATGCTCTCAGCTCACAAGTACTGATGAGCATTAGTATGCAAAAGTCAAAAATAAGTACTGATGAGTAATTTAGTCTTCAGCATTTTTCATAACTACTGAAGACTAAAATGCTTCAAAGTACTGAAGTACCTTATTTGTTGAAAACAACTGATGTAGTTACAACTACTGATGTATAGTTTTCAAACAAATAAGTATTGCAGAACAAATTTTGTTCACAAGTACTGATGTGTAATCTTACACATAAGTACTAAGACAAAAATTGTTCACAAGCTCTGAAGAATGATCTATTTCATCAGGTCTTATGAACATTTTTTCATAAGAACTGAGGAATAAATAGTTACAAGAGCTGAAGGCTAATGAAACATCTGAAAGTCAGCCAAAGAGCTATGAGTAAATGTTGAGGTCAGCATGAAACAACTGAATTGACGACAACAGCTGATGAGTAATTTTACTCTTCAGTTGATTTCTTCTGTTGTTTCATACCAAACAACTGAAGGACAAAACCACGTCTTCAGTAGTTTTACAACTACTGATGAATAACACCAAGTCCTCAGTTGTTTACAACTGAAGCCAAAACCATGTCTTCGGTAGTTTACAACTACAGATGTCAGTAGTTTACAACTACTGATGACTAATACCAAGTCTTTAGCTGTTTATAACCTCTGAAGGTTAAAACCATGTCATCAGTCGTTTCAACAACTAATGCCTACCACCAAAACCTTCAGTCGTTTTCTTTCAGTCGTTTCAATCCGTACCCTATAAATACCTAACCCTACTTTCAGAGTTTTTCATTCTCTCACAACCTAATATTTCAAAAACTCTGAAACCTCTCTCACACCATTAATGGCGACCATGCAGCTCAAGCCAAGACACAACTGTGTCGCACACCTCACCAAATCCCCATTTTGGACCAAGTTTCATAACGCCATAGATCTCATGTCAATTCTCCTTACCAAACGGCCTTCCTCCTCAATCCCACAATATATGTCGATTCCCTTACCCAGTTCTGGACGAATGTTACCCTTACTGGAGAGAACGACGCCGAGGTCTCTCTCCAGTCATTCGTCAATAACCAGAAGGTGGTTATCAATCCGGCAATCATCTGCCAAACCCTAAAATTGGATGATGACACCTTCCTAATTGAATATCCAAAAGGCACAATTGATCTTTCATTCGCACATCATGACTATCAGGGTGACCTTCATGCCTCTACCCTGCTCAAGAAACATTTCCATGATGCCGAACGACTTATATTCCACATGGTGAATGTTTGCTTAACCCCAAAGACCTCCTCATGGGACCAAATGTCATCAAGGTGGCAGCAGGTATTCTTTTCTATCCTTGAGAAACAAAACTTAAATTTTTCTGAAATAATCTTTTTGGAACTTAAGGATATGGCCACAAAACTTTTTGCTAACCGTTGGATACTATATCCTCGGTTCATAATGGCCATAATAGAGAACCAGCTACATGCTGAGGGACTTGTTGGTCTTGGAGTCCCTGCCATGGCTGTATTGCCTAAGGTATACTCCAGGCACAACACTGACCAAACATTGAAAAAGGCTGCCAAGCTGCGAAAACCCACGCAGCTGGAACCCACAGCCTCCACCTCAAAATCCAAAGTCCCCACCAAACCCAAACAAAAGAAACCCAAAAAGGCTACTCAGGGAAATGAGTCCCCTGAGGATGCCCCTACACAACAAAGGCAGGAAGTAATTGCTGGCACGATTCTCCCAGCAATTACCACGACTCCACCAACCATAACCGCACAGGCATCCTCTCTATAGGAGCCTGATGCAACCATTTCAGGGGCTGCCACACACTGGAACCTTTCTCACTTGAGGAGGTTGCCATTGAAAAGCACACATCTCCCCATGTGCATACTGCTTCTACCCCATCTCCCACTGCAACCGCCCCTCAAAGCCCTACATTCATAATTGCAGAAGTGTTAACTCATCTTAACACTCCACCATCTCCCCAGGAACCAATCACAACTGGGAAAACTCCAACCACAGAGAGGGTGGATACAAGTGTTGATGGGAACCCACAACACAGGGAATCACATGTCTCATCTCCAGTGTGGCAAAGGAGATAAGACAATCTGGTGAGGCTGCCACTTCCCCTGTATCATCACATGAACAGGAAGAAGTTGGTACCATCTCTAAGTCCTCACCAGAGGCAACTGCCGATGATGGATCCAATCCGGAGGCAGGAAGTTCCCAGTACCAAGAACAAGGGGCACATGTGATCACTGAGCCACACTCAGCACATGTACATCCTGATTCAATCAGGAGGTTAGGTGATTCAGTTACAACTGATGATGAATTGAACTTTTTCTACGATGTAGTAGCTCAAAACACTATCCTTGAGGATGAGGTGAGTAGACTCAAAGAGCTACTCGCCAAAATGACTCAAGATCAAAGTCCATCTGCCACCATCAACCCACAGATGGCACCTTCACCTGAAGGTCTCATAAACACTCAGCCACTCCCACAAACTCAGCCACCTGCCCTTGCTTCTGGCACTAGTTCTTAGGGACAGAACCCCCTGAGCAATTAGCTGCTATCTTTCAAAATTCCTTGCCTCTCATCACACCCATTATCACAGATATTGTGATAAAAACCCTTGATGAGAGGCTTCCCTCTACTATATAGCCTTTGGTGGAAGCTGTTGTGCTGAAGAAGCTTTCTGACAGTCAACCCTTGCAACCAATGCAACCAAAACAGGGGAGACTTCAGTGAAATCCAAGAGAAAGAGAGTGGAGGAAGAAGTGAAAGAGAAAGAAGTTGAGGATGAGGTGGTACATGAGAGGGAGTTGGTGGTGGAGACTGAGAGGGAGAAGGAGAAGAAGAGTGCTGAATTGGAAAAAGTGACTGAAAGTCAAAAAGACTTTCATGTCACATACAAGAAGAAGAAGGGAGAGAAGGAGAAAGATCTAGTTGTTCTTGTCAAGGAGGCTGATGCTGAACATAGCAGGTCAATGGATAACATCATTGATCAGTTGTTCAGGCAAGGCTTTGACACTAACACTGCTAAGCTAGATCAAGAGATAAGGAAGTTGGAGGTGAAAGAGATAGAATACCGATGGTCTTGTCATAGCCAAGAGGAAAAAGAGAGACTTGAGGCTATGACAAGATTCATTTCAAAGTATCTAAGGAGATCAGTCCTGGAGATCAGATCATGGTCCAGGGACAGCATCTTGGCAATAGCCACCAAGATCTGTTCGTCTGAGGTATTCACCAAAGGACTGATCATAGAAGCCCTTAGTGAAGCCAGTGCTGGGAACAGGACTGAGTTAGCCAAACAAACCAAATCCTCTCTCACATCTAAATTGTTAGCTCAGCCTGCCCAATTTTCCACACCAAAAACCAAACCACCACCCACAAAACCAACCCCTTCACCATCAAAACCCATAGCCGATGATGCACCCTTAAAGAGGAAGAGAAGGGTGATGAGGCTAGAAGAAGAAGAAGAAGAGGGTGTTGAGGAAAAAGATAGGCTGCCTCTCTCTGCAGTTCTATCTTTGCCTAAAGCCAAACCTTTACCCATCACTCCTGCCTCACAGATGGAAGCTATAAAGGTTAAGATTGAAGAAGAACAGCAACATAGGCTACATGATGATGAGCTGTTAAAAAGAGTAGATAAAACTTATGCTGCTTCCTCATCAATCATGAATATGAGGAAACAAGCTCTGAGATTATTCACTTTAAGGCATACATATCAATTTCAAAAGGACAAAGTGAGTATTTGGCCTGATCCCAGGGTGTCTCACAGGATCATTAAGAAAGACATTCCATTGAGATACAATGGCCAAACCAAAAAGATTGTAGATGAAGTGATCTCTTTGGCCATTGTAGTATCACCCTGGGAGATCATAGAAGATTTCAAGAAAACCCATCAGGCTAACCTCCCACCACAAAAGATGTTGGAGAATAGGGTGGTTAAAAAGGGGTTAGTCTACAAGAGGTTTGAGAATCTTAGGAGAAATGAGCTCCAGTTGTTCTTAGAGGGTAATCACCCTGATGAATTCGCCTATAGGGCTATAACAACTGTGGAGCTCAAAAATGGTAAACAGGCCAAATACATCTCAGAGCTCTATGGGCCTGAAGGATTCTTTAAGGTGAGGCAGAGAATCATACCATAAAGGAACAAGTAATGTTTTTAGAAGCCTACACCAGAGAATCCTACAGGCTCATAGTTGGGAGGTAGGTCTCATGGATGGGACAACAACTCTGTGTCCAGTTCCCCAAAACAGAATTCCCATCCATACGATGCCAATCAGATCCATGAGACCTCTTCCCAGGCCAGTGCTTATATGGGTCAACTTCTGAGCTGATCCAGAAGGAAATAGACCAATCATTCTGCCACAATAAGTGGGACCAACAATAAGCTTAGAGGTTTTGGCTGTATTGGTTCAGGGGGAGTTTGTTGGACCAAAAGAACCAATGAGCCAGATCAGAAAAACCTCTAAGTCCCACAAGACATCACAACAACTGCTGAAAGCATCATCAGCTGTTTGACAAAGTCTGAAGACCTCAACAGCTGAAGATCAAAGTACTGAAGTACAAGTGCTGAAGTACAAGTACTGAAGACTCAAGTACTGAAGACTCAAGTGTTGAAGACTCAAGTACTGAAGACTATCAGCTGAAGATCAAAGTACTGAAGATCAACAACTGAAGTACAAAGACTGAAGACAAAGACCGAAGACATCAGCTGATGATAACTACTGAAGTCATCAGCTGATGAAATATCTGAAGTTAAAGTCTGAAGACAAGTGCTGAAGCTTCAGAGTTTGTCAAAACAGCTGAAGAAGTATTCTTCAGTTGTTGTGATGGTTTACCTTTCAGCTTTTTCTTATCAGTAGTTTTATTTTCTATTTCAGTAGTTTGTAAAACGACTGAAGAGTTTATTCTTCAGTCGTTGTAGTTTTCAGTAGTTTCTTTTCAGCTGTTGTAATAAGTTTAACACAGTATTTTGTAAGAAGATGTCAGCTGTTTGACATCTTCAGTGGTTTAGGTAGTTTCAGTAGTTTGTTAGAATAACGGTTTGATGTCACTATCAAGTGACATCAGCTGACGTCATTCTTCCTATAAAAGGAAGATGCCCTAATTGTAATCCTTGCCGAAGCGTGTGATCTAATAGAAAACACCTTTTTGCAGAATTCCTCTCTTTCTCTATAACCTACTGTTACATTGATATATCTCTTGTGTTCTTAGTATAATTTGCTTAATTCTTGTGCTAAATCCGCTGCGAATACAACCTAATTGATCAAACTAGAGGCTGAGATCCTTTCATAATTTGATACTAATCTATAGTATTTAATCATTGTGTTAGTTTTGTATTTATATTAAATCAACCATTGCATCTTGGTGTTTTGAGATAAGAAAAATATATTTTTAAGAAAAAATAGCCCCAATTTAAGACCGACTTTGAACCCTTAAAATGATTGAGCAACTCCTATACTGAATCATACACTAAAATATATGGGGATAGTTAACAATATCATCATATGACTAGAGGACATAGGAGAAGCAGTCACTCTAATAACTAAGTTGACAACTAAAGACAAACAATAGTGCATAGTTCTATACTGGAGATGGTACACATTTTCGGCTTTATTGTTACCTCAGGTGCGAAGATATTTCCGACAGTACGAACATACTGTTTTGATTATTGTATCTTGGAGACAGACGTGTTCTTCTGAGAAGAGACGTGCAATCTGTTTTAAGGGGTCTCTGTTGAACATAAATTACAACTATCACTCAAGCTTTTGGTTCGTCGATTGTGCAGACATAAAAAGGCTGTGAAAAATCTCTATAGTTCAAGGATCAAGTGAAGAAAGCTTTCTCTGGATATTACATCTGAATTGATTTCAATTCATGTTAAATATGCTATTATTTACATTCGGTTTGTATGCGGTATTGTAAATTTGTATGTCCCATCAATAATATGATTATTATTTATTTAATTATTAAAAATAATAAACCCATATCTTACGAGGCATACATGATCTTTGATTTGTGATTCCTACTAAAAAAGAGGCAAGATCTAGAAAAGTAATTGGAAAATAAAATAATTGACAAAAGGTTAAAAAGAAGAAAAGAATATTGAAGTTTCAAGAAAAAAAATAAACAAGTTGACTAAGCACGCCGAAGATGCTGCTCATGTGTCACTAGACGCGCAATTAATTCACAATTAGGTAGATCAAAATGTTGTCACAAGAATAACAAGAAAATGTTTAAAAATAGAAGTCTAGGGACATGATCTATATTATCTAACGGATTTTTTCAAACTTTTTTAATCGTTTATTATTACTAGTAGCGTGCCCGCGCGATGCGGCGGGTGCGACGCATTTAAATACGATATTCGTGGCGCGTAAGAACCATATGCGAATAATATTTTTTAAGAACAAAATTTAAACTTTTACTCCGAAATCATTGAGATGAATCTACTCATAATATTAGAGAACAAAGTTAATATAAGTTATGAAATCGGTAAATAAAACGATAATGAAATAAGGTAACACTCGGATCCGAGAATTCAAATTTGAATAACCAAAGCAGAATAAGTAAAATCATGAACGTGGAGATAGTTGCATGATTAGAACAATCAATCGTACGCCTCACAGAGCTTGATGATCTCATCGATATTGTTCGACCACCATTCTTCATCCATAGGGGACCCAGGAATATACTGTGCTTCATCGTCTTTATCTGCCACAGATTTATTCGTACAAATATCCTCAGTCTTTTCAACTTTGACTGGCACCTCAGTAGTTGGAGCAGGGTTTGTCACTGAGAAAAAAATTTTGTTTAGATTGTTTATTGCAATTTTACAATTAGATTTATTGTATTATAATTATGTGTAGATACTTTGAACCGAACAAAATTCTAAAGATAAAGTCATACCTGGCTCGTCTTCCGGGTTAATCTTTGACTCTTCCATAATAGACTTATGTGTTATCTAAAACGAATATAAATTAATTTAGTGTTAACAAATATATCATATTTAAACAGTAAAGGAAAACATTCATCGTCATAATAATTATAAAAACAATCATGTAATCGTGTTAACAGGTCATTATATGTATAACAACTTAAGGAAGAACATTTAACAAATACATATTCTTACATTATTGTAAACACACATTTCATAAATCGTGAAACACTTCCCGATATACAACATTCGAAGTGTATACCCCTAGTTGCTTGAAATTTTTTTCAGGATGTACTAAAACCTTGGTATTATCCCGTGATATACCCCTTGATAACGCCATGTAAAGTTGACCATGGGAAAATACAGAATCAGGAAGATAAACGCCAACATTTGGAATCGTTTGACCTTGAGCTTTGTTGATTGTCATGGAAAAGCTAAGTCGAATGGGAAACTGTTTTCTTTTCAACTTGAACGGGAACATGTCATCTTCAGAAAGAGTAGTGGGATTCTTGGCAGAAAAACTCTTTTCCCGGTATGTTGACCAACAGCTATTTCAGCATCAATAACATTGCGCTGGAAACCTTTACATATCAACCTTGTGCCATTGCATAAACCATGCGATGGATTGATATTCCGTAACAATATGATGGGGCATCCAATTTTCAAATGTAGTTTTTGAGGCGGTAGACCACTAATAGTTTGTGAGTTTAAGAACTCTATCGGGTAAAAGTTATGACGGTCATCCTCAACTTCATCAAAACTGTAGTACGTCTTTTCCTCTCCTTGAAATACTTCAATCATCTGATCGTTAATCTCGTCTACACTCTCGTTTTTCGTGGATAATATTTCTCTTGATATTATATATTTCGAGGAATGTACATTGTTCTGAACAGACGGAAACACAGCATTTATCAATTCTTTTATTGCATTTTCTTTATCCGTGAATCGGATAGACATGTCTTCGGGTATGCGTATATAGTTTCCTTCGATAGTCTCTTCGGTTCCATCACCGACTCTTAAAAGAAACTCGGAAAACCACGGATCGTTCAACGCTCTCATGCTTAAGGTCAATCTCATTTTTTTGGTAACAGACCACAGAGGTGACATTCGTAGGATGGAGTCTACGATTTGCGCACGCGTTCCTCGTTTAATGACCGGCAATACCTGTCTAAAATCACCACCCATTACCATTATTTTTCCACCAAATGGGAGACTGACTCCTATAATATCCTGTAGTGTTCGGTCAACTGCCTCTATTGCCTGGCGCTTTGCCATCGAGGCCTCATCCCATATGATTAGTTTGGATAACCTAATAATTTCCGCTGCCCCGCTTTGTTTTTTAATATTGCACATCGAATTATTATTAAGAGAAATTGGAATCTTGAACCTCGAGTGAGCCGTTCTACCACCTGGCATATTATTAGCCGCCGCACCCGATGAAGCGGTGGCTAGAGCGATACAACCACGTGAACGAACTTGAGCCAACAATGCTTTGTACAAAAATGTTTTGACAGTACCACCTGGTCCATCTATAAAGAACACGCCTGGACGATCGTTATCCACATGTGTCATTATTTCATCAAACACCTTTTTTTGGTCTAAATTAAGGTTATCCTTTGCACCTAAGTGTTCAGGCTCAACAACTATCGCGTACTCCTCAACTACCTCACGAGAACATGAGTACTCGGTGCCTTCATCTGTTATGTCCGGAAGATCAAAATCTTTTATATTCCTACCCATGGATTGTAAGAACACCCTGATTTCTGAAAGAACCATATTCTGAACTCGTTGAACACTTTGATATTGTAACTGATAATCTTCAGAAAGTGAATTGAAGTGTTCATTCCAAAGCCTACGAATGTCACCAGGTTCGCAAAATATCATTATTGTTGCGAACAACCTTCTGAGAGAGTTGGGAAACTGAAATAATGACGCCTCTTCGAGACATTGTGATAAACTGTCATCATTTTCTATTAACCCAAACTCAAGTGCTGCTTTCCTAAATGTGGCGTGTTTTACACCATTAATCGTGCAAAGATCATCATAAGAAGTAGGTCCCTTGATATTTGACAACAGTAGTCGTAAGTAGTACCTCTCTCCTTCGGCTGGATTAGCAGAAACAATACGACCTCTTTGCGGCCTAGCTGAACGATGATTCCAACGTCGATTGGTAGAATTCCATGTAAAGTGTTTTGGGAAATCTTTATATAAATATCGTCTTGCCGTTACATCCATTCTATTTGTATCAAAAAACGCAGTAAGCATGGTTCTCTTATCTCTTTCCCTATCAACAATTTCAGACATGATATCATCCTCTCTAAATCTAACCATCTGCTTATTAGGGAGATGAAACTGTAAGGCCAAGACTGCGGGATGTATGTGAGAAAGTGGGAATGAGAAGATACGCCACATCGCCTCTGGTGGTGATACATAACGTGCGTCCTGATATCTTTTTATCTCATTAATAGCAACACCTGGTTCGGCTTCAGCGATTTGAATAACCTGTTTGTCATGTCCCTTGTAAACATATTTGAAAAGATATTTCACCGACTTTATACTTGAGCAGACCTCGACATTCATATGGCAGTTGAACATCATCAAAAGTCTTGGGTTATATGGGACAGCCCATCTATTGTCAAGAATTGTTCCTCGTACGTCAACATTTATTCCGTTGTTTCTTCATCTGTATATAGGATATGAATCTTCTCCTTGTGTTGTTTCGTCATTAAATTGTCTAGGATAACGAAATCGACAGACCGGTGGATCACCCTGCATACATGGACTATTTTTTCGTAAAACCCCGCAAGGACCATGAATCATGTGCTTCACAACTATCTCATGTAATCTTGGGTATCTGAGTGTGTCTAGAATCTCCACACAAACAACTTTATCATAATGGTCTGGATTACTGATTTTATGTTGCCTGTGCATGATAAGGAGGAAATGTGCATGTGGCAATCCACGCTTTTGAAACTCGATGACGTAAACGTAAGCCTTAACCTCACCTAGTATATGTTTTTTGAAAAGAACTTCCTTCAGATGCTCGAGTCTAGCACGAAACACCCTAGCCACAAGATCCGGACGATCTTGTGCGGTTTGACCAGGCATTAAATTGTCACATATCTCAGGCCATTGAGGATTACACGTCATTGTAAGGAATAGATCTGGTTTTCCATCATCCTGAACTAAAGTCATGGCATCCAGAAAACGACGGCGCATATCACGAGGTCCTCCAATGAAAGATGCAGGCAATACAATTCGTTGTCCAACTCCATTTGGATTAACTTATCCAGCATGGACACAATCCACAATACCTTGGTACAAATCAGCTCTTATCCTAGCTTGGTTGTGTTCATAATACTGTAATCTTGATGTTTCAAGCTTTATGTACACATCCACCACAAATTGCTGTAACAATCGTCCTTCAAAGAGAAGTAGGTTGTCATAAGACCGAATTTGGAACCTGTAGCAGTAGTACTCACGCATCGCCACAGTACTTCTATTACTCCGTGGGTTAGCCTCTGTATGAAAATGCATTTTGTACATTACGTTATAAGGCTAGAAACCGTGCATGACCGTAAGGTAAAACGTGTTGTGACTTAAAACACATTAAAGAAAATGGTACCTCCAACTTCGTCATTCACTGGCTCGTTATCATTACGAACTTCGTTGATTGATTCCCCTACTCGTGGTATGTTAGGATGCCACCCCGGCTCACCATTTGGGAAAAACAGAGGATAAAATAGCGGATCATAACATCCATAGTACGGCTGAATAGTTTGACTGTATTCAGACGTACCATAGACTATAATACTTCTTTTATAAGCTGAGATATTATCATTTCCTTCAACCCAAATACCAGCAACCTACGTAAACACGAATATAATTAAGTGATATTAATATGAATTATTATTTCTATTTAAACTTTAAATGAAGTAATAATTTTCTTATAACCTCAGACGTGGTTGGACGGTTGTATACCCTCTGGTCAAGTTCAACTGAAGCGTTAAGAGTGACTTTATAGTTGTCTAGAGGTCCCAGCTCTGCAAGACTTCTAAACGTCGTGACATAAGGGTTTGTCGACAGAACTCTGGTTAACGTCTCAGTTATATTCTTATCAAGGTTAGATCATTGCAGTCTATGCTGTAACTCCGTATCAGGATCATAAAAATACAATTGTAAGTATCTTGTTGTTCCATCTCTTGAAACCAATTGGTCGATCTTATGATAGATACCCTTATGTGCACGAAACGTATATACACCATCTCTCATGTTGGTCAGTGTATCATCCAAAGAAACACCCATTGACGCGAAAGAAAAATTTGTGTTGTACGCTCGTATGTTACTCCTAAACATCTTTCCAATATCATCTTGCGACGTGAATAATAGGTACAACGCAGCCGGTATTTCACAAGGTGCTAATTTTGTTTTCCCAGACATGCAACAAAATGTCGGAAATTCGGATTGAAATCTTTTTGCTCCGCAAAACATACAAGGACTCTGTCCTTTTAAGCTAAGAGGATCCCTAGGTATACCAGAAAAAACATAATCATATGGATCCTCTTGTGTGTTATGATGTTGTAGGGGCGGTTGAGACTGGACTGTGCTCAGTGGAATTTGCCTCACAATTGGATTACGACATCTACTATCATTCCTCGATCGTGCTACGTGATTGCTATTATCTTGTAAAGTAGTTAAAGGCATCCTTTGTCGTGAGTGATTAGTACCAATTGATCTCGATGAAATGACATGAGGCGTACTTCCATTCATTACCTTTGTTGTTTTCCCATTCTCCTTTTGCAAATAGTATCGTCTATTATAATTTTTTCGCTTCAAAGCTAAATTAGATGCGCTTGAGGCCATAAAATCGTTAGGATTCTTTTCTTGACCGTTGCTCATCGGAAAGTTATTAAAAAACCTTGTTTATAACATAATAACATTATGATTAATATTGGGTATTAGAGTAACCATTACAGATACTATAACATAACAATTAAATAACATGTTAAGAAATAAAATAATATAACTTAGATAACCTATTTGTGTGAAATTTGTTTAATTTAGTAATGCAGTTCTTAGTTGTTTGTCAATAAATGTTTATTGGTTAAACGATATATACAATTTGTTAATTCACATGCAGTATGTTCTATTATATAGTATAGATATACAACAGGGTTGAATTATGTATAGGGTTGCAAGGTATAAGAACATAAGATTATCCACCCCATAATAAAGAAAACAATTGAAAATGATAAATTATCAAATCATCCAAAAAACATTATAATTTAAAACACATCTAACACCTATAGTAAAAAAAATATAAAGGAAATTCAAACTTGAGTATGAACGAACGTAGAATATAATAGAGAAATAACTTTTAATATAACGGGCCTCTGGAATCTTGGGTTCAACAATAACTCGAGTGTAATTAGTTGATCGTAAAATATTTCCTATAAACGAAACATAAAATTCGTATAAGCTATAAAATACAACAAAATTCATTTAATGTATGTAGGTATAAAATGTAGAGTAGCACATACTGTATGGCAAACGACCCAACTTCACTCGTGATACATAGACAATAGATTTGTCTAAAATTGAACGGAAAGTTTGAAGCGTGTGAATCTCCCGTGAGTCATATAACGTTAATTGTATTATGTGACCGCTACCACATATAATATATATCATTAGAAAAACAATAGTAAATTTACCTATATCTAAAAAAATATATAAATTCGAATTGAAAGAATGCCTTACGTAAAATCTCGAAGAAACATCAAAAAATGTCCAAATCGCCGCTCACCATTGACAATTCTACCGACGACATCTACAACCAAATAATTTGATCTTCATTTTATTTACTAAAAATGTTGAATACTATTTAAAGATAAGTGGGTATTGGATAAGTTATACGTACCGGTAATTATTTTTTCATAATTGTTGTCGTCTAAAAGCATTTTAATAGAAGGCACAAACGGATAAACACGAAACCCTCTTGGTATGTGTACAATCTTGAAATCACTCCATATTAAAAGGTAGTTATCATGTTTTGGCCACTCTTGGTATTCAAATTTCTCTATCCTGAAACGGCTTAGAATAATCATGCTGCCCATCAGATCAACCTCTTTGTAACCTTCCATAAAATGTGCTGGTATAAATCCAACTAATTTTTTTCTCTACAAAAGAATTAAGATAGTGCTTTAGATATAATATCTATTTTTATATTTTATAAAATTTTAAACTATTAAATTTAGATCTTACGTGTTGGTCGAGAAAAACCACCAACAGTTTCTTTTCAAACTCGAATTTCAAAACGAAGTCAACCCACACAAAACTCACTGTATAGCAAATACAGTTTTATGTGACTGATGAAAAATCATCAACAATGGCATGCAATTCCATAATGAAGTTGTCCTTCATTTAAAAATAAAACATATTACTATATAATCTTTAAAATAAAGCATAACACTTAATTTAAATAACAATTGTTTCATTATTGCCAAAGTAGATAATGTACTTGAAAAATCATCTAATAGAGAAACAAATCAAGTGTCTAACAAAAAGGAAATAAACGATAGAATGATATATAATCTAAAATCCAGGTGACAATATTGTTTCCGTGTAGATTGCACCGTGTATAATACCACCAAAAAGGGTAGGGTGTATAAATCCTGCCACATTGAACCTGAGATCGATTTCAAAAACCTGCCCCCACTCCATGATCACAAGAGTTGACCCACTTAGGTTGTAATGTGTCAAAGATGTAATTGTAGGTAATGGAAGGCACACCCTGTAAGGATATGTAAATATCTTTATCCACGTACCATTATATAGCTTCCATAACTCCAACGGCCTTTCGTAGTAACCACTGGAACAATACATATGAAGTTTTGATCGTATACTGACAAATGAACCATTAGGACCAAGACCCCCGACATTCGGATACGGTAATTCTGAAAATTGATGTGTGTTAACGTCAAAGCGAATAACTCGCCTGTTACTTGCAAGCCAATATTCCTTGACTGGGAAGTACACAACATCTCCACATAATGTTCCTGAACACCACCAGTAGGTATCACCATGGTACGGTCTTTTTTTTAGAAAGGGTGTAGATTTCCACGAGCCCCTACGCAATGAATACACGAAAACTGCAAGAGTACCTCGCCGACGTTTTATGTGGATAATGTTGTAATCAAATGTGGCGTCAACATAGAAACCAATTGCATCTTTTCTTGCGTTAAAGAATCCCTGTTTATTAGAGTTGGATAACATTTTGGCGGCACCAGTTACTGGATTCCACACAAGCAAATGCCACGTGTTTCGAAGGCTAACACAAAGCATCCCATCCAGGCTTGATAAGAACATTAGGTTTTTGGGTTGAAAACCAAGCGGGGGCGTAATGTTCTTACTGACTAAGTAATCACTGTCATGATAATTTAACGATCTAGAAACGCATATCAGCATACGACTTGTTGTTAGGATTTTCTGATCCAGAGATTCTCGCATGTGTTGGGAGTATGTTTTAAAAAATCGGAGGTCGACATGTACGTTAACCATTCTTTGCAAACACACTTGCATTGAACCAGAACTTTTGGAGGAAGTCGTGCAATTATCTCCAGCATAAGAATTAAAAACAACTGAGGAGGCATAGTCGCTTTTTTTCTAAAATGAAAAGTATAAGAAAAATATTTAAAATATCAAAAAATATGAAAGTAATTTACTAAAAGTAAATATGTTAAATATCTAACATAATTTATATGTGAATGTTTTCATAGATAAAATTTTAGTATTATATTAAATATTAAAATCTTTAATATACACCCATTAATTATTTTGTATTAAAAATATTTTTTATTTTATTAATTTTTAAATTGTTGGGTTAAAGAGAGATGCATATAATTATAAGGTTGAGTTGGGCTGGTGGGTAATTGGGCTTTTAAATTTGTTGTATTATTGGGTTGTATAAGGTTGATTTGTGCTGGATAATTAATCGGATAATAAGACATATATCACTTATACCTACAGATCAACATATATGTGTACGACTGTTGAGTGTCTTAGGGTTTCACAATCACAACCCAGACATCAAATTCAGTCTCCTTCGATTGTTGATCCATCCTTTCAGCCTAACACTTATACCTACAGATTCAATGAAATCAAATACACACAACGTTCATAATCGACCGTGTGTTTGCAACCCTGAAATGTTTCCTTGTATTCGACTAATTTTATAGGTTTCGGAGAGCACGATTTGGGGATTTAGATGGTCACGGTTTCGTGAACCACTTACCTATTCCATGTCGTTTCAGGTTGATTTCAGTTGTTCAATTCTGTAAGATGATTAAGTTGCTTCTGTTGATCGATCATGATTTCTTAAATTTAGGGTTTTCTGTTTTGGGTTTATGGATGATCAAAGCGTAACTTTTGTGCCCTAATGTGCACGATTTGGGGATTTAGATGGTCACGGTTTCGTGAATCACTTACCTATTCCATGTCGTTTCAGGTTGATTTCAGTTGTTTGATTCTGTAAGATGATTAAGTTGTTTCTGTTGATCGATCGTGATTTCTTAAATTTAGGGTTTTCTGTTTTGGGTTTATGAATCGTCAAAGCGTAACTTTTGTGCCCTAATGTTCAGATGATGATATTGTTTGTTCGATTTTGGATGCATGGTGTAGAATAGGGTTACTGATTGATATGGATGTCGACTTGTTCATATGTTTAGCACAATTGGTGTTGGGTTTTAGGATATGAGATAATCATATCATACGATGTTCACCGACTATAAGTTTAGGGTTTATATTCTTATATAATCGAGTATTTGGTCTTATCATGTGATTGTGCTTGATCTGATGATATCCTTGTATATTATGTGTTTGATTTTGTATTTGAGTAGTTGTGTCTCTTATAATTGTATGTTATTGGGTTATATGTACTCGGGCAGGAACTATCTTTGAGGAAATGTGACTTTTTTCTTAAATTATAATTATTTTGTTTACATTCTTGCTGCATTTATTAATATCACAGTCACAGCATGTGATGTTGATATGATGATATCCTTGTTTATGTGATTTTTGCTTGATATGATGATATCCTTGTAATTGTACATCAAGTGGTATACTGATTGTTAAACTCCTTAGACGTGCTTGTCCGACTTCCATTAGAGAGGTTAGGAATCTGGCCTCCGTCTAAGCTTCGTTAACTATTAGTATGATTGGTTTTTATATTATTGAATAGTGTTGCTATAATTGGTGTTAATATTATGGCTTATGTCATTGTGATTGATAAACTGGTATATACTTGTAATTGTAAATCAATTGGTTTAGAATTGCATTTTATAGTTCTAGTTGGTATGGATAATGTGTGTGTCTTATGTGTATGTTTGTGCATTGTTTGTTTTATGTAGTCATGTGTCTTATAATTCTATGTTGTTGGGTTATGTGTACTCTGATCGTTTAACTCCTTAGACGTGCTTGTCCGACTTCCATCAGAGAGGTTAGGAATCTGGCATCCGTCTAAGCTTCGTTAACTGTTAGTATGATTGGATTTTAAGTGTTTTTATTACAGTCTATATACTTGATATTAATATGATGATATATGTGATTATGCTTGATATGATTATCTCCTTTTTATTGTACAACAAGTGGTTTAAAGTATAGCTCTATTTGATATTGTTAATGTTTTGTGTCTTATTTGTGTGTTTGTGCAGTTTGTATGTTTGTGTATTTGTGTAGTTGTGTGTGTCTTGAAATTTAATCTTACAATGTGATCTTCATGGGTTAAGTGTATTAAAATTATACAATAATTAAATTTTTGCTTAATATATCGTATAATCTAGTTGGTATGGATAATGTGTGTGTCTTATGTGTATGTTTGTGCATTGTGTGTGAAAAGTAGTCATGTGTCTTATAATTTTATGTTGTTAGGTTATGTGTACTCGGCCAGGATTTATTCCATTTAGGGTTTACATGTGTTAACTTTCTGTGTTTGATTCTGTATTTGTGTAGTTGTGTCTCTCATAATTGTATGTTGTTGGAAACTATGTATGAGGAAATGTTACCTTTTTGTTAACTTATAGTTATTGTGATTACATGTTTGAAGCATTTGGTATTATCACACTCAACGCATGTGATGTTAATATGAAGGATCGTATGATATCCTTGTTTATATGATTGTGCTTGATATGATTATATCCTTGTTAGATGTGTGTGTCATACTTGAAAAATTAGTATCACGATAAAGTACATTGCATACTGATTGTTTAACTCCTTAGACGTGCTTGTCCGACTTCCATTAGAGAGGTTAGGAATCTGGCCTCCGTCTAAGCTTCGTTAACTATTAGTATGATTGGATTTTAAATATTTTATGAGTGTTGCTATAATTGGTGATAATATGGTTGTTTCGGGTATTTGGTTATCGAATGTGAGATATTTTTATTTAGGGAAGTTTCACTTCTCTAAGATTATGGTTTTTAGTTGTCTGGGATCGATCATGTGCTCTGATCACTTCAACTTCATTGATCTTAGACGACAGGTGCCATGTTAGTCATATTACAGGTATGTTGATTATTTTGTTTCTTGCTTTTGTTATTGTCACATTCATTCTATATGTTTTACAAAACTAATTCTGCATTGTTTATTAATTTCATTGATGTAGATTAGACGTTTGATGCAGCTTGAGGTTGGTTTTAGCTTTGATAGATAAATGTAATGGGATCCAATTCACTGTAAGTCATCTAATCCTTACACCATTAGCAAGTACTTTCACTGTTGAGTTTCCGACATGAATCGAAAATCAACTGCTCACTAGTTTTAAATATTGGACAATAGGTAGGTCCTATTTTATTACTTGGTTGTTGTTAGTTTTTAATAACTACTTGATTATTTTATGTGTATTTATTATGGTTGATGTGTCTGTCATACTTGCGAATTCGTATTACGGTATTAAACAATCATACTGATCGTTTAACTCCTTAGACGTGCTTGTCCGACTTCCATCAGAGAGGTTAGGAATCTGGCCTCCGTCTAAGCTTCGTTAACTGTTAGTATGATTGGATTTTGAATGTTTTTATTACAGTCTCTATACTTGATATTAATATGATGATATCTGTGATTGTGTTTTATATGATTATCTCCTTTTAATTGTACATCAAGTGTTTAAAGTATAGCTATATTTGATATGGTTAATGCTTTGTGTCTTATTTGTGTGAATTGTGCAGTTTGTATGTTTATGTAGTTCTGTGTATGATTGTGTATTTGTGTAGTTGTGTGTGCCTATCTTTTTTAATCTGTATGCGTATACCATGATAAACATATCAAAAAATTTATAACAGTAAACATAATAAATAACACTACAAAAATTAAATTCCATATAAACTAAGGTACCAACCAAGCTATCTTAAAAATACATACATATGAGAAAACTAAGAGGAAAATTGTCGAGCAAAATAACTGAACCTATAGATACTTGTGTTTAGAAGTTAACAAAAAATAATCAATCAAATAATGCATTTGAAATCAACATACTATTCACAGAATTAATTAAAGCTTTGTTAAAAATACATACCTCTGTGAAAACTATGAATATAATTCTCGAGCAAAATACCTGAAAATATAGATACATTAGTTTAGATGTTATCCCAACACAACTAATCAAAATCTGCGAATGAAATCAACATACAATTCACATAATAAATCAAAATATGTTAAACATACCATTAACAAATCGAAGAATGATTTCAAAGAACACAAAGCTCAAAAGCAAAAACACGAATATACTTGGGTTGGGAATTGTATATATAGATGAGGATATCACGAATACTGTCCCTGGAAAATAGGAAGAACTTTTTAATTGTAAATTACGATAAACCATGTTAATCCATAGTTTTAGGCGAATGTTTAATGTGAATTGAGATAAAGTCTAGTATAATCAACAAATCCGGAATATAAAATGCTAATTAATCCGCAAATATTGGAATTTTTAAAATTTAGGAACTGATCAGCCCTATAAACGCTGCAACAACTTCTACCTTTGAAATTTCAAGCTATTGTTATTGGTGATAATTTTTATCGTAATTAAATTTCATGTTTGAATTTAATTTATGAACCGAATAAACATCCTAAAATCATTAGTTTATACATATTAAAAGTCTTTAAAGCTTCTAACAATACCCACTTACTCATTGGAAAACTTGATTTTAAAAAAAATTACTTATTCGCATTACATGTTAAAAAATACACAACATATTAAATATGATCGTATCATTTTATTTTATTTTCTTAAAAACGGAATCATAATTAGGGTTATGAGGTTGTCGCTAACTAACTAAGCATAGTTGTGGTTATAATTGATGTGAATTAAGATAAAGTGTAATTAATATAATTATCAATTGCCAATTAAAAATATATAATCAATCCGGATAGTTTGGAACTTTTAATTTTATGATAATATATTGTTTTAAATAACAAACTAATTAGGTGTTTTATGACCTATTTAATTCTTTAATAATTATTGAATTATATGATCAGTTAAATAACAAACTGATCACTGAATTATATATAATAATTATTGTATCATAACAATATATTATGCACTAATCTGTAATATTGTCCAACTTAATACCAATAAGTAAAAGACTTTTGTATTATACAATTTATAACATGTAACCTACATCATTAAAAAAAATAATGCTTTAATGTAATAAATAAATAAATATTGAAACAAAATAAGAAAACAATTTTCATATATATGATAGATTTGTTTACTTACATAGCATGAGATATGCTTGTAAAACAAATACAACATTTATTATACTAATTAAACATGCAAAAAACAAAGAAACAAAATTAAATTATGATGTTTAAACATAAGCCTAAATAAGATGAGGTCTAGTTCGCTTCTGCACTGTCACACGAGGTACTTTAATCCTTATTTCATGTTTCTTGGCTGAACATGCTATGTCTTTTAGTTCATGTTCTTTGTCAATGATATCTGGACCATCTAACTCAATAACCTCACTCCAATTCCAATCATCTAGCCTCTTGATTCTCTTTTTTTTGTTTTCCAATAGCCTAGCCTTGGCTTCAAACATACGGTCCTTAAAAGATAAAATAGTTAGTATACATCATTTAAAAAACAAAAAACAATAGTAGAATTAATACCTCCTCACTAAATTCACGTTGAAGATCTGATTTGTAGGGACTAAATATTGCACCACAACAAATGATCTCAACACTTTTTTCAGTATTAATATCAACCTGTATACAAAATATATGAGATTGAAAAATATAGTTAATTTACAAAGTAAACCCTAAACATAAAACAAATGGAACTCATTCACCTTATTATGATTAGGTTCCTTTAAATCACCATCAAGATCTGCAATATTCTGCACTATATGTTCATCCTCAACCTGATTTAAAAAAATAATTACAAACATAATAATATATAAAATTAAAACAAGACTAAATAAGTACAAAACCAATATTGTTGTGAGAAACAACCTGCACACCAGATAATATACAATTAAAAAAGGTATTAAATCGTATTCTTCTCTCAATTCAATCAAAACAATTTGATGTTTGTACCTTTGATTTGTTGATATCAGTATGCAAAGGCTCTGGAGGTGATTCCTTGAACGGTTGGTATACACGAATGTTTGCAGCATCCAAAGCCATGGTCAGTTATATCGATTTTAAAAAGTTGTGTACTGGTATGTATTTATAGGCTGATATTTGGGTATTTGAATAATTTTTTGGCGCCTGTATAACAACCGAATTAGGGATTCCCCTACAAATAGGTATGTTGTTTGGTTTGTTATTAATGATATTATGTAAATGGTTGTATTTTTTTATAAAATATCTTCGGGTTTTAAGTTTATCCATGTTTACCATATGGTGTAAATTTAAAACCAATTGAAGTAACATAAAAAGGGTACATTAAAACCTTTTAAAGTAGATGTTTTTTACACTAAAATCTGATTATGTTTAAATTTTATTATATAAAACAATAACAACATAATACTTACATTAATATTTGAAAACTATGGTTTAATCTTAATGTATTATAGTGTTTATATAACTTTTTTTTGAGGATTTAGATAAAATTAGTGTATGTTATATATTAAATACATTTTAATCTGTTAAATTGTTTCATATTCATATGAGGTATGTGTATATGTTTCATGTTTTATTATAGTTAAATTTAATATTTTATTACTTGTACTCTAATTATAAACAAATATTTTAGTTTTAATAAATGAGTCATGTTGTATTTATTTATCTATATTAATTATGTTTAGATAAGGTATATTTTATATTTACATGTATTCTCATTGGAAGAAATATGTACCCGATATTTATGATTTTATGGTTCTATTTTATTTAATGCAACATAAAAACATGTATTCTCATTTATACTCGGTTTTTGTGAATTAAAGTCACAGTAATCACAGAAATTAATTACAGAGGTATGTGTATGTATTTTAGTTTTACATATTATTTTTTAAGTTATGCAACATTTCTGTTCGGTTTTGTGGTATAACAGTAGCAACATTTAAGGATAAAGGTATATATTTCATATTTTTAAAATCTGGTTAAATATTTGTAACTAATCCTTAATATTCAGATTTTTTGTAACTGGTTTTGCAAAATTGCAGTATTTTTGTTCGGTTTTGTGGTATAACAGTTGCGACATTTACGGATAACAGGTATATATTTCATATTTTTTAACTTAATATTCAGATTTTATTAAATTACGTTATACATTTGTTATTTTTTTCAGGTCTCAAGTAACAAAAATGAAGCTGTGTACTGGTGTGTATTTATAGACTGATATTTGGGTATTTGAATTATTTTTTTACGCCTGCATAACAACCGAATTAGGGATTCCCCTACAAATAGGTTTGTTGTTTGGTTTGTTATTACTGATATTATGTAGACGGTGGTATTTGTTTTATAAAATATCTTCGGGTTTTAAGTTTAGCCATCTTTACCATATGGTGTAAATTTAAAACCATTTGAAGTAACATAAAAAGGGTACATTAAAACCTTTTAAAAATACTGTTTTTTTAAAATAGAAAATGCTTATGTTTAAATATTTATTTTATAAAACAATAACAACATAATACTTACATTCATCTTTGAAAACTATGGTTTAATCTTAATGTATAATAGTGCTTATACAAATTTTTTTTAGGATTTAGAGAACATTAGTGTATGTTATATATTAAAAACTTTTTAAACTGTTAAATTGTTTCATAATCAGATGAGGTATGTGTATGTATTTCATGTTTTATTATAGTTATTTATAATGTTTTATTACTTGTACTCTCATTTCTATTCGGTTTTTGTTAATTAAAGTCACAGCAATAACAAAAATTAAGTACAGATGTATGTGTATGTATTTTAGTTTTGCATATTATTTTTTTAAGTTATGCAGCATTTCTGTTCGGTTTTGTGGTATAACAGTAGCAACATTTAAGGATAAAAGGTATATATTTCATATTTTTAAAATTTGGGTAAATATTTGTAACTAAAACTTAATACTCAGATTTTTTGTAACTGGTTTTGCAAAATCGCAGTATTTTTGTTCGGTTTTGTGGTATAACAGTTGCGACATTTACGGATAACAGGTATATATTTCATATTTTTTTAACTTAATATTCAGATTTTATTAAATTACGTTATACATTTGTTATTTTTTTCAGGTCTCAATAACAAAAATGAAGCTGCTGGTTATACAAAATATAATTTTATGTGTTTACAGGCATAATATGACATTTGTGGTAAGCTGCTGAAATACTCCTTTCAAGAGTTGTAAAATTCATAATTCGAAATGTTTTGGTCAACAATTTATAAACTGGACTATATTTAGTTTGTATTTGTAAGATGTTATTTTTTAAAGTCTGTATTTATTTATTAAAATCAAAATAAACATTTTCATATTTTAAGTGAAATGATCTAACAACCTCACAAATTATAAATTATTAACAAATAAAGGTATCAATGTGTAATTATATTTTGTTACCACGATTATAGGATGAAAATATAAACGAATAAAGGGATCAATTTGTAAATGTATTTGAATACCCCCTTTTATTGCATGGTTAAATTGTCTATATTGCCCTCTTAAATGCTTGTTTTTAAGTTGTACATTGTGCTTAAAAGTTTTAAATCTCTTAACTTTACCAGGAATCCTTCCTTCGTGCATTATAATATAGTATAGATATACGCTTAACATATTAATTATTTTTTAGTTCTTAGATCATATGGTGTCATATGTTTATTGAAGGTGATGTGATGGAGTGGTGTCATGTGAAACACTACGCGTCGCATAGCGGCGCCGCTGATGTTGTTCCCACTCAGGGTGGAGCGGCCGCAATAGCAAGATAATACGCGATCATTCCAAGATGCTTGTATGGGTGCTTGTAGCTTGCGAACCTTCAAAGTTTGAACAACCGGTGGATTATAGCTACGACTCCAATGGGGCTCATTGTTAAAAGGTTATCCAACTCACACACCTTAATTTAGCTTATATAAATTGTGATTTGTGAATCTTTTATTAGTTTTATACTCTATGATTAATTATTGATATTAGGTTTTTTAATTGCTAATTAGTTTTTTTATTATTGATTCGTTTCGGTGGGATTTATTTGATTGTTTTGCAATTAATTTTTAATTAATTGACATTTGATTAGGTCTAGTTGGATTATAAATTAGTTTTATGATTTATGTTTTGTTTTTATGATTATTGATTAGCTTTGGTGAATTACTATTGCCGATCTCAAGCAAGCATAAAAAATAAAGATTTTAATAAAACTTTTTTCTTGAAAAAAAAACTCCATTTCTGGAGCTACCATCTTCTTTTATACAAGTAAGAGTCGATTTAATGTTAGTTGCATTAATTAAAAATATAGGTGTAATTGGGTTCTAATGGGGACACCGCAGGGGTTTTTGGGGTAGGCCGAACCTAAAGGTCACGGTTAGAGCAAAAGGTCACGTTGTGCAACCTAAACGTGACCGCAAGGGCTTGCGGTCACGGTTTCTGTGTCAGTCATCTGACACCACGTGACAACAAACGACAAAAGTACACAGATAAAGTAAAAACCAGTCACCAAACCGTTACGGTTTGCCCTAACCGTGACCTTTAGGGTACCAGGTACACCTTTACGGTACGATGTACTCTGACAAAAGGCCCGGGATTCGTGCGTCACCTACTTCGAATTTGGCGCCCAGATTTTCACAATAAATAACCTCACAATTTCATTCAACAACCACAACCATTACCTTTTTTCAATTTTTTGAAGTATTAATATCTTCATTTTTTTCAACAAAAATATCCTCCTGATTTTCAATATAAATAGCCTTCGTCGTTCCAAAAGCACCTTAATTCGAAAACAATGTCGAGTTCGGGAGATCATTATCAAAAGCCGAAGCTTCCAGATTTGAATGAGGAGCCACATATCGAAGATTCGAACCAGGTTGAACTAGTATCTGTTTTATTATAACTTCTTATTTGAAATATCTAACCATAATATTTTTTAGGAATTTTACGTATACGGGAGTCACCCCCCGTGGGGGAGGAGGAAACCAACCCATCGAACACATTTGCTGAAGAGGCGTACAACTATTTATTTGGACCGACGGGTTACGGTGAACGGTACAGACATCCCCCTTGCAATTCTTATGGGCATTTCTCGAACATGTACCACTCACAAACAGAGCTGGATTACGGACATCCCCCGTACCAGTCAGAACTAGAAATTACACATGTGTCGAATACTTTTAATGGGAATGACACAGATGAGAGTGACGGTTCGGTTCACCTCAAAGAAAACCATGGGGACACCGCCGAGCACGATGGGGACGATGATCGGATAAGAAAGGCTATGGTTTCTTATAAAACCGATAAAGTACGAAGAGTTTTATTCTTTTGTTTATTTTATCTTTTTATTTGTTTTATATATTGTTTTTTATGTCTAGCTTTATAATTTTTCAGTATTTTGATTCTCGTGAGGACTTGGAGAAGTGGGCTAAAATAAGAGGACGCGAGCATGGGTGCGTCATTATGGTGGGACGGTCACGAAAAAAGGATGTGGAACTATTATGCAATCGTAGTGGTGAACCTAAATTCACTGGCACAAGTAGGCGTACCGGGAGCATAAATAAAGGATGTCTCTTTAAACTCGTAGGGAAGTACGTAGGAAAGAGTGACAGTTGGATGTTAGAGGTAAGAAACGAGACGCACAACCATGATCTTATTGTGCACGAGGAGGGCCACGCGCATCTTAGGAAGATGACCACCAAAGAAATTGATCTTGTCGATAAGTTACACAGGCAGCACGTGCGGCCACGACACATCCATTCAGCCGTAAGGGAGCACTTTCCCCACAGCGTTTGTGTTGTTTAGGACATATACAATCTTACGTCGAAGTTTAGGGCTGATGGGAGAAAAGGCATGACACCAATGCAGGAACTTGAAAACCTGCTACAATCTAAAGAGTTCGTGTATGAAACACGAAAGAATGCAGCTACTAAGGCCGTGGAAGATGTTTTCTTTTGTCATCCTACTTCGTATAAAATGTGGCGCGCATTCCCGCACGTGATGTTGATAGACACGACGTACAAGACCAACATGTATAACATTCCGTTTGTTCAGGTTATTGGCGTTACGTCGACGTCGAAGTCGTTTTGTATTGCGCATGCATTTATATCGAGGGAACGGCAGGACAACTTCACATGGGTCTTGGAGCAGATCAGAGATATGCTCGATGGGTGTGTGGAGCCCCGCGTTATTGTCAGACAGGGACCTGGCCCTGATGAGCGCGTGTGACACAGTGTTCTCGAGTGCTACTAAAAACCTATGCAGGTGGCATGTTAGGGAGAATATCAAAAGACGGTGGAATATCATTTTTAAAATCGGCATGTGCAAGGATTTTCCATATTGGTGGAATGTCACACCCCAACCTTGACGGTGGAAACGTCGAGGTGTGAGAGTTAAGATCGTTCATAGCCATATAACACTAACATTAAATGTAAATATTATTATCATAAGTTTTAAATGCAATTACAATCATAAGTTTCAACATAAAATAAGTCAAACAAAACAAGGCATATCATTGTCTTTTTATTCTTTTAGCTAGATCCAAATCCTAGATTATTGCAAGCTTCAAATAGTGACTTCAAACTTGGGCATTTCCTGAAACATGTTAAAAATAACGGGTCAACTATAAAGTTGGTGAGTTTCCAAGGGTTTCACATACATAATATCCCATGGGTTTCAAGTAGCAATTCATGTCATAGGTTATGAGTTAGCAAGTTTATAGAACACATATAGTACAATGAAACCTCGATTAGATTATAAGTTTATATGATTGGCTAAGTGTACTTGGTTCCCATGATGAACAAGCATACGTCATTAGGAGTCGGCAATACATCGACTTTAGCACCAAATAGGCTTGTCAGGCCCAAAGATCTAAGACGTTGTCAGGCTAGCAATAGTTAATGATTGTAAACAATATATGTATCTCATATAAGACTTACAATAACACAAATAACCATGACAAAATAAAAGTATGAATTGCATGTGCTTTTATAAGATTTAAACGTTTATAAGTGTAAGTTGAATAAAGTAACATGTTTCACCCCAAAACGGTGTGAAATAATATAAAAGGGGCAAGGAAAACTCACATGGCAAAATAAGTATAAGAATGAAGATTAATAAGATTGATAATAAACGTTGTTCCAAGATGAACGTCACAAGGCACCTAAATATATATTATAAGATTTAGGTTAATAATAAGGTTTAACGATTAAACGCGAACTAGGGTTTCAATAAGGATTGGGTATTTGAGGTTTTGTCAACAAATTATATTTAACAAGTGAATAACAATTACATTTTCATGAAATAGGTGATAAGAAATATATTTACATTTTTATACAAAAGTATGAAGGAGAAATATATTTACAAAAATTTGAAGGGATTTGATTTAAGTTGAAGTAGAATTTTATAACCGAATAAGATTAACACGTGTTAAACAATTAATAAATAAATAAATAAATGAATGAATAAAAAAATGTATGAACCAACAACCATTTAAATTCATAAAAATATACCCAAGTACAACCTTTATTAAAAGAAAAAAATATTATTTCAGTCATTTAATTCTTTCTTTTTTAAAAAAAATATACAGAAAATGATTTAATACTTTTACAAATATTTAGAGTTTATAAAATCCATGTTTATATTTATTAAAATATTTTAGAACTTTATTTTGGGCTAAAATCCCCTTAAAAATTGCATGAAGGTCCCCAGGTTCGAACCCGGGACCTCATGCTTACACACACACCAACATAACCATTGAACCAAGGCCTCAGCTGCATTAGATGCCCGTTTTTAAATCATAAAAACACAATCTTTAAGGTTTCCCCCAATACCCATGAACCCTAATTCGAATTCCATCTAATTGAACCCCAATTCGAATATGTTAACGATTGTAATCATGGGGCTTTTGATCCCCATGTAAAAACGAGTACACAGGTAAGTTTAATTTACCTAATTCAATCGAATGAATGTTAAACAAGAAAGGAGTGCCAATCGTGACTAGATGAAATCGATTCGAGATGTAACTGTTGATGGTAATCAAATTAATCATGGCTGAAGCTACTGAGAGTGATCACGACCAAAACCCCTTATCAATTGAAATTCAAAGACACCCCGAAGGTGACCTCGGCCAAGTTGAAGGTCTGACGATGATGATGATCGATTTGAGATGTTTAGTTGTGTTTTGGCTAAAATTTCGTTTGGTACTAGTGTAGTATTGATTAATCCATCGATCATGTAACATTTAATGGAAATATTATTGCGTTTTAATGGATGAACGGTTCGAGGATTAAGGTGACCGGTTACACGAATCATTCGGATTGATAACCGACTTTAAAATGCAATTAAAGTGCTTAATAGTGTTCGATTCGTGTTCACGCATCGGTTGGCAATGTTTGGGGATCGATTTGTACATTTTAATCACGCGAAAACCCTGCCGGAGTCCTGCCGGAGGTTGCCGGACCGGCTGCCGGACTTGCGGGTTCCAAAAGAGGGGGCAGGGATTTGAGGTGTAACTTTTAAAGTTACACTTTCGGCCCTTGTGGTTTAATTTGTTATTATTTTATGCACAAATCTTTATATTAAAGTTTCTAATTGCATGAAGATGGAAGAAAAGTTAAATTAAGATGGTAAATATGGTAAGAATTTCATAGTTATTGTTACTCTAATAATTTATTTGTTTATTTTATAAAATTTGTTATTTCTTTCAGAGGTATGGGAATATATTTGGAATAATTGGTTGGTGTCGTACAAAGAGAAATTTGTTACTTGTTGGATGTACGACCGCCTTAACTTTGGTGAATTTACAACTAATAGGGTTGAGGGCCAACATGCCAACTTCAAGAGTTACCTCACAGGGACCAATAATACGTTGCACACACTTGTCGGATATGTTTGTGACCTCATGCGCGGCCAGGAGATTGAAATTTGTAAAACATTCGAGGTGTCCCGTGTGAAGATTAAAAAGACCATCGACTGTCATTGTTTTCAAAGTTGTATTATAAAGTATCCCTTTTTTGCCTTAGCCTCCTTGAATCGGAGTTGACAAAAATGGAAATCATTCAGGAGTCTGGGGGTTCATGTGGACCCCAGTTGTCCACGTCCATGGGCTTGCCATGTGCTTGTCGTTTGGAGATATACATCCGAGAAGTTTATATTTTTCTTAATATATTTTTTACTATTGTCACACGATTGTATATTTTTCACTAATAATTTAACCTTTAAATCCAGTCACAAGTATTCCACTCGATGCGGTAGATTCACACTGGAGAAAGCTTGATTTCGAACCAGCGTACGTCGCGCCGCCTGAACCCGACTACAATAAGAAATTTGATGACTTGAAACAAAAGGTTATGTCGTCTCCCAATCCTCAAGTAAAAAAAATGTTTAAGAAATTATACGAGTCTTTGTTTTCAAGCAAGTCAAAACTTAAAGAACCTGAGGTGCGTAATGACCAACGTGGTCGTCCAAATATTAAGGAGCAACAAAGAAGAGCGGACTCCAATGCATCACAGTATGAGGCAGCTAGACACAGCTCGTATACTTCCTCACAACAAACTATGCCTGGCCCGGCGAGGCATAGCTTATATACCCCCGAGTTTAAAATGCCCAACGACCGTTCTAATCGGGCAAAGGCTGCTTCAAATGTACCGATTACGGGTGCTTGCCTAGTGTTTCCTTTAATAGTGAAACCAAAGGACGTGATACAAGTTATGAAGTTTAAGAATCAGCTGCCCCAATGGATTCACCGGTACGTTTCGAGTATAAAAGATGTGCGGCCTGATGGTAACTGTGGTTTTCGGGCGATCGCGGTGGCTTTAGGGAACAAGCAAAAAGAATAGGAATGGGTTAGGCGATAAATGTTATCGGAGATGGACAGAAACATATGGTATTAGCGGAGCAATTTAAACCGCGAGATGCCTGGCTATTATGATTCTGTTCGTAATAGCTTAAATTGGTTTGGCACGACTCAACCCGCACCCGATACCCATTGGCTAACTTTTCCAGCCCATGGACTCGTGATTGCGGAAACATTCACTTATATTTTACATCTTATTTCTTCATTTGGCAGCCAGACATGGTTCCCGCTGAGAACAGCCCCCGAACCATTATTTACCTATCCAGTTATTGCACTTGCTAATATTAATCAAGATCACTTTATTTGCATACAATTGGAAGGGGATTACCCAATGCCCAATGTGGGCTACCATTGGACGAGATTTGCATATCAACAAGCACTAGAATGGCAAAATATGTATCAGGATCGTATAAACAATTACGTTAGAATAATGGATCGTCAAAGAGGCACCAATACCAAATGTAAGCTATCATTGTCGGAGACATTATAATATTAATCAAGATCACTTTATTTGATGATGATGATGATGATAAAAATAATAGTAAAAATAATAGTAAAAATAGTAGAAATAATAAAAATAAAAATAATAGTAATAATAATAATATATTAATAATACTAGAAATAATAGTAATAATAATAATAATAATAGAAATAATAGTAGAAATAATAGTAGTAATAATAATAATAATAATAATAATAATAATAATAATAATAATAATACTAGAAATAATAATAATAATAATAATAATAATAGAAATAATAATAATAATAATAATAATAATAATAATAATAATAAAATAATAATAATAAATAATAATAATACTAGAAATAATAATAATAATAATAATAATAAATAATAATAGTAATAATAATAAAACACTAAATCAAATAGGAGAATAAACTGTCACGGTTAGGGTTAACCGTCACGGTTAGGGTTTCTGACAACTAGGGTTTCTGACAATAGAGCAAACCGTGAAGGTTTGCCCAAACCGTCACCGTTTGCACAAACTCTGTTTAAATGCTTTTGTTTTCCACACATTTCAGCGAACCACTCCCGTCCCGACCGGTTAAGACGGTAGGGCAACAAGGGAGTGGTGTGGGCTCGAAACCCACTACCACCGGTTCGGTGTAGGTTTTTTTGTAAGAAATATTAACTTAGGATAATTTTAAAAATAAGGCAAAAGGTCACGGTTAGGTCTAACCGTGACCTTTTAGGTTTCCCCAAACTCATATCTTAACCGTTTATGATCAATTAGGTATATCGAAACGGATATTTTTTCATGAACATGCACACACATCAACATATATAGACGATAAGAACAAATACTCTTCGTAGACGTACATACAAACATGCGTACGTGTACAAACCCTGACGTTTTAATGATAACCTAAACAATCTTATCGTGAACATATCAACATATATACATCTTATATTTCGTAAACCTATGTTTAAGCATACATAATAAACTCTAATAATGATAATAATAATAATGATGATATAATAATATAATAATAATAATAATAATAATAATAATAATAATAATAATAGTAATAATAATAATAATCTAATATAAATAAAAAATTTAATAGTAATAATTTTAAAGTTGATACTAATAATAATAATATAATTATATTTTTTATTAAACCAAAAGAAAAATAATAATAATAACAATAATAACAATAATAATAATAATATACTCTAATATAAAAAATATAATAATAATAATGATAAATAATAATAATAATAATAATAATAATAATAATAATAATAACAAAAATAATAATAACAATAATAATAACAATAATAATAATAATAATAATAATAATAATAATAATAATAATAATAACAATAATAACAATAATAATACTAAAAATATTAATATGGAACCAAAAGGTCACGTGAAGGTCACCACGTGACCTCTTTAGATATTTTTTGAATCAGATTTCCCCTCGATTAGTGCACTTGCCCTCTGAAGGTGTGACGGTTTGGCCAAACCGTCAGACTTTACTCATTTCATCTCTGATTTCTCCTCGATTACATCACCTGCCATTACACTAAAAGGTGACGGTTTGGCCAAACCGTCACCGTTTGGTTTCTAGTTTCTCCTACAACCGTCCCCATCTCACCATTTCCACCATTTTCACCACTGTTTTTCACCATTTTCACTACCATTTCCACCATTTCACCGTCGCCATTTGACCACCAATTCACCGCCAAACCATCACCGCGAGACCTCCCCGTGACAGTTTCATCCACCATCTCCCACCACCACCGCCGCTGCACCACCATCTCCGCACCACCACCGCCGCTGCACCACCATCTCCGCGCCACCACCGCCGCTGCACCACCGTTGTTGCACCACCACCGCCGCTGCACCACCGTTGCTGCACCACCGTTGCTGCACCACCACCGCCACTACACCGCCGCTACACCACCACCGCCGCTACACCACCATTTCCGGTATGTAAATTTACAAATTTAAACCATAGAGGTGAACATAGATTTGATAGGTTTTCCCGTATGTTTAACGTAGTTTGTCGACGGTTTATTATTATTATTAGAAATAATAAAAATAATAATAATAGAAATAATAATAATAATAGTAATAATAATAGTAGTAGTATTAATAATAATAATAATAATAATAAATAGAAATAATAATAATAATAATAATAATAATAATATATAGAATAATATATAATATAATAATAATAATAACAGTAATAATAATAATAATAATTATAATAATAATAGTAATAATAGTAATAATAATAATAATAGAAATAAAAATAATAATAATAATAATAGTAGTAGTATAATAATAATAATAATAGTAATAGTATAATAATAATAATAATAATAATAATAATAATAATAATAATAATAATAATAATAATAATAATAATAATATAGTAATAATAATAGTAATAATAGTAATAATAACAGTAGTAATAATAATAATAATAATAATAATACAATAATAATAATAATAATATAAACCGTCAACCATTAATTTTTAAACATTATAAATAATAATAAACACGATTTTTTCTCAGAGATGGATGCCGACGCTGCGTTTATTCCCGGGATTGATGACTGCCCGTATCTGCAGTTCGACGAGGGGAGGTCACCATACGAGCGGTTTAGGACCTGAGAGGACGACCGCCAGCACTGGGGACTGTCTTGTCAGAGGAGTTCTTAGAGCTCGTTGGAGAGCGCGAGCGATTTTTTGAGATCATAGGCGATGACAGCCCATGGGACCAGCTGTTCAGGATGGGCGACCCTGCCCATCGAGAGCTCACTGTGGAGTTTTACTGCACGTTTATATTCCGTTCTCGTGCCCAGGAGCTTCCGGAGCTTGATGAGGACGACATCGCGGGACGGTCGTCAGCCCGCGGAGGTTGTTTTCCGGATGTTTGGCTCCCTCCACCGCATGTCACTTAGACGGTTCGCTGTCGTCAGCGGTCTATACGGAGGTGGAGGTCCGGCAGCCAATGTACACCACCGCCTTGATTCGTGGGGCTGACGACTCGAATCAGGTCCGGTGGCCTGCGATCGGCGACGGATCATACGGTGGCGACACGAGGTCCTCTCATATACGAGACCCTCTATATAGATACATTCACCGACTGATCGCCACGTCCGTCGCTGGTCGTGGGGCGGGGACCGACAGGGTCAACACCACCGACCTTTTCTTTCTCCGGTGTGTACTCACACCCGACACTGCCACCTTGCGCATGCCCTTAGGGACTACTTTGCTAGTTATTATCACAGGTAGGCGCAAGGGGCGTTGGTGGGCGGGAACATCGTCTCCCGCATCACTCGGGGCCTAGGGCACGCTCATGCCATGTCCCAGCTCCCGCTACCTCCGATTCCTGTGCGTGTGGCAAACCGGGCCACTGCCACTGGGATGAGGATCGTTCAGATGTTCCCTGACGGCACGTGGCACCAGCTTAGTAGATACCATGAGCTAGTGGCATGGGTGCCCGAGCCGTTGGTGGACCCACCCAAGTTAGCGGGGGCTGAGGTCCATGTTCAGGTTGCCCACGAGCGCTTGGTGGCGGGTAGGATCAGCCCATTCCTCCGCCGCACAACCAGGACCCGCCCCAGCATCCTCAGCGCGTGTACCATGCCGTGCGATTGCCTGCTCACGTTATAGATATGCTTCTATACACACGAACCAGGGTCACGAGGCTGGAGGATATGCTGAACTGGGTCATCTCGCACATGGTCGGGGACTATGCCGTCTCGGGTACGCCGTTGTTGTCACAGCCACCTAGGAGGTTAGGCCATGACGGTGCTGGCCCCTCTGGCGTGGTCGGGTCAGGTCAGGGCAGTGATGATGCAGATATGACAGATTAGCTATATATTTTTGTTTGTATTTTATTTGTTTTTGTATGTAAAAACTTGTTGTATATATATGTGCAGTTTCAGTTATGATGGCTTGTATATTTGATTGTGTTTGTTTGGTTGTGTTTGTTTGGTTATTTGTTTTATATTTATAATGTTGATAATGTAATTGTATATGTATGAACCAACTTGTAATGTAACTGTATAATAACAACCAATTTTTACGTAAAATTATTATAGCAATCACTTATAAGTTTATGATACAGTTTAAAGATATTGAATCTAATAGAGTGACATGTTTAATCATTTTTTTAAAAGATGATTATGTATGCATGTTGAGTTGGTGAGCTTACTATGAGTGCTCTAGACGTATATAGAAGTGAGATGATGTTATTATAAGATGTTAGTAAAAAAACATACCAAGACAAATTACCCTATATATTTAAAAACCAAGTTCAATGAATAGTGTGAATAGTGTTTGTGATATTTATGCATTGTGTACAAGTCTTTTATGCGGGCACAAGTTGTAAAGCGTTGTGTACAACATCTTTGTGCGCACACAGAGTATAAGAGAGAAGGTTGGCTTCATTTTCGGGTATGCAGCCGGTTTTCTTTCACGGTGTGTTAGGGTGCAGTGGCTGCCGCCAACCGCCGCCGCTGCCGCCACCGCCCCCCCACATCCCAAAGGCTATCGTCGGTCGCCGTCACCAATTCAAGATCTGTATAGTTTTACTGATATTTCCGGCAACGGCGATCGAGGTGGTGGATGAGGTTGGGGTTTTGTGGGGTGGCGGTGAGAAAGGGACGAGTCGAATAGCCGACGAGCCTCCTCTCGGCCCTCGATTTACGGTTTGGTCGGTCGTTTCGAACTTCGATTTGTGCTCCTTTCTCGCCGGTGACAGCCTCGGTGGTTGCATATCGGTCGGTCAAACCCTTGAAGACTCTACCTCTCTCTGGTTTACTCTTCTTTTGCCGATTGAGGCGTTAGGGTTTTCAAATCTCTTTTGGGTCGTAGCTGATTAAGATTTGCAGCTTGTCAGACCGAATGTCGGAGGCGGTTGCCGCTCCGCCTCATGTGTATTATGGTCCTCGGCTAACGGAACAGTCTTAGTCTTGATGTCGCTATCATCGCTTGCATGCATGCCTTTGATCTTTGACTGAGGTAACCCCAATCTCAGCTCTGATGTGCTTTTTGATGGTGACGGTTGCCATGGGTTTGTTGCCCTTCCGTCTTCCCTTAGTGGTTGACATGGTTTGGTGGGCGGTGTTTGTGCCTTCGATATGGTGTTACTGTGTGGATAGTTGATGTGATTATGTTTTGGTCTTCTGTTGATGTCGGTGATGCTAGACTTTTTTGTGCTTTATCAGATGTCGATGATGCCATGTTTGAGACTCTGTTACCCAGTCAATGATAATGGACACTGTTATTTGAGACTTTTGGTTTGGGTTGTTCGCGGTTGTGATGATGCATAAAAACTGTTGTCGGTTGTCTTGGCTTGGCAGCCTTTTTGTCATGCAGCCGCACCTGGGCATCAGTTTTGATCCGCTCTTTGACGATTACTTAGCGTTGCCTTTCATTTACGCTATTGTGGTATGTCAATGATGTTGAGCCCGGGCTCACCTGAGACTTCTTTTATATCATGTTGTCAATGATGATGATGCAGGTTTGATCATCTGAGACTCTCTAGGGAACTAGGTTCACCTGGTGTTCCATGGAACTATAGTTTGTCTTATGTCTGATATTAATAATGATGTTTTAGTTTTGTTGGCTGTGATGAGATTTAAGAATTGGCTTCGGTTGCCCTGGCTTGGCAGTCAATTTGAGCATGCAGCCGCAACCGGATATCCACTCAGAGCCATGATCAAATTAGTACATTATCTTTATGGCATATTGTGTTTGCTTATTGACATGTATTGTTTTATTTTGGGTTAGTTACGTTGATTTATTTACCATGTCAAGGGCCATGATGAAATCATACTCTATTTTTTGGTGTGAAACTGGTTTGTGATCCTTCGGTTGACAGTTGAATACATCTCCCATTGTCAGCTGTTTTCATATATCGCGCAATGCGCGACTTGGAATACCACTAGTAATAATAATAATAATAATAATAATAATGGTAAATATATAATTATTACTATAAAAAATATTAAGACGTGTTATTAAATAAATACAATTGATTTTATATTTCTTGTCACCATCATCCTTGAAAGAATGAAAGGCATTTCTATCTCCTCCATGGGCGAAAGGTTATAATGAGATTAGTGTCACATGTTGATGACGTGGCAGCAATTTACCGGTGGCAGCGGCCATGATAGGGCGGTGGAGGTGGTGGTGATTGGTGGTGGTGCGGAGGAGATCCAACCAAACCATCCTTCATTGGGAAAACTAGAATTTGTCATCGTTGCCGTGATAAACCACGTGTACTTGACGGCTTTAAATACTCATTTACAAATCTTTTAGTTCTACCTTACGTATTTATTATTTCTTTTAATTACATTTTTATTATTTTTTTTTTTTTTTTTATTTATTATTATTATTATTATTATTATTATTATTATCATTTTAAACAGCAAAAAATAAATTTAGTAGACTTGGTGTGTTTTTTCTATAGTAGTAAACAACTATATAATAAGAAGGTAAATACTATAAAAAACTAATATACTTTTAAAATGTAGAAAATATAAAAAAACCGATGAAAATTATAAAAACAAACTTGTATGATTAAAAAGATTAAAAAATATAGAAAATATAAACAATATGTCACGGTTTGGTCAAACCGTGACATATCTAACCTGCGCACAATCAATTCCCACATTAATTACACACCCAATAATTGCAACTTATCCCGAGCGGTGTAAAATGGTTACGGTTAGACCTCACCGTGACAGTTAGCTCTTATGCCATACTGAACGGTCACGGTTAGCCCTAACCGTGACCGTTTGAAACGGTAACTCTAAAAAAATCAACGGTGTGCGCAGAATTTCCGGTGTAATAATGTAAAATGAAAAAACTAATATTAAAAGAAATGTAAAAAACATGAGCACATGAACCGAAACTCATTAAAGCCCATCTTCTTCCTCATCTTGAATCCCCATCTTCTCCGTTTCACACTCTCACTCACTCACCGACACTCTCACCTCACATGCCACCCTCAATCTTATTACACCTTAGATCCAATTCAACATCAAACACAACTCACACAATCTCACACACATTATTCCACGGTTTCCACCTTTCAAAACAAACAATGGCTCCACCCCACACCCATTTTCACCTCCTCTTTTTGCTTGTACTCTTCGCTTTACTACTTGTACCCCCTTCTTCTTCCTCTTCTCTTCACATAGGAGGCATTTGTTGGAAAAGAATCATCTTCAAGAAGATGATGATTCAGATGGGGTGCAAGTTCAACTCGCTGTCAAGAAGAAGTCAGGTACTACTCCTTCTGCACTTGGTACAACCTCCCAAAGCAAGAACAAGACTAAACTCATCAAGCCCAAATCCACCAACACACCACCACCACCACCACTGCAAATTCCACCAAAAGCCAAAAGCTTTTAGAGAAAACCACCATCAAGAAGCTCAACTCCACCTCTAAACCTTCAAATCTCACCAAGCCCATATCAAAAACCTCAAATTCCACAAAACCCACATCAAAAACAACAAATTCCACATCGAAAACGTCAAATTCAACCAAACCCACATCAAAATCAACAAATTCAACCAAACCCACATCAAAAACAGCAGATTCTACAAAACCCACATCCAAATCGACGAATTCCATAAAACCCACATCAAAAACCCAAAATCCCCATCAATTTCGACTCAAAAATTACCAGATCCGACGAAAAAGAACAGCAAACCCGTCACAAAAGCTCAAAAGTCAACAAAGAAAACCGGTAGTTTGACCTTCCAAGAAAACGACGAAGAAGACGACGATTTCGTCTCAGAGTTCCGAGATCTCCCCGCAAGATTTCAGCAAACATTCATCCCCGATTTAGAAGTAATCTCCACAACTTCAAAAGCTTATCTAAACAAAGCAAACAAACACATCTCCAAAGGCTTCAATCCGATCGTGGGCAAGAAATACGCACCAATGGTCGCATCAATCATCTCCTTCGCATTCATCCTAATCCCTTTCTCCTCGTCTCCCTCATATTCAACCGAATCAAAGCCTACTTCTCCCTCCAAAAGCTCATAATATTCATCCAAATCTACCTCTCCATCTACTTCTCAATCCTCTCACTCTCCTCCCTCGTCACAGGCCTCGAGCCACTCAAATTCTTCTACGCAACTTCACAGTCAACATACGTGTGCTTACAGCTGCTGCAAACGCTCGCATACGTGTGTACCTTCTGGTGCTTTTGATGTACCTTGTGCTTGTTTTCTCGACGGATTCGACCATTGTGTCGCGATTGTTGGCGTTGGGGCAGACGTTTGTGGGATTTGCGGTGGGGTTGCATTATTATGTGACGGTGTTCCATAGGGCGGTGCTGCGGCAACCACCGAAGACGAGCTGGAAGGTGCATGCGGTGTATGCCACGTGTTTTCTTGTGATTTGTCTGTTAGGGACAGCTGAGAGGAGGAAGAAGGCCTACGTGGTTGATGGTAGTGAAGAGGAGAAAAAGAGTTGATTTTTTTTTTTTTATAAAAAAGAAGGTGATTGTTATAGTTGAAGGATTTTAGTGTTGTTATATGGTTTTGAGGGATTTTATTATTTTTGTATCTTCTCATTCGAAGTTGTAAGATATGGTTTTAAGAGAATAAGTTTGGAAAATGCGTGATATTTGTCTGGGAAGTTTATTATGGGTTTTGTTTGCTTTTCAATTATTAATGGAAAAGGGAGTTTGCTTTTGTAGATACTTTTGGTTGTAGGTGGGAAATTTGTGGGTGTATTGTGATGCTTTCGATATGAAATGAAACTTGAAGTCTAAAAGTGTTTTTTTATATAACTTATGTTCAAATATGGTCAATTATGGAAATAATTTAAATGATAAATTTTGGTTTTAAATACTTGAGAAACACTTTATTAGGGTACTAGTAAAGGGACACTCACTTTTTTAAATCGACACCCCTATACGCCGCGTATGGGTTCATACGCGGCCCATGCCGGCGTATAGGTATCGAACATTAATGCGACATTAATGACTGACACTAGACGGCACATCAGTTTACCTACACGGGGCGTATAGGACCATACGCCACGTATAGGTCGGTGTCGATTTAAAAACGTATATAAGTATACGCCGCGTATGGACCCATACGCGGCGTATAGATCCTCGGAACCGCTATATCTTTCAACCTTTCTCATTTTACACACTTTGAAAAAAAAATCTCTCGTATAGCCCTATACTACCGTATTGATCTTCGATTTTTCTACATCCAGGTATGTATTATTGTTCCTACATCATTATTATGTTAATCGTTCACCGATTTAAACGTTAAAGTAGTGTTTATGCCTTATAATGGGTGATTTAAAAAGTGGTAGATAGAACTATACGCTACTACAGCCCCGCGTATAGGGCTATACGCTCAGAAGCCTGCCATACAACGTAGTTGTTCAACGTCTTCTAAAGTATCACAGGGTACTAATGAGTTTCATCGATTGTCGGAGATCGCTAATTAAACAATATAAACTGGTTAAAAAATTGGATTCCATCAATCTTTCATCAGTATATTTCACGTATACGAGATGTCCGACCCGATGGGAATTGTGGTTTTCAATCTATAGCTTTAGTCTTAGGGTTTGACGAAAATAAGTGGATGTATGTGCGGACACAGCTTTTAGAAGAGTTGGACAGACATGAATTGGAGTACAGAGAAGTTTTCGATACTTTGTACCCCGGACAGTATAACGAATTACGTCACACCATCGATTGGCAAAGTGTGGAACCTGCACCAGAAGAACGTTGGATGATAATGCCGTATACGGGAATAATGGTTGCTCAAAAGTCTGAGGTTATTCTTCATTTACTAAGCAATAATGGTTGTCAAACATTTTTCCCATTATGGGTTGATCCGAAAACTGTCATGCCTCATCATGTCGTGTCGATTGTTCATGTCAACAATAATCATTTCGTCCACGTTAAGTTAGAAGGAGATTATCCGATCCCAAATTAAGTAATCTTTGGATTCTTAACGAAACGTACGTGCTGCAGAATGGGAGATTATGTATAGGATTCGTATCTCGGAATACAACGCAATAATAGAGAATAACGAGAAGCCCCAGCTTATATAAATTTATTTTAATTCATAATTTGTAATATGCGAATTATATATTTTAATTTTAATTTTATTATTGTATTCGTATTATTTAATATTAAACTGTTTAAATAATTTTAATTCAAATTATGTATATATTAAAATAAAAAAATTAAAATAAAAAAAATATCTTTTAACCTTTCAAAATATCAATATTAAAAATATATATATATATATATATATATATTAAAACTCAAAAAATTAAAAAATATATATATATATATAAGCTATACGCCGCGTATGGACCCATATGCGGCGTATAGCTCCTCCACGTATGGGTCATAAGTCACGTATGGGTATAAAATGTCAAACCCTATACGCTGCGCATGGACCCATACGCTGCGTATAGACCATACGCTGCGTATAGGTATAAAACGTCAAATAAACAACACACCCTATACGCCGCGTATGGACCCATACGCGGCGTATAGGGTATAAAACGTCAAATCAACAATGCACCCTATACGCCGCGTATGGACCCATACGCGGCGTATAGGGTGCAGGGGTGTTGATTTAAAATTGGGGGGTGTCTAAATAAAGGGACCCCTTTATTAACCATTAACGTATTAATTGTTTTCGTAATTCCGGATATTGAAATCGATATTCAATTACTCATGTAAAAACATAATATCTTGAAATTATATAGCGTGCACAAAGATACATAAAATTTTTAATAAAACTAGTTGGAAACCAATGCGCGGGTTGCGCGATATTATATTACGTTTTGTGTTTTTTTATACAAAAAGTCTAACCATAGCTATCAATTACATTCAAAAGGGCCTATGGTTTTTTTGCCAATGTTTCTTCGTGTTGTTATTTGCCAAAATGTGATGATTCGCCGATAGCATTTACCTGCCCTCAACTGTTGTATTGTGTCTTCAACCAAGTTTCCATTGATAACAAAAAATGTTGCGGGGTATTTGAGCAGGGCTGAGATTGTTTGCATTCTTCATCGGATCTCAAGTTGCCAATGGTTAATTTCATATGTTAACAAAAAGTAGGAACATTATACATTTCAGTAAGCATTGGCAACTTCAAAAAGTTCTTGCTGCAACCTGTTAGTTGTCTTTTGGCTTTTTCCCTGTCGGGGGACATGCTATTTTAAATGGTGTTAGACGTATAAGATGGTAATATGTATGTTTTGGCGTTGAATTTTATCATGTTATTTCTTACTTTCTTAGCGAAACAATGGTCGCATAGTTGATGAACTTGGTTCGGCCCTGTGTACTGACTGGAATGATGATGGTGCTGTTGGTGCAGGTGTGGTTGCTGTCGTTGCACTTACTATTAGTATGTCAACCTTGTTAACGGTGCAACGCAACATTTCAGCTCTGTTGTTTTTATGTGCCTGAATATGGAATAAGGCTTGTTTGTCTATGATTTTGCGTAGGGTGATGTCTGGGTTGCGCGTTGCCAGCATGTCTGGGCATGTCATTCCAGTAAGGTTTGCAGATGGTTCGTTGAAGATTAAGACAGGGATGCTTCCTGTATCGTCGGAAATTGTAGCAGTGATTCGGTATCTGCAATGAGTTTTTGCGTTAATTGTTTATTTTATTATAAAAAAGAAATGTTGGCAGAACACGTACATCTCGGTTGGAATGCTGAGGTTTCCATGCATGGAACAGAACCATGCATCTCCAACTTTCATAAGGGACTGATCATATTTGGACAACCTATACAATGCCACTCTCTATCCATGTGTGGCTCGGTTATGCATTACTCATAGATTCAGCTACAGAAAGTACCACCACACTAAATATGAAGCGTGAAACAACCTTCTTTACTAACAGTGGTAAAAGACTATAACCAAAAGCACGTCAAATGTAACCACAATATAAACAAATCCGTAACTAAAAGCATGTTAAATCCAACCAGAACATTAAACAAATCCATATACTCTTACAACACAAAAATTAAATGACATATATGACCTGAAAACATACCCGCATATGACAATAACACACACTATAAAATGCCTAGGATGCCAAAAGATAGCACCGCTGCAGAGAAACATACAATCAGAAGGATATTAGTATTAAGTGCGATACAAATACCAAAACAGAGTAAAAAAACATGTAAGTTCAAAACACGGGAAAAGGTAAAGAAAAGAAACCTATATTAAAAAACACAATGTGACAGATGCATAATAATACTAATTTCACAGAATGGGTAGTTAAAAGAAGATGGAACCGGAAAAAATCATCCGCACGAAGAAGAAAAAGACAATGGATAATAAGCAAAATTATAAACTATTTAAAAAGTTTAATCGAGCATACTATGAATCCTATACCCGGCAAGCCAAAAACTGAATACCCAGTACGACCATGACAGAACCAAAAATAAACCTGTTTGATAACCTTAAACCCTAAACATTTTCAACAATGGAAAAAAATACAACGTTTAAATTCTGTAGAAAATCAAATATACAATGGCCTTGTTTGGAATCTTGACAATCAAACGTAGATCAACATTTACTCTAAAGTGTAAACCCCCTATTAATACCTTTCTGCAAACCTAATTCTAAATTAGAATGAAACCTAAATTAAGGCTTCGCTCCCGACCACCCGAAAAAAAACCATGTATTTGAGTACACTATGAATCCTAAACTTGCAGAGCAAAAAACTGAATCCCCATTACCCAATACGACCATGACTCATCAAATATACAATGGCCTTGTTTGTAAACCCCCAACTAACACTTTACTGCGAACCTAATTCTAATCGGAATGAAATCCAAATTAAAGCTTCGCCCCAAAATTGCGGCCCCCCTCCCTTGCTAATACCTTAGAAAAGAAAACAAAACATAAATCAGTAACCCTGTATTTCAGCCCGAGCTTAAGTGATATATAATTTAACAAATGAATCACTAAAAATTTCAATCCTCTTTATCATTATTATGCTCAAATTAAAAAAAGAACAAAACACAGATCAGTAACCATGTATCTCAACCTGAGAATTTTATTTAAATTTCTTTTGTTACACCCAAATCCAAATTGAAGATCTGCAAAATAAAATTACACAAACTGAAACCTTTTTCTTCTTTATCCTCTTATTTGGAATGAACTAAGCCTAAGCATTTGGAATGAACTAAGCCAAGCAACCTCAAAATTCGGACAGTTTGGTTTTTTGATTTTAAGTCATGCATAGCAGGAGGAGCTGATGTTTTGCAGGCCTTCTTTTACATATACATTAATATAACAAAACCAAAAGGAAAAACCTGATTCAAAACCCTTCCTTACATCTGCCCTATCTATGGAAAACAGCTGTATTGAGTTGCATCAAAATATTAGTCTCCAAATTGAGTTTCTTCAATAATAACATTATGATATATATTAAACTTTGACTTCCACTCTAAGGAACGATTAGATATATAAAACACTGACTTCCATTCCACTCCTCCCACAAAATCGCTAAAAGCCGCCGCATGTTGCAAATTTTCACCTTTAATCTGCGATTGAAATCGGTCCCTCACATTTCCCCATAATTTCTCACTATCTCCCTCTCTATAAAAAGATAATTCATCAGAGCAGCACTACAATTTCTTTCCAAACTATTAGTTGAACCCACCTCATAGTGAAAGAATACAAAAACCCTAAACCCAACCTTCAACCTAAGTGGGATAACAACCTAAACCCTCATAAACATAACAACACTATGTCGGATAACAAAAAACGAAGAAAATAAACACATGCAATGTCCCCAACAAAAAACACCATCCCAACGCATGCAACCCCAACAAAGCACCATCCCACGCAAAAAACACAAAAACGAAACAATACACCAAGAAGGAAGGCAAAAAAGAAGAGAAACCATCACGAACTTGCAAATCGGAGAAGCGACAGGAAAGCGGAAAAGTAGAGAGTAGATCACCTTCCCATCAAACTTAAACAATAAGGCAGACTGTTGAGGTACATGTCATCAGCAGGTGAAACAGGGGAAGAACACGTATGCCACTAAGTGTATAGAAACAGGGAAAAAACAAACGATGAAAAGGGTCGAACCGTGGGTTACCAAAAAAAAAACGGAAACACAACCAACTGAACTATAAAACAAACCGATAAAAATAATCCATCAGAACATATTAATAGCAAAATGCAGAACCACAGGGTAAAAGAAAACCAATCAGCGCCTGACAATCAGGCGGTGATCACTATTTATGAACATGCATTATTCATAGATAGGGGAATAAATAAAAGTAAAAAAACGATAAAGTGTTTTAAGTTGTCACATAAAAATATATAGAATTCCTACAATATACAGGCACTTAAAAAACTATAAATTTCCAACACACAAAAAAGAGTTAATTACACAGTGGTTTTGTGAAAATAACATGTTCATATACTAACTATATAAGTAACAAGTTTGAGTGTTAAGTTTTTAATTTTATAATGACTTTGGGTATTAGAGTTAACTTTTGTTAACTTATTAGTTAAATTAAAGTTGAAATGACCAAAACACCCTTTTATAACTACAAGGGGCTTTTATGTAACTAATTTTAAGTAGTTAGAAGGATATTTTTGTAATGTGTATATATCTATACATAGATATAGATATAATCAAGACAAAAGCAACAACTAGCCACCAGCACTGCTTACCACCACCAGGGTCGGCCCAAATGTTGTCCAAGGGAAGCGGATCGTTTGGGGCCCCAATGTTTAAAGGGCCCAAATTATTTTGGTTTTGTATATTTCTATAGAGTGATAGAGGAGAAGAACTCAAGAAGAAAGAACCTTCAAAAGTCCAAAATCGATCCAATCGGGAAGCTAAATCAATGGATGTATTTCAAAATTCCAAGTACAGCGATGATTCGGCAAATCCATTACCGAAATGCGCCTCCAAAATCAATTCATCTTTATCAAAATTACAAGTTAGCGGCCGATGGGTTCCAAAGTCGAAATACTACGGAGTCATTGTTGCTTCGCCGCCGATTCAACTCATGTTCATCAGCATCAGAAGTCAACAATGGTTTTGTGTGCAACTATTCAGGTATGTACAGATTTAATGATTTGAGTTACAAGTTGTGAGAAATTTCAATCTCAATTTTTGATTGATTTGAGTTTTGAATTATAATTTCCTGACTCTTGTTTAGGACTATTCAGTGATTTGAATTACATTATGCTTTTCTCTTGGTTAGAGACTTGGGTGTTTAGGCTAAAGAGATTACCACTGAATCATTTATATACAATTGGTGAATTGGGTATTTAGTTTGTATACTGAATTAAGTATTTGGTTTGAATTACAACCTGTTAACTATTGTCGCTGGGTAACCATTGAATAAGTTATTTGAGTTACAATATGTTGTATAGTGATTAGTAAATTTGATGTTTGAGTTACCATTTAATCATAGATTTGATTTACAAATACAATATATATGAATGAGTCAATTTAAGTTACAATATATGTTGTTTTGTAATTATACAAGGATTATTGGTTAATGGGATTAAGGTTAATATACAAGCTACTGCATGCTTGGATTACTACTGCATGCTTGGATTACTACTGCATGCTTGGATTACTACTGCATGCTTGGATTACTACTGCATGCTTGGATTATTGGATGCTTTGATTATAGTTGTTATATTTAAGCATTACTTGTTACAAGGATTATAGTTGTTACTTTTATTTATTAGTTTTTGTGTTAGTGCCATGTTAACAAAACTAAAATACAAACTAAGTGCCTCGAAAAGAAGAAAAAAGAAAATTATACTAGACACCAATTAGTTTACTCGCAAACTATAAACTTTTTAGTATATTATTGTTGTTTCTAAGCTTGAATAAGAAATGTGAGTTTTTAACAATAACCATTAGAAAAGCCCCGAGATTTACATGTTGCTTTGGGCACCACAACTGTGGTACCGTTGGCCACCAGCACCTCTTACGACCACCATGACTTTGTCTTTCTCACCATCACGTCGTCACCCTCATTCCCCTTATTAATCCGCCACCACAGCCCACCACAGCCCACCACAATCACCACCCCAGCCCACTGGCCTTTTCCCAATCACGGCTGTTAAAACAACAAAGTTGCCGACTACCAACAAAATCCATGATCTTAAGACCGACGACGAACTAATGAAGGGTGGGTGTTTGGTTTGTGGTTTGGTTGAATTCGGGTTGTTCAGGTGAGAGTGGTGGTCGGTGCGAAAGAGAGGAACGACAAAGGGACCTCGGTTTATTTAATTTATTATTAATAGTTTGGAGTAAATGACACTAATGGTCCCTGTACTTATATTTACCAATTGATATATTCAAAGGTGGTAAATAGGCTTTTTTACTTCAAGTTAACAAACAAGTTAATAAAAATCAACCTTAATACCTAACCTTGTTATTAAATTGAAAGCAAAAGCCCTAAATTTGTTTCTTACTTAAAGTTAGTACTTAAAGCTGTTGTCTAATCACAAGGCCTAAAGCAACAATATTATTACCATTGAAATATAGTAATTTGGGATTTTCTTACTTTAATCACTAAAGTCATTAGGAGACTAAGGTGGTGTTTGTTTTTTAAGAAAACCTCTTTCTCACCTTTTCATCTGCGCACATGCAGACGCGGGAAGAGGTTTTGAGTACGCAGACTGTTTGTTTTTTGGGATACGTTTCATAAAAAAACATCTGCGTGAGGTCTTCTTGGTGCAGACATGGACTAGTGTCTTCAGGCGGGAAGACATTTCATCAAACCTCTTCTCCCTAATCACAAAACACAAAACATAACCAACCACCATCCTCATCCTCCTCTCCTCTCTTCGGCCCTCCACCCCCTTCGCCGCCTCCCTCCAGCCGCCTCCCTCCAACCGCCTCCCTCCAGCCGCCCCCTCCAGCCGCCACCGTCGTGTTCCACCGCCACCTCCCCACTCTACACCACCCTCGCAGCCCCTTCGTCCCCCATCCCCTTCGGTCCCCCACCCCCTTCGGCCCCCCACCCCCTTCGCCGCCTCCCTCCAGCCGCCCCCTCCAGCCGCCACCGTCGTGTTCCACCGCCACCTCCCCACTTTACACCACCCTCGCAGCCCCTTCGTCCCCCACCCCCTTCGGTCCCCACCCCCTTCGCCCCCACCCCCTCGTGTTCAACCGCCACCTCCCCACTGGGTTTAGTGAATGATTTGTGCATTTGGGGAGAAATTGAATACTGTTAAAAAACAAACAGTCTTTTTCTTGCAGACTGCAGACATTTGGTCCACCTCTTCTGCTGTAGATGTCTGCAGATGTGGTCCGCAGACCGCAGACGTTTTCCTGTAGAAAAAACAAACAGCACCTGACAGGGCCGGTGCCAAGGATTTAAAGACCTGATACGAGGTAGAAAAATGGGCCCCAAACGGTGAACGAATAAAAGTTCTTTTACTGCTTTTCTTAATGTGTTTTAATTGTTTGAGTGATGGACTAATTAGATGAGTTGAATAGTTTAACTCAATTATAATAAGGTAAAATGGATTAATTTATAATGTTTAATAGACTAATTTAAAATATGTAATGGATTAATTATTTAGATATTTTTTTAAATATGAATTTATATAAAATAGATATAAACTTTTTAAAAATTTTAGGCCCTTGGGATATTAGGTCTGAACAGTCGCCCCGACGTCCCTCGCGCCGGCCCTAGGGAACATATCCTCACAACCTAGTAATTTTAAATCAATTAACATGCCAATAGAAACCAGTTTTGGAGATCATATCCTTACGTGCCTTCCATAAGCTCCATGAAGTTGTTAGTATTACTTAATAAATTGATTTTTCTTACTTTTACTTCGTCTTATATGCTTATGCAATTGCATAACATCTCTGATTTCCAAAACAAAAAACATGGGCTATAATGCACCATTGTGAAGAAGAAAAAAAGAATTGATTATTAGGATTTTTTTTTGTTATATGGTTTTGAGCAATTTTATATTTTTATATCTTCTCATTCGAAGTTGTAACATGTGGTTTTAAAAGAACTAGTTTTGGTCCCAGACGCGCGTTGCGCGTCATAAAGACGGGCTAAACGGAGGCTCAAAACTCTGTCATCATAGCCACAAGCTAACATTTTCAGTTATGGCTGCTAACCGTAAACGGTAGCCACGCCAAAGCAACCCGAAACCATTTTTTGAATATCATCATAGCCCGACACTATACTAAATTCAAAATGTACACCAACATACAACATGTACATGTCTCAGATGAAGACAGTTTCATCGTCACCGACTTGAAACAAAGCACCGATTCATTTTTCCAAATGCAGCATGTGATGAATGGGGCTCAGAACCGGATTTCAGTTATGGCTGCTAACCGTAAACGGTAGCCACACCAAAGCAACCTGAAACCATTTTTTGAATATCATCATAGCCCGACGCAAGCGTTTTCAAGGGGCATAAAACAAACCTGGTGTAATATTTGCTCACAGAAAGCACAAGATTAAACAACACTGCATCCCCAAGTAAAGCATAAATCCTTGGCTATTCCTTAAACACTCTTAAGACGCAGATAGAAGCTTTGGTTAAATTTCTGATACAAAAATGTCATATGTGGGCCAAATGTGCAGGTCACAGTATCTCTGTAAAACTTCTAAACACTCTGCATATTTTAGAAATCTACCGACTGTTAAATTCTGTTTTGTACTCCTTGTTTCTCCCTAATCTGTAGGCATCCCTTCTTCACATAGCTCCCAATCTATATACAATGAAACATGTATAAGGTCATCTTACTTTCATGTCCACCTTATAATCAGTTGTCTAGACTTCACCTATATTGTTCGTTTTTCGGTCTATGTTCATGACCAGATCCTTCAAATTTCACCAAATATATATAGGATCCCAAATCAAACAATTCACAAGATATGAGTCACTAAATCTGCTAATGCACCATGCATTTCCATATAACACCATAACTTTTCTCACAAACTTGTTAAGGTAGACTGAAATGACAAACAGTTGGTATATACTCGCACGAACCTAACTATAAGGAATATCCCTCATACACCTAGGTTTCCTCACTTCCCCTTCATCTATATTTTCCTATCATCAGTATCAGATACACAGCAGATTTATAAAGACATTTAAACTAAAAATTTGAAGAGCGATACAACTTCCAGCATAAATTCGATGTTCAAAGGAGTCGGAAATTGTTTTAAATTACAAATGTGGTGATTGATTACATTCACCTGGGGCATAGAAACTCAACATCCTGTTCGCATGGTACCTATAACCAACAATTCAATCACCAATCGATCAGATCAATCAGTTCACCTAAAAAAAACAGTTTATGAGTGCATATATCGAACAATAGTACAATACCAAGGGATGAAGGACGATCGAGCACTATCATCATGCTTAACAATGATATTATCAGGGATCCGCTTATTGAGGTCCCGAAGGATCTCAATGAGGGGCCTCGTGATGCACGAAGACGAATTTCCAACGGCACCATGTAATTCGAGTTCGGCACCGCGGCTCCCGCTTTCCCCTTGCTCCGGCGTGTTCGCCGAAGGTGTCGGTGACGATGTGCCTGATATGCAGCGTCGGTTTTTAGGTGGAGACCGAAGAGATCGAAGATTGAGGGCAAATAGAGAGGGTTAGGGCGGTGGATGGTCGGCGGTGAGGGGTGCGAAGGTGGATGGTTGCGACGGGAGGGCGGCAACGGGAGGGCAGCGACGGGAGGGTGCCGATCGAAGGGGGCCGATCGAAGGAGAAGGGGGTGTGTCCTGTAGATACTATTCATTTACTGTTCCTTCAACTTGGTTTTTAAATATATAGGGAAATAAGTTTTGGAAAATGCATGATATTGTTTGGAAAGTTTATTATGGGGTTTTGTTTGTTTTCAATTATTAATGGAAAAAAGCGTGTTTGCTTTTTTTAGATACTTTCTGGTTGTATCAACGTGGAGAATTTGGGGTATGTCTTGTGATGCTTTCGATATGAGATGAAAATTGAAGTTAAAAGTGTTTTTTAATATAACTTTAATTATTGATCAAGTTTAAGTTTTTTATTCAAATGTTTGGATCCAGTTCCGAGCCTCTTTGAACCCACTAGTTAGGCTACACAAAGTAGATGGAGCAAGTTGGGGTGGGAGCCGGAGTTATGCGCTATCAACAGGTGCAACGAGCCCACCCCACCCCTCTTGGTACCACAAAACTCAACCCCGATTAAGAGCTACTTTATAAGACAAACTCGCAAGCAAAAATAATATTACCATTTAATATAGTTATTTGGGATTTTTTTTTAATTTTTAATTACTAAAATTAGAGTAAATTACCATTTGCATCCTTGAGTTTTGGTGATTTTGACCATTTGCATCCCCACAGTTTAAAAATCTTCATATACCCCTAACGTTTCCTGTTTGTTCCCATTTGAATCCAAAACACTAACATCGTTAAATTATTCTGTTATCTCTCTTGTTAAAAGACTAAACTACCCTTTTCATCTTCTCTCTATATCTCTCTCTCTTCTCCCTTAATGACCCACCCATCACCGTCACCGCAGCCCATCACCACCGTCACCGACACCACCACTGTCGCCGCCCGTCGCCACGACACCACATCCACTGTCGCCGTCACCACAACCCACACCATGTAACATCTCGAATTTCGGCGTTTAACCTTTTTATAATAATAATAATAATAATAATATAATAATAATAATAATAATAATAATAATAATAATAATAATAACAATAATAATAATAATAATAAAAATAAAAGTCCAGGGGGCAGTCTTGTATTTTATCAAACTTCATAAAGAAGTTTATAACATAAAATGATAAGAATGAAACCGCAGGGACCAGTTGTGTAAAATTTTAAAAACCCAATTGTTTTCCCCCTCGATTTTCCGGCGAGACTCCGGCGAGTCTCGGCCGAACTCCGGCGAGGCCAAATCGATAAAATTACTCAATTTTAACTCACAAAACCGGTTCTAATGCATTCGTGGGCAAGATTCGAACCCAATGCACCCATTAAACACGATTAATCATCGGGAAATTCGAATCCAAAGCTTCTACATCGAAATCCACTAAATTCCCGACCAAATCAACCAAATTATTCGATTTTGAACCCCACAACCTCACCGAAAGCTTCTTGGATCCAATTCGAATGGAATTCCAACATAAAACGTGTTGAATCGGTCAAACAAACGGCTATAATCTTCACTTTTATCTTGGATTCGATACAGCTCAATAATACACTCAAACACCAATAATAAACAAATTAAAGCTACCAACACGATCATTTATAAACACCTAATCGAACTCAGGTGCCAATTTCACCAAAAACAAACACAAGCAACTGAATTCGATCATCACTCTCTGTCGAACCTGCAACTCAATCGAACACCCCTTTCTGATCTTTCTAAACCCAAATTGATAAAGGGCTTTCGTTTGTAATCATCCTTAGAAGCTTTCTGTGAAATTAATTGAAATACCATCAACAGAATCATCTCGAATCAATATCTCCTCTGCCGCGGCTGTTCTTAATCTTGTTCTCTATCGAATTAACACCGAATCAGGTAATTAAGAGCATCATTGTACTTGATTTTACATGGGGATCAAAAGCCCCATGAATTTAGACATTAACAGACTCGAATTGATCTTCAATTTGGATCATAATCGATCTAGGGTTTATGTGAATTGGGGATGGATTGCAAATGATGTTTAAAAACAAATGGGGCGGGGTTTAAGCGCGGCTGGATGCCTTGGTTCACTGGTAAGCTTATGGGTGTGTGAGTTGGAGGTCCCGGGTTCAAACCCGGCTACCTTCAACTATTTTTTAATGATTTTCAAGCTTCAATAAAATATATAAAAATCCCTAAAAATTATAAAAATAAGTTTTAAAAACTTTCTTTATTTAAAATGTTACATAAATATTTTCTGTAAATTTATTGGTTTAAAAACCTTAATAATTTTTATAAAATATTACTTATAAATATTATAAATAATTATTTATATAAAAATGGACACTATATCATGATTAATTATGAAATAGATTGTACATCTTATAATTTCACAATTATTTACAAACGTAATTTATTATAAAATATACTTTAACAATTATTAATGAAATATTATCGGATAATACGTTATCGTAATGATATTTAATACAAAGAATATATACAAAATATATTTAAACATTATCAGATATTAAACCTAATTTCATTACTTATCAAAAACCCCAAATTCCGTCTAAAACTCTAATTCACATTAAACCGTTAATCTTATTATTAATCTTGTAATAAATACGTTTTAGGTACCTTGTAAAGGAATTCGTTGAAACGACGCGCGTTATTATTTCTTATTAATCATCCAATATATACTTAATCGCCAAGTGAGTATTTCTATACCCATTTTATTATTTCACACACTTTTGGGTGAAACATGTTACATTATAAACATTACACTTGTAAACACGTTTGATTCTTGTAAACTTATGGCAATTTACTTGTGTGTTGTGGTTAGTCGAATCTTGTAGCTACCATGTAATGTCGAATACATGTACAATCATTAACTATTGCTAGCCTGGCGACGTCATAGATCTATGGGCCTGACAAGCCTGCTTGGTTGATCCAAGTACACTTAGCTAATCGTATATACTTGTAAACGTTTGAGAACTTGTAAAACTTTGTCAAGGTTTGATTTTGCATTCTGTCTTACATCCCTAGTTACCTTTTTCTATAATTTACAACATGAATTGCCATCTTTTATATACTTATGTATTCAAAACTATAGAATGCTCACCAACAATATGTTGACCTGTTATTTTTAACATGTTTCAGGCAATAGCGTTATGTGGCTGTGAACAATCGTAACTCTCACGCCTCGACGATTCCGCCGTCAAGGTTGGGTGTGACAGATTAGTATCAGAGCCTATAACTATAGGGATTTAGGTTATTAGAAATGGTGACCTAGACTATAGCTTATGCATGCACCTTATAGTATTTTTATCTTGTAAATACATGGTTTGCATGTTACATAATGCTATGCCTTCTTATGTGCAATTTGATGCCTTAGCATAGGATTGCCTTAACTTAGTTACTTGTCTCCCTAAACTCATCTTTGACTCTCCCGAACATAAAATCACTCAATCTTATCCTCGACGACATGTGGAATCGTATACTAATACTTATGATTTGGATCTTTAGACGTATGTCTAATTTATACAAATCTCATCAAGGTTTTGATTTTATAAACCAAGGAAATTTGTGTGACACATAGATACCTGTATTCTGGATTTCCTGGCAAAAGGCATGAGGGCTAAGGCAAGCGTATTCGCATAAATCTCATTGTGAGACCCGTTACGCTACCTGGGGATTTCTGGGATGAGTGATAAACTATGGTCAAAATACACAAATCTCTAAGGCAAATGAGTCAATTTACCTTGACGTGTCCACGGTTCCAAATGGTAATACGTTATCAAATGGAATCATTCCGTGTACCTTACAAACTTTAGCTTGCCTTTGTCTAAACTACTATCCTTGTTACCCTCATTCCCGTAACTAACTCACTTTTAGTATGTCCAGCATGTCTCGTCAACTTGCAAGGCGTGGAAGTTCCATCCGTAAGCTAGCCGCCAGTATTGCTCAAGAAATGGCTGCTGTCATCCCAAATATTGTGGCTGAACTCAGCAGCACCATGATTGCCAACATCGTAAACCACAACAACGGCCAAGGGGAAACTAGTGCAACCCAAGGCCGTAACAACAAAACTTGCACGTTCAAGCACTTTAGCTCTTGCAAGCCCACTAGTTTTAGTGGCAAGGAAGGAGCCACTGGTCTTCTTGAGTGGTTCGAGAGCATGGAGAACACCTTCGCCAACTGTGAGTGTCCCGAAGCACTCAAGGTTCGTTATGCCACTAGTATGCTCCAACAAAGAGCACTTACTTGGTGGAATAGCGAGAAGAGGAATCGAGGAGCCGAGGCTATTCTGGCACTTACTTGGGAAGAGTTCAAAAACATCGCCATCGCAAAATTCTGCCCAAGAAGCGAGCTGCAAAAGTTGGAGGAAGAGTTCTGGAACTTGAAGCAAGATGGTGGTGACCATTTGGCCTACTCAACTAGGCATCACGAGTTGAGTTTACTACTACCCCATATGGTCGACACTGTTCCCCGCAACATTGAGAAGTTCATAAAGGGTGTACCACCCCAAATTCAAGATGCTGTGGTGGGCAGCCGACCCAACACTTGGAGGAAGCCATTACTATCACCGCTCAACTTACCGAGAATCATATACGAGCGGGCACCATGTCGGTGAAGGGTGCAAAGAAGGTGGAAAAGACGGCTACTGAAGTCGTTAAGGAGACTAAAGCTGAACCGTCTCATAACAACAACAACAATAAGAAGCGCAAATTCATACCGGCACGCAACTATCCCGTGGCTGCACCCAAACAACCCCAAAGACAGTGTATTCCCGGGGCTACACCAGCAACACAAATGCCCGTGGCAAGGGCTTATGCGGGTCCTCTGCCAAGGTGTAACACGTGAAAGTACCATCATGCGAGTAACGTTCCATGCCGAATCTGCTCGTTGTGTGGAAAGTATGGCCACTTGGTGACTACTTGTCTTCATGCACCAAACAACGCTGCAATGCTTGCCAACCGAACCTGCTATAACTGTGGCGAGCCTGGTCATTTTCGTCCGCAATGTCCTCGCAATGCGGGCAACGTGCCACCAGCTCGTGGAAGGGCTTTCAATATCAACGCCAACCAAGCACAAGTCAGCAATGACGTTATGGATGGTACGACGTTGAACCCTGTTTAAATCATTTCTTGTATTATTGATGTTTCCATCTTTGTAATCATCGTATCAATAATAAATTTTTTTTTACCAAACAGGTATGTATCTTGTGAATGATCATTATGCATCTGTATTATTTGATTCGGGTGCGGATAAGAGCTTCGTATCGTTAGAATTCGAGCCCATACTTTCTAAATCACGTATTAATCTGGAAAGACCCTACACGGTCTAAGTCGCCGATGGAAAACCTATTATCGTTGACGTCATAATACGTGATTGCATCATAAGCTTTAACGAACACGAATTCTCTATTGATCTTATTCCTATGAAACTTGGAAGCTTCGACGTCATCATTGGTATGGATTGGCTAGCCAAACATCATGCCGAGATCGTTTGTTTTGAGAAGTGTATCCGTATACCGTTACCATCCGGGGATACTTTGAAAGTGTTCGGCGAGAAACCATCACAAGGACTCAAACTCATGTCTTGCACTCAAGCCAGAAAGTGCTTAAGCAAGAAGAATATGGCCTTCTTGGCTTACGTGGTCAACACAAAAGCCAAAGGGAAAGAACTTAAGGATGTCCCTATTGTACGAGACTTTCCTTAAGTATTTCCCGATGACCTTAGTGGTTTACCTCCCGTGCGTGAAGTTGAATTTAAAATTGATTTGATACCGGGAGCAAACCCCGTGGCTAAGTCACCATATCGGCTTGCACCATCGGAATTGCAAGAACTCTCTAGCCAACTCCAGGAATTATTCGAAAATGGGTTTATCCGCCCTAGTTCTTCTCCTTGGGGTGCACCTGTCTTATTTGTGAAGAAGAAAGATGGGTCATTCCGTATGTGTATCGATTACCGAGAGCTCAACAAGTTGACCATCAAAAATCGGTATCCTCTCCCTCGTATCGACGATCTGTTTGATCAACTTCAAAGAGCTACTATATTCTCGAAGATTGATCTACGTTCTGGATATCATCAATTACGAGTCCATGATGATGACATCCCAAAGACCGCGTTTCGTACTCGTTATGGGCACTATGAGTTTACCGTGATGCCTTTAGGCTTGACTAATGCTCCTGCTGTCTTCATGTATCTCATGAATCGAGTATGCAAGCCTTATCTAGATAAGTTTGTGATCGTCTTCATTGATGACATTCTCATCTACTCCAAAACCAACGCCGAGCATGAACTGCATTTGCGACAAGTTCTTGAATTGTTGAAGAAAGAGCAATTGTACGCGAAGTTCTCGAAGTGTGATTTCTGGCTCAAGGAAGTTCAATTTCTAGGACACGTGGTGAATAGCCAAGGAATTCACGTTGACCCTGCAAAGGTGGAAGCTGTGAAGAACTGGTGTGTTCCCATGACACCGACCGAGATTCGTTCTTTCCTTGGTCTTGCTGGTTATTATCGGCGATTCATCGCCAACTTTTCGAGGATCGCAAAGCCGCTCACTTCCTTAACATAAAAGAATAAACCATTCGAGTGGGGGCCCGGGCAAGAGGAAGCTTTTGAAACATTAAAACACAAACTAAGCAATGCTCCTATCTTGACCCTACCCGATGGAAACGATGATTTAACCGTATATTGTGATGCTTCAAAACAAGGTCTTGGTTGCGTTCTTATGCAACGAGGAAAGGTGATAGCTTATGCATCAAGACAATTGAAGGTTCACGAGGTGAATTACACAACTCATGATCTTGAACTCGGTGCTGTGGTTTTCGCTTTGAAGATCTGGCGACATTATCTTTATGGGACGAAATGCATAGTTTACACCGATCACAAAAGTCTCCAACACGTGTTCAACCAAAAAGATCTCAACATGAGACAAAGACGTTGGATCGAGTTAATCAGCGACTACGACTGTGACATTCGCTATCATCCTTGAAAGGCGAATGTTGTTGCCGACGCGCTGAGTCGCAAGGTCCATAATAAAACCGTCTCACTACAAGAAATCCGAGATCGAAGACAGTGGTTTCACACGTTAAGAGAATTTGAGACCGAGGTTCGTGTGGATGTTAACGAGGCTACTATCATCTCCAAAACATAAGAATTGATAGTGATCTCGAGTTATGCATTCGTAAGGCTCAACAAGCGGCAATAACCGACGAAGGAAGTAATGAGGATTTGGTGTCTAACGTTCGATCACAACTAGAGGAAAAACCAAACGGCCTATGGTACTTTCTGAATCGACTTTGGATCCCAAATCGTGATAACCTTCGACACATCATTTTAAACGAAGCTCATCACACCTAATATTCTATTCATCCTGGCTACGATAAAATGTACATGGACTTGCGTGGTCAATATTGGTGGCCTGGAATGAAGAAAGATATCGCGGTTTATGTCTCCAAATGTGTCACGTGTGCAAGAGTCAAAGCCGAGCATCAACGACCAAGTGGTTTACTTGAACAACCTGAAATCCCTATGTGGAAATGGGAACATGTATCCATGGATTTCATAACCAAGTTACCACGTACTCCTCGTGGTCATAATAGTATATGGGTGATTGTGGATCGTTTGACCAAGACGGCACATTTCATACCTATACGAGACACATACAAAGTTTCAAGACTAGCTCGTATATACATTGACGAAATTGTGAGTCGTCATGGCGTACCATTGCACATCATTTCCGATCGAGATGCTCGTTTCACTTCGCACTTTTGGTCATCTATGCAAGAACTCTTGGGTACTCAATTGGATTTAAGTACGGCTTACCATCCTCAAACTGATGGCCAAACCGAACGAACAATCCAAACCCTCGAGGATTTGCTACGACTATGTGTCCTTGACTTTGGTGGTAATTGGGATACGCATTTACCGCTCGCGGAATTTTCGTATAACAATAGTTATCACTCGAGTATCAAGATGGCACCGTTCGAAGCACTTTATGGTCGTAAATGCCGATCGCCGATCTGTTGGACCGATATTGGTGAAAACTTTATCACTGGTCCTGAACTTATACAAGAAACGACCGATAAAGTCGCTACAATCCGCAAGAACCTTGAAGTGGCAAGAAGTCGGCAAAAGAGTTATGCTGATAAGCATCGTAAACCATTGGAGTTTCAAGTTGGTGATATGGTTCTTCTTAAGGTTTCACCATGGAAAGGTGTTATTCGCTTTGGAAAGAAGGGCAAATTAGCTCCAAGATTTGTAGGACTTTTCAAAATCCTGAAAAGGATTGGGAAAGTGGCTTATAAACTGGAACTACCTTCCGACCTTAGTGGAGTTCATCCTGTGTTTCATGTCTCAAATTTGAGAAAGTGTTTGGCTGATAAGAGTCTGCATGTTCCACTGGAAGACATTCAGATTGATGAGTCATTGCACTTCATTGAGAAACCTGTTGAAATTATGGATCGTATCATGAAGAAGACTAGGACCACAACTACTCCAATTGTCAAGGTTTGTTGGGAGAACAAGTGTGAAGCTGAGTTCACGTGGGAGCGGGAGGATCATATGAAGGAGAGATACCCGTATTTGTTTGTTTAGTTCATTTTTAATTTCAGAACGAAATTCTTTAAAGTAGGGGAGACAGTAACACTTTGTATTTATACGATAATTAACATTCATTCTTAATCAACGTAAAAGCTTATGAGACTAATTGGAAGACACACACTTTAGACTCTCTTTTTACCTCTAATGGCTCTGCCATTGCACATAAAGTAAACACTAAAGCGGTCAGCTTAATCGATAATGAATTTTCTTCTTTGATACTTTATCAAAACCTGAAAGTTCTCCAAGTGTCCTCATCTTGTCGTCTCAGCTTCCTCGTAAACAAATTTCGGGACGAAATTTCCTAAAGTAGGGGAGACTGTAACATCTCGTATTTCGGCGTTTAACCTTTTTATAATAATAATAATAATATTATTATTAATAATAATAATAATAATAATAATAATAATAATAATAATAATAATAACAATAATAATAATAATAAAAATAAAAGTCCAGGGGGCAGTCTTGTAATTTATCAAACTTCAAAAAGAAGTTTATAACATAAAATGATAAGAATGAAACCGCAGGGACCAGTTGTGTAAAATTTTAAAAACCTAACTGTTTTCCCCCTCGATTTTCCGGCGAGACTCCGGCGAGTCTCCGGCCGAACTCCGGCGAGGCCAAATCGATAAAATTACTCAATTTTAACTCACAAAACCGGTTCTAATGCATTCGTGGGCAAGATTCGAACCCAATGCACCCATTAAACACCATTAATCATCGGGAAATTTGAATCCAAAGCTTCTACATCGAAATCCACTAAATTCCCAACCAAATCAACCAAATTATTCGATTTTGAACCACACAACCTCACCGAAAGCTTCTTGGACCCAATTCGAATGGAATTCCAACATAAAAATGTGTTGAATCGGTCAAACAAACGGCTATAACCTTCACTTTTATCTCGGATTCGATACAACTCAATAATACACTCAAACACCAATAATAAACAAATTAAAGCTACCAACACGATCATTTATAAACACCTAATCGAACTCAGGTGCCAATTTCACCAAAAACAAACACAAACAACTGAATTCGATCATCACTCTCTGTCGAACCTGCAACTCAATCGAACACCCCTTTCTGATCTTTCTAAACCCAAATTGATAAAGGGCTTTCGTTTGTAATCATCCTTAGAAGCTTTCTGTGAAATTAATTGAAATACCATCAACAGAATCATCTCGAATCAATATCTCCTCTATCGCGGCTGTTTTTAATCTTGTTCTCTATCGAATTAACACCGAATCAGGTAATTAAGAGCATTATTATACTCGATTTTACATGGGGATCAAAAGCCCCATGAATTTAGACATTAACAGACTCGAATTGATCTTCAATTTGGATCATAATCTATCTAGGGTTTATGTGAATTGGGGATGGATTGCAAATGATGTTTAAAAACAAATTTGGCGGGGTTTAAGCGCGGCTGGATGCCTTGGTTCACTGGTAAGCTTATGGGTGTGTGAGTTGGAGGTCCCGGGTTCAAACCCGGCTACCTTCAACTATTTTTTAATGCTTTTCAAGCTTCAATAAAATATATAAAAATCCCTAAAAATTATAAAAATAAGTTTTAAAAACTTTCTTTATTTAAAATCTTACATAAATATTTTCTGTAAATTTATTTGGTTTAAAAACCTTAATAATTTTTATAAAATATTACTTATAAATATTATAAATAATTATTTATATAAAAATGGACACTATATCATGATTAATTATGAAATAGTCCTGTAAATTGTAGAAATTGTACATCTTATAATTTCACAATTATTTACAAACGTAATTTTTATAAAATATACTTTAACAATTATTAATGAAATATTATCGGATAATACGTTATCGTAATGATATTTAATACAAAGAATATATACAAAATATATTTAAACATTATCAGATATTAAACCTAATTTCATTACTTATCAAAAACCCCAAATTCCGTCTAAAACTCTAATTCACATTAAACCGTTAATCTTATTATTAATCTTGTAATAAATACGTTTTAGGTACCTTGTAAATGAATTTGTTGAAACGACGCGCGTTATTATTTCTTATTAATCATCCAATATATACTTAATCGCCAAGTGAGTATTTCTATACCCATTTTATTATTTCACACACTTTTGGGTGAAACATGTTACATTATAAACATTACACTTGTAAACACGTTTGATTCTTGTAAACTTATGGCAATTTACTTGTGTGTTGTGGTTAGTCGAATCTTGTAGCTACCATGTAATGTCGAATACATGTACAATCATTAACTATTGCTAGCCTGGCGACGTCATAGATCTATGGGCTTGACAAGCCTGCTTGGTTGATCCAAGTACACTTAGCTAATCGTATATACTTGTAAACGTTTGAGAACTTGTAAAACTTTGTCAAGGTTTGATTGTGCATTCTGTCTTACATCCCTAGTTACCTTTTTCTCTAATTTACAACATGAATTGCCATCTTTTATATACTTATGTATTCAAAACTATAGAATGCTCACCAACAATATGTTGACCTGTTATTTTAACATGTTTCAGGCAATAGCGTTATGTGGCTGTGAACAATCGTAACTCTCACGCCTCGACGATTCCGCCGTCAAGGTTGGGGTGTGACACACCACCTCCATACCCGTCATCAGAACCCACTTCACTACCACCATTTCCTCAGCCTCAACCCTCAAACCCCACGACGGAGTAAGTCATCGGAGATAGCGGCAACAACCCTCTTCTCCGCCCCAATGCCACCCCCATCACCACCCAATCTCCACCCACCACCCTCCATCCTTCACTTCCACCAAATCATGGCCACCATCCTCCACCACAAAGCCTCCACTCACCCTCCTCCGAGCCTCCTCCACATTTCCCACCGTTGATAAACAAGAATCAGAAGAACAACAAAACACTACTTCCGACACCTTCACTGACCAATCTCCACCAATCAATTCAACCCCAATCCCAATTGGGTATTCCTCAATTTCTCAAATTTCATCAATTCCATCAATCTGATTTCATGTTTGACGAAATTGAACTACTAATTTTTTGTTGCAGGGGTTGTAAGGCATGTGGGAAATCGGAGGTTGAGAAATGGTGTAATGGTGAAGGAAGAATTCAGGGTGGAATCGCCACCGTGCCGGGGTTTAGATGGTGGCCGATAAAGGCTTATTGACCTTGCCCTAGTTTTGTAGCCACCAGTGGCAGAGTATCGCTGGCAAGGGTCTGTATGGATGAACGATAGATAGATAGATAGATAGAGAGAGAGAGACATAGAGAAGGAGAGAGAGAAAGACTTTATGTGTGCGTGTGCGTGAGAGATAGAAGGGGAGAAAAAGAGATAAGGGGGTGGGGTAGGGGTGGGTGTGAGTTGAGGCTAGTTTTGTCATTTTATAAAAGGTTAATAGAATAATTTAACGGTGTTAGTGTTTTGGATTCAAATGGGTACAAAAATGAAACGCTTGGGGGTATATGAGGATTTTTAAACTGTAAGGATGCAAATGGTCAAAATCATCAAACCTCAGGTATGCAAATGGTAATTTACTCCTAAAATTATCTGGGTATCATATCCTTACCTACCTTCCATAATAATCTCTATAAAGCTATTAATATTACTGAATAAATTATTTTTGTGTGTTGCTATACATACCCTCTTTTATCTTCTTCTTTTTTTGTTTCTCATACTCCCTCCCTTCAAGTTTTTAAAAAATACAATATGATCCTTTTGTTTTTTTATTTTTTTATACCTTTTTAATAAGACTTTCAAGTTTATATTAAGAGTTATCTTGTATATATATGACTAATTTCCTTAAATGCAATAAAATTGGTTTTCATTTATTAGTATGTATGCTCACTATACTTATATTAAAATTCTTTAGATTATACGTTGTTTTTTATGATTTATTATCAATATGATTATTTATAATTCATTAATTTTCTTATTTAACACTTATCTCTTCGTATTAATAGATCTATTATGGTGTATTTTAATTTAATATAATTATATACAACATTTGAAATTATTTAAAAAATGAAATTAGATTGATTGATTTAGAATTTAAACATTAGTTTAATTTAATTTGAATATAAAGATAAAATAGGTAATACAAAAGTTTTTTTTAGAGTAATCATTTCATTAGTTACTTGAATATGGTTGGTAATTGAGCATAGCTTTGATGCTTTAGTAAGAACAAGACATGGAACTTGAGAGATAAAGGTTTTGGGTCAATCCAATAATCCAACCAAAATAACATATAGGTACCACGTCCCGGAAGTCCTTTGATAGTCCTATTTACATTAATCCCCAACTAACAAATCATGAGAAATCTTAAAAGTTTATTTTCATGGTCCTGGGATTGATATTTGAACAATGATTACATTCCAAAGATCATGAATTATGGTGTATGGACCAAATCAGCTTTCTTCAAAGCTTGTGTTTTTCCTCGTTCAATCTCCACCACCATTTAGTAAGCCTTGCAAGATTTGCTCTTTTGAGGGAACCAAGTCCTAAACCACCATAATCTTTGCCATCACCACTTATTGCCATGAAACCTAGCTAATGTTAGTTTTAATGGAGCCTGCCGAAAGGAAACTCTATTTGTTCGAATCTTTCAAACACTTGGTTAGGGACACAATAGAATGAAATGTTGAATGTAGGCATTTAGTTTTAAAACTACTTTAATTGAATAAGATGGTGAATGTAGGCATTTAGTTTTAAAACTACTTTAATTATCGTGATGTTATTGCCATACGATAGGTTACTTTTAGCTTTCGAGATAGATAGTTGTGTTTGAAAGTTTCAGGATTAGGCTTCTAGTTCTTACTAGGGTCATGTTTGCTCCAACCTGTAAACCGAGATACTTGAAAGGAAATAAACTCATCCTACAATGTAAAAAATCAACCTTAGCTTTAAGGTTTTGATCTTGCACACAAACACCAAATAAACTCAACCTACAATGAGAATTATTCGAAGCTCCAAAACTAGGTTATACTTAAGTAGTCTACGACGATTAAAAGCATTCGATTCAATCAATCTCCAATAAAGACAACATCATCAGTAAATAAAAAGTGGGATAACATCGGTTTGTTAGTAGCAATAGTAATCCCAAAGAGTACATTGTTGTTTGATAATACCTGTGTTTTCCACCATAGGGATGATGAACAAAAATGTTAAAAGTGGATCGCCTTGTCTCAAGCCCTGAAAAGAAAATTCTTGGGTATCGAGGAACGAGTAACAGATAATAACGTTGGGAACAAATTCCTCCATCTGGCAAGGAAAAGTCGTGTGTGACATAATCAAATCTAAGTATCCCAGAGAATCAAATGCTTTCTCTACGTAAACTATAAAAATCATTCCTTTCCTTTTCAATTTGCACCACCAGAAATCATTTTATCAAGAAAAATTGCTCTTCAGAAATAAAACCCATCTTTGGGATTAATGCGAGGAATGAATAAGTACACTCATGAGGAATGGACTCGCTAGAAAAGAATTTATGAAAAACTGTTGTTTGTTTTTTCGTAATTTATCAAAAGAAAAAGTACATCCATTGTATTTAATATTTAGGTATAGATTAGATATTAGATTTTTTTTTGAATAGCAAATGTGCGACACTGGTTCGGAGGATAGGTGTTATCTTAATCGAATCCATCTATCCGTTTCTCAGCAGGGACCGCACCCCCAACCCTTTATGAGGAAACATATTGCTAGAAAAAACTTCTAACTCAACTTTAAATATATTGCTAACAATAAAATTTGAACCCATTAACTTTTCCATATTTATATATTATAAGTAACTCATATTAACCAATTGACCCAAAAATCATTGTTACATTGGATATTAGAATAGATAAAGAATGAAAGCGAAAATGACTAAACGAATCCGCTAACATAAAAGCGATAACCAATTTTTGTAATTTAGTGCTACAATTAATGGCTTTGAAAAGGAATAGATTTTTTTGATAGGCTTGAAAAGGAATAGGTGGAAAACGACTTTGCAACAGCGGCGGAGCTTCAACTTTTTCATACGAGGACGGGGGCGAAATTAAATTTTTTAGGGGACGGGGGCGAAATTAATTTTTTAGGAGGCGGACTCGATATTTATATAAAAATTTACACTACCGGGTCAAAAAATTACACTATAGGGCTAAAATTTAACACTACGGACGAAAAATAGGAGGGGCGCCCCCCCCCCCCCCCCAGCCCCTATAATGCTCCGCCATTGCTTTCCAATCGGGCAAGTTTTATTGAAAGCTTTTAATGTATGTTTGTTTACTTTTTATTAAAATTTATTTTATACACAACTAGCTTTAGTAAATCTGTACAATACACGGGTTAAATAAATAAAATATTAATATAATAAAATTTATTAATTATAAAATAATGTTTTAAAATATGATATGACTGAAATTACGTATGAGAAATAACTATAAGTAATAAAACAGTGATATCAACTTTTTAAAATTTGTTTTTAAATATTTTTCCAAAATAAAAAATAAACATTTTGTTCTAAAACAAACCGTATAAAAATATCAATTTTAAAAATTTCCTTATTATAAATCCCAAATTTAAATTTTTTTAAATTGAGTTTTTAAAAATACCAATTTTAAAATATTTCGTATTTCTAAAAAGGTTTCATGCTTTAGAAAATTTATTATTTTTTATAAAATTTATTTATTTAGAAATAACATTAATAAATAGATCTCTTTTTTAATTTATTAAATCTAAAAGAGTGTTAAATAATATTATTAGTAATTAAGATAATTAATTAATAGAAGAGAGAGACGAGAAATTTTTGGTGAAGATGATTGTGATGCTGGCATATGACATCTCAAGTTACTCTTTTATTAAAGTTGAAAGATTTATTTACATATCTTTTACCAATAAAATATGTTTGAAAGTAAGGTAAAATTTTTAATTTTACAATTGATTCTATGATAAAATATCTGTACGAATAACTCAGATAATGTTTAAAAATAAATAGGATGTTCAACATGACAAATTTCGTAAACGTTACATGTAAAAGGTTATTTTACTGAAATGGATACAAAGGGGTTCGGCTTGATCACCATCAAATTCAATTTTTGGTCTTGACAGTTAACCTTTTTCTTCACTAGCTACGTGCTATCACTTGTTTTATCTACTTTACTTTGGGCAATTCTTTGATGGTTGGGTACTTAAATTATCAAATGTTACGACCATGGTGTGCACCCATTTTTTAATATTAAAATATTAAGATATTTTAATTTAAATCCATGAATTAAATATATGTTTTAACAAACAAAAATCAATATTAATAATTCAAACTATTACATATTTTGTGATAATAATAGATACCATAGTTTGACCGGTGACACTCTTAATTTTCACTTTTGTTATCAATGACAATATCAGTAGCAGAATTATCATATATACACACTCAATTTGTATTTGGATTCGCTTTATATCACTTGTGTGTTTTATCAATTTTTTTATAATCATTATTGAGAGTGAAGTCATGTAAAAATCATGTTTAAATATTTGATGATATGTTATAGAGATTGCTATTGGTAACAAAAAGTGAAAGTTGAGAATATACTATCAAATTATTATTATGAATCATAATAGATCAATATGTAATAGTTTGTATTATTAAACCCCAATTTGTCTTTCAATAATATATTCAAGTAGCATCGAAAATATGTATTGGCTAAATTCCTACAATGCACAGTGGACTTATCATCATACATGTGTTACTATCACCAAAACAACTTTTTGTCTTAATATAAGTAGATGTGGACTAAAACAATTCATTAAATCATTAAAGACCATTAAGTGTACTTATCGTCCTATACCTAAAATGACTAGTTATCACATTAAATGACTAGGTGGAGGAAACAAAAAAACTCATTAGCAAACAGTGGAATTATCATCATACAAGATTCACGTAACTTGTTATGATTTAAGTGAACTAGTATTTGCTCCCGCGCGTTGTCGCTGGGTTTTCTCGTAACGCTATGAGTATAATATTTTATGTTTTTACAAAAAGATAAATCATAAGAATTCATAAAACAAAAATATAAATGTGTATAAGTTGTATAAGTTTTAGCTATTATTGTAGCACTAATTTAAATATTAATAATATTACAATAACAATCAATTTGTAAAGTTGTTATATATATAATCAAATAAGTATTTTTAATTGGTTGTTAAACATTTAAAAATAACTAATATAGGGTTTTATTTTAACATTTAAACACTTAAATTTGAATTTCAAAATATTATCTTTAAATAAATGTTAATGATTTTTATATTTGTATTCTACTAAATTTTAAAAAAATAGAGTAGTTACTTAGTTATTTTTACGTTTGAAAAAAAAGATGACAAATATGCTCATTGAAACTCTCCCCTCCAACGTTTCTTCTGTTTTTATAATTTTTTTTGCAGCCTCTTAGCTTTATCTCTTTCATAACATTTAAAAACCATTTATTTATTTTAAAACCTCTACACTCACTCATATCTTTTTCTTCCGGCCTATAGTAACCATTATTTTTTAATTGTTTACAAACGTAATTGTTTTATAGTTTTATGTATTTAAAAATATTAATATAGTTCAATGTTATATTAAAAAAATATTATTATTATTTTTGAGTTAAATAATTGGCATAGAAAAATACAACTAAATAAATAAAAACAAATCTGAATTTGAATCTCATATCTTAGAATTAACTATTTATAATAGTTTTTTGAAGTTCTAAATTTATGTCAGATCTTAAATCACTTTTCATATCTTTTTCTACTCCCCTCAAGTCATTTCCTTCTTTACTTCTTAAAAAATTAAAACCACCTTGGCTTGTGTTTCACCACCACCACCAACAACACCACCCAACACCACCTTGCCTGCAACAAACACCGACGACACCAACACACCCTCACGGTGACCAAAAGACTGATCCGTCACTTCCGTTGTTGATATTGATGTCACAGTGGGGATAATGCGTTCTTCAACGGAGAACGTGATGGAGGTGAGGGCCGCTGCCATAGCTCCGGCGTCGGTGGCGATGGCTTTAGCGATCAGCAACACGACAACTACCGCAACCATCGCACCACCACAACTAATGTTCAGCCTAACCCTACTCTATCACGGCGACCGAAAGATAGACCCGTGGCCGCTGCCATAGCTCCGTCAGTGGAGGCTTCACTGTTGGACCAAAAGAACCAATGAACCAGATCAGAAAAACCTTTAAGTCCTACAAGACATCACAACAACTGCTGAAGGCCTCATCAGCTGTTTGACAAAGACTGAAGACTTCATCAGCTGAAGACTAAAGTACTGAATACTTCATCAGCTGAAGACTAAAGTACTGAAGACTTCATCAGCTGAAGACTAAAGTACTGAAGACCATCAGCCGAAGTACAAAGACTAAAGACAAAGACTGAAGACATCAGCTGATGACAACAACTGAAGACATCAGCTGATGATAACAACTGAAGTTCAAGTCTGAAGACCAAGTACTGAAGCCTTCAGAGTTTATCACAACAGCTGAAGAAGTATTCTTCAGTTGTTGTGATGGTTTCCATTTCAGTCTTTTCTTTTCAGTAGTTTCTTTTCTATTTCAGTACTTGTAAAATGACTGAAGAGCATGTTCTTCAGTCGTTGTAGTTTCAGTAGTTTCTTATCAGTAGTTGTAGTGTTAGTTTACACTTGTCTTTTGTAAGAAGATGTCAGCTGTTTGACATCTTCAGTAGTTGTGTTTATTTCAGTAGTTTGTTGTAATAACGGTTAGATGTCACTGTCAAGTGACATCAGCTGACGTCATCTTTCCCTATAAAAGGATAGATGACCTAATTGTAATGCTGCCGAAGCTTGTGTTGAATGAAATACATCTTTTATGCAGAAACTCTCTCTTATACTATAACCGTACTGTTTCATTGCTATATCTCTTGTGTTCTTACTTGAATTTGTCTAATTCGTATGTTTATTCCGCTGCAAATCCAATCAAATTGATCAAACTAGATGCTGAGATCCTTTCAAATGGTATCAGAGCTGGTTAATCATTGATCGATTTAACAATCGATCATTGAAACTGCTCTGACATCTACGTTTGATCAAATTAGCAAATTTGCAAGAATCGGTTATAAAGATTGAGTTTCTGCTGCTTCTGGTCATTCAATTTGAGGTTTACGTTTTTTTGAGCTAGATTTTTTGAAATTACTTTGAATTAGCTTGAATTTGTTCAATGGCGACACCAGAAAATGATCCTCGTAATACTGGCTCCTCAACAAAGCCTCCGATGCTTGTTAGGAGTGAGTATAACATATGGCAACGACGTATGCTCCATCATCTGTCTATCAACAGCGCTGGTTGTTGGAAATCAGTGGTGCATGGACCATACAAGCCTATGGTGAGCGTTCCTGAATCGAATGAGAGGGTTCCAAAGAAACCTGATCAATATTCGGACGAAGATTTAAAGCTGTTCGAGATTGATGCTAAAGCCCATGGAATTCTGGCCATGGCACTGCCTAATGAAATCTATTCAGGGCTCATGCATCATGAAACTGCTCATGATCTCTGGGTTGCTCTGAAGGAACAATTCGGAGGAACTGATGAGGTCTTAGCAAACACTAGGGAAATCCTCGCCCAACAATATAAGACATTCTCTCATAGGAAGGGTGAGACTCTGACTCAACAGTTTGAGTGATTCTCATGTTTGATTTCTGAGCTGAAAATGGTTAAACAAGAGTATTCAAACAGCCAGATGAACAACCGATTCCTCAGATCCCTGCCTGAGAGATGGGACACTTACACCATTGTCCTACGCTCCAGTGCAAATCTGGATACTCTATCTCTCACCCAACTTCATGGGAAACTGCTTACATTCAAAAGAGATATAGAACAGAAAAGGAAGTTATCATCATCTGGTAAGCTCACTGATGACTTTGTATCAGGCAATACTGCACTGATAGGTCAAGAGTCAGAATATGCTGCATCAGAGAGTGCCTATGATGAGCATATTGATTTCTCTACCAATATAGAACATGCTTTTGTTGGTGTGGATGGTAGTTCAGGTGGTAGCAGTGATAACTTGTGCTTTCCGATGGAGGATCTGAAGGGCATAACTTGTGCTTTCCGATGGAGGATCTGAAGGGCATTCCAGATGATGATCTGGAAGAGATGGATATTTTGAGCCAAATGGCAATGATTAATATCAGATCTCAAAAGTTCTACAAAAGAACTGGTAGGAAATTCCCTGGTCTCTCTGGCAAAACCAAAGTTGGTTTTGACAAGAGCAAGTTGAGGTGTCACAAATGCCATAGGGTTGGACACTTTGCTAGAGAGTGTAGATCATCTGGATCTAACTCATCTGCACCCTTTGTCCTTTCCAAGCAATAGCTCACAGAACAAAGGGCAACATTCCACCAGTTCTGGTCATCCATCACAAGCTCAGTCATCACCTGCATATTTTGTCCCTCAAGGTCATATGCCATACCCTTACCCCTGTTTCTACATGCCACAGACCAGTCAAGTTCAAGCACCCATTGCTCAACAACCACATGCTCTTCTTGAGCCTCAACCATCCCAATCTCATCAACAATCTCAACCTCAACAACACAGCTTTTTCACCCCAGGAGTTGTTGACTGGAGCAGTTTACCAGATGATATGTCTGGTCATGAACAACTGGTTCCTGGTGCTGGTCAACATGGTGGTGACTATCCTTTTGGAAACCTTGCTCTCATGGCTCTAGAGTCTGGTGATAGCTCATCCTTTAATGCCTCCACATCACAGGTATCACAGGTATCTTCAGAGGCCAAAGCCAAGTTATGTTCTGAATCATGCATAGCCATATTTGCATCTATTAGAGAAGCAAATGTAGCTTTAATTGACAAAAACATTGAGCTAGAGCAAATAATTTCCAAAAGAAAAGCTGAATTTGAGTCTATGCTTAATGATAAGAATGATGAGATTTATAAACTTAAATGCCACATCACTGATGATAAGGCTATGGAAGAGGTAAGTCTAGAGAAGTATAGAGACCTCAAGGAAACACTTGCAGCTACCCAGGTAGAGTGTGATCGCTGGGTACAATCCTGCAAGGGTTTTGAAATGCTTCTCAGTAAGCAATCAACTTCCAATGTGAAGTTTGGCATTGGTTATAATCACACTGCTCCTCCTACAGATTTTACTTCCAGAGCAGAAGTAGAATCTGAAGGAGAAAGCAATAACCAATCCTTCTCATCATGTGATTTACTCTCTGATAGAGCACCATCAGAGGTTGAAGTTAGCATTAATTCCTCACAAAACCAATCAGCTGATGCTGAAATAGCTGATGGTTCAAATGCTGACACTCACATGATCAAAAGGTTGATCACTTCAGGTGTTATCTCACAAAGTACTGAAAGTACTGAAGAGCAAGTTATAACATCTGAAGAACAAACCCAATCTACTGCAAGTACTGAAGGGAAGAAAACTGTAAGTAGAAAGGGCTGGAAAACTACTGAAGAAAATATCAGGAAAGCAAGTACTGAAAGGAAGAAAACTGCAAGTACTGATAGAAAACTGCTGAAGAACAAGTCTTCAGTAGTTTCATCTTCTTCAGCAGATGATCAACTAAAGATGAAGAAAAAGCCATGTGAAATATGTGGCTTATTCAATCATCTTACTGATGATTGCTGGTATAAAAAGGGTTCCAAACTCAACCAAAACGAGAACATTAAAAAGAAAATGAACAAAATAAAAACTGAGTTTGAGATCAAGTTTGTACCAGCAACATCAAAACCTGTAACCCCAAAGTCTAAAAAGAAATCCAAAATGGAAGGGGTTAATCAGGAAATACTGAGGTTGCTCAAAGGAAGATGGTACAACACAGGAATCCATCAAACTCAAGTACTAATGTGTCTGATGAGCTGAAGGCTTTATCATAAAATCAGACACAACTTGTCATGATGGTTCAACATCTAATGGGAAGAGTCAACAAATTAGATGCTCCTGTGCTGAAACCACAGAAAAGGAAATCCAAGCCAAAGAAATCCTCTTCTACACCATCCCCTTCACCTCAGGCTGTTACTCATAACAAACAAGTTAGTGTCACATCTGTTGATGAGAACAGACCCAAAACCAAAAAGGTTTGGGTCTCAAAACCTAACTAATTTGTTGTGATGAATGCAGGGTTCTTCAACATGCCAAAGAAGCATCTGGTATGTTGACAGTGGAGGATCTATGCATATGACAGGGAGCAGCTCTCTTCTTAATGACTTCTCTCAAGGAAAGAAGGGGTTTGTCTCTTTTGGCAACGATGATGAAGGTTACATCATCGGCAAAGGCTTTGTTTCCAATGGGGAAATAAGGTTTGATTATGTTAACCATGTGGAGAATCTCAAGTATAATCTCTTGAGTGTCAGTCAAATGTGAGATAAAGGCCATGTTGCTCTTTTCACCAGTCAGAACTGCAGTCTGTCATCCAAAGTTCTGAGTTTGATTGACAAGGTGTTGGATGAATATACTCTCCTGAAGGCCAACAGGATAGGAAGAGTATATGCCTTAGATCTTTCCAAGAAAATAGATCTAAAAGGCCATCCTTACCTATTCTCCAAGGCTTCTCCTCAAGAATCTACTCTATGGCATAGAAGGCTGGGTCATGTGAATCTCAAAAACATGAACCAGCTGATACACCATGGTTTAGTAAGAGGGTTGCCTATGAAGGAGTTCAAATGTGAAGACAACTGCACTGCTTGTTTAAAGGGGAAACAACACAAAGTCTCATTCCCTCTAATAGAAGAGCCGAAGTTCACTGCCTGCTTACAATTATTGCATATGGATCTTTTTGGTCCTGTCAAAGTGATGAGCATGGCAAATAAGAAATACTGTCTGGTAATTATGGATGATTACTCCAGATTTGTATGGACTTTCTTCTTGCATTCCAAAGATGAAGCTGCAAAAGCTATTATGAACTTTGTCTTATATGTGGAGAAGCAGTATTCCCTTCCAGTCAAGTGTGTGAGGAGTGATAATGGCATAGAATTCAGAAATCACACACTTGATGACTTTTACCTGTCAAAGGGAATTAAGAGGCAGTTCAGCATTCCAAGAACTTCTAAACAAAATGGAGTGGTGGAGAAAAAGAACAGGACCCTTATTGAAGCTGCAAGGTCAATGTTGGCTGATTCAGGTTTGCCACTGACCTTTTGGGCTGAAGCTGTCAACACAACTTGCTATGTGCACAATAGAGTGTTAGTGAATCAAAGGTTGATGAACACTCCTTATGAAGTACTACATCATTTGGCCCCTTTGATTTCATTCTTTAAAGCATTTGGGTGTCCCTGTTACATTCTCAACACAAGCAATCCACTCCTGAAGTTTGAATCAAAGGTGGATGCAGGGTATTTTGTTGGTTATTCATCAACTTGCAAGGCATACCGAGTTTTCAACTGCAGAACAAAGATAGTTGAAGAGACTTTGCATGTGAAGTTTAATGAATCTCCAAAGGACAAGATTCCACAAAACCCTATGGAGTTATTTGATTTGGACATGCTGCAATATGTTCTTTATCAGGCTCCAGCTGTTGCTCCTGTCAACAGTTATCCACCTGGTGGTACTGATGATGATGTAGACAGTACTCACCTTTTCAGGTTTAGTGACCAACTTCCTGAGTCATCTAAACCTGATGCTCCTGTAGCTTCAGCAGCTCCATCCATAACAAATGCTGATGAGATTTCTGAATCATCCACTTTATTTGAATTGCCGTCTCCAACATGGTTTTAAGAATCTGCATCACCATCTGTTGCTGCTGAAGGTCCTACAAATACTTGCACAGATCTTATTGTTTATCAAGAGCTGAAGAATCACCCAATGTCTCAAATCATTGGTGATATCAATGCTGGAGTTTTAACCAGGAGTCAATTGTCCAATTTCTGCTTCTATGCTCTCTTCATCAGTCAGCAAGAGCCAAAGAACTACCATGTTGCATTAAGAGACAATGGATGGGTTGAAGCCATGCAGCTTGAGCTTCTTCAGTTCAAAAAGCAGCAAGTGTGGGAGCTTGTTCCTTTACCCCAAGGTAAGTGTGCAATAGGCACTAAATGGGTGTTTAGGAATAAAACAGATAAAAAGGAACAAATTGTTAAAAACAAGGCCAGACTGGTTGTACAGGGGTTTGCAAAAGAAGAAGGTATTGATTATGATGAAACCTTTGCTCCTGTAGCCAGACTGGAGGCAATTAGATTGTTCTTAGCTTATGCTGCCTTTCACAATCTTAAAGTTTTTCAAATGGATGTCAAAAGTGTCTTTTTATATGGTAAAATAAAAGAGGAAGTTTATGTGTGTCAACCACCAGGTTTTGAGGATAATAAACATCCTGATTGGGTGTATAAGCTTGATAAGGCTCTTTATGGGTTGAAACAAGCTCCTAGAGCCTGGTATGAAACATTATCAAATTTTCTTCTTCAAAATAATTTCACTGGAGGCTCCATTGATAAAACTTTATTCATAAAGAAAGTGGTATAACATAAGCTACTTGTTCAAATTTATGTTGATGATATTATTTTTGCATCCTCTGATCCATAGTTGTGTGATGAATTCACAAAGCTGATGCAGCAAAAGTTTGAAATGAGTGCCATGGGAGAATTACAGTTCTTTCTAAGTTTGCAAATAAAAAAAGGGCTGATGGAACTTTCATTCATCAGTCCAAATATACAAAAGATCTTTTGAATAAGTTTGATTTACAAAACTGTAAGCCCTGTTCTACTCCCATGAGCAGCACCACCCAACTGGAAGTTGATCAGAAAGGTAAAGCGGTTGATGAAACCCTTTACAGATGTATAATTGGGTCCTTGATGTACCTTACAGCTTCTAGACCAGACATATGTTTGCAACTTGTGTCTGTGCTAGATTTCAGGCTGCACCTAAAGAATCCTATTTGATTGCAGTCAAAAGGATCTTTAGATACTTGCAAGGTACTCAATCACTAGGACTTTGGTATTCCACTGGGCATTCTTGCAAATTAGTTGCTTTCTCTGATAGTGACTATGCAGGATGCAAAGTGACCAGAAAATCAACTTCTGGATGATGCCAATTCCTAGGCAATTGTTTAGTTTCTTGGCAGAGTAAGAAACAAACATCAATTGCTACATCCACTGCTGAAGCAGAGTACATTGCTGCTGCAAGTTGTACATCCCAGGTACTTTGGCTTCAGAATCAATTATTGGATTATGGCATTACAGAGACTAAGACTCCATTACTAATGGATAGTGCTTCAGCTCTTTGTATTGTTAAGAATCCAGTCCAGCATTCTAGGACCAAACATATTGAGATCAGACATCATTTTATTAGGGATTGCTATGAAAAGGGTCTGATTGATCCAAAGTTTGTGCCTAGTGCTGATTAGCTTGCAGATATATTTACTAAGCCTTTAGATAGTGCCACTTTTCAAAATCTGGTGCTATGGCTTGGTATGCTGCAGCTGGAATAAATTGATTAATACTAGTGCTGATCAGCCAAGTACTGATGAGCATTAGTATACAAAAGTCAAAAATTAGTACTGATGAGTTATTTAGTCTTCAGCATTTTCATAACTACTGAAGACTAAAATACTTCAAAGTACTGAAGTGCATTATTTGTTGAAAACAACTGATGTAGTTATAACTACTGATGTGGTTATAACTACTGATGCCTATTTCAACAAATAAGTACTGAAGAACAAATTTTGTTCACAAGTACTGATGTATAATTTTATACATAAGTACTGAAGACAATATTTGTTCACAAGCTCTGAAGAATAATTTATATCATCAGATCTTCTGAACATCTGTTCACAAGAGCTGAAGAATAAATATTCACAAGAGCTGAAGGCCAATAAAACATCTGAAAATCAGACAAAGTCTGATGAGTAAATGTTGAGGTCAGAATGAAACAACTGAATTAACGACAACAGCTGATGAGTAAATTTACTCTTCAGCTGATTCCAACTTCTGCTGTTTCATATCCAAACAAGTGAAGGACAAAACCATGTCTTTAGTAGTTTATAACTACTGATGACTAATACCAAGTCCTCAGTTGTTTACAACAACTGAAGCCAAAACCATGTCTTCAGTACTTTACAACTACTGATGACTAACACCAAGTCTTCAGTTATTTACAATGTCTAAAGATGAAAACCATATCTTCAGTAGTTATCAACTACTGATGATTAACAACGTCTTCAGTCGTTTACAACATCTGAAGGACAAAACCATGGTCTTAGTAGTTTCAACTACTGATGACTAACACCAAGTCCTCAGATGTTTACAACCTCTGAAAGTGAATACCATGTCTTCAGTGGTTTTAAACTACTGATGACTAACACCAAGCTTTCAGTCGTTTACAACCTCTGAAGGTTAAAAACCATGTCATCAGTCGTTTCAAACAACTGATAACTAACACCAAAACCTTTAGTCGTTTCCTTTCAGCTGTTTCATAACCCTTATAAATACCTAACCCTAACTTCAGAGTTTTTCATTCTCTCATAACCCAACATTCAAAACCTCTGAAACCTCTCTCCTCACATTAATGGCGACCATGCAGCTCAAACCAAGACACAACTGTGTCGCTTACCTTACCAAATCACCATTTTGGACCAAGTTCGATAATGCCATAGATCTCATGGTCGATTCCTAATACAAAACGGCCTTTCTTCTTAATCCGACCATATATGCCGACTCCCTACACCAGTTCTGGACGAATGTCACCCTCACTGGAGAGAATGACACCGAGGTCTTTCTCCAGTCATTCGTCAACAACCAACAGGTGGTCATCACTCCTGAAATCCTTCGCCAAACCCTAAACCTAAATAATGCCACCTTCCCCACTGGATATCCAAAGGGCACCACTGATCTATCCTTTGCCCGCCATGGATATCAGGGTGATCTACTTGCTTCTACTATCATCAAGAAGCATTTCCATGATGCTGAACGCCTTATCTTTCACATGGTGAATGTCTGCTTAGCCCCTAAGACTTCTTCTTAGGATCAAATGTTATCTAGGTGGCAGCAGGTATTATTCTCTATCCTTGAGCAACAAAATTTAAATTTTTCTGAGATAATTTTTTAGAACTCAAAGATATGGCCCTAAAACCTCTTGCTAACCGATGGATATTATATCCACGGTTCATTATGGCCATTCTTGAGAATCAGCTGAAAGCTGAGGGACTTGTTGGCCTTGGAGTCCCTGCTATGGCTGCACTGCCTGAAGTATACTCCAGGCACAACTCTGACCAAACATTAAAACAGGCTGCCAAGCTGCGAAAACCCAAGCAGCTGGAACCCACAGCCTCCACCTCCAAATCCAAAGTCCCCACCAAACCCAAACACAAAAAGCCTAAAAAGGCTACTCAGGGAGATGAGTCCCCTGAGGATGCCCCTGCAACACAAAGGTAGGAAGTAACTGCTGGCAGTATTCTCCCCGCAGTTACCATGACTCCACCAACCATAACCGCTCAGGCATCCTCTAAATAGGATCCTGATGCAACCACATCAGGGGCACCCACACATCTGGAACCTTTCTCACTTGAGGAGGTTGCCATTGAAAAGCACAAATCTCCCCATGTGCATACTGCTTCAACCCCATCTCCCACTGCAACCGCCCCTCAAAGCCCTATATTATTATAGCAGAAGTGCTGACTCATCTGAACACTCCACCCTCTCCCCAGGCACCTATAACAACTGGGAAAACCCCAACCGATGAGAGAGAGGATCAAAGTGTGGATGAGAACCCACAGCATAGGGAATACAATGTTCTATCTCCCAGTGTGGAAGAGGAGATAAGAACATCTGGTGAGGCTGCCACTTCCCCTGCTTCAGCAAATGAATAGGATGAAGCTGGTAACATATCTAAGTCCTTACCAGAGGCAACTGCTGATGAAGGTTCTAATCCTGAGGCAGGAAGTCCCCAGTACCAAGAACAAGGGGCACATGTGATAACTGAGCCACACTCAGCACATGTACATCCTGATTTAATCAGGAGGTCAGGTGATTCAGCTACAACTGATGATGACCTGAGCTTCTTCTATGACGTTTTAGCTCACAACACCATTCTTGAGGATGAGGTGAGTAGACTCAAAGAGCTACTTGCCAAGATGACTCAGGAATCAAGTCCATCTGCCACCATAAACCCACAGATGGCACCTTCATCTGAAGGTCTCCTCCCAAACACAGAGCCACTCCTAAAATCTCGACCACCAGCCTCTGCTTCTGGCACTATTTCTCAGGTACAGAACCCCCTAAGCAAATAGCTGCTATCTTTCAAAACTCCCTGCCTCTCATCACACCCATTATCACTGACATTGTGATTAAAACCCTTGATGAGAGGCTTCCCTCTACTATACAAACCCTAGTGGATGATGCTGTGGCTAAAAAGCTTTCTGACAGTCAAACCCCTGCAACCAATGCAACCAAAAAGGGGGAGACTCAGTCAGTGAAAGCAATAAAGAGGAAGAGGATTGAAGAGGAGAAAGAGAAAGAAGTTGAGAAGGAGGTAGAAACTGAGAAGGAGTTGGTAGTGGAGACTGAGAAGGAGAAGGAGAGTGAGAAGGGAACAGAAATAGAGAAAGTGACTGAAAGTGAAAAAGACTTTCATGTCACATATAAAAAGAAGAAAGGTGGAGAAAAGGAGAAGGAGAAGGAGCTAGCAGTCCTTGTCAAGGAGGCTGATGCTGAACACAGCAGGTCAATGGATAACATCATTGATCAGCTGTTTAGGCAAGGCTTTGACACTGCTGAGCTAGATACAGAGATAAGGAGGTTAGAAGTTAAGGAGATTGAATACCGATGGTATTGCTATAGCCAAGAAGAGAAGGAGAGACTTGAGGCTATGGCAAGATTCACTTCGAAGTATCTGGGGAGATCAGTTCTAGAGATCAAATCATGGACCAGGGACAGCATCTTGGCAATAACCACCAAGATCTGTTCGTCTAAAGTATTCACCAAGGGGCTGATCATAGAAGCCCTAAGTGAAGCTGGTGCTGGGAATAAGACTGCTCTAGCCAAGCAAACTAAAGCCTCACTCACATCCAAACTGCTAGAACAGCTTGCCCAATTTTCCACACCAAAACAACCCACATCACAACCCACTAAACCAATTCCCTCACCCACAAACCCAATAGCCGATGATGCACCCCTGAAGAGGAAGAAAAGGGTGTTGAGGCTAGAAGAAGAAGAAGATGATGATGATGAGGAAGAAGATAGTCTGCCTATCTCAGCTGTCCTTTCATTGCCTAAGGCCAAAAGTCTCCCTCCAATAATTACCCCTGAGCTACAAATGCAAACAGTTAAAGTGAAGCTAGAAGAAGAAGAGCGTCTCAAACTGCATGATGAGGAACTGTTGAAGATGGTTGACAAAGCATATGCATCTTCCTTATCAATCATAAACATGAGGAAACAAGCTCAGAGACTATACACTCTCAGGCAGACATTTCAATATCAAAAAGAGAGAGTGAGGATTTGGCCTGATCCCAGGGTGTCTCACAGAATCCAAAAGAAGAATATTCCTCAGAGATACAATGGGCAAGTGAAAAAGAGCGTAGATGCAGTGATCACACTTGCCATTGTAGTATCACCCTGGGAGATCCTTGAAGATTTTAAGAAAGCCTATACATCTAATATGCCCCCAGAAAAGATGCTAGAAAATAGAATGGTGAAAAAGGGGCTGGTGTATAAGAGGCTTGAGGAAATCAGGAAGGATGAGCTCCACTTACTGCTAGAGGGTAATCACCCTGAAGAATTTGCATACAGAGAGATCATAATAGTGGAGCTCAAAAATGGAAAACAGGTCAAATACCTATCTGAGTTCTATGGGCCTGAAGGATTCTTTGAGGGAGATGCAGAAGAGCTCACCATGGAGGAACAGATTGTATTTTTAGAAGCCTACACAAGAGAATCATATAGGCTCATAGTTGGGAAGTAGGTCTCATGGATGGGGTAACAGCTCTGTGTCCAGTTCCTAAGACAGAGTTCCCATCCATCTTTTGCCAATCAGACCTTTGAGACCTCTTCCCAGGCCTGTGCTGATATGGGTAATTTCTGAGCTGATCCAGAAGAAAAAGACCAATCTTTCTGCCTCAATAAGTGGGACACTCAATAAGCTTAAAGGTTTTGGCTGCATTGGTTTAGGGGGAGTTTGTTGGACCAAAAGAACCAATGAGCCAGATCAGAAAAACCTTTAAGTCCCACAAGATATCACAACAACTGCTAAAGGCCTCATCAGCTGTTTGACAAAGACTGAAGACTTCATCAGCTGAAGACTAAAGTACTGAAGACTTCATCAGCTGAAGACTAAAGTACTAAAGACCATCAACTAAAGTACAAAGACTGAAGACAAAGACTGAAGACATCAGCTGATGACAACAACTGAAGACATCAGCTGATGACAACAATTGAAGTTCAAGTCTGAAGACCAAGTACTGAAGCCTTCAGAGTTTGTCACAACAGCTGAAGAAGTATTCTTCAGTTGTTGTGATGGTTTCCATTTCAGTCTTTTCTTTTCAGTAGTTTCTTTTTTATTTCAGTACTTGTAAAACGACTGAAGAGCATGTTCTTCAGTCGTTGTAGTTTCAGTAGTTTCTTATCAGTAGTTGTAGTGTTAGTTTACACTTGTCTTTTGTAAGAAGATGTCAGCTGTTTGACATCTTCAGTAGTTGTGTTTATTTCAGTAGCTTGTTATAATAACGGTTAGATGTCATTGTCAAGTGACATCAGCTGACGTCATCTTTCCTTATAAAAGGAAAGATGACCTAATTGTAATGTTGCTGAAGCTTGTGTTAAATGAAATACATCTTTTGTGCAGAAACTCTCTCTTATTCTATAACCGTACTGTTTCATTGCTATATCTCTTGTGTTCTTGCTTGAATTTGTCTAATTCGTATGTTTATTCCGCTGCAAATCCAATCTAATTGATCAAACTATATGCTGAGATCCTTTCATTCACCGAGCCGGAAACAGTTCCAACCTCAGTCGTTGCATTATCAACTTGTAATTTCAGCATCATCACTGTACATTGTGCCTTTAAGACTTGAGTTTTCGAAAGTTGTACCTTGTGCTCTGCCTTTAGTACGGTGGCACTGTAGCCACCGACCAAAGGGATTAATACATATTATAATATGTGTATGATAATACAACTCTATAGCAATGTTTTTAGAACCGGATCGGACGTCGAACCGGACACCTTACTGGTTTGGTGGTCGGACCGGATTTAAGAACCTGATTACGTCATAATTATATATATAGTATATTATATATATAGTTATATATATAATTAAATATAAGTAATTTATATATGATTTATATATGTAATTTATAGTTATATATAAAACTTAACTGTATTTGTATATCCAACACACAAATTTATGGTTCAACACCCCGTTTTTACCCATAAAAATAAAAAAAAAAACAAAATCCGGTCCGAACCGGTCTGATTTCCCGGTCCGACTACCGGTTCGATTTCCCGGTCCGACCACCGGTTCCGGAAGAACTGGCCGGTTCGACCAGACAAAAACAATCCATAGTGAACTGGACCGGCCACCTAGCCGATCCCCAGTCGAACCAGTCGGACCGGCCGGTCCGATCCGGTCCTAATAACATTGCTCCTTAGTACATGACGAGGCCTATTAAGCTCATTATTTGACTTATTATCATAAATGGACCATCAAAACCTAAATGATTTGCTATGATCTAATTTACTAGATATATGCACCACAAGAAACAAAGGCTATGGCGACAACATTTGTTGTCGTGATATGATGGGTTTGTCGTCGCCATAGGCTATGGCGACAATACCTAGTCGTCACAGCCTCGTCGCTATAACCCATTTTTCAGTCGTAGTAAAAAACCTAGTCGCCACAAAGGTTTGTCCCGACGACTTGACGTCGCTATAAGTTGTCGGCAAAAAATTTTCCATGCTATATTTTAATTGAAAATAAATTTAGTTTTTAGTCTATGGCGACGACATGTCTTCATCATAAACCCAACTTTTTAATTTTTTATTTTTAATTTTTTTTACATTTTCTAGGTCTTTTCTAATATTACAGGTTTTCGAAACATATTTATACACCAAAATCAAAGCTAATATTACAAATACTCAAAAGAAAGTCAATACAATTCGGGTTACATCCGAATAAAACTACCAGTTAAGCGTCATTTAATCCTTTACAAACCAAACTAATCAACTATCTAATTAACTCATTAACTTTATTCAAATTCATTCACCGTTCTTGCATTTCACGTATTTGTTGCCCAAGTGTATCCGTTTCCTCATCCCAATGTGATGACAACCCACACGAGGGGCGACTAGATATTATCGTCATAGGGTTTTCATAATGGCAGGCTAATTTCACTAAAAGTTATTTCACAATAAAAAAAACTAATTTTTTTTACCATGTCGTTGTGGGCAGGTTATTTTCCCTCCGAGTTATCTCAGAGTAAAAAAAATATATATTTTATCCGTCTATGACGATGACACTTTGTCGCCATAGAATAAGGTTAATTTATAAGTCTAATCGTCACATGGCCATTTTCTTGTAGTGATATTGAAATAACTCATTAATACATGACTATACCAATTAAGGTTTAACTAATAGGCTTATCATCATATAGAGACCATAACAACTAAATGATATGTTCTGACTTAATGCGATTAGTGTGAAAATCGTCAAATTAAAATTTTCACACTATATACATTATTGTCTTTCTCAAGTCAAAACTAGGCGATTATGAATTTCGCACTTATACAAACTCGTAATAGGATTTTTATGTATTTCTTTGTTTCTACTGCATTTTTCGTATTTACGATGAAAACACACTATTATTTTTATAATAATGATGTACATGTATATTTTTGCACCCCAAACCACCTATATTTTTATAAAAATTCATGAATGTGTGTAGGGTAAAATTCATTTGTTAACCATTGTTTATTGCGATAACCCTTTAAAACTAATGTAACGAACACTTACGCCATAAATATATTTTGTAACTAACTTTTAAATCCCCTTACACTACTGATGTAATGATTTTCCTCTCGTTTTCAAAATTCCCTTCCTTTTTAAAGAAACTTCACCCTTAATCACTACAAGGAAAAAGCTTTTTTTGTGAAGAAATGTTTAATACCTATTGCGACTAAAAGTAGTCTCTAAAACCTACTGCGACAAAAAGTGGTCGCAATTATTCCGTCGCCATTTCTCCATTGTATTAGGGCAATATTTTCGTCGCCATAGATTAACCTATAGCGACGAACTTCGATCGCTATACCTGTCGTTAAAAAATTTTCTTAATTAAAAATAATCTTTAATATATATATTTAACACCTAGTGGAAGGAAAAGTAGTCACTATAGATAATTTTTATAGATAACACCTATAGTGACTAAATTTTATAATTTTCTAATTTTTTAATAATAAATCTAGAAAATCTAGAAATACAAAACTATAAGTTTTAAACGAAACTCCATACAATTCTAATATAACTAAACGTAGAAATCCAAATATTAAGAATTCACATCATATTATGCAAATACATTTATCCGAATAAACAACAAACTAACTAATCATATTGATCACTATCGGGCTCTCATGTCCATCACATTTTCGAGTTGATACCTATAACACAACCGACAACAAGGAAGACAAAGCCATAATGTAACGATTAGTTGTAGTGTACATTATGAACTAAAGTGGGGACAAAGAAAGCAATAAAAATATAGAAATAGGTTTGTTGCGAGCTTAGAATCACTGTTTTCAGGGCCGGATCGGACCGGCCGGACCGCGATTCGGCAGCCTGTCCGGTCCGGTCGATGGTGGTTCGTTTTTGGAGCTTTGAACCGGCCGGTTCAAACCGAGTCGGCGGTTGGACCGGCGAACCGGGCCGGTTCCGACCGGTTTTCAATTTTTTTTTTTGATTTTAGCGGGTAAAAACGGGGTGTTAAACCATAAATTAGTACTTCGGATATACAAATATAGTTAAGTTTTATATATAACTATAAAATATATGTATAAATCATATATAAATTACTTATATTTAATTACATATATAAATATAATTAAAATATAGTTAAATCCGGTCCATCCGGTCCGACCACCAAACCAGTAAGGCGTCCGGTTCGACGTCCGATCCGGTTCTGAAAACATTGCTTAGAATTGACCTGAGCCATTTTTCTTCACTAACTGAGAAGTCTTCTTGATTAAGAACCAGATTAATTGAGTCAAGTTCATTAACAATTCTATTGTTGACTGCTTAATCATTTAGAGTACTGATAATTGGCAATTGTGACATTTGTTGGATGTATATATGTGTATATTTTTTGGATGTAATTGGTAATTGTATGTATGTACCTACGTACGTATGTGCATCTCTTGTATGTACGTATGTAGGTACACACGCACACATATATGTATATGCATTTCTTGTATGTGTGTTAGATTGATTTTGACCATATGTATGTTTGATCTATGTATTTATGTTTGAGCTAATGTGTAGTTGAACTAATGTATGCAAGTTTGATATAATGTATTTATATTCGGGCTAATTTGTATATTTGGGCTAACATATGTATATCTGATGTTGGTTGTAGGTATTGAATGTCGACTTACACAAACGAATGTATAGAACATGCATCCACATATGTAATTTGCACTAAGTTCATCGTTGGAGCGGACGTTTTTACACTTTGCATATCCAAATATCAGTATGCTATAAAGACAATCAAACTATTAAACAAGATGGGGTTTCATCTTACATTGTGTTTTCTTTTTTCAAATGATGAAGTTCAAACCTCTTGGAAAGGAATGATGTGAGGTTTAACTTGTTTATAGCCATGGTTGCACACCTACTTATAAAATCTAGTTGAACCATGATGTAAACACCGGCCCTACGACTTAAACATTCGATTTAGGATTACAATCCACTAGAAATTATGATAATAGTTTCACTCAACATGTGATAGACTACATTTTATATAAGAGAAAGAACTTAAACGAAAGTGAAGAGATATATTAACACGTTACAGGAAGACTTTGACAATCACTTGTGCGATGGGTGTCAAAAGTACTCAAAGATATGATAGAAGCTATCACAAAATGACCATTTGGTGGTTTGGCCCAAGTTACCGGACACAAAATACATCATTTTGAGCCCAACTATCAACTATTTTTCCCCAAGTTTAGCAACCATTATTAATATTTTTCCTTTTATGTGTAAAATTACATGCTAACTTAATTTTGTAAGTAGGCACTCAATTTTAATTTCTATTTTTAGGCTCAGCTTCGTATAATAATTTCGGTATTTAATAATCTAGAGATTTCTCTTTGTTTGTTTTCCATGCACACATCTTTTTATCAACGATCTAATATTTTGTTATAAATTACCATCATTAACTGTAAAAAAAAATCGTATAACGTGGTAACTAGTTATCTTCCATGCAAGTACCCTGAACATATATGCGTAATGATTTATGACAACCGTATGAAGTGTCAATATTCACCATTGTCGCCTAAGGTCACATTCAGACTTTGCATCGACCCTAAAATGCTATACTGACAAGTCACTTTTAGCGTCGACAAACTAATTTGCTTTTGTGTTTTCTAGTATTATTCTACACACAAATGATTATGTTCTATCATATACTTGAAAATTGGAATATTATCAAACGGGTTAAAGTTGATCTTTTTTATACCAAAAAGCTCATGATATTTTAGCCTACAAGTCCCATGGTCATGCATGATTCAATCAATCTTGGCCGTCCATTTCACGCATTCTTAGCCTAAAGGCTACAAGGAAATCACACGTGCGGATTCTAGGACACGCTAGATGTAAAGTTATAAGTTAAGCTAGCTCACAATCAGCTTCTATCACACACCAATCTCCAGGCTTAGGCAGAGCGCGGGGGGGGGGGGGGGGGGGGTTTGACGTATGGTGCTAAACAACTATACAATAATTGATTGTTATATATTATGGATTCTAATATTTCAGTTTTAAACAATTACCCATTACTATCCTGATTTACTATCAAGGTTGTCAGCTCAGCCTTACTTTACAAGCCTGCTAAATCTGTCCCAAGGTCATCAAACCTAGTTATTAGCTGACCATAAAACATACATATTGGCTTAGCTTGAAACCTAGATGTCGGCTGACCTTAGAAGTATATAGTATGGGCTAAGCCTGTAAAAATCAGGGCTTAAGCCTATAATTGTAGGATTAGCCGAGGCTTAGCCTATAAGTTAGTTAATCTGAATGTTGCAACTCATGTCATCTCCTTTTAGCGTCTGCTAAGCCGAAAACCTTAACAAAGTTATCAACTAAATAAGCCTGAATGCTTACGTGTGATACAGACTGGCTGTGGGCCACCTCAGCCTATAACTTTACACATGACATATTCTAGAATCCGCCATGCGTAGAATTTTGGCGGAGCATAGTGGGACCCGGGGGGGGGGGCTTCCCCTCTTTTTTTTGTTGGTAGTGTTAAACTTTAGTCCGGTAGTGTAAAATTTTGGCCGCATAGTTTAAATTTTTATAAAACTCGAGTTCGCCCCCCTAATAAAAATTAATTTCGCCCCCCGCCCCTCCTACGAAAGTTTTCAAGATCCGCCACTGGGTTGGATCCTGCATGGCACTAGGACTTCTGGGCCGAAAAATCTTAGACCATTTTGTTTAAAAATTGGTCGACATTTACCAACTTGGTAAAATTTCCATTTAAAAATTATATCCACCAAATTGAGTTTATTAAAAATTTAAGATTTACTTGAGTCAATCTAAAACATACCTTTGATCATCATCACGTGGATTAAGGAATCATATACAACATTAGGTATAGTTGTTTATCTAACGATGCTCATGATGATGGAATCGGAACCTCTTAGTCAAAAGGTTATCGTAAGGTTATCTTTTCTATCGACTACAACCATAGGGTTCAATTTATGTTTTATTAAAATAATATGTCAACCTTTATAATGTTAAAAACTGACAAATTCGGGTGACATGGGTGAGCAGACCCTTTTGACCCTCCTCTGGTCCCGTTGGATCGTTACTAAGACCAGAAGTGGGACAATGTGGACGCCCTTAGACCAATGTGAAAGAGAGACACGGGTAGGGAGGAAGGTCACGAAAAAATGGAGGGCGAATTGAAATCCGTAATGATGGATGGGTCGAAAAACATGAGAGGGGAGGGGGAGAGGTTGAGGAGCGAGAGTCATACCGAGAGGATACGGAGGAGAGATGGTGACGTCGTCTCCATTTCCTTCGAGAAGGTCTAATTTTTTTTTTTTTTTTTTTAATTGAAGAGACTTAAGGGAAGATATGATATGATTGATCCAGGTTGTATATCAGACGTGGGTTGTTCACTGAATATACCCAGATGCATCAACGTGAGACCCTGTCTGTATTTTCCAAACAATAACAATAACAATACTATATATCAAGAAAAAACCAGATTAAATTAATAATTATAATTGCAATATAAGTTTGTTTATTTGAAGCAATTAGTAAACTTTATTATTTTTTAGCAATCTTCTGGAAGTGCCATAAAGAGGGAATCAATATTTAAGATTGGATGGCATTGGAGTTTGATAATTCTCTGCATGATGCATGCATCTGCTATTTCTCACGTCATATTTAGTATGAATGCATGATGCATCCAATATTTTGATCATACAGAAGTCTCTCTATTTGGGTTTATTCATAATAGTCTTAGGTTTCTTGTTGAACAAGTCATGATTCTTGATTTGACTTTGTTCATTGTTTTACAATTATACAAAGAAACATTCCTAACCAAGACTTTTTCATGCAAACTTCCAATATAAAACATACATTCTTTTATTGACTCGGTGCATATGTTAAAGTTATGTCTGATTCAGCGAATAAGTACGGATGTGGCGTACTTCAAGCTGTTTTTGGTCGAAGGCCAAGACGATCAGCGTCCACAGGCTCGCTGCAGCCTACTATCAATGAGCCCGACTTCCCTAAAACTACAAGCAACCACAAGCCTGATGCAAGGAGACGACAAGGGTCATTCAATGCACCATTTGATTATTCATCGAGCAAAGAACAATCTCAGAGAAAAGCAGACCGAATCATTGCTACGCCTTCTCAATATCAAAAAAAGAAAGCCATCCCAGTACCATTGTATGTTCAGCCTCAACCTCAACAAGAAGTTAGAAAGAGCGCACCCGATGGTAAGGTAGGATCAGGAGGGGCGAAAATCGGACAAAATGGTCAGCAAAACTTTCAAAGTTATGGTGGAAACAAGAAGGTGCTCAAAGGGTCAAATGGGATATCAGGAGAGCTTGAAGCCATAATTGATGATAATCAGCGGTTAAACTATGCTGGTAACATGGTGTATAGTAATCTGGGTAACTTGCAGCAAGCGAACTCAAAAACTGTTGATTATTATCCAAATGGGATGGGCAACATAAGTAGGAAAGCAAGCAAACAGTCTCAGAAACCGACAAATCCAACATCTTATTGTAGAGCTCTTTCTACAAGAATGGATCCTGAGCAGTTGAAGATCATGGGTAACGAAGATTATAAAAACGGGCGATTTGCAGAAGCTTTGGCACTCTATGATGCTGCAATTTCAGTTGATCCTGAAAAGGCATCATACAGAAGCAACAAAAGTGCGGCGTTAACCAGCTTGGGGAGGCTGTTAGAAGCAGTGTATGAAGCCAGAGAAGCAATCAGAATAGAACCATTCTATCAAAGGGCTCACAGCCGTTTAGCCACATTATATCTCAGGTCATTATGCATCATAATTCTTTGTTCTTACACCACAACAGCACACACTTTTTATTATAAAATTCTTTGTTCTTACACCACAACAGATGCACACACTTTTTATTATAAGTTTGACATCAGTTATTTGCTTTTGAGTTTGCAAAATCCACGGGCAAATAGTACATTTAGTTTGCAGTGTTAGTTATGCCTTTCTGAGTAAAACTCAAGTGCGATTGCAGATTAGGAGACGCAGACAAAACAATGCGCCATTATAAGCAGGCTGGCTCAGAAGCAGAGGTTAACCTGACCACAAAAGCCCAAAATGTTCAGGTGCACCTTAGCAGGTGCAACGAGGCAAAGAAGCAAAGAGATTGGAATACATTGCTAAAGGAGACTGATCTAGCCATATCAGGTGGTGCAGATTCTGCACTCCAGGTAACTATATAGATCACAAACAAACAAATTATGCTCAGTAAACTCCCGCACAAACTAATAGTATATTAGATTATAATTAGTTTATAATTATTGTAATGAGTAAATTTCGGTTTTGGTCCCTGTGGTTTAACCATTTTAACCATTTCAGTCCAAAAAGGAATCTTTGATCATATCAAGCCCTGTGGTTTCACTTTTGTAACGATTTTGGTCCCTGACACTAACTTTGTTAGTTTTTACAGTTAAATGTGATGGTACTTTGGTCATTTTACATTTGGAGGACTAATTATGTAAATTATATTAGATTAGGATAATTTTTGTAGTTTTTTAAAATAATAAAAAATAAAAAAACAAAACTTAAATCTAATCCAACCCAAAAACTCAACACTCCCACTATTCTAAAACCCCTTCACCACCCAACATTCCTAATCGGAACCCTAACCCTAACCCCCACCACCCGTTGCACCACCGCCTGCACCACCTCCACCGCCACCCAAAATATTTAGAACACCCTCTCAGGCCTCAGTTAGAACACTATTCGCAGTGTCGTACTTGAACCTGCAAGCTTGAGAAGCTTATCAATGGTGGAACTGTAGAAACCCTAACACACCTCATCGCAAAATCAATAGAAATCGATTCACCAATGGAGGCAGGAGGAGGAAGAAAGGACTCACCTAATCCTATTACAAAGTTTGCAGTGTATCAAAATCCAGCTCTCTCCACTGCCCTAACGAAGAACAGCCTCCGTCCGTCAAAGTGCACGTTCTACTTCATCTTTTCTCTGTCATCTACTTCAGCGTTCTCGCTAGCATCCTTCGTTCTCGGGTATCACACACGCTCATTGCTTACTCTTTCACCGTTTCACGCATATTATGATCAATTAAGTGTGTTAGCTTACAGTGAGAACGCGTTATAGATGCTCGATTTAGTCCCACAAGCGACGATGCCGTTGCGGTGGTGGAGGTGGAGTTAGTAGTGGCGCAGGTGCAGGCGACGATGAAGGTGCAGGCGGTGGCGTTGCAGTGGTACTGGCACTGGCGGTGGAGGTGGTGCAGGCGGTGGCGGTGGAGGTGATGCAGGCGGTGGTGCAAGGGATGGTGGGGGTTAGGGTTAGGGTTCCGATTAGAAATATTGGGTGGTGAAGGGTTTTAAGATGGTGTGAGTGTTGGGGGTTTGGGTTGGATTAGATTTAAGTTTTGTTTTTTATTTTTTATTATTTTAAAAAACTACAAAAATTATCCTAATCTAATATAATTTACATAATTAGTCCTCCAAATGTAAAATGACCAAAGTACCCTCACATTTAACTGTAAAAACTAACAGAGTTAGTGTCAGGGACCAAAATCGTTACAAAAGTGAAACCACAGGGCTTGATATGATCAAAGATTCCTTTTTGGACTGAAATGGTTAAAATGGTTAAACCACAGGGACCAAAACCGAAATTTACTCTATTGTAATTATCGGTTTAGGGATAGTTATCTCCTAGTTTAAATATTCGTTTGATTGTATCTATCCCTAAGATGTCGGGATTCCTTTGTAACTATATATTGCACATTCATGGAATGAAACAGGGGAGGAAATTCATTAACCTTCATGGTATCACAGCCTTCTTCTTCTCCCTAACCCTAGTCGCCGACCCTTCTAATCGGCTCTCTCACTCAATTTTTTTTTTTCGTTCCTGCCTCATCCATCGTCTCTACCCGATTCCATGGAGACCAAGATTCATCCGGCTATCACCGTTTCCAACATCCGTAATTTTATCCCTATAATTCTTGACAACGAAAGTGCTCAATACGTTACTTGGTCCGAGCTCTTCAAAATCCATTGTACGGTTTACCTCGTTGACAATCACCTTCAACCACGAAAACCGGATACCGAGAAGGCTGCCGACGCGGAATCATCTTCAGCAACCAGGGAATCTTGGAAAAGGTTAGATGCAATTGTCCTCCAATGGATTTACGGGACTATATCTCCAGATCTTCTCCGCACGATCCTATAGAAAGACACCACGGCGTACGATGCGTGGTGTGCACTAGCGAACATGTTTCAAGACAACAAGGCTTCGCGGGCTCTCCATCTTCAAACTAAACTCACCAACACGAGACTCGAGTCGTTTAAAAACATGGCGGCTTACTGTCAAGAAGTTAAAATCCTGGCAGACCAACTTTATAACGTTGACGTCTCGTTAACCCAAACCCAGCTCGTTCTCCAGCTTCTTGGCGGGTTAACTGAACCCTACAAAACCATCGCCTCCATCATCAGGAACAAAGACCCGCTTCTGAATTTCAACGATGCCCGTTCCACTCTTTGCCACGAAGAAACTCATCTCGAAGCCCAAGCTCTTCACGCTGCACAAGCGGCTGGCACCGCACTTCACGCCGGCTCGTCAGTCTCCAAACCCGAAGGTCACCAACAGCAACAATCCGAGCATCGTCACTCTCAATCCACCGGCTCTGGTTACAATCGGCAGCAAGGGCTGGAATCTCAACAGCAATCCGGTGGCTACGGGGGCCGTACCCGCGGACGTGGCCGAGGCCGTGGAAGGGGTCGGTCACCGTCTGGTAGGGGGCGCGGCTCATACATGTCCCCGTGGTCTTTGTTTCCCGGTATGTGGGGTCATCCTGGAGTGTTACAACAACAGTGGCCACAATGGGGCCCCTCCCCACCGTGTCCGTATCCCACTTCTAACAGGCAACCTACACCAGGACCGGGGGTACTTGGTCCGCGACCGGCACAGGCATCTAACATGGGATACACACCAACAGACATTGATCAGGCACTCCAAGCTATGGCTCTTAACCCGCCGGAGACACCGTGGTTCATGGATACTGGTGCAACAAACCATATGACCAACAACCCAGGTAATTTCTCGTCCTTTTTTAATACGGGCAACTTAAGAAACATCATCGTGGGTGACGGTAATACCATCCCGGTAACGGGACAAGGCACACAAACCCTACCACCACCATACCCACCCCTTCGACTTAATAACGTCCTTCTCGCACCACACATAATTAAAAATCTCCTATCGGTTCGCCGCTTGACAACCGATAACCAAATTTCAATTGAATTTGACCCGTTTGGTTTTCTTGTGAAGGACCTCAAGACCAAGGCGAGTATCCTACGCAGCAATAGTACGGGGGACCTTTATCCACTCACACCTGCTATTCTATCCACGATTCGCTCTCCGTCAACCTTCGCAGCTTTGTCCCAAGACACATGGCACCAACGCTTGGGTCATCCGGGAGCGAACCTTTTACGTTTTTAAATAATAAGTCTATTTCGTTTAAATGTAATCAGGCAAATGCCAAAGTTTGTGAACCTTGTGTTTTTGGAAAAAGTGTTAGACTTCCTTTTCTTAAATCTAATACCTTTGTTTATTTACCCTTTGATATCATTCATAGCGATCTGTGGACTTCCCCGATCATTAGCACGGGGGGCCATCGATATTACATATTGTTTGTGGATGATTTTACTAATTTTCTTTGGACTTTCCCACTTAGCCACAAATCTCAAGTTTTTGAAACGTTTAAAGCTTTCTACAAACTAATCGAAACCCAGTTTGAAAGAAAAATAAAACAATTCCAATGTGACAACGGGAAAGAATATGCCAACAATTCTTTTCAAACATTCTGTCAACAGCATGGCATGATGACCCGTTTCTCATGTCCATACACATCCTCACAAAACGGCAAAGCGGAACGCAAAATCCGCTCGATTAACAATATTATCCGTACCCTCTTAGCTCAATCTAATCTTCCTAATACTTTCTGGCACCATGCCTTGGAAGTTGCCACTTATCTCATTAACATCCTCCCAAGTCAAAACCATAACTTTAAAACCCCCACACATCTACTTTATAATCGTTCACCATCCTACGATCATCTCCGGGTATTTGGGTGCCTTTGCTACCCACTTTTACCCTCCACCTCCATCCACAAACTAAATTTCCGCTCCAAACCTTGCGTGTTTCTCGGTTACCCGACACAACATAGAGGGTACAGATGTCTCGATCTCACCACTCAGAAAATCATCCTATGCCGTCACGTTCAATTTGACGAGACGGTATTCCCGTTTAAAGACATTAATAAACCACAACTCCAACACTACAACTTTCTAACCGACAACTTACACACATCTTTTTGGTCGTCCGTTACCGACCAACAACCCATTACCCGACCCGACCGAAACCTCTCAAATTCTACTAACCCAAGACCTCCTATCCAGGTCTACACCCGTCGCCCAAAACCGACAAACCCACCCTCTGATCCCTCGGCCCAAACCCCTTCGGCCACAATTCCTCCTCCTCAACCCAATCTCACGGCCCACTCACCACACCCAACTACCAACGGCCTAAATACATCCCCTACACCTCCTACATCTACCTACGGCCCAAATCTTGTGACCCAACCGCCACCTACAAACCAACAGCCTACCCCACCCGTTCCCTTTACACAGCCCAATTCCCAACACGTGCGAACCATGCGAACGCGATCCATGGACGGTACTTTAAAACCGAGACAACCTTTTAACTTACATACATCCTCCCTCGAACCTATTCCAAGAAACCCAAAACTTGCCTTGTCCGTGCCTGCATGGCGCCACGCGATGAATGTCGAATTTGATGCGCTTATTAAAAACGGGACGTGGGACTTGGTTCCACGAACACCACAAATGAACATTATCAGAAGTATGTGGCTGTTCAAGCATAAGTTTAAATCAGATGGGTCGTTGGAACGATACAAAGCACGTTTGGTGTGTGATGGCCGTAATCAACAAATGGGTATCGATTGCGGTGAAACTTTCAGCCCGGTGGTGAAGCCAGCAACAATACGAACTGTCTTATCCTTAGCCTTATCCCAGTCATGGTCAGTTCACCAGTTGGACGTCACCAACGCGTTTCTTCACGGTACATTAATGAGACGGTCTACATGTACCAACCGATGGGATTTCACCACCGGGACTACCCGGATCACGTTTGTAGGCTCAAAAAGTCTCTTTAAGGGCTGAAACAAGCTCCGCGGGCCTGGTACCAGCGGTTCACGGACTTCGTATCCACCATCGGCTTTCGTCAGAGCAGGTGCGATAATTCTCTATTTGTGTTTCACCACGGGAACAACACCGCCTACCTCCTCATTTATGTTGACGACATAATCCTCACCACCTCTTCCGACGCTCTAAGACACGATCTTATGGCAAAACTGGCAGCCGAGTTTGCCATGAAGGATCTCGGTCCTCTCAGTTTTTTCTCGGTATCTCGGTAAAACGCACAGGTAACGTAATGTTTTTATCGCAACACAATTATGTCGCCGACATTCTGGAACGAGCGGGTATGACGAAATGTCGAACGGTACCAACCCCGGTTGACACAAAACCTAAACTCAGTAACTCAGATGGTCCGGACTTTGCCGATCCTACGCTTTATCGCAGTCTCGCCGGGGCTCTCCAGTATCTAACGTTCACTAGACCAGATATCACGTACGCCGTTCAACAGGTGTGCATGCATATGCACTCCCCGAAAGTTTCCCATTGGCATGCTCTTCAGCGAATTCTCCGGTACCTCAGTGGTTTGGCTACTCTCGGTCTCTCTCTAGGACCGAACGTGGCCTCTGGGTTACGCGCGTACACTGACGCTGATTGGGCAGGTTGCCCAGATACTCGGCGGTCCACCTCTGGCTATTGTGTATATTTTGGGGACAACTTGTTATCTTGGTCCTCGAAGCGACAATCCACTATTTCCAGGTCAAGTGCGGAAGCTGAATACAGAGGAGTCGCCAACGTCGTTGCCGAAATCTGTTGGCTGAGGAATCTTTTACTGGAACTACATCGCCCGTTGTCCATTGCTACGTTGGTTTATTGTGACAACATAAGTGCCATTTATCTGTCTGGCAACCCGGTTCAACATCAACGTACGAAGCACATCGAGTTGGATATTCATTTTGTTCGAGAACAAGTTAAAAAGGGTAAAGTTCGAATTCTCCATGTTCCTACTCGGTTCCAAATTGCGGACATCTTCACCAAAGGGCTTCCTCGCGTATTGTTTGATGACTTCCGTTCCAGTCTCAGCATTCGGCCACCTCCCACTTCGACTGCGGGGGTGTAATAGTATATTAAATTATAACTAGTTTATAATTATTGTAATTATCGGTTTAGGGATAGTTATCTCCTAGTTTAAATATTCGTTTGATTGTATCTATCCCTAAGATGTCGGGATTCCTTTGTAACTATATATTGCACATTCATGGAATGAAACAGGGGAGGAAATTCATTAACCTTCACAAACATTAGTGTCTGAGGAATATTACCTCTATCTCATGACATATATATTACAGATGAGCTTCAAAAGTTAATATTGGGAGTATTTTTATATATTGACAATATTTAGATATATACCTTGAAAGCCGAGGGATTGTTGAAGTTGCATAGGCATCATGAAGCAGATCAAGTATTAGGTAACGCGCCGAAGTTTGAAACAGATGACTGTACCAAGTTTTATGGTCCGATCATCCACGCTAATATGCTTCTTATACGCACTCAAGTAGATCTTGCAGCGGGCAGGTACATTTTTGGAACATAATTCTCTACATTTATCTTTCCCATTGCCTGTTACAAATGACTGATATTGTTATAAGTTTTTACATAAGCTTTCTACAATTCATCAACTGACTAATATACGCTTTGTGCTCACTGAACATAATATTGCAACCGACAGGTTGGAAAATGCGATGGAGGTGGCTCAAATGGCAGCAAAGATGGACCCCAACAATAAAGATGTAAACTTGATGGTGCATAAAACAAGGGCAGTGATGCGTGCCAGATCCAAGGGAAATGACTTGTTCAAAGCTGCAAAATACTATGAGGCATGTGTTGCGTATGGGGAGGGACTTGACCATGACCGTTTCAATGCATTGTTGTTGTGCAATCGCGCTGCTTGTCGAAGCAAGCTTGGTCAGTTTGAGAAGGCCATTGAGGACTGCACCATGGCCTTGAGTATCCGTCCCACTTATAGCAAAGCTCGACTTCGTAGAGCAGACTGCAATGCTAAGGTGAACTGCCTGCATATGTTACCATTATTGTCTTGAAGACAAATTAATATTCGATTGCTTATCGTTTGATGTATGTGGCTTAGATTAGTAACTTTTTAATGTTTTTGTGTGTACAAAACAGTTGGGAAAATGGCAAGCATCCGTAGATGATTATGAGGTTTTAAGAAGAGAAGCACCAGAAGATGAAGAAGTGAATAGTGCCTTGAGACAAGCTAAAGAACAGTTACAGATGTTATAAGGCTATCAAAACGAATGTATAAGAGTCCTCTCTATGTGACAAACCGATATTACATGTTTAAATAAATATCTATTTGAATCAAAATTCTAGAGCTTCAACAAGCGGCATTTGTGCTTCCCACAAACGCGAGGCCGTAATTTGCCACGAACAAATGCACTCCAAGAGTCTGTTTATGGGGTGTTCTTGGACTTGCGTTTGTGGTAACGGGTCACTGGGCAATGGGTGACGGAGGTGGGCGGGCTAGGGGTGAGCTAATTGATTTTTTTTTTGTATTTCAACTTTTAACAATTTTAATATTCGTTCTTCGGTGAGAGTATATTGAGGCGGAATCCGTCGCTGATTTAAAGTTAATATTCTCACCATGAGGCTTTCTAAAAAAGCTTCTCTTATCTGTCGCATAAGGTCATCATAAAATACCGTCCAACTCTTCTTTTTTTCAAGTTTATTTTACCATTTTCAAATTTATAAGTCTCTTGATATTATTCTACGATTGAATAACAATGTATGGATAACCACATGCGCATCATTTTCGCATGTGCACATATTTCTGAAAAAAGTTAACTAAAATTTCTCTTAGTAATTTGTAAAATTCAATTTATCTATAGAATCTAAAATATAATGTAGTTTATATGATAATTATAACTTTTTATATATAAGATCTAGCAAAGTAATGTGGTTTATCTTTAACACATAAATTACTTATTATAAACTTATCTGATATGTAACTTAAACAACGCTCGAGAAACATCAAGGCTTAGTGGACAATTAATAATATGCACATGTCATTAACACTAAAATGACATGTTATAGGCTATGTTGCTTTTATGTAATCTAAAGAAGCTTGGTAACACAGGTCATGGCCCATTAAGGCCCAATTGTAGACTGTTAAAAAATGCTAAAACGACTTATTACAAACTTAGGTGGCCTTATGTAACCTAACATTCTAACAACATACTAACATTTAGGGGATTAGGGCTATAATAGGACCACCAATAATATACGCATGTCTTTAACAACAAATGACTTGTTATAACTCGAAACTACACAATGACACATTACAAGAATCATTAGAGCTTAAAAATAGACCATTAATTATGTACACGTGTCACTAACACTAACATGATTTCTATTATATAATGTGGTCTTGTGTTAACCTACACAACACAGTAACACATAGTAAGGCCCATTAAAGATAAAAAGTGAACTATTAATCATCTACACATGTCTTTTAACACCAAAATGACTTGCTATAGCCTAATATTGTAACCCATAACAACACAATAACACATGTTGATGCCCATTAAGGCCCGCGGCCATATCCTCCTTTATTCACCATCTAGCAGCCTATCTATCATCTTATTATACGGGTAGTTGGTGCTAGCTCATATTTTAAATCTCGAGGTTGATCATCAATGCTTCTTGAAGAGCATTTTTTGGGAACATTAGAACCTTCTAAGCTCGAGTTATCCTTCGTCATGTAGCTTGCATCAGAATCAACTGTGATAGGGTAAAAGTTATAGAGCTTCCTTTACGACTTCATGTATTATGTGTTCTAATATCTCTCTCAGATTAGCCTATCAAGAGTATTGAGCTTGTGACTCCACAACCAAGTCTAATGTGTAGGAAGGTTAAAATACGTTACGATTTTAATCGCGTCGGGTATATAGTCACATCGTTTAGCATTGGAGAACTGGATTGTGAAATTGTGGAATCAAATGTTAATGTTGGCTTAGCTTTTCTATAATTCTTGTTCTTTTCCTAAAGTTATTTGACATCGTTCACTTAGTTTTTATTGATATGAGTTGAATAAAAATAATAAATAAGTATAATAGGTTGCTTAAAGAATATAAGAAGTATAATAAGTTGATTCAAGAAAAAAATAAAAGTACAATGGAACGATTGTATATAAGAATAAAAATTATGGAAGTACAATATGTTGCTTAAAAATAAAAAATAAAAAATACTACACTAAATATTATTATAAAATTTGTTTTTCTAACAATAGTTACCTTATAGAAACTCATACGCGTGTGTGCAATATATAAATTTATGTATCTATAGCGGCCGGTCACTAATTACAGAAGAATTCAATTTGCTCGAAGAAATGATGTGAGTATCATCTAGTCAACTTATAATCTGTTTCTGTCTTATAGGTGTTGTATGCATATATAGGCAATTTATTATGTTGTTTTGTTAGTCCATTTGGGTCCTTGCATGTACTTTTTTGTTAGTCATTCAACTCCCCACCCATGGCTTGTTTCTTTATCTAAATATCAGCCTTTAAAAAGAAAATCTATATGGGTCGGTTAGTATAAAAAAACTAAACTTATGAACAAAAAGTATGAAAACATTAGGATACAACACATGTACTTGCCTTTATGTTTGGTTTTTTAGTCTTTCGATAAAGTCACTCATATTTTTTAAAAAGAAAATCTATATGGCTTGGTTAGTATAAAATAACTAAATTTATGAACAAAAAGTATGAAAACATTAGGATACAACACATGTACTTGCCTTTATGTTAGGTTTTTTAGTCTTTAGATAAAGTCACTCATATTTTTTAAAAAGAAAATCTATATGGCTTGGTTAGTATAAAAAAACTAAATTTATGAACAAAAAGTATGAAAACGTTAGGATACAAAACATGTACTTGCCTTTATGTTTGGTTTTTTCAGTGTTCGATAAAGTTACTTGTATTTTTAGAAAATATCCACTCTAAATGTCAATATTGTTTCTTGAGATATTTCTTCAATATTGGTTATTTTTTAGCTAGATTGAATGCTTTAAATTGAAAATATACGTAACATGATTGTTATTTAATATTATTTTTCACATGTAACCTCAAATATTGCGTAACTAGAATAAGATATTAAGTAAAATTAAATTTCATAATTTTCTAGTTAAGTCAACTTGAAAGTAAATTTAGTGATAATAAAGGTTCGGGTATCTTCCATAAGCCACCTATCTTAAAAATTTAACATTTATAACAAAACCTAATTATTACTATATGATTTTCTCTCATGAAAAAAACATAGTTACGGGTATGATCAAAATATTTCTCAGCTCAAAATGTCTCATAAAACTAAAACATTTCACCCATAAATTAATCTACTTGCAAATATAAACAAAACCTTGCAGAATCGATTCATAATTAATTTGCTGTAGAATCATTCAAACTCTCACTCTATTAACCTAACTAATAAAGTATTGTTACTTTTCTTCCAACTGATGACTGTAAACCCTTAAAACAATAAACAAATCAGTAAAGTAAAATTGTGGGCATCGATCAATGTCCATGTAATATAAATATAATAAACAGCATGCACCAGTAACTTTCAAAAAAACAATTAAAAAATGATAAAGAAATAGCATAGATCGATATAGGGTTTATATATATACATATGGTACAGAAGCAACGAGTTTGTTCGATGGGAAACCAATGCTCGACCACCAATGCGGGGACCGATTCCCAGTGTGACACATTAGTTTCATACATCTTAAATTGCCTGTGAACCATACACTTTTGACACGTATATATGCATGGTAGCTTTTATATATATATATATATATATATATATATATATATATATATATATATATATATATATATATATATATATATATATATATATATATATATATATATATATATATATACTAGTTTAGTAAACCCGTGTAATACACGGGTTGAAAATATGAAAACAATATAATTCATACATGTATAAGTGTTTCGTATGATTAAGTTACGTAGTATTATAATAATGAAAAATAAAAAATTACATTTATAAATTATAAATATTCAAATATTTTTTGAATAATATAATAAATAATTGACTCATTTAAAATTAAATCAGTTGTGTTAAAAGCACACTAATCTAAAATAAATAAATATATCAATAAATATATTTTTTCTTTTTATTTTTTCTAAATTGAATCTTATTTAGCTATAAAAATATGTATAGTTAAAATAATATGATTACAAAATTAAGTTGATAATATAAAAAATTAAACTTAAAATAAAATAAATTATTACTATTAATTGAGTTTCTTAAAATAAAAAACTTGATTAAAATAATATATTAGTTTAGGCGGGAAAATTTTTTGAGAAGTAATATGAGAGTGACACGTGTCATCATACTTACTCTTTTTTTATTATATAGAATAGATAGTTAATCACCAATACCATTCTATCTGTTTTCTTTATTATTATTTCTAAGTTTGATGCTCAATTATATGAGCATTATGTGGTCGTGTTGTGTGCTTATGGCTTCACGTGATCCCTCCCAACTTTAAGTTCTTCAGATCATAGCAGCCATGAGCCACATTTCCATAAAACAGATTCCAATAATATGTTGATTAATAATATAATATATATAGAAATGTGTAGAAATAGTACATGCTATTCGTACATATGAGTTGGTTGTTGTTATATAGATAATAAAGAGAAATACTATAAGTTGCCCATATAGATGGTAAGTGTGATCGCTTGTTGTTCAAAAGTTTATAGGGTAGTTTGTGATGGTTATTTGTCACACAAAATGTACATACAATCAACTAGATTATTCTGTAATTGTCTAAAAATTGTGTGTAATTTGAATGTAAACTTTTGATTCTTACCATATTTTTGAATAATATATGGTTGTATGAATTGAATGACTATGGTGTGTAAATTTCAAACTATGACATATAATATATAATCGAACCTTATTTTGACTAAGCACATAGGACATGATTTATGGAGAGAAGTAGACTTTAGCACAATAAAAAAAATATATAGAATATAATCGAACCTAAATTTGACTAAGCAGTCGAACTCTATTATAAAAAACGGAAAAATTAAACTTATCAAACGTGCTTTAGTAAGCAACCCAACTCTATTACTCTTTCTTGAATGAAATGTACCTGAATTATTTTATCACTTTTTTTTTAAATATTATTATTTTCATGTAAATAAATAATTGATTTTTTTAACTTTATCACATTTAATGAAATGTGTATGAAATTTACCTCTAAATATTGGTATCAGAGGGTGAGTTATTATAAGCAAAAGTTTTCAAATAATAATTTTCATTTCTATGGAGTTTTTTAGTTTTTCAGCGATTTTTGCTGGTTTCTATTTTTAATATAAAAAAGTTATATTATATATTAGAAAAACGTTTTGAAATGAAGTTGGGTTGCAAATAAAAAATCGACCTTGATAGGTTATCAAACTAACTTGAAAACCTAAACTTTATTTGATTGTCAAATATGTCTCTTGAAAATAGAGCATGAGATTGTTTATTCGGGTTATATTGTGTTCGTAGTGTGTGTTTGTCGAAAACCTAATTTCTGTCTCCTAAAATGCTAGCTAATTTCCAGTGATTTAATTTATTAAATTATTGATGCTAAATATATTAAAAATATAATAAAAAACGGAAAAGAATCCATAATTCTTTTATACATGATGGAATCTTTCGAATAGTATAATTTAATCGAAAGCACGTTGTCGTAATTTTAAGAGATTTTAACAATTTTTTTTTATGTTTGTAAATTAATTAAAATAATTCACTATTAAATTTTTTTTGAAGTCTGTTTAACTGTTGGCATGCATGATCACCCCTTTATTTACTCAACCAAACATTTGTGCAGTTGTTCCTTATTTACTCACCCAAACTTCTGTGCTTGTTTTTATTCATAAATGTTATGTCAAAAATAAATAAATAAATAACATATAATAAACCACATATTTAAAATCACGACAAGAAAAATCCTAAAACCGATTCTTGAGATTGGAAACATGTATAAAGGTAAAGAAAAAAAAAATAAAAGCAATGAGAAAGTAAAATCCACATGAACATAAAGATGAGTAACTATGGGTACGTTAAATTCTTGGGGTTGTGTACGAGATCTTTAGACGAATATCGGTGTGGGTGACATAGCTTGTGGTCACCAGAAAGCATGGGCTGCAATATCATATATTAGGGGGGCAGGAACATGACACAAAAGGGCATCACAGGATGGAAGTCAAGGGTGACATAGCTTGCTCAAGGGTGGACCATAAGGGGTGAGTGAGAAACGTACTTGGTATAATAAAATTACCTACATTGTTCTTTTAATCTTTCACCGAGTCACCTTGTTGTGTATTCTGTTATTTAAGTAAAGTTATTTATTAATTTCTTCCCTTTAAATTCACTCAATTTTCATTTAATGTTCTAGTTTTATATAACTTTTTTTCTATAAATGTCAATTTTTTCTAATATTAAGTAATTAAGACATATATGAATCGTAGGCAATTTAATATAACTAAAATAAAGAATCATAAAACTTACTTATTATTTAGTGAATCTTTTTTTTTCACCATACATACATACAGACATATATATATATATATGTGTATATATATATATATGTATATATGTATGTATGTATGTATGTATATATATGTTTCATTTGCTTAACTTAAGTTTAAATACTTTTAAACCAAACTCTATAAGAATAATAAAACACCTAATGAAAGTTGATTACACTTTGAAACTTGAAATAACTTTAATAGAACACTTGAAAACTTGATTACGATTTTATAAAGTTAAAGAAAAATAGAAAGAAACATATATGAAGATAATACGTTTTCAATGAATATAATACATTATGAATAATATACTAGGCACGGGTTTACAGTGTTTATTAAATAATGAATATGGTCATCTAATCTTTTTTTCTCTACCATATAGATTGTAGAACTCTGATCACTATTTTAATTGGGGGATATCTCATGTTCCACAATAACATAGAATTGTTATCTATCATATAAACAACACGAGAAAATCCTATATTACCTTTTTAATCTTAATAAAAGTTGTAGCTTGATAGGAATTCATAATAACTTTTATAGGAATTTTTAGCTTGAAGCAGTAACGGGTTGGGTCAGCCATCACGAGAGCCACAAAGGACTGTCCGAATGGATTTGTTTCCATCACCAAAGGTGTCACAAAAAAGTTATTTCAAATACTCATGCATTTTTTATGTTTCTTTTGTTTCAAATCCGGTAGGTCGCGCCATATACTATGGAGAAATTGTCACATATGGGTGACATAGTTTATGTTAGAAAAAAACTATGTGTTGCACTAACATATAGACGTCGTGGGTTGGCATGTGACAAAAGGGATGACCAAACAATCCAAGGCGGATCATAACAATAAGTCCTGCCTTTGATATAAAGAAAATGGGTCTACTATTTTGTGTGATCCTTTTTCCGAGCCGAATCATGTGTGATGTGTAAAATTTCAATGAGATTAATGATATGAAGAAATAAAAATGACCATAGAGGACGAACAACATATAAAGATAAAAAATAAAAAAAATTAAAAATAAAAAGAAAAGAACAATAATAAAGGTAACCGGTGATACAACAAATGTAATACGCAAAGAATATTATTTTAAGGTGTATACGGAATGATTAACATGGTTATGTTTTCATAAGAATAAACATGATTTACATGAAACGAAAATTTAATGATTGGAAGACTTTATAAACTGAATTTTAATTTTTAATGATTTCGATAATAACTTCCAATCTTATTCAGTTTAATACAAATTTTAGATCTAAGTTTTGTTTACATTACTCTATTGTATGTTTGTGTCCCACACACTTTAAAGGACGAAACACCTGTTTTACCTCTTTTTGCCTAATTATTGGTCGTTGAAAATAAACAGGGCATAAAGTCAAAACTTAACATAGAAAACAAATGTTTCGATATTCCAAAATATTTTGTTGATATACACTCAATATGCTTTTTAATAAGTATTATCTACGACCTTTAATTAGGGTGTCGACTTAAACAAGGGTAACCGATCTTTATATAGTGCAAGAGGCCTCATTATCATCAACGATTGTATAATTTGTATAAACTACATATAGAATATATGATGTTTGGATATGAATAAGAGACCCTAAATAGTTAAATCTAAGATTTATGTACTCGATCTATCGTGACTAGATGAGCGTTGTGGTAACTATGGTAAACACAAACATATGAACCTACCTTTTGAAATAGATAAAGTAATATCATAAGAAAAGCATAAATAGTTTTGATCTAAGGTAATGTGTCCACTTAAAGATATGCAAAAAATTAATTATTTTACATTACAGGTGAATCTATGGATAATTATATTGACATAACGTACTGCATTATATTATTTATAAAAAGAAAAAATATATTGTTTATGTAGACTAATAAAATTCTATATGTGAAAAAATACTAAAGATTTAAATACGATTTTATTATTTTAATTTTGATAAAAGTAATCATTTTTTTTAAATTAAAAAAAATCAATTCCAGTTTAAAAGTTTTAGTATCTGTGTTAATTCAATAAGAAAGCTTGAAGGTACACTGGGATGAAATGTAAACACCTAATGAAAATTTTAAATGGGAATTAAAACAATTGATGATACTTTTAAAGGTAAAAAAGATCCTTAAATTTTTAGAGAAAAAATATTATTTTTGACAAATCATAGTGAGTAAATTAACTTTAACTCTCTCATGGCGTGATGTTATGTAACTGTCTAAAGCACAGTGAAATTTTTTAGTTTTGGTTGGTTTTGAGACATTTGTATTATTCCTTTAATATTAAAAGTTAGAAAACTCTAGTTTTTGTTGGTTTTCAGACGTTTGTATCATTCTTCTTATATTATATATCGAATTATGGATGTCGGTGTCAACAAGAGTTTTTTTATAGGTTTTCAAAGTTATCATCAAAATTGTAAAAATGGCCTCACTTTCAAGAATCTTTTTTTTTTTTTGCTATTTTTAGTTTATCATCAAATTTTTTTAATACTATTTTTTATTTAGCATAAATTTTTTTAATACTACTTTTATTTAGCATAAATTTTAACTTTTAACTCAATACTTTTACATATTTTATAATTTAGCCTTTATATATTTTACTTTCCGTTTTGGTTCCATATACCTTTCAACTTGTAGAAAATTTATGTTTTACGTTGCGGTTTAAATTTTACGAGTTAACATACCACAATGTGCGCGTATGGTTCAACGTGTTTACGACTATCTTTTTAAGAAAATTTCGTTTTACGTTGCGGTTTAAATTTTACGAGTTAACACGCCACAATGTGCGCGTCTGGTTCAACGTGCTTACGACTACCTTTTTTCCTATTTAATGACCCTTTACATTGCGCGAGTCTTATATATATAAATCTTGAAAGTCGGTGTCCACAAGAACATTTTAGAGGTTTTGAAAATTACCACCAAACTTTAAGATGATACGTTTGGCCGGACAATCGCGGGGAAGGTGGTTGGTCCAGTTGAGCACACTTAAACCGTCTTCCAACAAACCGGCCGGTTCGACCGGAAGAAATTTTAAATCCAAAATATATTAAACTCAGTTTTATAGTGAATTTGAAATCCGAAGTTATTGCTGCTATTTTATATTCACATAATTTAGTTATGTTATAGTTTTTGAGATTAAGTGTTCATATTTTAATACAACATATATTTAATTATTTTTATTTCTAATCAACTTTACGTTATCCACAGGTTTATATTCTTTTTTACTCTAATTCTTTCTTTAATATTTTGTTTTAGGATTGCTAATAATATTGCCCAGTTTATGAATCCCGTTTGATCGGTCCAACCAGTAAACCAGTAAAATATCCGGTTCGTTGACCGGTCCTTATTTATACTAATATGGTTATCAGTTACCATGGTGTTACAAGAAAACCTCGCGGCAACGCGCGAGGTTTAATTCCTTGTTAAAATGTAAACCATGTAATAATGGTTCCATATAGGGTTTTGAAAGCTTCCTTTAGCCAGCTGCTTTATGCCATTAGTCTCTGGAAACATCTTTCTCAGTGTGCATCTTCTTGATAACAACACTAGACGTATAGCTTTTGAGATTAGGTTAAAGTCCCATTAGCTTGTAATTAAGTTAGAATATATTCTATGTTGACTTAACCGTATCATGACAGAAGCTAAATAGCCATACTTATTAAGAAACTAGTGTTTCGGTTATGCTTCTTTAATGAACAACGATGTTTTCTATCTGTTTCCTTTGTTTAAATTTTTGTAAATTTCTTTTAACCTTAAATCTACTTTGCTATTAGTCCTAAATTACTTCAAATTCATTTAGTGTGTGTTGGGGATTATCCAAGATCTCTATAGATTTGTGTAAATAACCAAAAGAATTGAACTGGAACGTTAAAACTTAAACCTTTTTTATTTTATCAATAATATATTATTTTTGAAAAAATTGGATGAGAATCTTTTATAAATTATATATTATTTACCCTGTTATGATATAACTGCAAGTAACACAAAATTAGTACTATAACTTTAAAACGTTAGAAAGAATCGCAAAAGAAGAATAATCTATAATTTATAAAAATGTATACAGGAGCTGTATTTTTCTTCGGCATTAAGTTGATACTTATACTATAAATATCTATTTTGATATACAAGTAAAATTATTTGGTATCTACAAGTTTGACAAAAGTATTTATCCATTTACTGTGGTAAATTCATAATACTCTTCTCTAGATGCCATTTTTCAAACTTTAGGGATTTAAGTATTGTCCGTTAAAAATCTTTTAAAAGAAAACTCAACTGAAAAAAACTTCAGCTAAAAAAGTGTCATTTGTAGCTCCCCCTAACGTTGTTTTCTATAGATCATTATATTGTGCGTATGTGTTTCATGCCAATATCACGACCATGTTTCGTAAAAGTTACTGTATGAAGTACTTTTGTGAAATTACTAAATAATTGTTATATTGAACGTATTTCATTTTAATTTGTTTATCTTAAATAAGGCATTGAGTTTATGAAAAGAATCTTGATGGTAGATGTTTTGTTCAGTTACTTTTCATATCTATTTTTTCATCTACGAGACATAAGTTGCATTATATTTTAGATTGGTAATATACTTCTATCGTTCTCCAGTTTACTAGAAGTTAATATAAATTGTATCGTAGACCTTAGCAATACAAATTCTTTAACAGCTTCATGTAATGCAATGAGTCTAGCATGATCTGAGGATGTTGACACAATTGTTTGTTTATAAGAAATTCTTAAAATTATTGTTCCTCCATTATTAAATTTATATACAGTTTAAGATCTTGCCTTATGAGGATTAAATGGAAAACATGCATTTGCATAACCAACTAAACCTTCTTTTGAATCGCTAGGATAAAGCAAACCTACATCAACAGTTTCTTATAGATATCAAAAAATGTGTTTAATTCCATTCAAATGTCTTTTTATAGGAGATGAACTAAACCTTGCCACTAAATTAACTGCAAAAAGAATGTCAGGTCTTGTACAATTAGTAAGATACTTAAAAGCTGTAATTGCATTGAGGTATGGTACATTTAGACCAAATACTTCTTTATTGTCTTCGTAAAAGGTCGAAATGAATCATTATCGATATTGAGTGATCTAACAACCAATTGGGGGTGCTTAAGGGGTTTTCTTTATTCATATTGATGCGTTTTAAGTGTTATTTTAGTATAACTTGATTGATGCGCTAGTATTTCATTATGCATATCATCAATCTATAAACCAAAATAATATTTGGTTTTGCCAAGGTCTTTCATGTTAAATTCATTCATTAAAAGAATAAGGATTTCATGAAGTTCCTTTTGCATTCCAACTATATTTAGGTTATCAAAATACACAAATATGATTACATATCCCTATATTGTCTTGTTAATAAAGACGTATGGACAAAGAAGATTATTTGTATAGCCTTTACTTATCAAGTAATCACTCAAATGATTATATCACATTCTTTCATATTATTTCAACCCATATAATAGCCTTTGTAACTTGATTGATTACATTTTCTTAGGTTTTGAAGATAATGCTTTTGGTATTTTAATTCCTTTAGGAATTTTCTTATATATGTTACAATTAAGTGATCCATATAAGTAATTTGTCATGACATCCATAAGACACATATCTAACTTTTTATATATTTCTAATTTGATTATAATTGCATCCATAACAGGAGAATGCATTTTCTCATAATTAATTCTCAGCATTTGATAAAACCTTGATCTAATAGTCAAGATTTATATCTTGCAACTTTATTTTTCTTATTTTGTTTTCACAGAAAAACCCAATTATACCCTACAGGCTTTACATTAAAGGTCTTATAACAATGGGTTCAAAAATCTTTCGTTTGTTAAACGAATCTAGTTTAGCTTGCATAAAATCTTTCCAATTATCACAATCATGTCAATTTTGACAATCATTGATAGATTTTTGGTTCGGGAATATCATCACTACTCATAATATCACTTGCAACAAAATATATAAAATAATACATTATCAATATTTTCCACTTCATTTCGGTTTCATAATGTGTGTCTATGACCATAATTGATTGACATCTCTTTGTTGTATCATTCACTTCTTCCTCCGGGCAAGTTTGATACTTAGTGTCTTATTAGCATCATTTTCTTTAGGGTCAATTTTCTTTTCAGGTCTTTTCCTTTCCCGAAGATTTTTATCCTTTGATCCAATCGGTCTTATATGTTTCAAATGTTTCTAAGATTCATGAATCATACCTCTATCTAGTTTCTTATATGAATTTCAAATTCAAGCTGAAGCATTAGTAGCTGGTATATAAAATTTAGTTACTCTTTTGTATAAGTAAATACGTGAGGCAATTGATTTGTAATTTCTTATAAATGTATTATCTTTTGAACCTTTATCTCATATTGTTTTGTCCTTGGATCAAGATGTAACAGCGAAGGCTCACAGAATGATACATTATCTTGTACCCTTTTCTTTTCTTCGTCAAATGTTAAGAAAATTGCCTCAATAAAATGGCAATCAACAAAACTTGTTATAAAGACATCACCTGTTAAAGGTTCAAGATATCTTATTATTGAAAGTTTTTGATATGCAACATATATTCACAACCTTTTTAAGGACCCATTTTGTTTATTGCGGTGGTGCAATAAGAACATACACTTCACATCTAAAAATTCTAAGATGAGAAACGTTTGGCTCATGGGAAGAAACAAGTTATAGAGGAGAGTTTTTATGATTTGCACTCGGTCTCATATGAATTAATGATCTAGCATGCAAACCTGTATGACCCCAAATAATCATAGAAGTCTTGTTCTCATAATTCATGCTCAAACTATTAATTATAAACATTTAAATAACAATTCATCTAAACCATTTTGTGTATGTACATGAGCAGCAGGTTGTTTAACAACAATTCCTAACAGACACACAATAATCATTAAAGAAATTTGATGTATATTCATCAACATTATTAAGTCTCACTCTTTTAATAATATAATTAGGAAAATATGCTTGTAACTTAATAATTGGAGCAAGAAATTTAGAAAAGGCTTCATTACAAGTTAAATATAAGGAGTGTAAGGATCAACACAATACGTAGATCGATCTCATAATGAATATACAAAATGTAGACATTACGGATAAGATTGAATCAATTAAAGAACACAAACACACAATGTAAATAGCTTTGTTGTATTGCTCTCTGATTTTGTATAGATTACTGTAAGTATGAAAATCAGGAAATGACACAAAAGCTACTGAAATACATAACAAAAACTCTATTTATACTAATCTAGAGTTCTCGCGCGACTAGTAGTTGTCCTCGAGAAGCTAGTTTTCACGCAGTAACTTTTACTTCTCGCGTGGCATTAGATCTTGATCTTCATCTTGATTTGATTTCTCGAGCCTCCAGGTTCAATCCCTACAATCTCCTCTAGGCTCGGTAAATCAAAGCCGTTAGAAGTCCACGTCTGCAACCTTGTAACTGCCTCGTATGCGTACATCTTGTTATCCAGGGCCTTTGTAATCAACCAACCAAACTATGATGCTAACAGATGAACAGATTTATCTGCTGCAATATGGCAAGCCTACAGCCTCATCAAATCATCTCTTCTAAACTTGAGCAAATCTGTAAGGCCCCGTCCCTGGGACGCTTACAGTTGGTCATTTATTGCACATCAAACATATAGTTTATATTTACTAAGTAAAATCATGCAGCGGAATCGATAAAAAGGACATTCTCATTTCATTATAAAAGCTTTTGCAAAATAATACATCGTTGAGCAATTACAAAATACATATTTTTGCATTACATAACATTACAATGATTGTTGCGGAAACATTTAAAACTAAGAGGATTCCTTAAGTAATCCCGTTTATTTGAATCCTCAACAAACACTTGCATGCAACATAATGTGTTGCGACATTATGTAACAAGGAATGCCATCCCAAAAGAGCTGAGTAGCCACCTCGTGTCATCCTCAGCAACACTACCTGCCAACTGGAAACACATAAAAAGTCAGCTTTGCTGAGTGAGTTCTAGTTTTATAGATAACATACTTTTCTTTCGTTTAACCGTTCTTTACATACATGCGGTCACACATCATACGTACATATAGATAATATTATTATTATCTTCATCATTCGTTAGTTAACTTTCATTTGTGTGCCGTTCATCATTAACATTCACATTCTTTTATTTGTATGTATTTTACCTTCCTTCATACATTCATCACATACATTCGTACGTTCGTTACATTCGTTCATATGTTCCTTCCACTCATGCATTCATTAAAGACATACGTTCATTTCTTTTATTCATTCGTTCATTACATTCATTCGTTCATTCATTACTTTCGGTCACATGTACAATACCCCGAACATTGTGTACTACAGCTGGTGCTGGACCCGTGATGGTTAATCACGAACGTTGTGCACTACTACTGATCCAGTCACCTAGGGCAAGTACATGTACCATTTATCTTTCCTCTTTCATTCTGGATCAATGCCATGCGCTATACCCCGAACATTGTGCACGACTGCTGGTGCTGGACCTGTGACGATCAATCACGAACGTTGTGCACTACTGCTGATCCAGTCACCTAGGGCAAGCGGCAAGGATATCATACTATGGTCAATCACAAAGACTGACCCCAATGTGCATCCTTCGGGCTAGCTAACCCACACACCATTGAGCTAACACCTGCCAGTGGTGTGCACCTCCATACATTTGCTTGCAAGCCTTTCTTACGTTCATTCATTCATTAATGCATGCATTCATTCATTTTATTCCTCTTTCATTATCTTTCACTTTACGTTTCTTATTACTTTTGTTTCATTCATTAATCATAACACGTAAAGTCATGGAAAGATAAACACGTATCGAAACAAGGAACATCGACATTTACAAGTCATCAGTCATTACCATCATATAGGACTACATCATACTTGACATACAAACATCATACATAAACGTGCATCATTATCATCATCATGCCTAACATAGCTCTAAGGCCCAGAAATACTAACTGTGGCAATTACGGATGAACTGTAACAAATGTGGATGAACAACCTTAACCGCATTACTTTACCTGTCCGCATTAGTTAATGCGGATGAGTAATGCCTTAGCCGCATTTATTTGTCTATCCGCATTGGTTAATGCGGATGACTAATGCCTTAGCCGCATTTCTTGGCTGTCCGCATTAGTTGATACGGATGGTTAATTGCCTTAGCCTCATTCCTTTAGCCATCCGCATTAGTTGATGTGGATGAGAAATGCCTTAGCTGCTTTCCAGGTCTATCCGCATTGGTTAATGCGGCTGAAGAAATGCCTTAGCCGTATTTAATGGCTGTCTGCGTTAGTTAATGCGGATGAACAATTTAACCTGTCACTTGACTTAGTGCTATTTTAGCTCCCTATCATCCTCCCAATATCATCCTGGTCATAGATCTACCATACTGCACACTTAGAACAGATTATACACCATACATATCTTGGGAAAACTCCTAAAACATACATCAACAGTGCACATTCGAACAACATGCTGTAAATTCATGCATCTGCCCTAGAAATCTTATGTCCAGTAGGCTTAGCAGCCCGAACAGACCATACACTCATACATACTCGTACATACATACACGGATTAAACACCCAAACCTCGAAAACCAGTTTCTCGATGTGTTCCAGCCCCAAATTGTTCAAAAGCGCATAAAAGAGGGGTCTTAGAACTCACCTTGTGCAGCTTCGAGTATGGCTTCTCCTTCAAGACCGGTTGCTGTGAGATCAAGTACTTCAAACTCAACTTCTTCTTGTTCTTCCTTCAAAATCTTCGAACTCTGCTCTTTCTCTCTCTAAAATATCCGAATGAAAGGAAGCGTGCAGGACAAATGGGCGGCCATCCCTATATGTAAAAGATATTTGTCTTTTCTTTGTAATTTTACATAAGGCCCCCTTCCACTTTTGTTCCTTGTTATTTTCTTCCAAGATGTTTTCTTTTTCTTTTCTTATTATTTTATTTCTTCGTCTAACCAAAATTTTCGGGTGTTACAAGTCCACCCCCCTTATATAGGTTTCGTCCCCGAAACCTGTTATTTCTCGAACAAATGTGGGTAATGCTGTCTCATCTCCTCTTCAGTCTCCCACGTAGACTCGGATCCCTTTCTGTGCTTCCACTGTACACGCACAAGGGGAACCACTTTATTCCTCAGCTTCTTCTCTTTTCGATCAATGATTGCCACCGGTTGCTCCACATAATTGAGCTGTTCATCTACCTCGATATCCCCCAGTGGAACAATCATATCTTCATCAGCTAAGCACCTTCATAGATGAGATACATGGAATGTCGGGTGAATTCCACTTAACTCATCTGGTAACTCCAGCCTATAGGCCACCACTCCTACTCGAGCAATGATTCGGAAAGGGCCTATATACCTCGGGCTCAACTTGCCCCGTTTCCTAAACCGAATGATAACCTTCCACGGTGAGACTTTCAACATAACCCGGTCACCCACCTGGAATTCAATCGGTCTGCGTCGTTTATCAGCATGCGACTTCTGTCTGTCTTTGGCTGCCTTCATGTAGGCCTTGATCTTTTCAAGCTTTTCAGTCGTAGCCTCGATCACTTCGACGCTCCCCAATTCATTCTGACCAATATCACCCCAACAAGCGGGTGTCCTGCACCTCCTGCCGTATAGCATCTCATAAGGTGGCATGCCGATGCTGGCATGCCGATGCTGGCATGATAGCTGTTATTCTGTGAGAATTCAGCTAGCGGTAAGTGGTCATCCCAACTTCCCCCAAAATCAATCACACATGCCCGAAGCATGTCTTCCAATGTCTGAATGGTCCTTTCGGACTGACCATCAGTATGGGGATGATAAGCCGGGCTGATATGTAGTCTCGTCCCCATGGCGTCATGGAATTTCTTCCAGAATTTGGAGGTAAACCGGGTGTCGCGATCAGACACAATCGACACCGATACACCATGACGAGTCACAATCTCCTTGATGAAAATATCGGCCAACCTCTCAGATGAATATGTCTCGCGCATCGGTAGGAAGTGAGCACTCTTCATCAAGCGGTCAACGATCACCCATATAGCATCATACCCTTTCGCGGTACGCAGAAACTTCGTAATGAAATCCATGGTGATGTGCTCCCACTTCCATTCGGGTATATCCAAAGGTTGAATCTTCCCATACGGCTTTTGATGCTCTACCTTCACTTGCAAACAAGTAAGGCATTTGCTCACATACTCTACTACATCGCGCTTCATACCCAGCCACCAAAAGTCTTTCTTCATGTCTTGGTACATCTTCGTAGCACCGGGATGGATAGAGTATCGAGTCTTGTGAGCTTCATCTATAATCTTCATTTGTAGATCCCCAAGATGAGGAATCCACATACGTCCGAATCGGGTTTTAACGCCGAGTGTGTTTTCACCCAATTCCGTAACCAGACCTCTCATTCTTTCAGAGTTAAAATGATCTTCTTTCAGTGCCTCATCTTGAAACTCTTTGACTTGCTTCATCACATCCGAGGTCATAATCAGCTGGTACGCCTTCACACGAATCGACTCAGGGCGTTCCTTTCGGCTAAGGGCATCTGCCACCACGTTGGCTTTGCCCGGATGATAATGGATCTCACAATCATAATCCTTTATAAGCTCCAACCATCGCCTCTACCTCATATTCAAATCCTTTTGCTCGAAGAATTACTTCAGGCTCTTGTGGTTGGTGAAGATGGTGCACTTCGTTCCATAGAGATAGTGCCTCCAAATCTTTAATGCAAAGACCAAATCTGCTAGCTCCAAGTCATGAGTAGGATAGTTAACCTCATGAACCTTCAACTGTCGGGATGCATAGGCTATAACCTTTCCTCTTTGCATTAACACACACCCCTACCCCAAGTAGGAAGCATCAGAATAAACCACCAGATCTTCACTTCCCTCGGGCAACGACAGAACAGGAGCTTGGGTCAATCTCGTTTTCAACTCTTCGAACGCCTTCTCTTGAGCTTAACCCCACACAAACTTTACATCTTTCCGGGTCAACTTGGTTAGTGGAGAAGCGATCTTTGAGAAGTCTTGAATGAATCTTCTATAATAGCCCCCAAACCCAAGAAACTTCAGATTTCGGATGGCGTCTTTGGAGACTTCCATTGCATCACCGCTTCCACCTTTGCCAGATCGACCATAATCCCCTCCGGATTCACCACGTGACCCAAGAACTGAACTTCGTGCAACCAGAACGCGCACTTGGAGAATTTAGCATACAGTTTCTCCCTTCTCAATGTCTCCAGAACCTCTCAAATATGACCGGCATGCTCCACCTCGCTCTTCGAATAAATCAGGATATCATCAATAAATACAATCACTGATTTATCTAACATCGGCCGACACACTCTGTTCATCAGGTCCATAAAAGCAGCTGGCGCATTGGTCAATCCAAAATACATGACAAGAAACTCGTAGTGACCGTAGCGCGTGCGAAAAACTGTTTTAGGAATATCCTGCTTTTTCACCTTTAGCTGATGGTAGCCCGATCGAAGATCTATCTGTGAAAACCAACTGGCACCCTGGATTTGATCAAACAAATCGTCGATTCTCAGCAAGGGGTATCGATTCTACATCCTTCACATAACATAAATAGGTGCTACATCCACGCCTCATACACTTTCCCACCACCGCCATTGAGACCACCTTCGGTATCGTCACGACCCGATCTCCATAAACCGTTAATGAACTCCCGTCGGGCGCTACCAAACGAATCAGCTTCTTTCGACACGCTATATTCACCTCGAAGTCCGCCAACCAATCCATCCCAAGCACCAAATCAAAACCACCTAAGTTCATCACGAATGGTCTAACCGGAAATTTATGGGCCTCTAATTCCATATCACAACCTTCTATCACCTCAGAAATCCTGGTAGACTTACCTATCGCAGTTTCTACATCGAACGGTACATCGACACGTCTACTACTAAAAGGCAGTTCGACACAGAAAGCAGCAGAAATAAAACTCCTACTGGCACCCGAATCAAATAATACAGAGGATAAAGTTTGGTTCACCAGAAACGTACCGGACACGACATCAGGGTCCGTCCTAGCCTCCTCCTGTGTTATCGTGAATGCCCTGGCGTTTGCCCTCGGTCCTTCATTCCCCGTCTTCTTCACGCCGGAACTCTCAGCCCTCGGCTTCTTGCAGTCTTTACTCATATGACCACTTTCCCCACAGTTGAAGCACCTCATGCTCCTACACTCTCTAGACATATGACCAGGCTTCCCACACTTGAAGCAGACGTTCAACCCCGGTCTGCACTCCCTGCTTTGCTCCTTTCCCACACTTACCACACCTCTTCAGTCCCGTACCCGGTGTGGCTACACGACGGTCATCCACCCGGGCCTTCTTGTTGCTCGTCGAGGCATCACCCCGACCAAACCTCTTCCCCTTCCAGTCCAGATCACCACCGCTCTTCTTACCACCCTCTGTCGCCCTCACGACAGTCCTTTCATCATACAGTCTCCTTGCCAAGTCCACCGCCGACCTAAAGGTGTTCGTTCGGGTGGCTATCATATGCCTATGAATATCCGCCGGCAATCCCTGAATATACCTCTTAATATTTCGCGACAGAGGTGTCACCTGATCCGGCACCAGACGTGCTATTTCGTTGAACTTCGTGGTATACTGTTGGTGGGTCATCGTCGCCGCCTCCAGCTGCAGGAACTCTCTCTCAACTTTATCCATCTCCCGATGAGGACAGAACTCCTCGATCACCAACCTTTTCAGCTCGGACCACTTCATTTTTCCAATGGTCCTGTTACCCTCGGCTTGGACTATGTTGTCCCACAGTATAGAGCCGAATCCGTGAAAGAGTGGGTAGCGAACTTCACCTTTTGGTCCTCACAGCACTCGCTGATATCGAGGACAGCCTCCATTTCCCTCACCCATCGGTGAGCAGTAGCAGCAGTGCCATTACCGTCAAAGGTAGGGGCTTGCACCTCATAAACGCCTCGTAATTATAGCCTCGTGCTGACTCATGCACAGGCTCCTCCTCCTCTTCCTCTTCATCATCAGAAAGAACCGTTTCCGGCCCTGATTGCTCCTGTCTTCCTGAGGACCTATTCCTCTCTTTTCTTTCTCCTTCTCGAACAACCTTTATCACCTCGGTCACCACAGACGGTAAGATCGTCTGCATGACCTGATGCACCTCTTCAACCACTGTCTCTTTTACCGAGGCTCTCAGATTGGCGCTCTCGTCTACACCCTCTGATGAGGGGTCTCGGGTTCTTCATGAACCACTTTCTCCACCCTAGGCCTTCCTCTTGTGGCTCGTGGTTCAGCACCACGTCCGCCACCACCTCCACCCCGTGAAGCTTTAGATGATCTACCTCCAGCCATCCTCTAACACACTGAAGGATTCAAACACCAGCACGGTCATTCAAGGGAATAGCTCAGTTTATGTCAAGTATAGTAAGTCCCTAATTACAGTGGCCAGTTGTGATTAGCCACTTACTTTACTCTTCGTACCCCGAGCATTACCCGTCCTGACTACATTAGTATCTAAATCTAACAGTAACACATACACCACATAACATGCGCACATAATACTGGTTAACTTTAAGAAAATACCTGATGGCACACAGCTACTCAGATTGGTATTCCTTCCCTTTCCATCCCATTCTCAGTTTAAGTTAAGGTTTATTTTGAAAATTTATCTGATTCACTTAAACTTTGGCTCTGATACCAACTTGTAAGGCCCCGTCCCCGGGACGCTTACAGTTGGTCATTCATTGCACATCAAACATATAGTTTATATTTACTAAGTAAAATCATGCAGCGGAATCGATAAAAAAGACATTCTCATTTCATTATAAAAGCTTTTGCAAAATAATACATCGTTGATCAATTACAAAATACATATTTTTGCATTACATAACATTACAATGATTGTTGCGGAAACATTTAAAACTAAGAGGATTCCTTAAGTAATTCTTTTATTTGAATCCTCAACAAACACTTGCATGCAACATAATGTGTTGCGACATTATGTAACAAGGAATGCCATCCCAAAAGAGCTGAGTAGCCGCCTCGTGCCATCCTCAGCAACACTACCTGCCAACTGGAAACACATAAAAAGTCAGCTTTGCTGAGTGAGTTCTAGTTTTATAGATAACATACTTTTCTTTCGTTTAACCGTTCTTTACATACATGCGGTCACACATCATACGTACACATAGATAATATTATTATTATCTTCATCATTCGTTAGTTACCTTCCCTTTATGTACCGTTCATCATTAACATTCACATTATTTTATTTGTATGTATTTTACCTTCCTTCATACATTCATTACATACATTCGTACGTTTGTTACATTCGTTTATATGTTCCTTCCATTCATGCATTCATTACAGACATACGTTCATCTCTTTCATTCATTCGTTCATTACATTCATTCGTACATTCATTACTTTCGGTGACATGTACAATACCCCGAACATTGTGTACTACTGCTGGTGCTGGACCTGTGATGGTTAATCACGAACATTGTGCACTACTGCTGATCCAGTCACCTAGGGCAAGTACATGTACCATTTATCTTTCCTCTTTTATTCTGGATCAATGCCATGCGCTATACCCTGAACATTGTGCATGACTGCTGGTGCTGGACCTGTGATGATCAATCACAAATGTTGTGCACTATTGCTGATCCAGTCACCTAGGGCAAGCGGCAAGGATCCCATACGTATGGTCAATCACAAAGACTGACCCCAATGTGCATCCTTTGGGGTAGCTAACCCGCACACCGTTGAGTTAACACCCGCCAGGTGTGTGCACCTCCATACATTTGCTTGCAAGCCTTTCTTACGTTCATTCGTTCATTAATGCATGCATTCATTCATTTTATTCCTCTTTCATTTTCTTTCACTTTACGTTTCTTATTACTTTCGTTTCATTCATTAATCATAACACGTAAAGTCATGGAAAGATAAACACGTATCGAAACAAGGAACAATGACATTTACAAGTCATCAGTCATTACCATCATATAGGGCTACATCATACTTGACATACAAACATCATACATAAACATGCGTCATTATCATCATCATGCCTAACATAGCTCTAAGGCGCAGAAATACTAACTGTGGCAATTACGGATGAACTGTAACAAATGCGGATGAACAACCTTAACCGCATTACTTTGCCTGTTCGCATTAGTTAATGCGCATGAGTAATGCCTTAGCCGCATTTATTTGTCTATCCGCATTGGTTAATGCGGATGACTAATGCCTTAGCCGCATTTCTTGGCTGTCCGCATTAGTTGATGCGGATGGTTAATTGCCTTAGCCGCATTCCTTTGCCATCCGCATTAGTTGATGCGGATGAGAAATGCCTTAGCTGCTTTCCAGGTCTATCCGCATGGTTAATACAGCTGAAGAAATGCCTTAGCCGTATTTTATGGCTGTCAGCGTTAGTTAATGCGGATGAGCAATTTAACCTGTCACTTGACTTAGTGCTATTTTAGCTCCCTATCATCCTCCCAATCTCATCCTGGTCATAGATCTACCATACTGCACACTTAGAACAGATTATATACCATACATATCTTGGGAAAACTCCTAAAACATACATCAACAGTGCACATTCGAACAACATGCTGTAAATTCATACATCTGCCCTAGAAATCTTATGTCCAGTAGGCTTAGCAGCCCAAACAGACCATACACTCACACATACTCGTACATACATACACGGATTAAACATCCAAACCTCGAAAAACAGTTTCTCGATGTGTTCCATCCCTAAAATTGTTCAAAAGCGCGTAAAAGAGGGGTCTTAGAACTCACCTTGTGCAGCTTCGAGTATGGCTTCTCCTTCAAGATCGGTTGCTGTGAGATCAAGCACTTCAAACTCAACTTCTTCTTGTTCTTCCTTCAAAATCTTCGAACTCTGCTCTTTCTCTCTCTAAAATATCCGAATGAAAGGAAGTGTGCAGGACAAATGGGCGGTCATCCCTATATGTAAAAGATATTTGTCTTTTCTTTGTACTTTTACATAAGGCCCCCTTCCACTTTTGTTCCTTGTTATTTTCTTCCAAGATGTTTTCTTTTTCTTTTCTTATTTTTTTATTTCTTTGTCTAACTAAAATTTTCGGGTGTTACAAAATCCACAGGGTCGATGAGATAAAACTCTTTATCAACACAATGTATAATAGCATGACCGGTTTCCTTATCACAACTCCACCACATGAGCTTTGACAAGCTGTTAACTGGCATAGGAGCGTGGATAGGTATCTTCCGTACATATCTTGGATGCTTATAAACCATGATCTTCATCGGTTTGTTAGTATTAGGATCAATATGGGTCCTATCTTCAATGACTCTGGATTGGCAGTTTTGAAGTCTTTGAAGTTGGTTTTGTTGTGTCTATAAATCAGGTTCCTAATCCAATTACCTTTCCCGTAATTACTTGGATTAATGAAAGGAACACGACCCATAGCATATAAATCCGATGCTCTGAGCATATGAAAGTCGTGTTCATCCTAATAGTACTCTATAGCTCCTGCCCTTCTCTTAATCAGATATAACTTCTTTTCTACATCATACGTCCGACTAATAATTGGTTCTGAGTTTCGGTATCTTGTAAAAGGTTTGGAATGTCTTAGTGTGCGAATATAAGCTGGCGGTAGCGGAGATGCAATAGTTAGATTACCGACCTGACGTATAACACTTTGATCAGTTTCGTATGTTGTCTTGTCAGTCGTTCCTTCAGAGTCGTTCCTTCAGCACTTGACTCCCTAACTATCTCTCCCTCTTCAATCAGAATATCAAAAAACAAGTCTTTTAGACTGTTTCTGAATACGTCAGTGTAATCAACTTTAATATCCTCCAAATCATCAAAAGGAGATAACCCCTTATCTTTTTCCTCAGTAATCAACTTCTGTTGGAAATAATAGAACTCCTTCTCATAAGCCTCTTATGTAGCAGGATCCAAGGGTATGTAGTCTACTGTATCATCAGGGTTTGGTCCAGAGACATTAGCAGACCCTGATGATCCAGCAAGACTAGTAGGAGCACCTGGTATCACCTCCTTAATCATCATCATCATCTCCCTTCTTATCATCATCCTTACCATTATCTCCCTCATCACCATCATCATCACCATCCTCATCATCATCATCCTCATCACCATCATCATCATTAAAATCAAAATCAATATGATCTAAGTCATCATTATCATTAACTGGATCATGAATAGGCATCATATGCTCAGGCTCTACAAACGCATTTCCAGTAAACGATACAGGTTAATCCCTAGTAGCCTAAATAGGAACATCTAAGATAGGCTCTTGATCAACATTAGATGTGTTTATAGTTCTTTTAGTATCAATAGGATCTACAACACGCTCTGTATCAACAACAGGCTCAACAACAGGTTTTGGACCAATATCTTGTTGTCTACTCGATTCTCCAACCTTAGTGGTATGATGTGTGAAAGATGAATACACACGTTAGGTGAGATATCTTAGGTTCTGTTCCATGGTTTGTACATAACTAAACATGAACTATTGTTGGCTCTCTAAACTCTTAATCCTTTCATCTTTTTTAATCATACTCCTATATAAATCATCAATGATCTATGTTTTTTCCAACATCTCCTTCTCTAGTACACTAACTCTCTGTTCCAGAGTAACCCTTGAAGGTGACAAAGTAGAACACTCTGTATGCGGTCTGGGCTCAGGAGTAATGTTGAGATAATCAGTATCTCTAAATAAATCATCATGTGTTGGGTCCATAGGAGGTGTCCTCAGTACATCATCAGTAGTAGGCATAGATATGGATGTCATAGTTGTTGACTTTGTGGCAATCACTGTAGGTATGGCCTCACTAACTGTGACTGGTATATATGGTATTGGAACATCCTCAGTCGACACAGTGGTCGTCGCGGTCTAACGTTTCCTCAACACGCCTCGTTCTCTAACCCTACCACGTGGACTATCACTGGCTCTCCGTGCCATCCTCTTTCGCCTTCCTTGGGAAGTGACTGGTGTCTCCTCAGGAATAAAATCAGCATCATGTTCCTCAGTAGTGTGTTTGGCAGGTGTTTCTTGCACTCTAGAACGTTCTTTTAAAACATAAGGAACATTCCTGATTTGATCACTCTCAGGCTCACTCCCACTGCTAGTGAACCAGTTGTTCACCTCATCCATATCTGAGCGTTCAGTATCCTGAGAACTCTCTGGTGCTTCTTGAGCAACACTTATGGATGGATCGGTAGTATAATCTTTTCCAACCTGTGCAGTAGATGTAGATGTACCAAAGGTATCATCTCTATGAACATAAGGAGTATCAGTCTCTGTCTCTTGGGTTCGTGCCTCAGCATAGAGATCATCAATAAACCTTCCAAGTTTAGCAAAGTGAGAACCATCCTAGGCATTCCCACGTGCACCTATGAGATAAGGAATATGTCTTTCTTCATCACCATTACTACGTATGTGGATGAATCAGACACTGCTAGCTCAGGATGAGCAGTATTCAATAACATCTGTATAAAACAGGGGTACATAATAAACTTCTTCCCTACTGTGGCAATCACATTCTTCTGTATCTCTGAGAAGATAGCTTTGGATATGCTGTATGGTAGATCATCTACTAAAGATACCAGTCGGGATCCGAACACCGCACTTAGACTATCCATGCCAGCCTTGAGATTGCTAAGGCAGTGGATGACTACATGAAATAAGTACTTCGAGAAGGGTGGAAGATACTTATTCTCTAAAGATGGGTATCTGTGACTGTAACCCATACAAACTAAGCAGTCTTTAACTGCATCATCATTAATCTTGATTGGAGAATGAGGATGATCTTCTAATAGTAAGACACTATTAATCATCTCAGCCATAATAACCACTCTCTTCCCTTTAATCGTTGCAGTTATGCAAGGTTCTCCGTTAGCATCAATCTCGTTGGCAGCCGATTGCCAGGACTGATCTGAGACATCTGTGTATATCGTAGGATTAGATGATATAGCATGATGAATCCTAGATGTCTTTAACCACTCGGTCAGTTATCTGAATAAATCCTTGTCATCCGGCACATCTCCTAGATATGCAATAACATTATGGTTTTATTAAAAATCAGTGGTCTAGCCATCTGAAACAAAAACAAAATTGATAAGTACAATGATAATCATAAGGATATTCACACTTAAGTAAAAATCCAACACTTAGAAAAATTTTAAAATTTTAGAACTTTTCGCGTGACAACTCAATGTTCTCGCGCGAAAATTGTAAGTTGAACTCAACTTCTCGCGCGAAAGGTTAAGTTTTCGCTTCAAACTGAATTTGACCAGAAATCAACTTCTCGCGTGACAAGTTTATTTTATGTGACAACGTTTGAAAGTTTTTGCGTCTGTTCAAAATTCAATAACATTTCGCATGCGGCAACTGTGTAAATTCAAATGTTTCAATCTGGCTATTTAGAGTTTCTTAACCATTAAATCACGTTTCATAGTTGTAAATTTAGTCACTATTTTATTATGATTAATTTATTCAATTTTATTGTTTATTTGTCCTTTAAGTTTTGGTCAAGTTTTAAAAAACATACAAATCGAAGTCATTAATGTAAATATACCTTAATAAGTGCTTAGTAATCAATGGACGACCAAATACTAGTATCAATTTTGACAGAGTTTTGACATTTAGAATATTTAGATGAAAATTTCAGAGAACAACTGTGTGAATAGTTAACTTTTCACACAACTGTGTTATTTAAAGCACTCAGACTTCTCGCGCGAGAAGTCCGGGTTCTCGCATGATGAACTTTTCGTATGGAAGAAACTTTTTGCGAGAAAAGTTCCTTTTTTTAATTTTTATTATCTTATTGAGATTTATTGATTTGTTATGAAAATAATTATATTTAACTAAGTATTTTCTTTTATACATACACCCTTAATTTTATTTTTTTTATAAAACTAAGACGAAAACTGTTAAACAAAAACACAAGTTTTAACAGAATCAAAATGACAAATAACTATTGTAATAACTTAAATCTTTTTGTAAAGTTTCAAGTATAGGATCCTATTTCTTAGAAATTGATCATTGACATCATCCAACATTATTATAAATACGTCTGGTTACGATGATTGTCAATATATTGTATCCTCGTTAAACTTATACTTCAAGTTTTACTTAGACACTTAAGCTGTGATTTATTATGTTTTTGGTTAAGTTATATGAATTCAGTAGATCTCATAATCAAAAATCTTGCAAGACCCTTATCCAGCTTCAAGACACAATTGAGATTTCTAGTCACCCCAAATTGACTTAAACCTTTTACTTCTGATCAGCTTTATCATATTTTATTATTGTCTTAGATAATATCTATTTGAGCATAACTAGCACGAGAACTATTTATGAACATAAAATATTAATAGTCGGAGGACTTATTAATTGTCAGTCGGACTTATGTTTTACCCTCGCAAGATGTTTAGGACTTACATGCCACGTCAGACTTACACGCCCCCATCTTTTGATTTTGCCTCCTGTGTCATAACATATTCTCAAAGATAAAAATATTATTATATAGTATGTATGTCTATGACATATCTTTTATTAATATGCTCATTGGCATCTTTTATTCATATATGGCCTTTTTGGCTTCTTTTTGCTGATTTTGTTTGTTTTTCTCTTTTGTATTTTGTTTTTCTTTTATATACCTTGTTTATATTTTGATTTTACACATATGTATATATATCATCTGATATATGCTGAGTCAGAAAGTAACTGGCTTGAGTATGACAAGATGGTAACTCTCAGTCTGTTTTAGCATCGAGTCAGTGTATTCACAAAACCTTGATGAGTTCCCCACTTTAGTCATCGAAATTTAATTTCGGTGGATCACTAAACATAGTGCTTTTTGTCGTTATTCGTCAAGCGTATTAACATATCAAACATAATCCAAGTCAGTTTCTTGTATACTTTAGAATGTAACAATACAAAAACAAGAAATGTACTATCATTTCTTATGTGCACTTAAAAGTTTAGATTTTCTCAAACTTTGTAAAACAAATAAAACCTTCTTTTGTACCTTTTCAAATTTACTCCCCCTAAGAACAAAAACTATTTTTCATAATGTTTTTTTAAAATTTCTCCCCCTAAAATTGTGATTATCTAAAATAAATAAACTTTAACTAAACAAAGAAAAATATTTTTGTAAAGGGTGTAAGTAGAAAAATTAACAGAAGTTAATCATTTCCAAAGATTGAACTAAAAAGTCATATCTGGAATGATCAAACATCTTAGTAAACAAATCAGCAATGCTATCATCAGAGGAAACAAATTCCAAATGGATAAGCTTTCTTTCAAAACAGTCATGGATAAAGTGCATCCGGATGTTGATGTGTTTTTTTGAGTGTTGGATTAGATTCTTCACTTTGTTTAACACTATAGTATTATTACACAGAAAGTGTCATAAATATTAAGGCCATAATCAAGTAATTATTGTTGAATAAAAATAATTTGTGAACAACAACTTGATGCAGTCACATGTTCAGCCTCTACAATGGAAATGGACACCGTTTGCTGCTTCTTGCATTGCCATGAAATCAACCTATTACCAAGAAATTGACATCCACCAGTAGTTGATTTCTTGTCTAAGTTACAGCCTGCATAATCACTGTCAGTATAAGTAAATAGATTGAAATCAAAGTTTTTAGGATACCGAAGACCAAGTGTTGGTTAACCCTTGAGATACTTGAAAATCCGTTTGACAACTTCCATATGAGATTCCTTTGGATTACTCTAATAACATGCACACTGACAAACAGGGAACATGATGTTCAGTTTGCTTGTAGTAAGATACATCAGAGATCTGATCATTGATCTATACATATGTTGATCAACATCTTCTCCCGTGAGATCTGGAGTCAAAGTATGAAGAGAAGATATAGAAGTTGGAGCAATATTGGTGTCTTGAAATTTGTATTCATCAAGAAAAGTATGAATATACTTTTCTTGATAAATCAATATTCCTTTATCATCCCGTCTAACTTGAATGCCCAAGAAGAATGATATCTCTTAAGTGAACTCATCTCAAATTTCTTCATTATCACTGCTTCTAATTCCTTACACATATTTCGTTGGTAGATCCAAAGATAATATCATCCACATAGACTTGAACAAGAATAAGATCATCACCAGTCTTCCTTATGAATAGAGTCTGATCAATAGCACCTCTTGTATAACTATTTACAAGCAAATGTTCAGTGAGTAGCATACCAAGCACATGATGCTTGATGTAAGACATAAAGTGCTTTGTCTAACTTGTAAACATACTTAAGATGATCTGGATCTTCAAATCCTGGTGGTTGACAAACATAGGTTTCGTCTTTTATTTCACCATACAAGAATGCAGTTTTGACATCCATATGATAGACTATAAAGTTCTTGTTTGAAGCATAAGCCAGAAATATCCATATAGCTTTAAGTTTTGCAACTGGAGCATATACTTCTTCATAATCAAGCCCTTCAATCTGATAAAATCCTTGTACAACAAGTCTGGCCTTGTTGCAAACAATCACATCCTTTTCATCCGTCTTGTTCTTGAATATCCATTTTGTTTTAATTGGTAGCTTACCCTTTGGTAGTTCACACAGATGCTAAACATTTAGCTTCTTGAATTGCATTAATTTGTCTTGCATGGCCTCTACCCAACTGTTTTCTTTCAATGCCATTTCAACATTCTTTGGCACTATTTGAGAAATAAAACATGAGTACAAGCATGTATTTATTGCTCTAGAAAAACTTCAAGTTTGAATCCCCTGTGATAATGGATCAATAATAGCTTCAGTTGGATGATCCTTACGAATTCTCAGCTAAGGAATGACATCTTCAGAGATAACTTCGTCTAGATTAGACATGTGACCCACTGGTTCTTTAATAGTGTTTCCTCCTTCAGATTGATATACTATATCTTCCTCTTGATGACTATCATTATTAATAGATAATTAATCAAATGGAACTTGAGTGATATCAATTGGATCATCTTATGTAGAAGAACAACTCTAATCAGAAACTTATGGAGCTTGCTCAACAGCAGGATCAGTCTGAGAGATATCAGATTCAAAAACTTGTGGAACAGCTGTACTAGGTGTAGAAGAAGGTATGTCTGAAGATATTCCTTGTGCTTGAGATGAAATGGACCTAAGATCATGAGCAAACAAATCTTGAATTAAGAATGTCAAAGGAGTAGGAGCAGTAGAAACAACAGACGAATGATTAAATGTTTCAAATAATGAAGTATAATCATAAATTCATGAAGGTGCAGAACCTGCATCAGTTATGTTAGAATCATGCCAATCAATATTAAATGACTCAATTATTTGTTTTGATCTTTTATTATAAACCCGATATGCAACTTTATTGGCTAGTAACCAACAAAATAACATTCATAAGCTTTTTCATCAAATTTGAACTTTGAATCAGATGTGTTTAACAAGGTAAAACAACATCCAAAAGTTTTAAAATATTTAACTTTAGGTTTATTTTGAAAAAGATTTCATAAGGAGTCATATTTTGTTGTTTATTGATTAGAACACGATTCTGAACATAACAAGCAATGTTAACAGCTTCAACCCAAAAGAATGAAGGTAATGTGGCTGCTGGTAACATTGTTCTGGCAGATTCAATTAAAGTTTGTTTCGTCTTTCAGTAACTCTATTTTGTTGAGGAGTTCCTACTGAATTGAATTGTCTAGCTATCCTTTGAATCACATAATTCATTCAACGTACAATTACAGAATTTGGTGCCATATCATTTCGAATGCATTTGACTATTTCATCAGTCTGATTCTCCACTAGAGTCATGAACTTTATTAGAAAACGAGATGTCTCATCTTTGGTTGCTAAAAAGAAAACTCATGTAAGTCTAGAGAAATGATGAGTAATGACTAAACAATATGCAACGACGCCCTAAACTCAAAACATTAACCGAACCAAACAAATTCATGTGTAAAGTTGTAGAATAGAGTCAATTTTTGAATGAGAACTGGTTTATGAGGTAGTTTATGTTATTTGCCTTTAGAACATGACAGATAATGTTCAGTTAATTAAAATTCTTTCAAAGGCAGGCCAACAATATGATTACCTCTAACCAACTTGTTCATATTTTTAACGTTTACATGGCCACAATGAGGATGCCATAACAATGAATCACTTTTCGATGCCTTGGACAATCAATATGACGCATTTATGAATGAATGAGATCCATTATTGTCAAGTAGTATGTGTCTTTGTCTCTCGTAGTTCTCAATAAGATCCATTCATCAGGAATTACAAATTCAGGTTTTAGAATTAGATATTCTTTATCAGTTAAATAGGTTGAATATTGTTTGTCATAAATTTGAGAGACACTTAACAGATTATGTTTTAGTTCCTCTATAAAATTAACATCTTCAAAGCTTAACACACCATTTGAAACTGTACCATTCTTTTTAATCTTACCACCTTTGTCTCCGGCAAAAGTAACATATCTTCCGTTATAAGGTCTGATGTTATTTAATAGAGATATATTACCAGTCATGTGCCTTAAACATCCACTATCAATGTGCCATACATTGTTGATGTTGGGTCTTGGATGTTCCTGCACAAATAAAGTATTTATTCATTTTTAGGAACCCAAACCATAGTTGATTTGAGTACACCATTTTCATCTAAAATGATACAAATTTTAATATCATATCTCTTTTATCATTGAAGATGTAATCTTCAACAGTAGCAGGTTCGGGTTCTTTTTCTTTTACTTCCATATCTGAATTGGTTTGATCAGATTTGAAACCAATTTCTTGAAAGTACTTTGTGGAGAAGATGAATTGTCATCATTAACAATTAAAGTTTTCTTGTTTGTATTTTCGTTTTTCAAATTTATGTCTGTTTGATCATTTCTTTTATCATTAAAAGATTTTGAATGATTCAAATTTCTTTTAAACTTTACGTTAAGAAATAATTGTTTTCTATTATCATCGATAGATTTATGAAACCTTTATTTACTTGTCAATGATTTATGATGACAATTACTAGCCATGTGATTTGGCTTTCCACTTACATAACAGCACATATTTTGATACACGTTTTGCTCTCGAGTTGTTTTATCAAACTGTTGATGATAACTTCTATAGTTATCATAGACTCTGGCTTTAATATGTCTTTAGTCTAAAGATTCTTTAACAGTCTTTCGTTTTCCCTTTTCATTGGAATTTATACTAAGAGATTGAATCTCGTTTGATACTAACGAGGCTTTAGATTGAACTTTATCTTTGTGACTAGAAAGTAACAGAGTAGGACCAGTTTCTTTTGTACTTGTGCTACACACATCTTGTTTCATAAAATTAGCAATAATAGGAGATTTATTTTAAAAAGAAACATACATTGTTTTCCATAAAAATGTAATCTTCTTTATCAATGTTACCTTTTGAACCAAATATGTTCTTGAAATCAGTTTTCAAGTCAGATACTAATGTTGTGACTCGTTTTCTTTCTTTGGTCTTAAACTTAATTTTTGATTTAAGTTTCTTTTCTTTGTTTGATAACTTTAAACAATCATTTGAAACATAAGAAACTTCATAACTTTTATTGATCTTTGATGATAAATTACAAGCATAATTTTCATTATAAGTCTATTTTTCATAAAAACTATTTCATCATCACTCTCCCACTCTTCAACTAACCTATCCATCTTTACATATTCTACAAAAGAATTATCATGATGAACTTTAATTTTAGTTTTTATGATATGGCCAACAGTCAGTGACACATTGACTGAAGGTGTTAAGTCAGACTGTGGTTGAAAACCTAAACCATAGTTGTCTTCATCATAAGTGTTAATAAATGAAGGTAAAGAAAAATAATCATGATTAATTGGTAGTGCAATGTTAGTATAACCAACTCCACTTTTACCACCATTAATCTTTTGTGTCATTTAAGATTTGATAATACTTTAACCATGTTAGAAGATAATTCAAATTTCTCAAAACTCAGTTTAGCAGATAAGAGTTCACTGTTTAGTTTATTAATTTCTAAAGATAGCTCATTGTTACGAGTTGTCAAATCATTTATATTACACTCTTTATCATAAAGATCTAATTTTGATTGATAAATTGATTTGTTTAATTCGTCTATCTTTTCTTTAAAAATTTTATCATCAGTGTTATATTTACGAGCTTGATATTAAAGTTTCTAAAACTTCTAAGATCAAATGCTCATTGTGAACTCTATATCTTTGTAACTTTTCAATGCAATCACTAGAACAAATAGAAATATATACCTCATAAGTTTCAGCTTTCTCCTTTGTCTCTTTATAGACAACATTCACCATGAAGGCCTTTTCAACAAGCCTTTCTGCTTCCTTTGTTGGAGTAATCTCAACAACATTTTCTTTGATAGCATAAGCATAAGCCGGAGTTTCCTCAACAGCTGTAACCTTTTTTCCTTCGCTAGCTAGAGTCAACTCAACAGCTTATTCTTTGTCTTCATCAATTTTGACTGGAGTAAGCTCAACAGTCATTTCTTCCTTGAATTCAATTTGAGTTGGATTAATCTCAACAGTAATTTCATCACAATCTTTCACTGCTTCACAGTTCTCTTCTTTCACCTTTTCCTCTTCAACTTTCTCTACAAACTCAGATTCAACGCCTTCTTCTCCACTAAAAACACCATCTAACATATTAGAAGACATAAACTCAGCAAATAGGTTGTCTTTACCATGCTCTTCAACCGTCTTAATCTCAACAAGCAATGCAGTGGATATCTTGATATCAAGGATTTTTAATTTGTTAGACCAATCATACTCCTCATTAGTCTGAGATACTAATGCTTTGTTCTTTGATGAACTGGCTTGATCATTCTTTGTTTCCACCTCTACAGTCACCATTTTCTTCCCATTATCAGTTTGAGCAGACCTTCCTTCTATGCATTCTCTAGCAAAGTGACCGGGTTTGTCAGAGTTATAACATCTTAAACTGGACTTATCAAACCCTATGTTGCTAGACTTGTTCATTCTAAATACTTTTCTGCCTGTTCTTCGTGCAAAGTACTAGCGTGATACACCACCATGGTCATCTGATATTTGATGTCATTTTCTTTAACATCATTTGGGTTGACTTGTTGCATATCATCAACCATAATATTGGATCTATTAAGTCTACAAGCACAAAAAGCTTTACAGTTCATGAATGAGGTGAATAGAGCAAGGTGCTATTCTGCAATCTAAATAGTCTATTTGCTGGGTTGGGAGTTAACGACAAATGCTTGTTGTACAGGTGGAGGTATTTGACTTTGAGCATGAGAAGGGATAGATGGTTGAGCTTGAGGCAATAACTGATCCTTGAGAACTAGATGACTTGATGTTGCTTGTTGCTGTTACTGACACAACTGGGAATAACTGACATAGTAATTCAGATTACTAGCCATTTTAGCATACAAAGCAGATGCTTCAGCTCCTATTATGTTGATATAGTTTGCATCCCTTTGTTTGTCATCCATGTCATAGGACTTGATGGTAGAAATCAGATCGCTGAGGGACAAGGTAAACAAATCCTTGGTTTTCTTGATTGTGGTACAGTTGTTGTTCCAGCTATATGAAAGTGAATTCAACAACTTCTTGTTCACTTAAATGTTTTCCAATGTGATCCCCGCACTCTTCATCTTGGTTATAAGCTTTACAAATCTTGACATTTATGCCTCCAAGGTTTCCCTCATATCCTTGTTACCCATAATCTGTTCTTCCATTGCATCCCACAAATCCTTAGGCTTAGTATAGTCTTTAAACTTTTGTGCTATTTTAGTGGTCAAACCCATACGTGTTCAGGTTTAGGAACTAATTCACCTTTGTCATTTTTATTCACCAAAATATATGGACCTTGTTTAATTGACCTCATCATCCGGGGTTCCGTGTAAATGACATGGTTCTAAAACCTAAATGCCCAATCAGGATAGTCTTCTTCACTAAGTAGTCAAGGTGGTTTAGTGCTGGTACCAATCTCATTGTCAAGATTTAGTGTAGTTGTAATGTGCTTCAGATTGGCCATCTTTCTCACTTCAAAACAGAAAAAGTCTTCTAAAAAATTGCTGAAACTTAAAGTTATCGCGTGAATACTCAAGTTCTTACGTGAAAATCCAACAACTTTTCGCGCGGCAACTTTATGTAACTAAATTTTACAAAAAACTACAAGTTTTCACGCACAAGAAATCTTTCTGTAACAAAATTCTAAGAAAACTAGAACTTTTCCAGCGAAAACTCACTTTTCGCATAGAAACTTTAACTTTTCGCCTTATTCGTTTGAGCAATTTTTGAGTTTTTCAGCTTCACTTTTTCATCAAATTGATTAAAATTTGATTAATTAAGTGTTCAATTAGTGATTTAGGTTCAATTGATCCTAACTGTCTCTAATTGATTGAATTAATCTCGTTTTAAGCTCAAAAGATCACCAAATCGATGAACACCAAGTCTAGCAGCTTTATATTCTTCAAAATGATCAAATATAGCAGAATACTTCGAATTATGATGAATTCAAACTCACGAACGTTTCAAAAACACTTTTTCAATCTCCAATCAATCGATCTAGAGCATACCAAGCTCTGATACCAATTGTAAGGATCAACACAATACATAGATCCATCTCGTAATGAATATGCAGAATGTAGACATTGTAAGGCCCTCCTTTCCAGGGGGGAACCTCACAGTTGGTCATTCATAGCAAAACATCGATTTAAAGCAATCATTTACTCATATATGTATAAATATATATTGCAGCGGAAAATACTGTAAATTTCAATCCATTACAAATGAAATGTAAACATTGTCTTTAATTCTTAAAAACTATTTAAAGTCCTCTTAAGCTTTTCTTCATCAGGGATGCCAGTCTTCTAGTGCCAAGAAGCTTCAGTCCCATGCTTTTATCCCATAGCTCTAACCCTCACCTGTCAACTGATATGCATACAAAAGTCAGCTTCGCTGAGTGAATTCTAGGTTTACTTTGCTAAATAACTTTTGTAAAGGATATTAGCTTATCAGTTGAAAATAATTATTACCCATCACAATATCAATACACACAGGCTATCACTTTATCAATACCTTATCATTTCTTGTTATTTATTACTCTTCTTTATCCATCAATTCTATGTCACAATCGGTGCCTAGGCTCGCCTAGGACTTTACCGACACGCCAATTAAGGACTTACTGTCATACCCGATCAGGCCTTTATTGTCATGCCAATTCAGGACTTACTGACCTGCCTGTTCGAGCATACTTTATCACTTTATCACTGGTGAGGGCACAACGAATGCAACCCTCCTTTATCAATTGCTTGCAAGGCTTTACTTTATCACTTTATCAAGGTACATGTTATGGGCCTCATAACCTTTATTTGCGTTCCACTTTCTTGATTAAGTTATACATAATATAACACCACACGTTACAAGGCAATTCATCGCTACAAGATTCTATCCCAGTAAAGAAACACGTCATCAATTCCTTAGAAAAACCCTATTCCTTATAAGACAGAGTATAAAACTGTACTTTAAAAGAACTGTTAATAAGGCATATATTTAGTATGCACACCGCCCCAAAACATTTAAAACATGTATAAAATAGGGGATCTAGAACTCACCTGAACTTGTCCAATTGCTTAAATTCTAAGCCTCTTAAGCTATAGCCTGAATACTCTAGCTGCACGAAAGTTAATATGCAAAAACGTCATTTTCTTCATAGTTTCGCCCACAGTTTCGCTGCAGCGAAACTACAGTTTCGCTACCAGTTTCGCTGGGCAGCACTTCTGCTAGTTTCACTAGACAGATTCCCTGCCTTGAGCGCCCAAATTTCGTTAGAATTTCCTAGTTTGCAATGTCTATGGTCAGCCTAAGTACTTAGCGAACTTTCCAGTGAAACTGTAGTTTCGTTTTAGCGAAACTGTAGTTTCGCTGGAAACCTCTTAGTTTCGCTGGATAACTAAGCAGTTTCGCTGGATGAATACTCAGTTTCGCTAGATCGGGCTCCAGTTTCGCTGGATGAATATAAACTAAGAACCAGCCCGTTTTTAACCCAAAATCTTAACTTTTTACGTCCAAATCCTTGGTTTACCTTCCATGAAACCAAATCTAAGCTTTTTACATGTTTTCATACGTAAAAATTTGACCTTTATGTGTTTCTTTGAACTTTTCAAAACCCCAAAACCCTAGAATCCGGGTTTGATCTACAGAAGGTCTTGGAGGTCGATTCTTACCTTGTTTTGTTGCTATTTCCTTAAGTTTTGATGCTCCAATCACCCAGCTCTTCAATCCTTCAACCTTCCAAGCTCAAATCTTGAGTTCTTCCCACTTTCTCTCTCTACTTTCTCTCTCTATGAAATTTGGTGGCTAGGTTGAAATAAGGGAATGGACATGGTCATGCATGGTTTAAGGGCTGATTAAGGGCCCTTAAACCCATCAAACCTAGCCCATTAAGGCTAACTTGGTCCATAGCCCACTAATTTACCCCTTTATTTCCTAAATTAACCCTTGAAAGCCCATTATTATTAAAGGGCTTGTTTCGAGAGATTTCGGGGCGTTATAGACATTACGGACAAGATTGAATCAATTGAAGAACACAAACACACACTATAAACAACTTCATTGTATTGCTCTCTGATTTTTTACAGATTATAATAAGTATGAAAATCAGGAAATGAGACAAAGCTACTGAAATAAATAACAAAAACGCTATTTATACTAATCTAGAGTTCTCGCGCGAGTCACTAGTTGTCGCGCGACCAGTAATTGTGGCGCGAGAAGCTAGTTTTCGCGCGGTAACTTTTACTTCCCGCATGTCTTTAGATATTGATCTTCATCTTGATTGATTTCCCGAGCCTCTAGGTTCAACCCCTACAAAGAGACATGAGACCATTAACTTGATCTGTCTATTAGGACCATGAAGTATCTAAACAATCCAAATGGTTGATAAATTCATATAACACTTCCAGAAATTCAAACCCAAAACATCCGTAGGATAACGGGAGTTGTCACACCCTCAAATTCCGGGTCTGGAATCTATCACGGAGGGGTGAGCAACCAGGATCACAGTCAATAGTTACTTGGAACGACTATATATGCAACGTTTAACATAACAAACCAAAGTTTAAACTTTATAATTCATGCGGAAGCGTTTAAACAAATAAAACAAACCCAAAATATAAAGATAAACAAATGTATCATTGTTTAAGCGTTAGGATGCATGCTTGACCCGTGTAGTGCCCCTAACAGCAGTCCAGATTAATGACCTGAGAGCATACTAAAAGTCAACACACAGTTGGTGAGTTCAAGAGTTTGCGTTTAAATATAACAGTTTAACAAAAGTGTATATCAACCCAATGGTTGGTAAGTTCAAGAGTCTGCGTTTAATCATAACAGTTTAACAAGAGTGTAATCAACCCAATGGTTGGTGTATTTCAAGAGTTTGCGTATAAACATAACAGTTTACCAATAGTGTGTATCAACCCAATGGTTGATCAGTTCAAGAGTTTGCAGTTAAACATCCCAGTTTAACAATAGTGTGTATCAACCCAACGGTTGATCAGTTCAAGAGTTTACAGTTAAACGTCACAGTTTAACAATTGCGTATATTTAAGCATGTGCATTGTAATGGCTAGCTAGCCCATTCACAAATGATATTAAATAGTGATTTCGACATTAAAGCTGACTGTGTTATGTTTGCCTCCTGTCACGACGTCTCCATATCGTGACAAATATACATAGGACAAATTGCACCCGACTGACCTCGAGTCACACAGGTGGGGCTCGTCACACCCAGTAGTACTACCCAACTTTCCCCGCTATCCAATATTAACAATTCGAAAGTGTGAGGACTTTTATAATGATAACAGCACTATATTAATATCATACACATCTTAAATATATAATGAAAACGTTTGTAACATTACCAGTATGCTATCTCCCCCAAAAGAGTTTTAATAAAATGAACTTACCCAAAAGAGATTTAGTAAAATAGTGGGGCCTGAACTCACCTCGGTTCTCGTGTGATGTTGATAAGCTAGTAAATTCCTCCTAAGGAATTATAATTCACATAAGTAATTTAAATAAAATTCATAATCTGATGTTCAATTGATCTAGGGTTTGGTTTTTCGAGGATTTGTTATAAACGTTAAATCATTTAATTATTGTTGTTAATTCTTTAATAATTAAAGATTTATAATGATTTTAACATATCATTATATTCTAAATAAATTGTAAACGTTATTTAAACATGTAAGTTTATATTTGATTTTGTAAGATTTTATAAATATTTAAATTTATAAAATCTAATTTGTATTTATATTATTAGGGTTTATCCATATATAATATATTGTTCATTAATAATGTGATGGTCTAAATTATTATTAAAAATCCATTTTTATATGGTTAATAATTTATAACACATGTAATATTTATTCAGATAAATAAATAAGATTTTTAAACAATTATTATGATTTATAAAAATAATATGATGTTCATTAATGATTCAATGATTTAAATTATTATTAAAAATCTATTTTTTTATAAAGTTACAATTTATTACATATGTTTTTATTTATTTAAATAAATAAATAAATAAGGTTTTAAAGAAATAATTTCCAGAAAATAATTATTTATTTTCTAAAATAATTAAAGCTTATAAAAATTATTTTTATAATTTTTAGAAATTTTTCTGTATTTTAAAAAGGCTTAACAAGCTTATTTTTTTTAAAAAATGTTGGGGGCCGGGTTCGAACCTGCGATCCCCGGTTCACACACCCACGCACCAAACCACTGAGCCAAGGGCTCACCCGTGTCTAAAGCCGTTCCATTTTCTCTCAATATTTGTTTTCCAGAAACCCCCAATCCGATGAACCCTAGAATCGAAATCGATTCAATTGGAGTTCAATTCGTTTATATTAACACGAATTAGGTTAGGGCTTTTAATGCCTATGTAAAAACGAGTGTGTGAGTAGATTCAATTACCTGTTTCGATTCGATTTGATGGCAAGAACAGTCAAGAACAATCGCGGTTCAGTTTGGATTCGAATGTTGATGAATTGCTGATGAAAATCAAATTAATTACACAGGAAGCTTCGAATTATGTTAAGGGTTGAAAGCCCTCTGTTAATTTGGGTTTATAAGCTGTTTAAGTGGGGTTCCGATTGAGTTGCAGGTCGACGATGAAGGTGATGATCGACAGTGGTGTTTCAGTGTTTTTGAGTTCAAATTGAATTCACCATTAGCTTATAAACGATCAAATGATCGTGAGTGCGTGTTTAATTTAATCATAGTGGAGCTTTTAGTGGTCGATTAGTGGGTGGTCGACCGAAGAAATCGGGTTGAGTGGGTTAGGTAGATAATTCGAACCTAATCGATTGTAATATTCAAATCAAAGTGGTGGAACAGGTTCGATTTTTGTCTACGAATCTTTTGGGACCGGTCTCATATTTTATCATCGAGTTTTGAATGGGTTTTGGAGTCGCCGGAGGGCCGCCGGCGGTCGGCCGGAACAGTGGCCAGAATTTCGAAGGGGACGAGATGGGGGGTTGGGTTTTAATAAATTTACAGAATGGTCCCTGTAGTTTGATTTTTTATTATTTCTTGATTTAAGTTTATAAAACAAGTTTTAGAAATTACAAAACTAACCCTGGACTTTATTAAATCAATTTAATAATTTATAAATTATTATTAATAACAATATTTTCATTATTATTAATATTATCATTATTAATATTATTATTTTTAATAATAATATTATCATTATTATTGTTATTGTTTTTATTATTATTAACATTATCATAATAATAAAAATATAAAAATAAACTATAAATTCACGTAAAATTTTTTATTAAATCATGAAAATTTTCGGGTTGTCACAGGAGTTCTGGGGCGATAACCCCTAAAAGCGGGGGTCCAAGGGCTACAACCCGCATTGGAGAAGGGATGCAACCCGCATTGGAGAAGGGATGCAACCCGCATTGGAGAAGGATGCAACCCGCATCCGAGAAGGGATGAGGGGGCGTATAGGCGAGGCTAATCTCATGCAAGGACACCGATGCCGATTGCAACACCAAAAAGATCTTGAGGCTATGTCTGCGTGATGATTGACACACATGTAGATGGCACCTGCGGTGCGGGCCACATCGCCCAATGGATACGGGTCGCATCGGCCAACCAACCTTAACTATAAATAAGCGAGTTCAGTTCATTTGTCATACACTCACACCATAATTCACACACACTTAATCTCAAGAATCATGCCTAGATCATTTTTGACTCGTTTCGTGAACTTACGCTTGACCCTGATGACCTGAAACACCTGAGAGATCTGTAGAATGTTCCCAGCCTAGCAGTAAGTTATGATACTATCTGAGCAACACTAAGCCCTCCTTAGATCATAAAGAAATGCTCGACTTGACTCTAAGGTGAATATGTTGTCTTTGAAAAAATATAATCCTTGATATTCACATTTACACTTGAAAAAGACATGAGTAATAGTAAATTTATTAGCGTATGTTGGTGAAATGGAAGACGAGCCTCAGACTAAGATTGTACATGTGATTTGATAATAAATAATGCACATGTGATGGGTATGACCCTAAAAGAGGTCCTATGTCTAAGCATGGCTTATAATGATTGGTGCTTAAAATATTACGACTCTCTAGGTATTGATGGTTCCACAGGTGACCGGTACAAACTCTTACTTGTGTACAACAAAATTTCTTGAAGTGTATTTCATCGTATGTACCAAGCATGGTTAATCTTAATTTGATATTCACATGCTTGATTATGAAAATGATTTGGTTGTGATAAATGTTATTCACCAGCATTAATGCTAATATTGTATTTTTAAACCTTTTAAAGGTAAAGGAGGAAGGTTCAAATGTTAACCCTCTATTATTGTCATAACCATGTTAACTCTTCAAAAACAATCAATAATAATTTTTTGTTGGAATAATGTCATTACACATATACAAAAATATATTTTTTATGCATATGTGTAAATTCGTAAGCATAAAATGTTCACATTTGTAAATATTTATGAGATGTAAATGTAGATAATCTACATTTCATGTCACCAAATGTATGAAGTTCATCACCAAGCTTGACAAGAAATTTATGTATGCCTCGGCCATGGTTACCAAATGTCACACCCCGGGCCCAGAGAGGCGGAATGTAACGATCAGTAAACAACAACCAAAATACAGCGGAAACTATATGGTTTAATACAATACAACTTTCAACATTTACATCAGAATATTGGCTTTGTTTCCAATTCACATGTGCTCTCAACCTACAATCTATAGGTGTCGTGATCAATCTCTCGGCAAATATTTTCTTGAAGCTTCAGTAACTAAGGATTCTAAGCTCAACCTTTGTCTTTAACCTCTACCCTCATATCTTGCTTCAGATTTGGGTAACTTCTATAGCTCAACTATTCTCCCTAGCTGTACCTAAATACATGCTCAAAAAGATTTTGTGTCAACATAAAGTTGGTGAGTTCAAGTGGTTAAAGTTTCAGAAAATAAAGATCTCTTTAGAATCCATTAGTAAAATTTCAAAACATATGTGCTTTAAGTCTTAAAACAAAAGGACTCTGAAAGTCCAAATTTAAAGTTTAGAATCAAGTGTAAAAGCTTATGAAAAATCTCATTTGATTTTAAAAGCATTATTATAGTATCAATCATCGTGGGTATCACGATCAACCCTGCATTTGGTCCCCGGTTGGCCTCTTTTAAACTTGTGTTTAACCGGATATTCCCGAAGGAAGGAACCAAGCCTCAAAATCAGTGAACCATACCTGCTAGGATGGTTCACCATAGTTTCTTAATCAAAACTTGTTGCATGCCACATACGATCACTCAGGATCTCAGTGGGGTACCTCCCTGTAGCGGGAGCCACTGTGTGTGGGGATTCCCCAAATAGATCTATCCATATAAAACAAGCGGTTCACAAAAGAATTAATGATCATGATATAAGTATCAGCAGTATCCATAAGTCCCACATATAAGCATCAAGTAAAGCACAATCATAGTTCATAAAACAACAGGGCATGTTTCATCCCAAAAATAGTAAGTAGTATCACAATAAAGTTCCAGTTTAAAAGAGCATGTTTCATCCCAAAACAAAGTAAAAAGGGAACACGAGAACTCACCTGGTATCCTTATATAAATTCAGAGCTCGATAAAGAAAAGTGATGATCATCAACAAAGCAATCCTAACTAGAACATATAAGATTCACGTTTAGAATTAGCATGATGTTATTACATGCGTGCAGTTGAGCTCTTTAGTTGACTTAAGGTTGGTGATTAGTCTCCTTAGTGTATCCTAGCTTATTGTATATTGGTTATTTGTCATGAATTAACTCATGTACATAGGTTAGTTAATGCACTTAATCAAAAATTGAGTCTTAGCATAAATAAGGTAGAAAATCAATTTATGTCATGGATTCCAAATCTTCAAAAACAACTAGCATTCACAATGAAAGTAATATATAATATCTCAAACGCTGTTTATAATGTTCGCGTTTATATCATATTTGTTAACTCGGTTGACGCTAACTAATCCAATTATTGATGATAGTTGACGATAATTTAAAAAAAGGGTGATACCAATAATATTTGTTTTCATTAACAATGAGATGACCGACAATTAATAACAATAATAAGATGATGAATTATTATAGAATTATAAGCCTTTTGCCTTAAATAAATACGTGTAAATATCGGTTTACCTATAGTGTATATCATATATATATATGTACTATTGTTCGTAAGCATTTAATATCTCGGAGTCTTGTAAAGATTTGTATGTGGTTAGATCAAATAATTTCTTATATGTTGTCTAATAACTTGTTTATATGATAACATTACCAAACTTGTTTTCATCATGTGATTGTTCACGTTATCTCCAATTCACACATCTATTCATGATGATTTATAACTAGTTAATATTTGTAGCTCAACACACACGAGTTAATATATATAATCACTATATTTACGCATATGAATTTCTAGCGCAAGGTTATACCTATCGTTTCCATATCGCGTCCTAGAACTCGCTTGTTCCGACCCGGATCGTGTTGACTGCCCATTGACCATGGTTGACCGGCTTTGACCAACAACTTTGACCAAAGTTTAACCTAGTTAAAACGCAACAAGATTATATCACACTACTACATTGATAACAACCAAACGCACTAAACTACAACATACGTTACCAAACACCTCGGTTATGTATTTTTCCACCAGTATCCACCACATGCAGCCACTCCTCACCATGGACCGCCACTAACCGCCACGGGCAGCCTCTTGGTCAACCGGAATTTCCCGCCAGAAGTAGCTCTAAATCATCCAAACTCACCGACCTTGCTTAGATTCAACATCATCCCACTAGAATAGCATCAAACAGCTTTAATACACCTCGCACAGCAGCAACCACCACAAACCACCATCGATCCCCACCTCCGACCAGCACCGCCGCGGTCGGTAGCCACCGGCCTGACCGGGCCTCACCGAGAACCATCCAAGCCCCCAAAATTCGAGATTGCGCTTTCAATCCAACATCTACCACAAACCGAGCAATTATCGAGTTTAGATCTTGTTTGACATGAAAAATGGTTCATGAAGCTTACCAAAGTCGCCGAAAAAACGAGAGAAATAAGATGAGGGCGGAACCCTAGCCGCCGCCAGAATAAGATAGAGGGCGGAACCCTAGCCGCCGCCACCATTTAATCGCGATAACTTCACACCACCGCAGACTAGAGGAAGTATCTGCCTCATTGGAAAGAGTCTCGTCAGAGAAGACTACCATGTGCGCGCACTCGCGCCACTCGCCGGCTCCGGCGACCGGAACCCTCGCCGGACCTAGCCGCCGCACCTTCTCCCCTCCATATCTCCATCATCGTAGCGAATCAGAGGAAACCACCACCACCATCGTGATCTGGGGTTCGAGATTAGTGGGGGTGGCCTGAGAAAGTCGCCAGAAACCCGCCGCCGCCGCTCCGCTCCGCCTTCCGCAGCCGCAGCTCCGCCGTGGAGCCTCCTGCTCCGACGAAGTCGGGCTGGTGCAGCCTTTAAGAGGCATTTTGTTTTGTTTTAGGGTTTTCAAATGAAGATAGGTGGAAAAGTTGTTTAATACCTAGGTGTTAAGCAACAGGTTCGAATACGGGTCGTTCGTACACGCTAGAATAAGTTTTCGGCGTAACGTAATAAATTTCATTTCCCGTTAGCTTTTATTTTACCAAGTATTCTAATTATTCTGAGATTAGTGATTTTATCATGTTTAGAACATGCCGAACAGTTAAACGATACTAGCCCATTTGACACGTTGACAGTTTTTTTACGCGTTTCCCGAAATGAGCGCTTTATTATTATTTTGATATCTAAATGCATGTAATTAAGTATTAAAATGATATTTTTCGCGTTAAATTCCCATGTTAGTCAGTCGTAAAAATCTGTCCAATTCTCAGGTTCGGCCTGATCGTCCGTAACCCGGTTCGCGTCACGGTCGCGTTTCGAACGTATTTATTCCGGACAACGTATCGCTCACCAATTAATATGATATGATAATAAAAAATGATTAGATAATTGTTTACGGAGTTACGAGGCTCGGCTGACGTATCAGATGACGTTTAAATGCTGGTGAAAAACCGGTATTTTTCGCGTTTCACTCACGTATCTCCGTTGCTTATGCATGTTTGATGAAAAATCTTTTAGCACGAATTATTTAATTTATTGTAAATCAACATGAATGATGGGATGAAAAGCCATTATGAGGATTTCTGAATGAATTTCAGACTAGACGCGTTAGATTACCTGATCTTTACCCGGTATGGGTTCCGAATCTGTTTGTAATTTGGATCTTTTCCATAGTTACTTCAAGTCACATAATAATTCACTATTTCATGCTTACTCATTTAATTAGTCCGTAAACGTGTACTTGGGCCTTTAAATGGGCCTTTTTATAAGGTGGGTCCTTATTGGGCCCAAAAAGACTAGTTTCGTTTTGCAAGATTCTTTGGTAAGCCCAAATCAATCCGGACCTTTATTGGGTCTATAATATATTAGTTTTTCTAATTAGGCTTGATGATCTTTTGAGTCTGATAGTTGTATCATTATAATTCCAATAGTGTAGTAGAACAAAGAAAAGAGAAGAGAAGAGAAGGAATAGTTACTGCAAGTACGTCTTCCTTGGTAGCTCTTCAAGTGTCAATGGTTTTCGGCCCAACATGAAAGTTTTTGAACATAAAATCATTGAATATATTCCAATTATTTGTGTTTATCTTGTTATTTGTTGGTTCTTAAGTGTTATACATAGATATAGTTTACATGACAGGGCCCACCAGAATTCAAGTGTACCTGTAAATTCACCATTACGTGTGCACACAGCCGTAATCGTCAATATACCTTACACTATCATCCTGGTTATTCCCATCATAAGTTATGATTTTATGTAATTAGGTCTTTCAATTACAATTCCTATTTGTTCATCATCTACAATTAAGCACACTTAGATTCTAATTATGCTAACAATCTTGCTAACCCAACAATTGTGTCAAAGTGCAGTTTAAACAAGTCAAGCAAAAAATGAGCGTTCAGGTAAATACTATTCTAAGGAGCAGATCAACACAAAAAAGGCATCATGTACTATCCATCACTCAGTTCATTCGAACAAGCATTATTATACAAATGGAGCAATAAGCAAGTATCATCATTCCAACAAGTATCATTATACAAATGAAGCATATAGTAAGTATCATCATTCCAACAAGTATCATTGTACAAATGAAGCATATAACAAGTATCCTCATTCCAACAAGTATCACTATAGCAGTTGTCTCACGTAATGACACAAGTCGTATCAAGTGTATAACTAACAGCAGTCGTTTCATATAGTGACAAAAGTCAACTGTGCAATTATATCAGTGTCTCTCAGGATCTAAGTCCTAATTTATATGCACACCTTTGGTTTCTAACATTCTTAGTACATTGACATTCAATAGTCCTTATAGTCAACTCCAAAAGATTCCATTACTTTCATGGTTTACTCAGGTGCACCTATCATAGGTAATACCCTAGTGTATCAAGGTTTCTTATAGGGTAGAGAATTCTTAATGGGATATATTAAATCCTTAAGGTATACAAGTTAAAGATGGGAGTCCTTAAGGGAACCTTTCTTGTCTGGGTGCAAACTTTGGATCACTAGATCATCGAACAACCTACTAGGCTGGTCTATATATATGGTTACAGCTTAGGTATTGCAAAGCAAACCCACCTTCTATAACCTTGGCTCAACAAAGCTCAGAAGAGCATCTTACTAAGGTGGTCCTATGAGGTTCATATGGGTGTAGTTTAGGTCTCGCGCGAAGCAGACCTACTTCTCTATAACCTTTGGCTCTGATACCATCTGTCACACCCCGGGCCCAGAGAGGCGGAACGTAACGATCAGTAAACAACAACCAAAATGCAGCGGAAACTATATGGTTTAATACAATACAACTTTCAACATTACATCAGAATATTGCTTTTTTTCCATTCCACACGTGCTTCAACCTACAAATCTATAGGTGTCGTGATCAATCTCTCGGCAAATATTTCTTGAAGCTTCAGTAACTAAGGCTTCTAGGCTCAACCTTTGTCTTTAACCTCTACCTTCATATCTTGCTTCAGATTTGGGTAACTTCTATAGCTTAACTATTCTCCCTAGCTGTACCTGAAAGACATGCTCAAAAAGATTTTGTGTCAACATAAAGTGGGAGTTCAAGTGGTTAAAGTTCAGAAAATAAAGGTCTCTTTAGAATCCATTAGTAAAATTTCAAAACATATGTGCTTTAAGTCTTAAAACAAAAGGGACTCTGAAAGTCCATATTTAAAAGTTTAGAATCAAGTGTAAAAGCTTATGAAAAATCTCATTTGATTTTAAAAAGCATCATTATGTATCAATCATCGTGGGGTATCACGATCAACCCTGCATTGGTCCCCGGTTGGCCTCTTCTAAACTTGTGTTTAACCGGATATTCCCGAAGGATGGAACCAAGCCTCAAATTAGTGAACCATACCTGCTAGGATGGTTCACCATAGTTTCTTATCAAAACTTTTGGCATGCCACATACGATCACTCAGGATCTCAGTGGGGTACCTCCCTGTAGCGGGAGCGCCCTGTGTGTGGGGGTTCCCCAAATAGATCTATTCATATAAAACAAGCGGTTCACAAAAGAATTAATGATCATGATATATAGTATCAGCAGGTATACATAAGTCCACATACAAGCATCAAGTAACGCACAATCATAGTTCATAACAACAACAGGGCATGTTTTATCCAAAAACAGTAAGTAGTATCACAAATAAAGTTCTAGTTTAAAAGAGCATGCTTCATCCCCAAAATCAACCAAGTAAAAAGGGGAACACGAGAACTCACCTGGTATCCTTATATAAATTCAGAGCTCGATAAAGAAAGTGATGATCATCAACAAAGCAATCCTAACTAAAAACATTAAGATTCACGTTTAGAATTAGCATGATGTTATTACATGCGTGCAGTTAAGCTCTTTAGTTGACTTAAGGTTGGTGATTAGTCTCCTTAGTGTATCCTAGCTTATTGTATATTGGTTATTTGTCATGAATTAACTCGTGTACATAGGTTAGTTAATGCACTTAATCAAAAATTGAGTCTTAGCATAAATAAGGTAGAAAATCAATTTATGTCATGGATTCCAAATCTTCAAAACAATCGCATTGACAATGTAAGTAATATATAATGTCTCAAACGATGTTTATAATGTTCGCGGTTTATATCATATTTGTTAACTCGGTTGACGCTAAACTAATCCAATTATGATGATAGTTGACGATATTTAAAAAAAAAGGGTGATACCA